>OY720635.1:114905963-115579481 GCA_963169105.1 Ceriagrion tenellum | reverse complement strand
GTATGTCTAAACAATGCACGCATCTACAGGAACGTATGTAACGATATTCAGTTAGCAGATTCGTATGGAAAAATAATACAGAACGATTAAAGTCAATGGGGGTACTGATCGTGACATTTGCAAAACATAGAAGCCTGTATAGCATGAGATTTGTTGATTACGTAAGAATGAGAAATACGTTTAAAACATGGAAATTCTGACGCAAAGAATACGTCATAAATGTTAAGGGACATATTTCGTAGGTTTTAATAATACTAAAAAAGTAATTAACCACCGTAATATTTTCATAAAATTATACTTAATAGCAATAATTTATTCATAAAACCGCAATTGTCGGTTTAGAAAACTCCTTCAGTGTGCGAAAACTATCAAGTTAAACCACAAACATTATCTTTCAACGTACGAAAAGGACAACATAAGCTAAGTTAACACTCCAAAAAAGATGTTACTGTAAAAAAGAAGTTGCTGCGGTCGACACCTCACAGTCATTGGACTTATTTTACCAATATCATATAAAAACTTCATCAATAATTTATAATGTGCGCTGGAAATGATGCTTCTCGCCATCATGTTGTAGAATTCAAATTATTAGCAAATCACGAATAGATTTTAATGGAGTCATTACGTTATTACCGTCGATATTTGTGTAGCATTCGATGAAAAAATGATATATTTATACAAACAAATGCACTTATATGATCTAATAAGATGTTTTCCTTGATTACCTATGTCAAGGAGCTTAATAAAAATTGAAACGGAACATGCCGGTAAACGAGCAGTTTTAGAACGTGTAGAAATGGGAAACGCCTATTACCAATAGAGTCCGAGATGCTGTACTGTCCAGTGACGTCACTGTGATTTTTCAACATGGCCGCCCGCTTTAGCGGCACTGCTATTTTCTTCATAATCCTGAGGTGTCTTACAAGCTTAGAAAATGATTTTCGCATTTTAGGATGGATTTGGTTTTATGATTAATTGTTACTCCAAACTTTAATTTAAGACCGTTGCTTGGGGCATTTTAAGAAGTGATGTACAACCCTAATAGGTGATGAGAAGTGGTGCACAACTCTAACCTTAGGTGAAGAGAAGGCAATGCGTGAAAGGAGAATGGAACATGAAACAATGACATGGACACAAAGAAGAACAGGGAGATGGTAGGGCTAAAGGAGAAGGGGAAGAGGTCGAGGGAGTTGTATCGCATTATCCTAGCCATGTGAGGAAGGAGAGGGAGGGGAAGGAGCAAATAGAGGCGTGGGAGGACCACGGATGACTCCTCCCTTTGAGAACAGTCTGTCGCGCGCATGATGTGCGTTAGCCGACCCTTCCCTTACGCCTCCTGACCACTCCCCGCCCACCAACTCATTCCCACCCCCTCCCGACCGTCACACCGCGCCCCCTCCTGTCTCTGTGTGAGCGAACAGAATCCTTCCATTCCTAGAACCCCCCCTTACGGTGCCCCTCTTCGCCCAACTGTCTGCGTGGACCCAGGGCTTAATTTCGCGTCGGATGCCCCCAGGAGAGGTAAACGCTCACAAACCTCAATTGCACATCCCGCACCGACATCCCTTTCATGTGGAGCAGAGCGATATTCTAGCTTCAGTGTTGCAGAGCGATATACATTTTGTATCGTAGAAGAACCCTCACTAGCACATCTCACACCTTCCTCTCATGTAGAACTGAAAATAAATTTTACATCGTAGATGTTACACCAGTACATCCCATCCCTTCCTTTCATGCGGAGCTGAGCGATACAGCTATCCTGTCGTAGGATACTTGATGTATCACATGATTTAGTACATCAAACTAATGTCACGCTTCACACCAAACATCGCATCGCGTAATACTCATGGCAACATCTGTCCGGATATTCCATTATTTCCTTCATTTATCGCTTTTTCTCTACTCCCAAACTTTAAGCGATGCCTAAAAAGACCTCAAACTGACGTTTAAAAATTCCACGATTGTCTCAGTGCGGTGTACAAACACTTTGATCACCAAAATGTCGCCACTTCTGCAAACTGTTTTATTTCCGCATCTTCGTCATTCTTTTTTTCCGGAAAAGCCTGAAGTGTTGAATAATCAGAACAATGCCCGGCAATTATAAGTACCTAGATAACTCTACACTCGAGATTTCATTGTGTAAATTCAACTTTCACGCGAGAAGCCGCCTTGCAATCTCATGACTATTACAGTCGATACATCGCAATATCCCAGTCATCCTCTCATGGTCAACTCCCTCCAAATTCAACAAGACCCCTACCCGCTTCCAGACATCGGACCTTACAGTCCACAATGAAGTCCCCTTTGAAGTAAGCGAATAGCAGGGATGAGACAGAGGGGAGCAGACAGTTAGTCGGCCACCTGCCTCACCAAGCCTCGACCGCTGCAGCCTTCGATGCCCGAGAGACCTCACATCGAGCGAAACGCTACGGAGGAGGGCTTCACGCCGAGAGTGGCGGCTTCATGTACTCCCGAAAGTAACTTCAGCAGAAGGCTATTACTGCTTACACGACAACCTCGAAATAACTGTCTTTCTATAAGTGACACAAGTGATTCTTCTAGCATACATTTAAAATGGGAATAGTAAAATCATCCTACCAGCCCTATTGCTTTCACCTCTCATCACAATATCCTTCAAAAAACTTGGTAATAGGCCTTCAATTCATACATATATAACTGAATCAAATTAGACATTCGCCTCGACTCGAGAAAGACCGTACGACTCATCACAGTCATTTAAAAGGAAGCCTTACGCGTCCCATACTTTCCGATCGATCGATTTTTGCGATTCTTCTATCAATGAAATCGGCATGAAAAAATTTTAGAAGCATCAATTAACAAACAGAATTTCTATTCACAAATTTAAAAAAAATAGTCACATATGATCAGAAACGACGGAATTCATATAGGTAATGCACATCTTTGAGTGACTTCAAAACAATGTAAGGTCTCTTTCGGAACGAGATTTCGCCGCGGCAATTAAGTAGGTAGGTTCTCGTCTCAAACACCACCCTCTCTCTCTCTCTCTCCCTCATATCGTATTCTCTCTCTTCCCCACAATGAAGTCCCCTTTGAAGTAAGCGAGGGGTATGGCAGGGGAAGGGAATACACACACAACTGCAAGGCTCAGATGAATCGGCAGAACGACCTGCCGGGGCCGCTTTGTGTGTACCCAGAGGGTGATGGTAATTGCGCACGCCAAGGGTCCGTTTTTGGCCGAGCACTACCACTCAGACGCGCAGAGAGAAGGAAAAAAAAGTGGCTCGTTTCACGGGGGACCCGGGTTCCTTCCGGATCATTCGCTTAAAAGAATTAAGGGAAGGAGAGAGAGAGAGATAAAGAGCCGTGCCGAGTGTTTGTCCGCGCTTAAGAGTGTGTAGCTCTGGTGAAAGGATGTGGGCGGAAAAGTAATCGTTATCGCTTTCGGAGAGGCCCGCACGATTGGCGAGCGGAGAACGAATAAATGTGAATGACTGACCCTTTTGTTCGTCCGAAAAAGGATAAGGGTGGATGATTGCGCAATTTTCTCTAGATGAAGCCGCGCAGACAGGGTGCTGGGACGTGACTCCCTCGTGGACTCGGTGCAAATTCACTGGAGGTGCATATAAGGAGCTTCGCAAGGACGCCCATTGACCTTGACTAACGTTTGAACGATTGACTAAGTGATTACAAAGATCATTCACGGACGTGAACGCGGTGATGAAAAAAAAATACCAGCAGTGAATGTGGCGGATCGACACAGTGCACGGAGCTCAAGCCTTCGTCTTTCAAGCCGAGGGCTGCCCAAATTTACAGCTTTAGATGGCTGCAATGTAGCGAGGAATTCTGAGTTTATTTTCTAGTCTCGCGCTGTCCTCCTCACTACTTCACGCTCCTTGAAGCGTAGTCTAGGGAGCGTTAGGGGCTTGATCTGGATGTGGCACTAATGCTGCTTGCCTGGTATGGAGCCACCCCATACTATATTAACCGCGCGAGTTCTACTGTAACTCCATTTTACGCGGGTTCCAGAGGGTTAACTAGGAAGTGCACCGCTCGTAAATCTAGATGACTGCGCATTTAACCTCCAACAACCGCAAAGATCAGAGAGGTAAGTTCATTAATGCGCAAGTAGCATAACACTTATTCAATTAGTACGAAAGAAAAATGGCCTAGTAACATTCACGCCCTTCTAAGAGAACAGTGTACCAACCGCGGTATCCTGGGAGGTGAACCACTTGCAGTGTAACTACGTTCGTGTTCGGAGTTCTAGGATTTGAATTCTGTCACTGGCATGGATGGTCTCAAGAAGTTCTTATGTTAGTCTGAGCGAGATAGCCCACCGATTGGCGCACCTAAAAATCATATTCTTATACTTCAGACGAAACTTGACAAATTAAATCTGATGATGCTACTGTAATGTTCAAACACATATCATTCATTAAAAGTTTTATCTTCAGTACAATAGAACTAGCTCACTCACACTCTCGCAATTCCAGCTTCCACAACATGGCGCCTGAAGCAGTGGACAGATTAAGCAACGAACCCGTAGTCTCTTACATGAAAATCACCATTTGATTGCTCTTGAACGCCCGCCGGGGGAGATATGACACAGAGAATATTTGGTGACGTTGTATTCATCCGATTCCGCCTCGTGAACATAAAATAAAGATCATCTCGCATTGATAAAGTGGCATTGGGCAATTATCCAAGCGATGAAACGACACTAGGAAGTCCCCGGAGGCGAGTTAGAATTATGACATAATCACGGGGTCGACGGACCCGCATCCCATCATGATCGCTTAGCTCTCACCCTCAAAAGCATTACGGGGAGAGAAGTTACGCCAGCATGGCAAGGCGCGGCTGGAATCGAGCAATAAGCAACCATTTGCACCACCCGTTGCAATAATGGCCCGGCAGTTTGAATGGTCCTCAGAAAACCTTGAGCACCGACACCAGCATGAATTTAGCATGTTAATGGGTCTCGGAAGTGGATTTTGACGGACAATGCAAGCGTGAAGACTGATGAGTACGTACATACTCTTCTAACCCCGATTTTTTGGTCCAGTAGCTAGGCGCAAAAGAGCCGGAATACAAAAGAAATCAAAGGAAGCGCTAGTATTCAAATATGGCATGCATGTAACGGATGTTGGAAGAATGTAGCAAAATTAGCCGGGCCAAGTGGAATTTTCCTCGGGGTAGTTATTGCAAACAAAACAGAAAAATAGCAAAAGAGCGTTGTACATAGTTTTACGTTGAACTTTTCCATGCCGGACATGAAAACTTGAATGCTGAGTTTTCACCCAGAGCCCTGGTTTCCCTGACTCAATGATCTTGTAAATAAAATGGCAAGAAGATAAAATATATCATGTCAAAATGCCAGGAGATGATTTGGATTCGGAATTCGGAAAAACAGCGAGGGATTAAATACATAAATAAACTATAAACATAAGATGATTAAAAACAGAGTGGTTTATCAAATGGAAAAGGAAAATTTCCAAAGGAATGGTGAAACTTTCCGGCATTTCACTCTAAATTATCTCTCCTACTAGATATCGCTAAGCTCCTTTCGCATGTTAAATTCGGCAAAACGATTAATAAGGCACGAATTTTTATTTAGCCGTTTTTTGCCAATTATCAACCAAATTTTTCAGTCACATGAGCTTATCCATCCAATCCAAAAAAATGATTAATCAGCTGTTTCGACAATGTGGATGTTCGAAAATCAGCGAGCATTGTAAAAAACCATCAGTGTAGCCCCAGATCACTTTTACAAAGACACTTAGCAAATACCATGCCGAAATTTGAATTTGAAAGAGTGAGAAGTTTGCCCCTTGATTTTCCTATGCACGCGAACTGGTTCGTTGAGCACATAAAAATCGATTACACTCTCGCGCAATGACAATGGGCAGGGTTAAGAGTCAGAATCAGCGAGCGTGAAGAGAAACGGGTGGGTGTCAGCCCGAACGGCCCCGGCTCACAAGCAAGTCGTATACACGGACAATACTTTCCGTCGGTGCCGAACCAATCAATTATTGACACGCGCCTGGCCCTACCCAACCCGGGACGTATCATGCCATGCATTGTCCGCCGCACAGTTGTCGTCCCAGTGACCCCACGGGCGGGGAGGAGGAGTGAAATGATGGAAAAGAGTCAGACAATGAATGAGATCCAGGGTACTTAAAACCATGCCACACGGCACAGCTTTCTCCGAAAGTTTCTCCGCAACAACGTACCGCACACAATCATTAGTACGAAATCACAGACACCGCTACGAGGAATCCTCGGTAAACGCTTGGCTTGTTGAAAAGTGTAAAACATTGGCTGTTTACCTCTTGGATTTTTTAAATTTATTTTGGGCACAATCCATGAGTTAATTTATTTGAAGTGACATCACCACAGTTCATTCCTTCCAAGTTACCTACATCCCCCTATTCAGTTCTATTTTTCTTCCGAGTATGAATCGGGGACATAAAATCGTAATTTATTTAATTTTAAATAGTTGCGATCTGAAAATGGCGTTTGTAGACGATCTACTGTATTGAATTAAACATACTATTTCCTCCCTGTTTCAAATAATTTTTTTTTTTAAATACAAGGACGGAATTTCCATTCGTTGATGCTAAACGCGGATTAAGAGAACTAAGTAGTACCATTAGAGCCACCTCAAGGGTTGTGGCAGAGGGAAACTGTTATCAAAATATCCTTCACTACATTTTGATATAACACTAGAACTATGACTACTGATGCATTAGCAAAAGAAAAACCTCTCAAGAGGTGAAGTTTCACCATTTCGCCCTACACTACCAATGTTAAGGAAACTGTAAGTATAAACGTGCAAATGCAACTACATCTATGCATTGCATGTGCTTTCCTCCGAGTAGTACTTGGAAATGGTCGTCGCGTAAGACAAAACTCTCAACGAAACTTCAGTCTTGGGACATAGGCTTCGTGAGCAAATCCTTGGAGAGACGAACACACTCAGACATTCGTACGTCCTACGGTGACGACCCGCGGTCACCGGCGATTGGCTCATGTGGGGGGGAGGGGACACCGCTCCGAAGCTCTCCGGGGGATGGTTTTGCGTCCATCTGCCGCCCTCTGGCAACCTTCCAAAGAGGGAGCAGCGATCCGACGAAGCACCCACCGCCGCCACGGTCCATCCCCGCCCACCGATTCGCCGGGAGGCCCGCCCCCGAAGCCCGGGCGAACGCCCTGCAGCCGTTTATTAAAGCGAGCGAAAAGATTTACGGTCGATCCCCACTTCCGAACGAACAATGGGCGAGGGACTCGTCGCCGTCTGAATGAATTACAATTCTGAGTATTATTCCGATGACGCCTAGACCTAGTCCGCCAAAAATTCGCGCGTTGCAAATTAGTGTCGATCAGATTTTGTAGATGATCGATTGTCTTAACGCGATGAGTAATCGCTCGGAATCGATTTTTAACGATATTATCTCCACTCGGATCGATCCATTCGATTAGCTCCTTATGTAGCCAATCCATCTTCACAGCAGCCGAGCGATCCGCCGGATATTCACTCAACCAGACAGGAAAAGCATTCACCTTAGTAACAACAAAGGATATATCAATAATTGAAATTAACGGCTGGAGAATATTGATTTGAGTTTAACATACAAAGACTAATTTTAGCGCGCTTCAACAGCTTTCGGCACTCTCCTTTCGATTTATAACCTACAAAAAAGGGCAAATGCATCCAGAACGAATAGACTTTCGAATAAAACTTTTTAATTTAAGCCCAACCCAAAGTCGACGACAGAGGTGCGAGATTCTGTTTTAGAGGAATGCCGATCCCTACTTCGGTTCTATACTGAAGAACACTTCTGATGAAATATTCTCTCCGTCGAATATGACGTTAAACTTTGACTCCTTGGCGCAGCTAGGTGCTTTCATTAAGAGCACGTAAATACCGACGCTGGGATTTTTCCCATCATGCATCATTCCATTGCCTAGATAATCCTTCCCAGAACCACCGACCAAAGTAAAAACAGCGCAAATGTCCTCAGCTAATGGTCGCTTCTCCAAATAACCAATAAGCCAACGATAAGAATGAGAATATTTACCGTGAGAGTCCCCGGAGTATATTTGGATTATCAGGTGCCAAAACTAAGATACAGCCACATCCCACCGGCAAATCTTTGGAATGAATCCTAGCATGAATACAAAATTTACGCCCCAGGAAACATTTGAACTCGTGACCTTTAGGTCACACGGTCGATGCATCATCGACCTGGCTCCGGAGTGGTAGGACGCACATCGATGTTGAGAACCCATTCATTCATCGGAGAAAGGATTAGGAGAGCGTGGGAGGATGCAATGACAGGGTCTCGGGATGAAAAGAAGACAGGCAAGCGTCTTAATCTGGTGACGGAGCGCGCCCCGCGTCTTTCCATGATGATCTCTGCCCTCCACCAGAATCGCCTAATCTCCGATTCAAACGCCCTCGCGTGGGAAGAAAGAAAAAAATTTTCGCGGATGATAGTCGCAGGGCGGCCCTCTTCCCATTCATCCGGCTCCACTCCATTGGCGATGCAAATGGTCCATCAGCGTCTTTGACGCCCCGCAGGTCGCCGAGGATCACTTCCATTCACGAGCAAAATGAAAAGCGCTAACAGGCTGATGACATAATCCCCCCGTCGATAACTATCTCCGTAGGAACCTATTATCCGCCTTTCACATTCTACACTGAGGAAACGATGACAGCGCCGTGCAGTATAATATCACACGCATTACGGTGCGCGTGTAAGATTTATCCAAGCAGCAGACATCTCTGGAATGACTGGCGGAAGGGCGCATTTTTATTTTCAGCAATATTCTTCACGTTAGAACTTTATTCCGTGATCATGGGGAGCATAGCAGATTGCACGGGATATATGGCAAAAGGAGATGGCCGAAATATTGCTGTACGCATATTTCACGCAAAGTTCTTGAATATGAGAAGAATTACAGACAGCACAAAACTGACGGAACAGGTTACGACAACAAATACCTAGGCCCCTAGATATTAGAGATTGATTTAGCACTTAAAGCTTTTCTTGCGCTTTGCATCTTTCGATCACTAAAGTAAAAGGAGAGATTCCTTTGCTTTTAGCGCGAGATTAATTTAAGAGATTTATGGATTTGGGAATTCTGCGCGTTAAATACGAAAAGGAATAGGGGTGTTAATACCTGTATGTAAAATGGACTCAATGTGCCATTCGACGCACACAGGCTTCTAATCTACAACACGGGCCTTTTGTTTCTTTTTAACAAAGTGATTGAGGAAATAACGCGCCTCGTAACCAAGGAATAATAACAATTAAGAAATAAATGAATACAAGCTAAGTAAAAGCCTCAGAAAAACATAACTGTACTAGAGAAAAAAAATTTTTTACAATGAGACGCTAATCTCCATCATCTTAAATAACCTATTTGCAGTTTCCGTGAGTTGTTACAGTGTAGCGAAACAAGTTTAAAAAACAGTAGTAATCTATCCTGTGAAGTAGCATTTTTTTAATTTTTATCAGGCACCCCAGGGTTTTTGCTTCCCACAGTTACGCAGGCTGGGGCATCTTCCAATCTGCTAAATCATTTTATAGAAACTTATTTATACACCCACTCACCGCACTATAACCAACATAATCACAGCTATAGTGACACCATTGCCTACTCTGAACAGATCTCGAAAACGTAGAGACACTGCAAGTAAATGCAATCTCGAGCCTCATTCAATGCACATAATCTTGGTGACAAGAAAGCAATATGTGCACGCAAGCATACAATATTGCAAATACGAAATTCACATGAAATTTCTCCAGGGAAACTTCGCAAAAGCAGGAGAATCTTTGGAGTTGTGCTAATCAAAATTAAGTCAGAGGCGCGGAGGAGTGCCCGACGACATGGGAATCCCTTTCATGAATAAACCGATATAAATCATGAATAAACAAAGGAGCTTTCAGAGTGCCTCCAAACAGCGGGGATGAGGACTAAACGACAAAGTCGTCGCACTCATCGATACATATCAGGTGGGAGGGGCATCCTTTCCGCAGCCGAGCACCCGACATTGCAGCCACAGGGAGGGAAGGCAAAAAGCTGCCGCCGCTCGGGATGCTGCGCCTTCTCACAAACTCGGTCGTCTGTGGGCTCTCTCGCTGGAGTTCCAAAGCTTCCAGGTAACTACGTTCATCCGCATTACTTGACGGCGCACTGCGGGTGGCTGATGGAATCTACGCGTCATTAGGAAACACCGCGATGGAGCTTTCCTCGCGTGATGGGATGCCGCTGCTGCACAAATTCGTTCGGGCGCGCCCAGTTCCCATCTCAACCTTCAGAGTTCAGGTGTATTCAAAGGAATGAAATTTTGCTCCCTCGCCCCGGGGCTCTTCTCAGCAGCCTCGACGCTTTGCTGGGTGGCAGCCAGAAAAGGGAAGGAGTTCCGATTTTTGCGGAAATGCAATTAACAGCAGGGAACTTTTTTCTCGCTGAACGAAGCAAAAAAGTGCCTGTATTAGGCGCTGGCGATTCTATTTCACGGATAGAAAATAGAATTCAATATCTGGCGAATTCTGGTCCTAACTAATGCAAAAATCCGGTGTCCCATAGTAGGTACACATAAAATGAAGATTTGCAATGAGTACACACTTAAAATATTTACGCGAATTAAATGTGAACTAATCTTATAAACAAAGAGAAAATCCAAAAATAATAACTTGGATCGTAATTACAGGCAAGCATTTCGGCTTTCAGATTGGTGAATTAAAAGCCCTCATTAATGAAAAGTAAAAGGCCAAAATTATAAGTTAGCTACTACAAAGATCAAAATTCAGAAAATATTAGTTCCCAGAGTTAGGAATAACATCATGAACAACTTGTTCTCAACAATACACAGAACAGGTACCCTAGCTACCTTAAAAGATCGGCCCTGTATGATAAACAGCATGCGTGGAAGTAACTCAAGAACAGGCTATTTCTAAAATTAATAATTGCCTTTCGACAGAAAGAGGCAGGGACAGTACTCAATTCTTTTATAATGGATGCTGATTAGTTCAACCCCTTCTCTTAATTTTCTTGCAACCTTCTTCATTTGCCAAATTTATTCTTCCATTCACTACCATAAGCCTGAAACTAACGTCTACTTTAATACAGTAGAGCAGATGATACTTCCCTGCTACGGTATAGTAGAGAAGTTACTAAGCAGGATAAAAAATCTTTTCAAAATAACGGAGGCAGTTACAGGTTATGTTGATGCCTATTTTCCATCTAAAACAATCTGACGCTCCAGGGTACCTACTTTTAAGACAGAATCATTTTAACCCTTAACTGTATTCATCGGGTCTTTTTTGACCCGACGATAAGACGACCCGCCATTTTTTAATTTGTTCTTATTATGTAGTTGTAAAACGGCTGCTCGCTGCATCCTTGGCTACAATGTAATCCTAGGGGAGAGGGGGAAGCAGGCCAAATGAACTTGAGATAGTGCGGGTGACGGTTGTTGTTTACAGGCGATTCGAAAAATAGGGTCAAAAAAGACCCGAGGATAATGTGTACGTGGCCAAAAACCCTGATAGTAGCTAAAGGTTGAGTATATACTTAATTCTGACGTATATAGATCAAACAAGAATTTTCGCCGTTTTATTATTCCATGGTGAAGATAAGCTATGCTGCAGAGTATTTTTTTTCACGATATTAATTTAAGCAAGTTTCTGCCAGGCTCGCAAAATGTAAATGAAAAAAATCCCTTGTTTCCCGGAGTATACAGCAAGGACAAGTGAGCCTTCTTCTTCATCTTGAGATTGGGGAACCTTACCCGTGACCGATGCAAGCGTGGATCGGAGATGGAGGGGTAAACTCGCCCTGGACCTCGCTATTTTCACTTCCCCGCTTCAACCCATTCCTAGTACACTTCCTTGGAATCTTTTCCCTTAAAGTATATTCCAGCAAAAAAAAGGTGCAATTAATAGGGAGGACTAGTGAAGCTTCAGCCACAGCAGCATCTACCATTCATTAAGGAAGAAGATATAATTGCGGACGAAGGAACCGCTTAATTACGCAAAGTCGGTAAAAAAAATCGGTTGACTTAAAACTCCCGGCCGGCAAAAGACTTCCGAAAGACGAGTCTTTCATGATGTAACCGCCAACTTCTTCACGACTTCATCCCTTCTCTCTCTCTCTCTCAATAACATTAAATTTTGCTCTATCTCGTCCTACTCTTTCTTATCATGACTGCACTGCTCCCATTTCGCCAGGGAGTTAATTTTGGATTTCCGCTGGCAGAGCCACCAGGGATATGAAAAAACGACAGAAAATTGCTTTTAATTAAGAGCTGTAAGGTGTAATTACAGATGATTGCATCATATATTGGGACTGTTCACGGTTTTAGAGAGAACTGCAGCGCACGAAATTCATGCACGGCCCGCGTGCTTTCGGCTATTTTTGGAGCACTTGCCAGGCGAAAACACTAATATCACAATAGTTGCCATTGTAAGATATGATCAACAACAGAATCACTACGAATTATGTCTAAATTTTCGGTCGGTGACTTTTTTAAGTTTACTCGCCTTTGACGCCCATTTAAACTACATCACTTGAAACCACACCAAGAGTTACTACCTCAGGAGAACCATTGGCACTTTCAGAAGTGCTCGTGGTACAATCGTCACTTTGAATCGGATACAAAACGAACCAGCGTAGCTAGGGAGTCAAGACATCAGCCAAGAAATCCTCAGGTCGAGGATCAGTATCTCACCTCGGGTACGAATGTAGGGCATCCGTCAAAGAATTAGGTTATGGGAGTAACAACGCTCGGTCAGTATGCCATCATATTCAACGAGTTCTCCTAAAACACTATGCATTAATTCCAAACTAAATTCACAGAAGTACTTACACACGAATCACAAAATATCTCAAGTCGTACGGTTTAATACTCAACAAAAAAAATAAGTAAAGGGTTTGCCCTCTTGTGACTTATAAGCATTGAAGCGGACAGTGTAGCCATATGCAAATTATAAATCTATTTAATTTTACTAAAAAAATCAAAAGGTAGTAATTTGAGAGGCCACACGATAAACCCGAACAAAAATAAAGCCATGTGTACTCACAACCTCATCAGCTGAGCAGTTATAGGTTAGATCGCCGAAGAACGTCAGGGAAGTTCGACTTACCTGCAAGAGAAAAAGAATAATTAATTTAGGACAAGAATGGCACACATAAATGCTGGTAACGACAAAAGATACAGCTATGTGCTATGTAAGTAGTAAAATAACTTTCTGATAAATTCGTTTTGCAGCGCTAAACTGAAAATAGATGGATTTAAAATAAAAATGCATCATTCAAGCATAAACTTAGCAAGGTAGGTAAGAATAAAAAACTAAATGAGAAATTAGACCATTATTAACAATTGCGAGGATTAGAGTCTGGAATTACTAATCAATTCCAAATAATACAGTGACCTTAACGACACTTGTGAACAAGCGTCAATGATTCCAATGCACGTCGATTGCACCATTACACCGCTTCACTTACGCAACTAAGTTTCTGCACCATAATACTATTCAAACAGAAGCAATTGAAGGAGTGTTTCATCCACTGGCTAAGGTGTAAGTTGAAAATCATAAAAACCAATTTAACCGTTCACCCTATACGCGAACGGAAGATATTGCAGCTAATCCAATGCTGCAGCAGGTGAAAAACGACGAACATTCAAAATGCACACTCAGGGAAAATGAGGATATCACGTTTCGTCCGCATCCAAAAATTGTGGATTTCACCACACCTACGTTATTCTCAATTTTCACCTTCTGCCAACATGGACGAGGGGTGTTGCTTAAAATGGCGAGGGAAGTCTATTTTAGAACACCATTATTAAAGTCAGTTTTATAATCTTTAACAATGCTTCCTTCAGCATTCGCATAGGTAGTTGAAAAAAGCATTTAACTCTGCCCCACATGATCATGCTTTTTAGGAAGAACGTCAAAATTGATGAAGACATGTAATTGAAGCAACGAGACGTCACCAAGGATTTCCTAGTTAGGGAAAAGAGGGATGAAAAAAGAACCAGAGTAACTAGCGAATACAGTAAAGATCTGCTTTTGACAATGGAATCACCTTGCACCAATTTTAAACTTAATTCGGAGTCATAGGAACTCATTCAGAAACGTAGAGAGTATTCTTCGGAGGCGCTACTGGGAGGTTTCCAAAACTTCCGAACAAATTGATCTCTGACCACTACAGTACCCCATTGACACCAAAAAATCAACCTCACGGGCAGTTCCCCCAAGAACGGACGGATTACTGAGGCTGTTCCAACAGTCGCCTAAAAAGCGAAAAATTATGGAAAATGTAAAATGTCAGAGTGGAAAGCTCTTACCTAAAGCAAATAAAATGGATATTTTCAACCGATTGCTCATTTTGAAAGTAGGGGATGTGTATACCATCAAAATGGATTCTTCCTGTATTTTAATGACACGATTTAAATTAATTCATATTGTAATACTATGTATAGTGAAACACAGTAATGAATCTGTTCTCTCGCCATGGATATTGAATATATGCCAAAGACACACGTGAAAAATTCTTGCCGATTTAATCACCGCAGCAAATACGAAAAATTTGGAATTTTAAGCAGCAAAGAGGCAACAAACAGTAGTGTTTTTGAACATTTAAATCAAAATGGCCCTAAATTCTTTCATCGATAAACATTTACCACAGGCTTACTTTCCAACAGGCACACCGTATAAATAACTTTATCTTACGTGGATACAATGTGCACCACTAAATTTCTCCAAGAAACAATAATTTTTAAGTAGGCGAAAGGAAAAAAACAATTATTCAAGGCTGGCTCAAAAACATTCATAATTTCATATCTCCACACATAAAAGGTGAATCATGAACTCTGCATCCGAAAACATCTTCCTTTCAGCCAGCATCGGGTGAAAAAATACGCCGTATCTCGCTCAACACCTGGCGCCCTCGGGAAAACTGGAGGGATGGCGTGAAAGGGGAAATGTATTGAGATAAATGGAAAACATTCAAAAGGGCGTAAAAAGAAAGGGAAAGGCACAAAAGAAAATGAGTGATGAAAAGGTGGAATTGGGTCGACAGGAGGAGCAAAAAGACTCTTAAGTCGCAAAAATAAAAATATACATCGATTGATAAAAAATAAGTACGACTTAAAAAACATAAACGGTGGCTTACAAAGACCGCATGACTACGAGTTCGTTCAAAAAAATTTCTCCTTTATTGATGAATATTTCGGAGGTATAAAAAAAATGTCCCGCAGAAAATAAGTACACGCTTTGAAATTAAAAGAGAAGATTAGGTGAAAACTACAAGCTACATTTACAAGGAAGGAGAAATTATTAGTATCAAAATTCTGAGCTTACAGTTGGAGAATAGATGACTGAGAGGTAGCAGAGATATCAGTTTTGCTTTATTACATTTTAGGTACATAATAGAATGGAAAAAGGCAAAAAATAGCGAAAAGGTTTCCCTTCTTGACTTCACTACTGATGTTTGTAAAATTTAGGCTTTATTCATATCGACAGCTGCCATTAGAAACGGAATAATGAAAAAAACATTGGTTCAGAGTGGTTAAACTGTCATGATTGAATCACTAAAGAAAACACAGTCGTATAATTCATGGGCATACGTTTTTATGAGAATTAACGCAAGGCGAACTTCTTCCGCAAGGAAATGAATGAGGAAAATCTGTTGAAAGGAACACCATATAGATATTTAGCTTATTATTCATCACTAGGTAAATCATTGCAAGAACTTTATTCATTATATAAATCTGAAACTTCGGGCCCACCATTTATACAATCATTTTCGTCAACCGCATCCAAGACTAGCAACAGTGGCAGGTTATAGCTGCACTTGGTAGTTCTGTCGAAGAAGTTGTGTGTGTGATCTAATGACGATCTGACGGCAAATTAAACTCAACACAACGAATCAGACACGTAGATGGCGCACACCAAAATATAACTAGATACTAACTAATAGTGTTGTTTTCGTGGAAGCGATATGACACTCCCCTATTTGTTATGTCAAAGGAAGAGAAATACACATTAATAAGCTGCACGAAGGAAAATGTGAGGAGAATGAAGGGAAAAGAGCAGTGAATACGGGACGAGGATCCGAGCAAACTGAGAGTTAGAGAACACTGCATGCAAATTACAGAAACGTGCGATCATTACGGGTTCTTCGTTTTTCAATATTTCCTCAATGGGCGGCCTTTCTCCGAAGCTCGAGCTCATTCGGAGCGGGAGGGGAGAAGAACATTCGCCGAATCTGCTGATGGCGAAAACGCGCTCTCGGGAAAGAAAGGAGTTTATTTTTCCTCACGTAAGGAAGTTAAGAGGGAGGGACTCAGGGGAAGGAGATCAGTTCGAGAGATCATGAAGAGATCGAAAGAGAAGGAAATAGCGTATGAAGTTGTCCCCTTCTTACAACCGTGGTTTTTTTGGGCGAAAAGGAGAGGAAACGGCAAATATCACCTGTATCGACGATCTCGAGGAAAATCGAGGAACGGATAAAAGACAGACTTCCTTTCCGAAGGATTCCTCTCCTAAGGATCGCAGAGCACTTATTACGTTCGAGATACGACCGAATTCGGTCTTCTTCATATGTGCGAAGGTGTGTTGGATTCCCATCCCGAGAGCAAAAGGATGGCAATGGTTTTGCAAAGTGATAAGTACAATATTCATCAAAGAATTTTCTCGCTAACGTTAAGTCAGCCACAAATTTTACGAGAATAGGCGATTCTTTCAAATATTAAGACAGATAACAACATCTGAAGCCCGATATGAGATGACGATTACGAATGAAGAGACTCGACGTATATAATACAAGGGAAAACAACGATAATTTACGGTATTGCTTAAATTATACCCGTAAGTAAATTAAGAACAAAAAGCTAACTCTCGGTACCAAGCAAAAGAAATTTATTGATAGAATGTAAAAACAAGAATAACATTTACACTACTATCACAACTTTAATTTGATATTGCTGTTACATCTTTTGAATTCGTTAGTTCAAACATGAAGAGGATACAGGTAAATTTTTATGAAAGTATTTATTTATTTTTATGAGTTATCTCAAAATCTACGTCTTAAGGCATAGAATGAAAGAACCATTTCCAAGGTGACATTCACACCCACAGCAGTCACGGGATTGAAGCTGAGGTTTCAGCTGGGAAAAAATGAAATGAACAATCTGAAAAAAAGAGCATGTGATAATAAACATAGACTCAACTCGAGCCGTTCAAGGGTCTTCACGAGGAAGGCAAGTCAATTGAATTGGAAAAAATGTCAACGAGGGCTGTCGCAGGTACCTAAGGAAAGGTTGCGAACGGATATTTACGACGCTGTAAACCGCACGTGAGCTGTAGGGCAGGGGGGAGTCTATTTCTCCGAAGGTGACAGTGCCAAACCATGAATTTTGACCCTTTGGCAAGCAAAAGACACCCACGATGCATTTCTGTAAGCCCGTGACATTATTCTTCTCCATTGCAGGTGCTAAAGAGGTAATTTTCTTACACGTGTAAGCTAACACAGGTTCACAGGTAAAGACTTTGTTATCCGGCTTATGTTTGGAACCGATTTTTTTAGAATCGAAGGCATATTTCAATTAAGCTACTGAAACAATTCCGGTTATTTGCGGGTATTATTCTGCCCTGCTAACCTAAAAGATAGTAACTGCATCAATGGTGGTTCTGAGTTACTGCATGCTAAAGTATTCACCTTCGAGTTTTAGATTCTTCATCTAGTCTATCTTCGAAGAGATTACAATTTAGTTGATGCAAAGAATGTCAGTGCGAAATAAAGATAAATCATAAGGGGACAAAAGTAATGAGATTCTCTGTGAGAAAAACATGTAGTTACTCTTATCTGGCCAAGAAAACTGAAGTTTATACTGTAGATACGGTGGAAGCTGGACGTGATATCCGGTAAACCACTACAGATACGGTTTTTGTTTAGTTTAATGAAATCCTCAAGGTGAAAATAACAAAATCACCTCTTACCTCAAAATACGTAATTTTGTCAGTTACTGTCTTTTGGCTTAGCAGGGCCGAAATGGCCTCATTGCGTACAGTAACAACCTAGCTGAATAAAAATTAAGAAATCCTCAAAGCATATCAACACAACTTTGACCTAGAAAATATATCCATGCATCCAAAAAGTTCCAACAATATCAAAAACCCATTATATTTCACGACACAAAAAAATTGAAAAATCAGGACTAAACTGGAGCCTTAGTAAATTGGAAGTAACTCAGGAAAGTCCGACTCGGCACTCCCTGAACGCAGTAGAGCAATAATGTTGCGCTCATTTTGTAATCTAACAACCAAGCTAAACAAAACTTAAGAAATCAACAAAATATATTTGCCAAACTTTGACCTAGAAAATATAGCCATACACCTATAAAGAGCCAACAACACCCAATTTCCAATAAAAGCAAGATGACCAAATACTGCGAGGGTGAATTCACGGAAATGAGAGCCTTGTTACGCGTCACTGCTTTTCTTATGAGAATGAACACATATTTTGAATTTACGGCAATGACTGCTTTAAGCTATTTCATAGTGTTCCTCATACTAATAAGCAAATATTTACCAATAATAGATAAAATAAATATTGATCAACTCTTGCATTCTTGCAAGAATCATACCGAAGACGCTATGTGGGCAACGAGGGGTCGAATCAGGAGGATAAGGGGCGGCGGGTATGGTCGGTGCACTCATAAGTTTGCTGAGGGAGTGAGATGGGGCAGGGATCGTGGGGGGAGAGAGGGTAGGGTAGGGGGTTGGTGGTCGGCGGAGGTAAGGCGAAATGACGGAGGGATGCAAGGGAGACGAATGCGATTACTCACGGTGACGCACTAATACATCTCTCTCCCCCCCCCCCAATCCTCCAATTCCCTCTTTGGCTTCCCTCCTCACTCCCCGGCAAGTTCTCCGTTCTGACCCTCCCCCCCCCCCAATCCGCCTCCCCACTTTCCTCCCCAATCTGCAAAACGCCCAATCCCCTCATGGCCGATGGCCTCCTCCTCCTCAGACGACGACGCCTTGGCAGCATCCGACCACGGACCGACCCGTGGATTGTATCATTACTCCCTCGGGGCTTTCGTTTCCCACCTTCCCCCTCCCCAATCCCCACTCTCCCCTCTTTCTCGGCTTGGAAGTTCGCAAACAGCGCTCCGTCCTCCATTTTCCGTACTCCGGCGTGAAGGATGGCGGAAGAACAAGAGAGAGAGAGCGAGAGAGGCGCCGAGGACTGAGTTTCTGAAATCAAAGGAAATCAATAACACGCTGCCCTGGGGGCTTCAAATGTCTCTCTTTCGTACCAAATCCTTTCTCCTTCGAGATGTCCTCATCCAAAACCGCAAAAAAACACCAATAATTCCCGATCCGGCAAAGTTAAACGACGCCACAGTCAAGGAATTTCAAATTACTTGAAATTTTTAACCCACTGACGAGCTGTTAAGAGAGCTGAACACAAGAGAGAGAGAGCGAGAGAGGCGCCGAGGACTGAGTTTCTGAAATCAAAGGAAATCAATAACACGCTGCCCTGGGGGCTTCAAATGTCTCTCTTTCGTACCAAATCCTTTCTCCTTCGAGATGTCCTCATCCAAAACCGCAAAAAAACACCAATAATTCCCGATCCGGCAAAGTTAAACGACGCCACAGTCAAGGAATTTCAAATTACTTGAAATTTTTAACCCACTGACGAGCTGTTGCACTCGCTGAACCATTTCATTAGCTCGACTACAGACTCACAGAATTATACGATAGGTCCGTTTAAAGTAATTTCAAACAAATTTGTCGATTAAGAATTAGATCATAATACCATTAAATGTAATATAATGTTACAAAATGCTTGGTTTATGGAAATGATAAAAATTAAAAGTCAAGTTGTCCATGTATAATTTCAAACATTATCCAAACCCAGGATTGAGAAGGGCATTAGCAGAGATGGGCCACACAAGATTCAGCTTTAATAGAGCGTCCTATTCGTATCGATCAATTGATTTCTCTTTATTTCATCGTATTGGCGAATTATCTCCCAAATAAAATAAAGAAACTACTCACATGAGGCGCAGCATTTTGCAGAATTATCAATTTCCCCGCGCTTTTGTCGGAGCAAGCAACGTAACTCTACAGCTGATTCAAGAGAGTTTGAAGTATTCGAGTAAACTCTCGGTACAAGGTATATACCATCCCACCATAGAGAGATAGTTTGAAGCCAGTAATTAGCGAATCATGAAATGTTTAAAGTTTGAAAATTTCCAGTTCGTTTGAACTCATTCTTACGAACGAAAATAATAAAAAATAATAAAAAAAAACCCATGATTGAAACTAGCGTCGGCATGTAATGACCTTTACATCATACGCTCTAGAAGAAAGCTACATGGCGTCAGGGTTTTCCGTGTGAGGAAGGTCAATTATGCACAGCGAACGTAGAATCGGTGCGGAGGTTTCCCCTTTTTACTGCTTTTGAAAATTACTTGCAATGACTATATGGGGTTCAAATTTTCACTATCGTATGGCAGAATAAATGAAGTATTTAATTTTTGCACTCAATTTTGTTTAAAATTTTGTTTCCGTTTACAAATTACGTTTTTAATAACAGAATTATCATTTGTTGGATTTTAGCAATAGAATTTTCCCACTCGCATTGCTCGTGCGCCCAACGCTACCCCCGTGCACTATTCGCAACTATACCATACCGGTTATACAATGTACTACTATCGTATTATGACGTCCAAATGAGGTACTAGACTGGATATACATATGCGAGTGAAGACTACACTTAAAATGAATCCTATTCCCGGTCGTCAAAAAGCGTATAAATCTTAAAGGTTTTAAAAAGTCCGCATCGCTAGAGAGAGCAATCAGCAACTGATCTGGTCAGCAGGAAAATAATGCGGACAAGATCCCTGCAGAGCATGAGTTTCGGCCAAAGTGTAAAACCCTTTCAATCGTGGCATTTCTCTCTCATGCGAGAGCGAGGTCCTCCATCGAACACTATAAGCAGATATTTTAAAAAAGAATATGGATTAGAAAGGAGTGACCCGTTAGCGGTGAATTTGTAGAGAAAACAAAAGGGCCATTTAGCTCGAAAGCGGACAGCCCACTCGGTTTGCCTAGTCCGCGAGATCTCATTTTATACTCAGCAAGGGTGACATTTTGAGCTTCCCTTCCAATCCACTTCGGCATCAACATCGTTAGAGCTTGAAAAAGCATTTCAAAATGCATTGACATGATATGAAAGGACTCGCGTCACTTGCAAAATCCTGCATTTAAGCTAAGACAAGACTATATTTTATAATTAAACGCGACAGAAAGGAAAGCATAACTGACCAAGTGTTCAAAAAATTTTCTCGGTCATAATTCCACTTTAAAGAAGCTTCCAAGCTCAGTTATGCCCACAACTTTGGTCATTTTGCTTCCAGGCAGTAGAGAAATATTATAAAAATTCTTCGAGGGACTTTAGGCAAACTTTCAAAACTCCTTATTCCTCCATTTTAGCCAAACTAAAAATTTTCTCACGGGCAAAACCATTACGGTAAAGCAACCGCGTTCCTTTCAGCGTCTCGTACGAAAGCCATCGGCCTAATCTTATAATGGAAATGAAAAACTTAATCTAAGGAACAGCGAGGTGCAGTCCCGGTAATCTTTCCCTTTCCTACTTTCAGGAGAAAATTACTATTCATGCGAACTTCCTTTTTTCATTTCTTCCGCCATTTCCTGACGCCTTTTACCGTCTTCCTTTGATGTTTCAACCGAGTACTCGTCACCTTTTGCTTTTCCCGCGGAGACGGGGCGGTCCGATATCCTGCCATTTCATCTGCTTTCCACCGCTGAAGGAGGCTTTTCGACTCCCCATTAAAAGATACCGTAGAAACGGAAAGAGCGAAGAAATAGTGCAAAAGCACTCCCTTTGACTCTCGAAGGAAAGACGATGAGAATTTTGATTATATTTTCTTGAGTAACGGACTAGGTGTATCAAATGATGAACTTTCCACTCCGCCAGCGAGGCCTTAACTTTTTCCTCCGTATTAAGAAAAGGTTGCTTTCGTCGATTGCTTCGGAGAAAGGAAATGTCCTCACGAATTATTGAATCTCAATTACTCACTAAGGTAAAACAGGATATGAATGGAAAGGTAACAGGGATAAATAAAAGGAGACAATTATGCATAAAAAATAAATAAATAAAATAAAAAACGGCAGAAAGCCGTTGTCACTCGCAACTAACTGACATAAGTCGTACCTGATAGGTAGTGAGAGTGAAATACTTACATTTTTTTATATTGATATATTTGGTTATCTTTTGGAAGCAAAGATTATTGCTTTTTTAATGATTTTTGCTGCTATAACTAAAAGTGCTCAGATTCCTTTTTCTTCATGACTTCCTGCTGCTATGGCAGCACCTACACCTGTTTCTGCTTTAGTACATTCTTCTACTTTACTTACTGCTGGTGTTTATTTGATAATTCGTTTTAATTTATTGATTGTGGAGACGGGTTATTGCAAGTATCTATTGTTTATTGGGTTGAGTTTTTGGGTGCTTGTCTATCTATTTACGCCGATATTTTTCTTAATTTCAGCACTTTGTGAAAATGCATATAACTCTCAAGTTTAATTTAAATGAATAATTACAAAAGTCACAACATTTTCTTTGATATGACATTTAAGCATTCCATAACATTCTTAAACAATCGTTCACCCATATTATTTATATGTTTGACGCCAAAAAATATCCTAGGTTGTTTATTGTTTTTCTTGGCAGAAAATGGAAGACGTACCATGACGTCCATAGTACTCGAAGAGAGCGGAGAAAAAGGAAAAAATTTAAAAAACCAAATGTTGACATGCTCAGAACGAAAGACACCATCCGATCCAAATTTCACCGACTAATCCGACAGATTTGGATATTCAAAGCAACTATTTTCAAAATCCACCCAAAAATCCACAGGCATATCGCCGAGAAATGCACAAGCGAGATAACAGACCAGGGCCCCTAGGCGAGAGCCTAAACCGCAAGCAGAGCATAAACATAAGATGAGTATTTTTACTGTGAAAAGGATTATGATGATTACAAAATTTAATCAGAAGAGTTAAGTAAAGGTGGAAAATTTTCAAAGTGTCAAAAGCTATGACAGCAGCCTCTTCTATAATTATATTATCTGGGTTTCTCAAAAAATCACAACACGACTGACGATTTTTTTTAATTTTAAGGACAGTTACGTGTAGGATAATTTCCCCATTTATGACACTGAGAGAGATTAAGCATTTAGATGTCAACCAATATAGTCTGATGAGATAAAGATGATGTCTTATTGCAGAAATTTGTGGAAGGAATTTCTCGAAATAATATTTGCAAGGCAAAAAAAATGAGAGAGAAAGTCTACCCACGACAAAAAACTATGAGACAGCAGTGAAGTGGCGTGTATTTGAACAATAAAGAGCTGAATATATTGCCGCAAAGCCGAAACTTCCAGGAGTGATTCCGTTAAAATTAGCGCAGTTTAGCCTTAATTCAAAGCTTTGAGCGTACACATCACGCAGCTCTCCAGATTTTACGACGAATAGACATTGGGGGAAATCATGAAATAAAAAAAGGTTTCCTGAAAAAATAATATTAGGATAGACGGGCATAATGTTTCCTGATTTCTCAATTAAGATATAAGGGAGATATTCCGACTACAAAGATATTCTAAAAAGAAGAATTTCCCGCTCTGCCAAAAACAAATACTACACCTAATTTGAAGAGAAAAACTGTTACTAAAATTGAAAGACGAAGGTGGAAGTGTCATTTTTTGACGTGTTTTACCCTTTGAGCCGTGGGGATGAAAGTCTTTAGTAAAAGTATTTTTAAACATTTAAGTAAGGTCTCGGATATGAATAGAGGTAGAGGACTGATGAGTAATATAAGTCTACTTACAGCGTTTTTCACTAGAACATTGCAATAAAAGTTTAGTTTTTTTTATTTTTGTCCAATTTCAGCATAATTTTCCTCAAAGCGACAGTGCTGGCTTACATACTAGCTCGCAGAAATTCATCTCCTAAATCAGAAATCATATTGGTAGTCAGGCTACCTTGAAAAAGGGAAGTTGGCGACCTCAATTATTTTATTTAATTCAATTCAACTACTTCTAAGTACAGTTAAGAGATCTTGAGTACAAGCGAAAACTTAAAAAAATGTTATCGGTCATACGTAATGCCACTGATGAAATGATTTCAAATATTTCAGCTAATGTACAACAAACGTGCCCATCAAATTAATATTCATAGTAGAGAAGTGAGTAAAAGTACTGAGAAACACCTCAAACTAGGACTGCGTATCTCAAATACAAAGTTACACTAGCATAAATTGAGGTGAATGCAATAAAAGTTTCACGTCAACAGCAGCGTAGTAAATTGGAATACCAGATGAAAACTGTATACTGCACTATTTCATGAATAAATTTCGCCTCCTCAATGCAAGGGACATTATCAAACCCGCTGGGAAAATATGAACGAGATAAAAATTCGAAAGGATATATTTAGGCATAGAAATTTAATCAAAGCAATATTTCCTCCCCTTGGTTCACAAAAATATTTCCATGAAGTATTCCCTTTTTGGCATTGCAGGTTTTTCAGCTCAAACTTTAAATATGTTAACTAGGAGCGAAGATTTCCGCAGTATTGTACATTGTCTTCAGGTGAAAAGGTATCCAGATGGAAATACACATTCAGTTTATTAGTTCACTGACTTAAAGAAATAAACAAAGAGTTAATAGTTAATAATTACGACAACTTGAGATGATAGAATACATTACTTAGAAAGATATTATTTTTAATTAAACTTGACTACATGGGACTAAAATGAAATGACGGACCGAAATTTTGAGCGATAAGCTCTCAACTCGCATCTAAAATACATAGCTACACTAGCATAAATTGAGGTGAGTGCAATAAAAGTTTCATGTCAACAGCAGCGTAGTGAATTGGAATACCAGATGAAAACTGTATACTACACTATTTCATGAATAAATTTCTACATCCAAGAAGCGATCGTTAAGGTAAGGGAAAATGTTGATGTAGGAATCAGAGTAAATGGGAAGAAAATAGATATGTCACGATATGCTGATGATATTGCCATTGTTGGAGAAAAGAGAGAAGATTTAGAAATTATACTTAACGAGATGGAAAGAATTATTCCAGACCAATATGGAATGAAGATAAATAAGCAAAAGACTAAAGTGATGGTATACGGTGTTCAAGACTGCTGTGAGCCTGTAAGGATAAGAATAAATGATGAAGACCTAGGACAAGTTACATAATTCAGCTACTTGGGCAGTAAGATAACTGAAGATGGAAGGAGTAAACGAGAAATTGTAAACAGAATACAACTAGCAAAAATAGCTTTTAATGATAAAAAGACTCTACTGACTTGTAAAAATGTTAGTTTGGAAGTAAGAAAGAGGGTTATGAAAGCTTATGTTTGGCCCATTGTGGGAGTGAAAGTTGGACTATCGGGAAACATGAAAAGAGCAGATTAGAGGCCCTAGAAATGTGGTGGTATCGAAGGATGCAGAAAATCAGCTGGCGAGACAGAATCACCAATGAGGAAGTGCTGAGAAGAGTACAATAAAATAGTAGTCTTTGGAGACAGATACAGACAAGGAGACTTAAACTAATAGGTCACATTCTACGACGCAATGATTTTATAAAAATTAATAGCTGAAGGTTTTATTGAAGGGACAAATCGCAGAGGACGTCCTAGATTAAGCTATATGAAGCAGATCATCAATGACTCTGGATGCGTCCCATATGGTGAAATGAAGAGGACAGCTGAACAAAGAGCAATATGGCGTGCTGTTGCCAACCAGCCCATGGGTGGATAACCGAAGAAGAAACTAATAAATAAGAATATGACCAGTTTGAGATTACAATGTTGAAGATGCTGCTTTTCGCGATATTGCTCGAGGAGAAAAACTTTTTACCACAATGAACGTACTTACATCTGCTCACAGTAAGGTCCTTTCCAAATGGTGAGACAATTAATTTATGCATACCGGTGGAAAAGAAAGAATTTGTTCCTTCTTTCTATTCATGGCAGAAAATAATTATGGAACAGGGAAAACTTGATTTAGGCAAAAATATGCGAACATTTCTGCAAAGGTTCAACACAATCCAAAAACTTACTGGTATGCATAGTGTATTAATATTTCCAATGCTTGTAATCATCCAAAAATGTAATGTCTTATTAGAATTATATTTATTAGGATTCAAAGAGGAATTTGTTTACCAGGAAAAACTTTCAAAGAGCTAAATTTGACCTTTCAAAATTACTAATTTCATCGGTTGCTTTTCGAGTTTATTTCAGGGGAAAAATTAGATGAGTTCAAAACAGAACAACGCGTAACACCGGTGAGACAAGCAGGAAAACTCCGTGCGCGAAAGAATGAAATGCCGCCGAGTTATTACTTTCCCAGTCGACCAGCCAAGAGATACAAGAGTGACACAGTCTCAGCACAAATACAGCCTCAAGTGATGAAAAGAGAGTTCAAAGGGACATAGAGAGAAGAAACTCTGCAAGTCTACGGGTTAAGGTCGAATTTAGAATGTGCCTTTACATTAAAATTAGCAAATACTTAGTGCACTTAGAGTGAAACGCACATCCCAGTGCCTTTGGAATGGAGTTGGTTCGCAACGCCATCCAATTCCATCAAGGATATGATGAGATTGGGAAGCAGAATTGGCTTCCCTCCAACAATATCAGCCTCTTGTAGTCTTTTTAATTCTGAGGAAGTAGAACAATTGCAAACGCAAAAGTAGACGCTTTCACTCCACACAAAATACAGCTCCAGCCTCAATGACATGGATAAAATAACCTATATGTAAATTTCAATGGTCTACGGGGAGTGTCAAAATTATCACATCGTAATTCCATTACAGTGCAAAGCATTTTTAGTGAAAACCGCAAATATTTCGTTTAGACAACCACACCTCTTTTCCGAAAAAGAATGCATGGTATAAACTGAAAATGCAGCCTCCTGTCAGAGTCTGTCCACCCTAGAATTTCATTCAAAGCATAGATTTATAATTCACACAGCCTCTTCACAGAAAAACTTCTATAAATAACTGATAATGTAGTTGATACAAAAAACACAGAGTAATCATATTGTCATCATTTCCGTAAAAATGGGACATTCGATGGGGCAGAAGATAGTTACAGGAAACGTATCCCAAGATTTATTCTTTTCAATCCCTTACCGTGAATGCATGAGATCCTGATCAGATATAAAAGATTATTTCGGTTCCCTAGGAGAGAGGCATTTATTCCACCACACCTCGATCGCAAGTCATTCCATCCTGAATGCCATAACACTACGCCGGCCATACCATCCGTGGAATGGGGCAGAGAGCAAGAACTCTTCCGTAAGCCGAGAAGGGATACGGCCAAGAATTCACTCCATTCCATTTCCATCCCGAATGAAAGTAGTAGAAGTGCATCAAATCTCTTCAAAAATTCAGGACACACACAATCCTCGGTGGGATACAACCGGATGTATCATGCATATTTTTCACGAATATCTGCATATTTATTTGCGAGTTCTCCGGCACATGAGTGCGTGCCCGAGTAAAAGTTTGAATGGATCCAAGTTTTTCAGAGACGCGGAGACGGTGTCTTACTACAAGTCCGTGCATAGGTGGGGGGTGGGTGTACGCGCATTATCGTGCCTGCGAACTACAGCTCTGTCTCCTGAAAGCTAAAGGAAAACTTCCTAACTGGGACAGCCCTCCCCGTACTTTTACTGGCTGCAGCAGACGGCATGCGCAATGACCTCGCAGTAAAGGGAAATGACAAACGTCGCGGCTGAACCCAGCATTAAGGTGGAAATGGAAGCGCCAGGAAAGATTCAATATTTCTGTCGTCATATGCGCGGGGCATACGATCGCCTTTCATGACTCCAGTTCGACGTCTGAGTCCTTCGTCCCAGCGATGAAAGCATCGCATGTAAAACTTCTGCTCTCGGATGCACGGAAGAGGAATCAAATCGCCATTCGTGACTCCGTAAAGTATATCTAACAGGAAGAAACCACATCGAGGATTAACTCAGGATAGAGGCGCATGCATACGAAACAGTTCAACGTAACATTCACCAATAGTTAAAATGGTAAAAAATGGGACAGTTAATCAAAACATTCTATCTCAAGGAGTGCCCAGATGAAAAATTACAAGAGGCAAAATTAAACATTCATCCTCATCATCGCTAGTCGATTTATTGAGTCCAACTCCAAACTTATTAATTTAATATTTTTACAGCAGCATGATGCAAAAGCATTTGCGATGCTCAATCAAATGCGTACACATGCCAAAACAGCGAGCCATCTTCACCGAAAACCATTCCTTCGCTATATGCTTGGAGTTCTTTTCATCGGCCACCATCGTAGACTGCACGAAACGAGACAAAATATACAAGATAGCTTAAATGCAATCTGACATCATAAAATTGATGTCTTATGAAGGAGGCGTTAACTGAAGAGGATACTCCCCACTGCCGGAGGCATTGAAGGCAATGGACTTTCCAATGGACGCTGTCAATGGACCAGCCATTTATTTTGCTAGAGAACCAATGAACAGATATTTAAGGTAGCAAGTACCGTAAAAATCACAGGACTCATATTCACGATTAGAATACATGCCAAAAAATAAAACAATCATATCATAAAAAACGGTTTTAAATGTCTAGTCCAATGAAGCGACGGCCGCTTTCAAGGGAAAAATTCCATCACGAAATAAACTGATCACTGCATTAAAAAAATAAATATAGCTGTTAAGAATTGGATTATAATTTAGTGCGGTATTAAATTTTGCCCATCAAAAAATCAAGGTATTACTGAAGGGAAACCACGCGATTTTATCTCTAAAAATGCGCACATAACATTGCCGCGATA
The DNA here is from genome assembly GCA_963169105.1 of Ceriagrion tenellum. Taxonomy (NCBI): domain Eukaryota; kingdom Metazoa; phylum Arthropoda; class Insecta; order Odonata; family Coenagrionidae; genus Ceriagrion; species Ceriagrion tenellum. Next base: position 115,550,559 of record OY720635.1, on the reverse strand, counting down.
TTTTCAAGTCTAATGCAGTTGCAATGGTCGTGTACACTGGCGTCTTTACACGAGAAAATTCCCACAATGCTTCACTTCAAAGAAATTCAGCCATTCAACGATAGACGAGCCAACGTATTACATAGAATAACGGCAGGAGCCAGGAGTGCGAGGCGACTATATTACAGGCCATGACACATATTCCACGAATGAAATAAGGAAGTAAAAAAGAGCTCTTAAAAATTCCGCGAGCGTAACGCAAATCGTAAAAACGGGAGAATTTCATGATCCCAACCCATGAAATGCTCTGCCTCCCTCCATTACCTTCCTTTAGTAAAAGGATTTCATGATGACAACAGCAAAATCTTAGGGATACGTTTCCTCGGTTACATTTTCCTGGGACCCAGAAAGACAGCTCGATAAAAAAATACCGATGCACCCGTCATAAACAAAGTTCTACCTCTATAGGAGGAAATATTTTCGCGGAAAAAAGTGACGAATAGCTCCGAACTCTTATGGACGTTGACAGCGTCAAATGCAGAGGAGATTATTTCACACAGAATCGTTTAATCCTCAAACCAGCCAATGCGGCAGAGTAAAAAAAAACGAGAGACTAAGTCCTCAAAAAGTGATTCCATTTTTTATAAGATGATTGAAAGGTGAACTTTTTCGATAAAACAGGAATATTTGTGAACAATTTGACCGCGAATGAATGAAACGACCAAGGAATCACTAAGACACAAGCACGGTGACACAGCTATCATTCACGGGAATTTACTACACATTGATTTAAAATTTATCAGGCAGCATTAACACACAAAAATTATGATATGGCCATGAAATAAAGTCAAATGCCATTCCTAATTCAAAATAAGAAAAACTTTAAAATTTAAGCTATACGTCGTCCGGGGAATATCAAAGCAACACGGCAGCAAATTGAAATTAAAATTTAAATGGCTTTAAGTACAGCTGATTAGTTTCCATTCACAACACATAGTAGGAAATAAATTTTAAAGCAATCGTGTTAGAAAAATGAGAAGTTTCATGAAAAAGGTTTTTCAGTGGGAAGGAAAAATTAGGTTTGCTCTAAATGAAAGCAAAAAGCACAACCGTAAAAATGAAAAAAGTAAATCAGATCAAAATCACAGCAATAACGGAGTATTTAGACAATTAGTAACAAGTATTTAGAAATGCCTCCTACTTAAGTTATTCAGATTCCAATAGTTTTTCGGGTTCTAACAACACATGAGTGAAGTTTTTACAAATAGTATGATCCAATATTAATTCAAAGTAATCACAAAAGACCACTAACAAAAAAAAATTCGTTTCATTGATAAAAAATGAGGATATTTTTGGTTAAATAAAATTATCCATAGCTCAAAGGATTCACGTGGAATTTAAAATTAAGAAACTCTGAGTGGAAAATGTAGCATTTTATAGGAAGTCCCACAATTCTCTGGGACTTCCTACAAAATTCCACATTTTACAAATGAGAAAAGAAAACTCCCTTTAGATCGACCGTTCACAAATCATTATTTGGCATATTTATCTACTCTTGCCGCAAGCTTCTCAATCATGACAGCAAAAACATTTTTTCCATAAATAAGGTTTAATCTGAGTCATTCCCCGAGATCTTGTTAGAATACTGTGAAGGCGCAGACGAAGGAGCTTATTCACTGAAATGCTCCCAGTCTTCCATAATCATTCAGTATTAGCCAAGTCCACAACGGGCTGGTGAGGCGAGAGGTCACGAACAATTGCTTACCAAGGCATACTTTTCCAAAAATTAGCTAAATCAATCCTAAATATTCAGGAAAATATAGTTTGGAAATGTATTAGAAGTCATGACTTCACCAGTCAACACTGCCGTTAAAGCTTGAAATGGAACGCCAGGTCACACATAAATTACCCTTAATGGAAAAAAACTGAATCAGATTTAGGAAAGACGCTCCCTGATGCACAAAGGCTCTCGTCAGCAGAAGATCGATTATGAAGGAGGGAAATCGTCCAACCGTTCAAATTCATACCCATAGTTTTATCACAATCATCACAACTAACATAAACGAAAACCTTTGAACTGAAATAAGTTATAATTGTGAATCACTACACACTAATGGGCATCAATGGTATTAAATATACATTTAAAAACAAGAAACTAGAGAAAAAGAAGGCGAGAATAGATCAACGATAAAAATTGCCTAAATCAAAAGGATTATGGAGCTAAATCAGCACTAGATACGAATAAGAACAGTGAGGAATGACCGATGGTAACCCTCGATGTGATATAGTTGACCTAGCGAAGCGCTCGATAATCACCAGGAAAAGGCTGAATTATCACAATGAAACGATTGTTACTCATGAGGGGAATCGAGTGCATACAATAAATGGTTACTCCGTTCTAATTATTTCACTTCATTTCTGGAAGTAAAAATGGGGAATTTCTGACACGAGAGATATTACAGCAGTAATGCGATTCATGACTGCTTCCTAAAACGACTGCCCCATCGACTTCGAGAAGGCTTACGAGTTCCCTTCACATTCTCCGGAAAAGTTCCACGAAGGGAATTTTTTATAAATGCATCGAATCGGAGAAACAAAACGATTGGTGGGAACAAAAAAATCCCTCCACGCCTCTTTTGAGGAATAATATATGCCGTATCCTACGAGACTTTAAGTGCTGGAGGGATGTGTACAGTACGGGATCGGTCATCACAAGGAGTATAAATACCTCCATATCTTCCATCCATTTGAATCGTTGAGCAACGCAAGGAAACGGTTCGTTCCCAAAGCATCTCTAACGTATAGAAAATATAATTTTTAGAGAAAAAAGAGAAATACTATAAACGACACGAGAAGTGTCAATTTTCCCGGCCAGTTGTAGAAACGAAGTTTCGCCACATTTTTCGCGACGCGGCGAAACAAAAGACGGGGGAACTGAGAATAAAAGAAGCAAAACTGAAGGCTTCGTCCACACACTCACAAATGTATGCGGTTATAAATAATAAACAGACGAAAAGCGGAGCGGAGAGAGAGGGAGAAGGAAAAAAACACACTCCTTTTTTTAAGGTCGCGAGACCGTGACATATGAATAAATATGAAAAGAAAAAAGTGAAAGAAAAAGATAGATAGAAAGGGTCCAGGGCCGATGCCAAACATCACCACACGCACATATATATTCGAGGGAGAGGGGGAGGGAGCAGTGTTAAGGAACGGGGGGCATAAAAAGGGACAGAAAACGAAAGAGTTGGGATGGAGAAAGAGAGGAGAGGTGAGGGAGACGAACGAGAATCCGTAGGCGGAGAAGATTGGAGACAGCGCGTGGGGGAATGGAAGGAAAGGAATGGGTAAAGGGTTAGGCGTCAAAAGAGAGCCATGCGTAGAGGGATCTCGACGCTGGACCTTTGGCCATTGGACTCTGACCACACCCTTCCGTCCAAAATGCGAACTCGAAAAACACACACGGAGAGAGAGATATATACATATATATACATAGAGAGAGAGAGAGAGAGAAAGGCTCCCTTCTGTCCGCCTACGAAACGCGAGGTCTGGAGTCCGGGGGACTCAGGGGGGAAGGATGTTAAGGAACTGGCGGAGACAGAGGCGTACAACGGGGGGGAAATTCGACGGAGGGGGCGGGGCGGCGGCGGTAGGCTGTGTTGAGGTTGGCGGGGAGTAAGGAGAAGAGACTAGTGTATTGGTGAGCTCGTAAGAGTTCTGGGGGGGCAGTGGACATATGACCACCAACTGCTCCCATGCGATAAAAACAATCCCACCTTCTACTCGTGACCCCTCTCGATTACCAATATTAAGGACGATTCTGCGTTGAATATGGAAAATATCTCTCGGGGTGAGCCCTACAAGTCGATACTCTCTCAGAGTATCGACTTGTAGGGCTATTTCCTCCAATCCTCGACTCGTGGGTCCTCACATTTTCCAATGTAATCGACGACGACTCTACCTGAATAGATACTGTATGAATATGTCTACACATCGAGAAGTGCCAATGTGTCGAGCCACTCAATCACACCCTCCACATTTGACCCCGGTCGATACCTGATTTTATCGACGACACAACCGAAATCGATGCTGTTTACACGCACCGATGACTTGATTACCCCTTCTATGCACTATCCGTGTTTCGATTAGTATCGCTACAACAATTGTCGCAAACACGACTCTTGCCGCATCGATTTATTTTAATCTTAGAGTATTTAAATCGCTTAATTTTACCGATACGTATATTTCCACAAATGTTATTACGTAAGTTTTATAGAGGTCGATACTACTGGAGAATAGCCGATCTAATCACGATGTCAGACAAGAGTTGATGAGGTGTCTCAAGCTTTAGCGATGTGTTGATCGAGTATAGAGGAATTACGCTTTAGAACAAGAATATAGGAATTGAAAGAGAAAATGAGAATAGGGATGGGCGGCGCAACTAAATACAACTATACGCATGCATTGAAAAATGCCAATACAAATTTTCCAGTATGTACCAACATTATTTTCTTTTTTTCTTCCTATCTTGTTACCATGTGTAAACCCAAATCAATCTCTGCTTTTAGAAACACTAGAACTGACCCCTCCTACCTCGAACAAATACTTTAAATCTTTCCTGATCTCTGGTTCTAATCTCTAGAATGCCATGCCATTATCCATGCCACTATCTATAAAAAATCTTTCCTCTCTCAATTTTTAAGGAAAACTATTTAATTATTACTATAGTGAGCATATACGTCTATAACTAAAATAAGTATCGTATTATAGAATATTATGTTTTACATGGTGGTCTGAGAAATTATATTTTGTTTCTGATCTCTTTCTAATTGGTATTATATTTTCCATTTTGTAATTAGTGTTATTTATCTGAGGCAGTAAAAGTTTTGTTTTTCATCACTGTGATGTGTTGGCCAGGTATATTTTGGTCCTGTTTTTCGTTAAAAGCAGTATTTGATACGTATTTTTTGTTTTGCTCTGATGGGGTAACCGGGAGCATATTGAAAATTATTCTATTCCATTATTTTCAAAACCATTAACGCTGCATTGGCCGATTTAAATTACCCCATGCACATTAAATTGTACTCTAATCCATATCAGCCATTATAAAGTAAAATATTTCATCCATGAAAGTATGAGATATAATTTAAATATAATTTTATCGCATGGGATACAGCGGATATTGATTTTTTTCACCTCGGCAATTCTTCACAATAAAAGAAAATTTTAGCTGATGTTTAAAATTAATAAGGAAAAATTAACCCGATAAAAAACACATATCATGCATAGCTGAGAAACATCTTCACTACGTCGCCTTACAATAAAAAATAAAAGGATACATATGAATGATTCGGGGAAAATAAATCGGCTGCAGAGGAATATGGATATATACTTGTCCTCCCTGGAATGAGAGGAGGGAGATTTACATGTCACGTTTGCACGGAGGGGGTGGGATGGGCGGTTGGGGAAGGGGCGCCACAACTACTGAACGTATAACATCCGGCGCCCCCGGTAAGCCCACATCTCTACTCCCCACAAACACAACTCTCTGGCAGCCCGCTACCCAGAACACCTTACCACACCCTCATTCCCTTCCCTTATCCCCAAACCCAACCATCGCCCAACCGATAACGGTGCGACATAAGACGATATATCGAAGACGACCGACTGAGGTCATGAACGCAGGGAAAGGTTGGAGCAGGCGTAAAAACACTACACTGTTTCGCAAAAAAGCTGTGGGTGACTATAAAATAAATGGCGCCATTGAATGTTGATGTTAGGTGAGGCTCCGAAATTGAAATTGTACGGCGATATGACGGTATGGCCCACGGATTTGATATCTCGATAGATATGAAGACACTGACTAAAACTACCGTCAATGAAGTTCTATATGTGGAATTGCAGATGTTACGAAAGGAGTTGATATCCTCCAAGGACATTGGGGATATTTTTTGGAATACTTAAAGATCTATATGCTTTACGCTGATCAGAATATCACATTAAATTGCAAAGTCGATAATGACATCCAATAAAGATACATGGGACAACAGAGTCAATATTTTCAGGGTCTTTGCCACGTATGAACACAATTATCGATCAAATTCGATGAATAAGTGCGAGTTACATTAATAATATATATTTTGGAAAAAATATCGATATAACGATACTTCGCAGTCAAGGAAGGAAAACTATTTAATTATTAACTAAGTTCGTATCGAGGAGCGATATCGCGAACAGAACACAACCGCGCTCATTCAACTCCAGCCCTGTCCCCATTTCAATATCTTTACACGACTTAAACAACATTATCGACGAACCTCAATGAACAGATACGGTTTACATAGATATTTTGTTATCGGCATCTAGCGATACTTCGAAATATCGTTTAAATAGTCAATTGCTTTCGCATCGTTTCAGTAAACTTGGTACAGCCGCACTTACTTGGCTCTCCGCCCCTCTCCTCCTCCCTTTAAACCTCCTTCCTTCACCTCATCCACGCCCACCTCATAACCTCCTCCCCCCCGTCCACCTCACACGACCCCTAACACACAACCACACACACATAAATGAACACGAGCCAGCGCGCGCACCGCCGCCATCTTCGCTGGCGGCGGAGCGCCCCCTGCAGAGAGAGAGAGAGAGAGGGAGGGAGAGGGGCGGGGAATATCTTCCCTCCCGGAGCCGCCGCAGTGGACTCGCCCGGGACTTTGATGGCGCCCCTCCACGGTACCACCACCCCTCTCCTCGACCTCGCCCACTCCTCCCCCTATTCCCACCCGGACCTTTAGACTCCCCACCCTCCCTCCCCCCTTCCTCCCCACCATTCCTTCTCTCTCACTCTCTCCCTCCTAGCAGAGTGCAAGAGGGAGGTTAGGGGCGGCACAAATCAATAGGCGCGCCGCGTGAAAGGGTGGATGAGGACGGAGAGAGCAAAAAGGAAGGCGGATGAGACGAGGAGGAGGAGGAGGATGCGATTCGAGGGATTGAAATCGTACGCACTCGACAACGATAAAGAGATCGATCATGAAACATTTAAGGAACATTGTTTTGATTTCAGCAATCAACATTCCAATACAGAGATGAAACAATGAATGTAATCAGAGGTAATGTGCATGCAAAGCGTAAAATAAACAATTAAAATGAATAACAATTTTGACGCCGATGCTGAAAAATCAATCGGCCACTTTGGCTTTAATTATAAGGTCACTCTGTTGCAATTATAAGAGATATGCCCGTTTTCAAAAATGTAAACGAGCACAAAGATGCTACACTACCCACAGAATTAACACTTACCATTTGATGGGGTGTAAGTGCTTGGAAATTATTTTTTTGTCGTAAGATATGCTTACGTAATTTAAGCGGCGCTCAATTGAACAGTCAAACACCAAGTTTCAATTCACAGCCTCAACATTTAGCAGCCGATAGATTGCTGGTTTATAATTCTATTAAACGCTGAAAATTAATCCCCTAAAACCAAGGATGAGTATAATTTCTTTCTTTCTTTGTTTCATTTTTCTAAAACATACACTGATACATCGTTAAAGTCGAATTTCAAACTTATATCTTAAGACTTACACAACATTTATGCCCAAGATAAAAGACGATCTTAAGTTCCTTGTTTTACCACTGAAGGACGAAATTACCCTGGCTGCCGCAGCAGGACTTCCAAAAAAGATGCATTTGACTGTATGTGAAAGCTATATAGAGCACAGAAGTATTTCTATAAAATCGCGGCCTTTCACTAAAAAATACTTACAGTCATTAGCAAGGGATAACCCCACAAAATATTTCGGGAATTTTATTTCACAGCTTATGATAAGTATACACGCTTTGGATTAAATAAAAATATACCATCGACAACTATTTTTTTCTTAGCACTCGTCCTGAATACGTCAATCAATTTACGATATAATTCACACTTCATCTTGACTTAAAATAGGAAACCATTGGTAAATTATTGACAATGGAATCTATAAATCATTACGCTACCAGGACATAAATATAGCAGAACCGAAGGTAAAAATTCCGAACATCTGAGATAATTACTGTTAAAGTTAGAGTTAAACTGAGATAATTAGCGTCGCAAAGGAAGAAAGGCATTGTAAGGGAGGGGTTACCCAGGTAGCAGAGAAAGGGTGGAGAGAAACCCGGCGTCGGCATTAGCCAACTCTGAACGATAGGCGCCATGGGAGACCGCGGCTTTAACATCACATCCCGCGGAGAACTCCCCCTCCAGTACCCTCTACACATGGAACACCAGGCAGGGAATGGGATTCCAGTGAAATCTCCGTAGGGGTTCAAACCCGGACCCTCGGGCTGCGAAGACAGTCGTCTGGCGCATCGCTCAGACACCGCCGATGTTGCCTCCCTGACCGCCGGAGCCAGCGTGTGTATAAACGGGGAGCGGGAATGAATGGGAGAGAGAGGGAGTGGCGGATGGTACAGAGGGGGTGGAGTCCTCTCGTAAAGGTGCGGACGGGTGCGGAGAATGGGAGGGGTGAGGGATGGCAAGATAGGGCGGGAGGGAGTACAAGAAAGGAAGAACACGTGGAGAGTGCTGGAGGGAGGGGTGGTCTGTTAGTGGGTGGCGCCAGTGAAGGAGAGGGGTGGGAGAGCCAGGGTTAAAAGGAAAGGGTTCGGGAGGGAGGGAGAGCGTGGGGACAAAAGGAGGAAGGAATAGGGTTCCAAGGTTCAAGAGCGAGGAGGGGTCGGCGAGAGATGGAGTGGCGAGCGACGATGGGGGAAGGTTAAGAGAGGGGAGACGGGAAGAAAGAGGGGACGACGCAGCACGCAACATCCACGTACGGCGCAGGGCAGTGGGAGTTAAGACCATTTTACAATGGGCGTGAGCCGGAATACTTACACCAGCTTGAGCAAGATATTCCCAAGTCATAACGGAGACAATATTCAAATTATATGTTTAATCTTCAGCAGCTTTAGGAAGCGTAAATAAAATATTGCATCATTAATGGTCCAATGATATACATTAATACAACTGAAATTCTGAGAAAAAAAATTAAAATATCTGCACAAGTCTATAATTTGATTCATCTTTGTCAGGCGGTGCGTTTAAAACTCCCTCACAACGAAAGGTTTCTTGTGAGTCTAAAAACAATTTCTGCGGTGACAATATGATTTATTTTTCAAAATATTCGAGAAAACGTACAAACTACTCAATGTTAGTTTTTTGACGAGATCTTAGAAAAAAAATTTCTATTTTTTAAAATAATGTCTCTCTGGAGTGCGTACACGTACCATTTCCCATGCAAAAGGACTGGTATTTTTCGTAAAAATCTCGGAAAGTAGTTCGGTAAGGTCAAAAATATTTTTTCAAATTCTTTGATTTCTAGCTGAAATAATATTCCGCTCAACCTGCCTTAAGCCGTAGCACTTTAGGTGGTTCAGGCTTGACTATGTGAGTCAAAATAAAAGTAATTTTCAAGTTTTTATGTAAGGTTTATATAATCCTGCATTTGCAGACACAAGTTTGTTACCTTTAGAAAACAAAAATTACGGTAAAAATATACAAACCATCCCACGAATATATTCTAAAACACATTCGTCCATCCATAAGAGTCGACATCAGCGCCTTTTGCATGAAACTACCGCATTTTGACTTCAATCACGTCAGTAATTCGCTAATAACTTCAAAAAACAGATGTTAACATATCTATATTTTATTTGTATTCAATCTCCCAAGACTTTTCGCTTCTTATTAACAGTTTTAATTAAAAGTTTGAATATTCTCTCTCGTTTAGATAGACTTTTTTCTGCTGTAATCTGAGCAATCTCCATTAGAGCCCATTTTAAAAATCTCCATTTTTCAGGGTGAATTATTATAACTATCATGGATACCCAATTTTTTATCACTTTAATGTATAAAGCGTATATCAAAGATGTTATATTCAAGTTTTCAGCTTTTCTTGAATTAGCCACCTTGATGCCACAGCTGCCTTAATTTGCATGCATTTTTTTAAGGCAGTAATTCTCCTAGCTAAAGCAAACCGTGGTATGTCGACATGGATATCGAAGACAAATGAGAGTCGAAATAGTGTCTAGGTGTTGTGAAATTGCATATTCATTATATATGACTTGTTTCGAAAATAGTCTCCTAAACTTTCAGAGTGATGTTTACAAATATCCAATATTTAGCTCTAACCTAAAATGTCCTTCCGCTAAAGCAGCGGGTCATGGCTGACACCGGCAGTAGTAATGGCGCTCTCTGATTGGCTGGCATTCTGCCCGCCGTAAACAGTAAAGATGGGACTTGACCATCTCCCAAACGGCAGGACCTAACGTCTCGCTTACGGCTTAAATGTTACGCCTTACGTTCATTGTAGAATGAGTTTTAGGACTCCAACTATGAAAGGGGAAGGGATAGGAAAAAGGGCTAGTTTCCTTTCAAACGAATGGTCTTTTTGAAGTACTACATGTGGCGGCAAAAGAATTGATTCGATCGCGCGATCGCTTTCAAGTCCGATATTTTTATGCCGGCTCTATTCTATCCAATACGTTTTCATGAGTCTACCAATCAGAAAGCGTAAATGAGACTTAAATCTGCACGTAGTGTGAAGGTAAAATTAAAACAATCACGTATTTAACTGGATAGCAATTAATAATATTCTTGTTTTCATCCAAATAACAAGTATTACTCGAGGCATGTTTATTTCACATATTTCTCAAAAACAATTACGAATCGAGACATAACATCCCTACTAAATTGGAAGCTGTCTCCATGCGATTTCCTAATTTAGAACGAATTTTAAAGTATTTTTTTTAAGAAATAGACCTCCCTTCATATTGTCCGAATACCTAGGCCTGCCTAGCCCTAAAACCACAATAGATGGCAATAGATATCTCAATGGTAAGTGGGTACATCAGACTGCACGTTTCAGCATGTATGAATACGCAAGTTTAAGTAACAGCACCCCTCACACAATCTAGTGAGTGAGAATAAGTATCGGAGAAAATGAAGGGTATTGAGAAAAGGAGATGAAAGTATAAAGATGAAAAAAACACAAATCTCAACTATGGGGGTGGGACAGTAGGAATTTTGAGGTGGCAAGGCAAAAAAAAGGCACATTGAGCACCGGGTAGGAAACCATAAACGCGGAAGAGGGCCGGAATTGGATGTAAAAAAGCGATAGCCGACGAAACTAAAGAATTCCTCTTCTGAAATAAAAAACATGCCTACAGATATATGTCTGCACGGGTAAAAACAAAATGTTGGTTCACTAAAAAAACTAACCTGGGGTTACGGCAAAGGGAGCAAAAATACACAATGGGCGGAAGAGAAAGTGAGATAAGAGTTGCAGAGACGAGAACAAAAAAACAGGAGGACCAGGTTTAAGACAGATCATGCTGGAGGAAAACCATAAAAAATGCTATGAAAACCAAATCCGAGCAACAATTGGAGATAGAGATAGACTTTATATTGCCAGGTAAAATGTGAGAGCGTTTAGGTCGTGGAGAAATATTCAATCGGAATGAAACTGGATAGAATGAGTGGTAAAAAGAATATAACGTAAAAATCGAAACCATAGAGGAACAAACAATTTCATTCTAGCAAAAACGTGAACAAGATCGCAATTCTGTACCCTCACCAGCATAACATAGTTAAGGCGCTTTAAAATAAGCTAACAGGGCGATCACAATAAAAAGAAGGAGGTAAAAATCGATATAGAAGCTTCAACACACTACGTCCGTGAATACCTAATTATAAAAAAGACGTAATGTTTGCCCTCCATGCACGTAGAACGCATGTTCAGGAAAATTCGCTATCTACAGTTGAATACATCAGTTTCGCTAAATAGCTGAGTTCTATCTTCATCTCATCGACGTAATGAGACCTTTTCTCACACTAACAGGCGCAGCGAGAGGGAAAGCATAAAAGATAGCCGAAAAGTTACACTGACAAACTCATGTATTTATATAGATGGTTCATAGGCTACAGCGATAATAACAGTCATCATATCCGTTAAGAAGACTCCTCTTTCATGGATCTATACGATAAAGGCTTGAACTGAAAAGTCAACCCTTGGAAGCAGGGAAGAGGAAGGAAGAGGATAGGAATTCTAGAGGAAATAAGAGGTAGACGCTAAGTATGAGATCTTTTGACGGATCTAATGGCGAACCATGTATAAGAGGGAGAGCAGAGATATATGACAGAAATTAGGAAGTTAGGAGAAGTACGGTCCGAAAAACTACCAATCAGCTGGTAAAATACTGAAATGAGTAGAGAAAGCAAATTCCTTCCTTCCTCTTAGCGATACAGCTCGGGGTAAGCTTGGTCTCCAGCACAATCCGCCTTCACTGTTCCCAGTTGTTCATTTATCTCCTCCAGCCTACCACTCTCACCATGGCAAGATCTTTACGTACATCTTCTAACCATGTCATCCTGGGTCTTTCACTCTTCCTTGCTGCATATATTTTCCCCATATAACATTCTGTTTGGCTTGGCAATCTCATAAATTCTTTCAGTATGTCCAAACCATTGTAGTCTCTGAGCCTTTATAAGCCTTAATATACCTTCTCCTTCAATAAATCCTTTTAATCGTCATTGCATAGGATTCTGTACTCGCCAGTTTATATTACAGGTCCGGGTATCTTCTTTGGTATTTTTCTTTCAAAGGTTCTCAGGGTATTCTCTTCTTTTGAGGCTAAAGACCAAGTTTCTGCATCATATCTCAATGACATAATATCACTACTGGTCATATCAGTGTTTTAAATATCTTTTTGTTGAATTTTTAAATTTCTCGACATTAACTTGCTTTAAAGAAGGTGTATGCTAACATAAAATGCAGCAAAAGAATGCAGATTCAATCTCTTCAAATAGAAATAATCACTCCGGAAGAGTAGCTGTATCCTGACAGTGTGAAATGTGGTCTCAGCCATCAGTAAAAGTGGCAATGCTAACGCAGGTTTAACTACATCAAAGACTAGGATAATTCTACTTTCAACTCCATTAAAGTGCACTTAACGGTGTCTTTCAAGAACTTTAGAAACATGATTACCATAAAAGCTTCTCTCAGTTACAGCAACCGGGGCGCGGGTAAATTGGAGCGCGCAGACGCGTAACAACGAGGACTTCAACGCAGACAAAAGTTCACGGCGAAAGTCGAAAAAGCTGATTTTGAGAACGGAACGAACAATGATATACAAAAGCGATCTACGGACAAAAAAGAAGGAACGTAAAATGGAGAGGGTGAGAAAAAGTTTAGAGGGAGAGGTTTTCTTTTTAGGAGTGGCCTCATTGAGGATTCCGGAGAGGAGAGAAGTAAAGCACTAGACGTGAGTGGCGAGGGAGGGTACTAAGTGAGGCGGGGAAGGAAGGGTGAAGATGAGGCGGCTAAGATGAATTGTTAATGTGTGATGAGGGAATATCTCGCAAAAGGCGATGTGAGAAAACGCTTGGAAAGAGGAGATAATATTGAGCACATATAGAGATAGTACATCACGAGTAGATCACACACCAAACCAAGGTATACGATTTTGAAATAGGCATATAATTTATTTACCTACTACATCAGCCTCTTCCTAGTGAAAATCATTACCGACTGAAGATAGCAAATTAAAATTAGAACACAGAATGCGCTACCACGCTTCTCAACTTTTGTAAGCGTTTTCTGATTCTACAAGCTGCCTTGAACATTCTCAAAGTCGATAAGTAAGACTTTGATTTTGAATAATTGATTAATTTAAGGTAGGAGTCAGCATGATTGTCTGAGGAACCTCGGTTCCAAATATTTCGCGATATCTTCATTCAACATTCACGATCTACAGGATTTTTCTAATGACACCAACTGTTCTTGAACATTTATACTGCACGGCTATAACTACGCGATAATAGGTTTCCAGGTATCAGGACAACATTTTATTTCATATTTAAAACTAACTCACTTCTATTACGAGATGGAACACACCGCTGACGGTTCCCTTTTAGGCTGCTAAAATAACGCAATGGGAAAACGAACAGAGGCATAAAGTTCACCTTTCCGCGGAGCCAAGAAATTAAAGAAGAAAATACATTAGCTCATTACCTACTCAAGATTGGACTTCAATGAACAACAGGATTTTTTTAACAATATCATCAACCGTATTCATTTAGCGCGGAACAGCATCATTCCATTTTTGCAAAGCAGTTTAGCGCACGTAATATCAACATTAACTCAACCGGAAATGTGTTCCGCTGGAATGATGACTTGTACTGGCGGGAAATAAAAGGAAAAATAAATGAACGTTTTCATACGAAACGCTTCCAGCCCGTCGGCAAGGAAGATCACTGCTGCGAAGCCCGGGGAAGATCCGAGCTGCGTAAACCCCGGAAGAAATAAAAGGTGTAAATTTATAAGGGAAAAGTGGGAGAGAAGGACAGTGTAGTGAAGGCGGACGGTAGATAGGCGGTAAAAATGATATGAAAGCGGGGAGTGGTGAGGAAAAATGCCGAAAGGTGGAAAAGAAAAGGTGGAGAGCGACAATGAGAGGAGGGTGTAGAAAACGGAGTTAATGGTTACAAATGGCTTAGGTAGGAAATGGATGATGAAGAGAGAGGACAGGAACGCAAGGCAGTCAGATAGAAAACGGAGTGAATGGGGATAAAACGGAGAAACGGCGAAGAAGCAGAGGAGTTGATTGAATTACGCTCCGCGAGGATTAAAGTAGATAAATTACGAATATCATAACGAATGGAGGGGAGGGTTTATTTCCAGCACTTCCTCCGCCAAAAGAAACACGAACTGAAGGAGGAGGGAAACAAAAAGGGCCTCGCATATTCAGCGAGACTAGTGCTTCACTCTCAGGGTGAAAATTTTAGCAAATAAAAATTCTCTCTCGCCGAGAACTCGCAGGACCATTTCTTTACATTTAATTTTGACTATTTCGTGTTAAACAGGAAATAACTGCTACAACAAAACTCGAAACATCTTTCCCCTCTCGAATGAATTAAATATGATTCTAACCACGTCAACAGTAAAATAGGTAGTAGATAATAGGTGTCATTTACAGCCGCCAGGCTATCATAGACTAGAATGATAACACGGTAGAGCGATCGATATACTGACCATCTTACTTATTTGAGATCTGAGTGTGAGAATTCACAACAAAATATTTTTGATTAAATTTATATTCTTGCTGTATCACAGTAATATTATTGTACCATCAATTTCGTAGTCTTTAATGTTAAGATATTTTACCTTTTCTCAAAAATATTAAGTTATTTAATAAACGGCTTTTCTTTACATTAATTACAGCTTTGATAAAAACGGAGCAGTTTTTGATTTGTGGACATTTATAGCAGAATGGAAAAGTATTTTTAAATGCAATTGAAAAACAAATTATTTTAGTTTTTTACGACTATCATAGACTTTTTAAAAGACTAGAAAAAGCAATAAATACTTTTCTTTCACTTTACTATTTGGTAACATACTTTCTAGGTAACAGTATAGCCTAAATTCATTGTAGTCTATTCTGGAATTTACCAGGACTCCGGGAAGAAAATCAATTTTGCCTCGGAATCCCGGGATAAGCAAAGACCGCGGACATTGTGAAGTAAACACACGAGACACTTGTAGGGATGGAACGAAAAGGAAAAGGGAGAGGTAATAAATTATCAAGGCTACTTGGCGTAAAAAATGCGAAACAATTCACGCATGGTAAACATGCGTGAATTGGAAAACAGAATCCGTATTATGAAACTTCAAACCTGCTTCTGTGTTAGCCTTGTTTCGTGGAATATACCAAGTATTTTCATTTCATTAAGTATTCTTATAGATCTACCGCGTGGCTCCACAAATATCAATAGGTTTTATCAATCATTTGACCATTAAAGAATTACACAAAACTGAACACTTATTTACAATTACTTAAGACATGAGACTTATAGAAAACAGACATTCATATTTCTCCAGAATTAGAGTGTATTTAAATGCACTGTAAGTCGTTTCTCAGATGAAAATTCCCTTTGATTTGCCGTACGTTTGTTTCACCTCATCTATAGGATTTTCAATTTTTCGACTCATGAAACGCTATTGGCTCTTGATTGTCATCTCAATTTTTAATGCGTTGAATGTTTTAATACGGTGTAATCAGTGCATCGCCCTTGGTGGCCTTAATTTTATGTCCTTTTTACTCTCGCAGGCAAGAAACACGAGGGAATTTTAATTCATTATTCAAAGAGAATCAGTAACCAAGATGCAATTATGAATTCCTTTAATTCTAAACTTATTATCTTAATCTTATTAAATGAAGAAATAGCTAGGCATGATTTTGGAAACCTCTGAGAGAAGCACAGAAGAAATTACACCGTACTCTTAAGCCAAGAGGCAATTGTGAAATGCAACAAAAACTTGATATCAATCGCGCATATTCTAAATTATCGCACATTGTTTCACTTGCCCTATTCAGCTGAGATGTACAGGATATAGAGGGAACGGTGAGATGGCAAGAGTAGATTAGGAGCCAGAAAGAGTAGGGGGTAGGAGAAATGGGAAGACAGGGAGAGGATTGGTAGAGGAGATAAGGGGTGAAACAAACGGATGGGTTTTGCCCACGAGGGGAGGGAGGAGGGTTGGCGGGGGCGACGGGATAATTGGTGAAATGGACATTTTTATTGGTGACTCGGGACGAGGAGTCCCCCATGGGTACAGGTACCAAAAACCAATGCAAAATAAAAAATACGGAAATCGGTGGGGTTCGTGAGGGTCGCTTGATAAGAGATAGCGACTGACTGTGAATATAAAATGAGCTAAATATCAGGGGTTACGACCTGTTCGAAAGGACTGCAGCAGCGATAGTAGCTGGCAGAAAAAAAACGGACTACCCACGGGGAAAAACATATTTTTTTCCTTTCACAAACAACGCCAATTGAGAGTCTCAGCAAAAAGGGAAAATTGTAAAGATTTTTCAATAAAAAATTTTACCTCAATGTATATTTAACTTGTTGTTCATTGGTATGAAAAATAAGCGCCTTGGAAATAATTTTCCTCACAGGAAGAGAGCATCTATCCACCTGAAGTCAAGTGAGCGGTCTAGCATTAAGAAGTATAAACTTTATTTTCGTTAGAAGCGCAATGCAAATTGTAGTAACTAACTAGGGCAATGTATAAATTGCTGAAAAGCTAAACACGACTAATTAGAATCCCAAACACACACAAAACAGTCATCTCAACTACTTTTTGCATCTTTCACCGACAGGGTTAATTTTAGATGATAGAGGGACCAGAGACTAATTAGAGGGCGCAGTCAACGGTTATGAAAAAATTAGTACCTAGTTAGAATTTTTATGATACACTTCTAATGCTTGTCATCCTCTTAATCCTTCGCCATTTTCCAGAGGAATGGTTATTTAATAGCCTTGCATATTTTTCGCAGACCACGGCATCGGATATTCACCTTGCATAATTTTCAGAATTAAAGGACTTCATGAATGCACCTTGGTTACTGATTCCCTTTGAATAAGGAATAACTAAACAAAATTACCCTGTATTTCTTGCCTGCGAGAGCAAAAAGGTAATAAAAATAAAGCCACCTAGAGCGATGCACTGATTACACCGTATTAAAACATTCACCGCATTAAAAATTGAGATGAGCATAAAGAGGTCATGACGAACGAGCCAATGGCGCTTCATGAGTCGAAAAATTGAAAATCCTATAGATGAGAAGAAACCAACGTAGGGCAAATCAAAAGGAATTTGCATCCATGAAACGACGTACAGTGGATTTGAATACACTTAATTCCTGTTTTCTCAAAGTCTTATATTTTACGTAAGTGTAAAAAGTGTTCAGTTTTGTATAGTTCATTAATAGTCAAATGATTGATAAAACCTATTTTTAGAGATAGAATTAGTAAAGTCGCATAGGCAATCCTGGGCTCCAAATATCGCTCGCAACGCGCTTACCAATTATCTTACGGACGATGTACAAGTCTCTGGCTACCCTATTTCCAGATAGCAACATCGGCCAAACGGCCGCGAGTACACGGGTAAGAGCGAAAATTATCGTTGCTCACAAAACTATGGTACATGCTCTACTAAAAGAAATGTCACATTTCTCCTGAATTTGTCGCGACGGACGCATAAAGGTACGATGGGAATGTTAAGGGTTAGTAGAATAATTTCGACAGAGACCCAAAGGCCAAGAAATCCACTATGAGCGAAGCCCGAAAGTCTCTAGGTTCTCAGATGAGTACACTCAGGCAGTGATTTGGAGTCTAATTAACAGCTAGGCCTTTACACAATGCACAGTGTGTGGTTTCATTATCCGCTTCACACCCACTACAGCTCAGTGAAGGCAGAAGAGTTATAGCAGCTCGTATATATATGGGATCCATTAATGGCTAGTATGGAAAGTTAGGGATGATTAGGAAGAATCCCTTCAAGAAAAAAATACATGGAGGACAGAAGGATTTGAGGATTAGGTTTTTCAAAATATCTACGAAATCTATCCTGAAAATTAACTTTTAACTTTATTCCGTTACGCTACAATTAAAATTGACCAGTTACTTTACTATCAACTTCAACGGGAATCAGAAAAGTTAACAGGGGTTAAACATTAACTTTCATAGTAAACATTTTTTAGTTTCCTTTCCGAAATATATATATTTATCAGGACATTTTCTAAAAAACAATTGCCGCATACTATTTATTAATTAAAATATAGGTTCAGAAGTGCATTACTTATGTTTTGTTAAGCATAAAGTAATTTTAATCGACACTTAAACGTTATTGTTGACAAAATTCTAGTAAAATGAACACTCATAGCAGTTCTATTCATTATAATGGTAGAATACCGTTTAAAATGTGGAAATTTACAAGAAAAATGATGAGTGCAATTCTAAAGTCATAAGAGGAAAGAATACTACTACCGCGTATATTGATAATCACCAGTGAACAGTACGCAGCGAGTCAATTTTAACCCTAAATTTAAAAGAAAATGAAATTTCCTGATGGCAGGATGAATACCCACTATTGGTGATACACATTCTGGCTTTCAATCAACGGCTAAAAATTCCATCTGCCTCTTTAACTCGCAGCTATGCACGCATTCGTGGGCGCTCGATGGGTAAGCATGATGAGGGAGGAGATGCATGTGATGGGGGCGGAGAATGAATGAGACACGAAGAGCACGTATGAATGGATTCGAAAGAGGGATCGGAGAGGAAGAGGAGAGAGGTGTTAGAAGAAGGGAGAGAGCATCCCTTTAAAGATGGAAAAAGAGGAAGAAGGGAGGATTTGAGGAGCTTTGAGGCGAGGAGAGGAGGCCCGGGGAGCGAGCGGCTGGCTGGAGGTAGGGAGAGAGAGAGGTCAACGCACGGATGAAGAGGGAGGCTGTGCTGCCTTGCCTCCCAAAGGGGCGGCACGAAGAGAGAAAGGGGGTGGGGAAGTGAGGGGGGAGAGCAGGGGACCGACCCCTGGCTGCCTGCCCCGTGTTCTGTGCGTGTGTGTGTGTGTGTGTGTGATAGTGAGGGGAGCAGGATATCCTCCACGTGCCCTGAAAAGCGCTGCGGCGCGCGGTGCGGACGCGACTCAAGGGGTCAAGCCCACGTTTTCCATGCATCCCATTTCGCGCTGCCGCCCCAGGCCGTCGGCACCGCGCGCCGCGGGAGACTTATCACGGGTGAGGATCGCCATACGCGAGCCGAGATGCCGAGAGAGCGTCGTCCGGCATTCAACGCCTAATGCGCGAGGATAGTGAGATTGCCGCGCAGCGAGCGGATATGCACGCTCAAAAGCTAAAATTTGTTCATTGATGTGTTTCACCAACGCTGACTCACGTTCCGATATACTCCGCATAGTGCCAATCATTAAATTCCATTATGGTTCATCAGGGGACCGCGGAATCTAGCACATGGGACGCCATAGCACTAAATTAACCACAGACTATCACGGTGCTATGCACTTGACTTCGTCCGGTCCATATAATATTTGTAATCCTTCTTTCAAATATACCTAGTCATGTTCACGGAGAGTACTGAACAATTAAATTACATTATCTTCAAAACCTCCGCCGGAAACAAATTATTTTATTGCGACATAAACAACGCTCTCACTATGAATATCCAGAGACGTTGAAAAAAAGATTTGCGTTTCGCACACGAAATGCTAATTAAAATAAGCTAATTATTGTGTCTGAAATAAGAGAAATGGGTCGAAGTCTCTCACCGTTTCCTCCCAGCAATGCCACTTGTATGAAAAAGACGTCGGAGATCAATGAAAGAGGTCACAACTTACGACGCTAAATAGGATGCATTGCCATTTTAAAAAATATCATTCGATCCCCATTTGCTGTGTACACACTCAACAGAATCGCGGATCGGAGCAAAAAAAAAGGATTTGTAAAGAGATGGACAGCCAAGTGAAAATAAACACTAAGAAATGAATGAAGTGTCCCTCCAAAGCAGAAAGAAAAATTATTTGAGATATGCAAGGTTTTCGGCATTTTCTCTACATGAGTTTCTCTACATGAGTTTCTCTAATTTCCTTTTTTCGCCCTGATTCTGGCCTTTCTTACCCATGGATTAAGTCCCTAAGCATTTCTGACCCATGTATCTCACAGAAGATCTACGATCTTTCTGTCGGAGGGAATTTCCAGAAAAATTTCCACACTGTATGCTGAAATGCTGAATGCTGAATGCTGTAATAATTACTCTACCATAATTTCCTCCGGAGTAAAAGTTATGGCCGTTTGTTTTACACTCACACCCCAAGAACCTGACTTAGCATCTCTTCATGACCGCGTTGAAAAAAGTGTGACAATAGTAAACTCAACTGCCAGGAGTAGGACTGAACTCATGGCCAACTGGTACATCAACAAAGGGATAATATGTTCATCCGGTATTTCCAAGAGACCATTCGACAAGCGCCGGAACGGATACCATGAACTTGCGCGATATAGCGGTTGATATCGCTAACGAGGAGTCAAGGCATTGTTATTAGAGACCTGACCGGTTGATGAGCACGGTTTTGCCTATACTCTCGTTCTCACAAATATAACCAAGTGCTTGAGGTCAAATGGTATTGATTATTTAAGAATTATTATTACCTTGAATTCACGCATTGTTCGCAGATCATGTAATAATGTTAACTGCAGGAACTGGTATCTTTTTGCCGAATTCAACACTAGAGCACCCAGAAGTCTTACTGAAGACATGGTTATAAACGTAACCGATCCCTGCATAACACTCAAAAGGACAGAGAATGAGAAGATTATTTCACAAGATACGCAATTGAAATAGCCATTAAAGCCATTAAACAGAACGAACTCCGAAGTAACGAGGAATTAAGAAAGAAAGTGAATTAAATTCCGAACGAAGAAATCACGCGTCGCAGGGTAAATCCCTCGCATAAGCGTCGCTCATCGTTCAAACGGAACGGTACACGAGACTGACGACCCCGAGCAAAAATAATGGAAGGGTGGAAATGTCTAGGTTTTCCTCGGCGCCTCGACGCAGTTCTTGGGGAATAAAAAAGAAAAAAAGACTAGACGCACACCTTGTGGTGCAGTAGCGGAACAAAAGAGACAGGGGTGAGGAAATGACGGAAGAGCGATAAACTATAAGTATGAAGACGAAAATGGTGGAATATGGAAACCACGGAGGAAGTGAGTGATGAGGTGTGTGGGTGGAAATGAAATTTTCCACATTAGTTTTCATTTCTGAGAAAACTCATCCCCACCGGGCAACCCACCCACATGTTAACCTTTAACATTGCAAACCACGCAACTAGCGGAAGATAAACAATGACTCACAAGCATTTTTTAGTTCTCCACTTGTTTATGTTTGCATCCATGCATTTTTCATAGCTTAAATGCCATCTAAGTAAAGGTGATAACGCCCAACGCAAAGGCATTCATAGAGCCTAATTGTAGAGGTAAAGCCTCATTAATGCACTGAGAAACATCTCCTTCCAGGGTACTTCACAGGCTGTGACAAAGGACAATAGAAGCTTTGAAAATACGACAGTGAGTATGAACTATTCTAATCAGGTAATTCAGTGGCAGTGTACTATCAGTAAAATTGATATTTATTTCGCAAAAACTGACTTCTGTACCAGGTCAAAGCCCGCTTTTACTTAATTTCATTGCAGGTCGGCAACCGTTCCATATTTTGTGACTTTGAAAAGTAAATGCACACTAGGTAATGTATGCATCTGAAATTTATTTATTTATTTCACCATCAAAAACGGCACCAAGGCTATTATATTGGCTGACAGAATCAATAAATAAATTAAATTTTCAAACAAAAACATAATAAACATTAAATAAAATAATAATGAGGCAAGCATAAGAAAGGGACTTGGGGATTGGAGAGGGGTGAATCATTTAAGTGGCGTTTCAGGGAGGATTTGAAAACGGTGGCAGAGGAGAAAAGGTCTAAGGAAGGATATTTCGAGGCCAAGGAGTTAAACAAGAAGGGGACTCGGTGGAAGAGAGAGCGCTTGGAGATGGAAAGACAGAATCGAGGAGTATGTATTTAAATTTCACGATTGGTTAAATGAAAATGAGTTACCTTCAGGGAGTGATATGCACCACGTTGGATATTGTATGTATTACGCCGAGATAGAACGTTGCTCTTTCCATCATACATGTTTCCACGGCTGGATGTGGCATAAATATAAGATCTGATGCCATCCTAGAGGTCTCATATTAGTACTCAGTGTCAACTGCTAGGGATTGTCCACCACGACATACTCCCGCGGAAGGGGAAAATATACGACGTGGCCAGCCTTATTGCGACCTTCACATGGAGACCTATTTAATCCTCGTCCGGTGCACGAGAGTGCCTAGTATAGACTTCATTCAAAGCCCAGCAATTCTCTCCCTATCCCTCCGCTTGGCGAGGTAAACAGCTTCAATTCGTTCATGGAAGCATTGAAAATAAAAAAAGAAGGGACAACTTCACCGACCCAAATGGAGGAGGGATTTCACATAACGGGAGAATTTAAGTGAGGGGGCGGGGGCACTTGGTGGAGAAGCCCGGAAAAACATTAGGAGAGTTAGGCGCGCTAGGGGAGTAAAGGTTTCAGAATGAGACCCACTCAAAATCGACGGTCATTGCTGGCTTGGAGGAAAAAAAGGTAAAAAAAAGTTTCGAAAGGACGTGTGGCGCGTTGGATATTTAGAGGAAATTAGAATCGGAGAGTTAGCTCCGAGGGTCGAAGGGAATGAGAAAAGGGAATGGTACGTATGTGGGCATGGCGGGGAAAGGTGTGAGAGGGGGAACTGGGCGCACCCTTTTTAGAAGCGCGGAAAACGAACATAAAAGTCGAAATAAACAAGAGTCGGTGGGTTTAGTGGAGGAGAGAAAGGGTTTTTTGGGGGGGGACGGGGGAGATGTTCGTATTCTACTCTCAGGAATAGGAAAGAGTTTTTCCTCCGCACTCTCTATCTTCCTCTTTCTTTTTGTGTTTGCTCTATTTTTGATGGCGGTCGGACTGGACAAAATGGCGTCCTTTTTATTTTTTCTTCTTTCACGAAATCTCCCTTTCACGCGTTCAATTCTATTTTTTCTCTTCTCTCTCTCTCTCTTTCTCGCCATTCCCGAATCTTTTTTTTGCTCGCGTCCCCGTCCCTACCGGCGCTCCGCGTTGTTGTGGGATATATCCCGAAGCCTTAAACCCACAGCCTTTCCCTCCGCCAGTTCCTCCCACGAACCTTCATATTCAAGCCCTTTTCTCCACTCCCTATCTCCTCATCGGAACGTTATCGGCCCTTTCTCTCCATGTAACCCATCCCTTTTACCTATATCTCAAAACCCTTGGTCATTCTTCGCTTTCCTTTGCTTCTTCACCTATCTCCTTCGTCTCCCTTCATTCTTCTCCACATTCGTTTCCAGCCTTTTCCAATCCCGCCTCGTTCCCGTACGCAGAGTACTGACTGAAACATCGCACAGGACCCCATCCTCCCTCGCATCCACCGGGCGAAATAATGTAAGATGTGCTGACGAACGATTCGCGAGAATTCCTGCGCCAGGTCATCATCGATTACTATCCACGCCCTTTTGAGTATACTTCTAGAGGCGGGTGAGCGAAGGTGTGGTCAAGGAAGGGGCCTTGGATTTGTTTGGCACGTATATTTTTGATTCGAGCAAATTTATTGAAATACGCATCATTTCCCGTTTACGCGTCGTTGCTTCACGAAATGAAGGGTACGCTACTCTGGGGTCTGAGGACAGAATTGCATCGCACGCTACGCAAACGAGTGTTCGGTCGTCTGGCCGGGATGCGTGCGGATGTCTCCCAACGTTCCCCCGTCCACCCTGGAAAACGCACTCCACAACAATGATCGTGGAGATATCGCACGGCTATCGGATTAAGCGCTTTATCATGGCAGCCATCGAATTGACCCTGGGAAAGCGCGCAGTCAAGTTAACGGCGATTCTGGTCACCGCCGGTTTTGCATTTTTTTCCCTTTTATTTTATATTGTCCATGGCTACGCCAGTGATTTTTTTCATCGCCGGCCTCCATGATACAGTCGCAGGAAAACGAGAGCGTGATTTTCTCTTTTCTCCTTCAACTCTCGTTATCTGGCAGTCAGATCATCGGAATAATCCTCCTTCGCATTAGAATATATCGCAATGAAAGTTTCATTTTTGATTTTACGTTCCATCTTACCCTAGGAGAGTTTTATTCGTGCTTTGACGATTCCGCAGCCGTGAATTAATCCTCTTGATCTTTATTGCCTTCTAAACCCTGGCATCCGCCCCTTGTGGCTATACAACCAACAAACCTCAACGGGCTTGTATGATAGGTGCGCAAGAAAACATTTTTTTGCTGTTCCTAAAGCCTTGAGAAGGATATATTGCCCCCTTCGCTCTCGCCCATCGTCCAGGCTCCTATTTTTAGACGTGATATCCCGTTATTTTTTATAATTTATGGCAAAACACTAAGATTCTTACCCGATACGGTGTTCTCATGCCAGGGGTAGGACGGTTGCTTTCCGCTTCGCCTGCGAATACCGGTTCTGAGGGAATAATCCTGGAATCGATCGTGATTCTCTGAGTGGATTATCCGATACGAACGTTCGTTAAATATGGATAAAAGGGTGGAACCGTATGCGTAAGAATAACGAAAGTAAATCGATCACCGAATCAAAGTATTCTCGGGAATGTTTCCATCTTTAATAAGGGGCTTTTTTTTAACGACGCTCCGTGAGCACGCATTATATGATCATGCATGTGCAAAAAATTAATGGATTTTAAATTAAGCAGGTCTAATCCTACTACCCGATCTTAATAAACTACAAATATCAGTAGCCCAAAAAGCAATCTAATGTATAAACTGTAAAAAAATGTATTCATTTTCAGAATTTAATAAAAACTATTTAAATTAAATATATCGATTAATTAAAACTTGAAAAAATAATATTTGATTGATTTCTACAGTACAGCCGCATAAAAACTTGGTTACGTATGTTTACGCTTACATTTATATTATGTTCGCTCGTTTCAGATAAAAATGCGGTCGATTGTCCACTAATTGCGAGGTTTGATTTAAATACACCTAATCTCTTTTCACGTAGTTTTTTTTAAGTATCTTGATAAAACTGTATAGTTATCATAATTTAGTACGTATATTTCGTTGTTTGCCATTTTAAGTAGATAAAAACGGTCAATTTTATGAGAAATGCCATGACAACCATGCGGTAAATCGATTTCAACCTCTGAGACTTCTAGTTCTACAAAATAGTATTACCTACAGTTTCATTGATTTAATGAATACATAAATATAAATTAGAAGTACCTTAACTACTGTATTCGTTTTGTTTCCATGAAATTCATATCCTCACCTCTGGATGGATAAATTATCCTGAAAATAACTGGCCAATGAGATAAAAGATATCTATTCAATATTAAATATAATTTTACGGTTTTAGTAGGGAAGGCTATAATAATTGTTGAAACAAAAGATCTTCGATGTAGTCAACTGATATTTATCACTCACGGTGCGAGTCCAAAAATATATAAATTAAATGACTTGTAGTTACTTAGAGATAAAACAATCATAATGTGATACCGCACCCACAAGACCAATAACAAACACAATCTTCAAGCCCAAGGCGAAAGTAAATAGTAGTAATAAGTAAGTAAAAGAAAGTAAGTTACAGGATAGTATTCATATGGGATACTCAAGCCGTCACTCCAATCTTGTTAGGGGTTGGCGCTGCTGTGGTCGCTGGAGCATAGGCAGTACTGCTGGACATTTTCACCCTGCCCAACACATTTCCAACATACATCAGTCACCAATTCTTTTGTGATAACTCTATCACTGACAATGACTATAGGAAAATGAACTAAATTACAATAACATTTCTATTGAAATATGCCAATTGAATTAGGTTGGGAGGAAGAACTTCGACCGTCGATCAAACGGACTGGATCATGCAAGCGATTTAAGAAACAGATGGTAGAAAATACCATGTATTTTATTTTACTCAGGATTGCATCCAGACATGATCAGAGATTTTTCAGCCGTAACCAGACACCTATTTGGGTGCTATGCGGAGAGCACTTCAAATAGGTTACTCCGTCCGTCACACGAAAAATTTGTGTTTCCTACAGATGCCATTAGTAAAGCGCAGACTTGTGTAGATGTAGGGTTCTCTCTACGATTTATCCATTACCCATTTAATTCTTCTCTTACCAACCAAACCCAACCGTCCTAATGTCACAAATGACCACATCTGCCGGTCGCTAACCCCTTCTCTACCAAAAAAAAAACAACCAACGAACCCACCACACCAACCGATCCTCGGTTAAATTAATGACGGGGATTAGGATGACCCCGCACCTATGCGTGAAGTCAGGGGAAGAAAATGCTGAAGGGAGACACATGCAAAAGAAACGGAATGTTATACCCTGATCCCTCGCCACCCCGACCCTTCATAAGAGTCTAAAAAAAATCCCACATCTCCTTCTCGCGTTCTTCAGACCCCTTCGTATTCCAACCCCCTCCCCACCTCTAAAAGCCCTAAACCCTTCCTCCGCGCCAAGGGATCTCACAGCACTTGAGCGCACTCCTCTCCTAGGCCATGTGACCACGGGGAAAAAAAGGTGAGAAAGAAGGGGGAAAATATGAATAGGGGTGGGGCGCAAAAAGGGGTTGAAGAAACGTTACATAAGTGTAATATGCGCGAGATGAGTACGGAATAAAAGGCAGCAAGGGTACTGATGTGAGGAGAACTGACGTCGCGAGGGGTTGAATTCCCTTCCCAACGACAAGAGAAGATGGGGGAAGGCCAAAAAAGCCATCTCATTCATTCCTTTTTTTACATTTTCTTCGCCCCCTTGCCCGATGAAGGACAGGGAAGGGCTAAAAGAGGGGATTTTCGCCCTCGTGAGAAAGGCTGTAAGCACGGGCATGTGCGCACACGCTGATAAGTTCGTTACGAGGGGAGAAGGGAATCGTACCCAGGCTGCAAGGGGAAGAAAGCCAACAACACTAGCGTGTCTCCCAACGTGGCTCAGGTCTGAAGGCTCTCGGATAGGGAGCGATAGAGGATATAAGGCAGTACAATGACTGATGCCGACTGGCACGACAGATAAAAACTATAAGATAATGAACAAAGAGCTATAAAAGAAAATTAGAAAACGAATAGTTATGGAAGTGAAAGGAAATTTCTGGCGATTACCGAAAATTATATCTCAGCGATGAGGATTTGTCTGCAATAAAGGAATAAGGAAGTACCCTAGCGGCTGGGAGACGCTACTGAGAAACAATTAGATTGAATTTAGACCACACATTAACACGCAAAGAAATAGAGGTAAATGCACCAACATACTAATTGTTTTACTCGTATGTATAAAGAATCTATATAGTAACTAATTTTCATGATGGTATATAAAGATATGAACAGCTAGCCTTTAATACACATAATATAGCCAAAAATAGCACGGCTTCGCCACCTTTTCTCTGCATTTTTCACTTTCACCCATACATTGTGTCTCCAAACAACAAACCCTCTATCACCCATTTCCACTTATTCAATCACCATTCACATTGCTACAAAATCAAGTCTCCCACAACCATGTCCTACTCCCAATCGAAATGTATACAACTTTGTGCTATCAAGTGGAATTCAAAACACTACTGGTTCCATCGAGAAGTACATATTAAGAAACAACAGAAATTGATTCCGCAATAGAAGAACTTGCTTTAATTTCCAAGCACTTAAAAGTTTAAGATTGAGATAATAATGGAGCAAACATTTTTCCAAAATGTAAGCATCCATGCACGTCTCGAGGTGTCTCAAAAATGTAGGCGTCATAAAACCCTAAAACCTTATCTTAAGAATAACGAAATCCAAATAGTTCTGCAAGGCGGTCGATGCGGTGCACACTGAAGAGCCTGACAGGTAGAAAACGTTATTTTTCATACCCGACATCCGAGATAAGGCCTCTTTTACTCCTTCCCGTCACAAAATTCTCCGTCATCACTCTACAGCTACGACAGTATTTCTCCTTTCGGGAGAAAAGCCGGACTAAAGACTCAAACACTCAGCATCACATCTACGAGAGCAGAGGAATTAAGGCGAGCGGGTGGGACGAGAAGAGAGGCAGGAGGAGGATCCCCCCTCCACACCGCGCCGGATAAGAAATTCACGAGTCACGTAGGTTTTGAAAGAGATCGATCGTCGATAAGGGAAGCGTTTAGCCCGGCGTTGGCGTTGCCATGGCGACGCTTTATGCGGGCGGTGCGCAGGTAGAGAGGTATATTTTTCTCGCTCTCGTTTTTTTTCTTTTATTTTTGAGTCGGGCTTGGAGAGAGGACCGTTTCGGAGAGAGAGACGGAATGGCAGTAGGGGCGCGCGGAGCATGTCGGGAAGGTTTTAAAGTGCACGCGCGTGTGCACGGAGACAAGGAGGGGGGAAGAAGTAGAGACGGAACGCGTAAACACACTCCAGGCCGCCGGAAGGGGGAGTCCACACATACACGGAAAAACAATGAAAGGATAGCTGCACGGAGAGGCTTGTTACATGAAAAAAGGGAGCGGAAGGAAACGGATTGTTATAGCATCTAGCGAGAATGCACCACAAACCAAGTGTTGACATAGAAAACGGACGGGTGGAGAATAAAACTAGAGAAAATTTAGCGCCATATCATACGAGGGTATAGTTACCGCTTTAAAAAAAATGAAATATAAAAATTCATTGTGACTAAGAGATTTTTTTCGACGGGTAGAAAGCCCTAGTCTTGCAACATGTCCACCTCAGCGAATTCATCATGAAATGACCACTTCTTTACTATACCTAATGGCAAACCCAGAAGAAAAATTGAGTAGAATCTTCGTTGGTAAGAAAATACTAAAAAAATTGGAATTTTAGAGGGAATTTTAGCAATACTCCCCTTAATCCTTCAGAGTTAGTCCTTAGCGTAAAAATAGTGTTCACAGTAGCGCTAATAATAGCAGTGTAGCGCGTAGCGTAAGCGAGTTTGTATAAAAACTCCCAGTTCACCCAAGTTAAAAATCATTTTAAACATGATTTCCCGTAACTTTACTTTATGTACAATCCTTTTTGATTTATAAATTGAAAGGAACAGAGAGGGTAAAATTAGTCAAAAACTAAAAATATCACGCACTTACCAACCTCTCCCGAAAAACAAATTGAAGAAATAATAAATATTATCTGATCTCATGGCATTAAAATAACGCGTAATAATATTTAAAAAAATAGAACATTGAAAAAATAATCGATATTTAGAGCCACTACTTTCGTAAGAATAAACTTATAATTTGAGAAGAAAAAATTACGTAAATGCTGCTCTTCGAATGAAATGGATCATAATAACGACAATGTTGGGTTTATCCACCCCGACAATGGCTTTGTAAGCACGACTATCGTCTCATGAGAAACTATGTAGACTTAAGGCGTGAACATCTAGTTCGCATATACCCCCCTCGAAATTGACCGGCAATACACAATAACCCAAAATGCGTTCCAAATGTTATGACAACGTCAGAGCTTTCGAAAAACATGGCAATACTAGGAATCCGAGTAAGACACGGTTGGAAGATAGGAGTGGTGACTGTAGCGAGAAAGGAAATGGAGGAATACGGAGAAAATAAGGGTAAACGACACGCGTGAAGAGGCCACCTTCTTCCGCAGGAGGGGGGTTAGGAACTCTCTGAAACAAAAGGGCATATAGTTTGTTTGGTTGCGGCAGAAAGGGGGATCAGGAGAGTGAATGTGAGTGGAGAAAGGGAGAACAATGCTCTTGGACAAAATGGGAATTAGGTTTAGAGGAGGAAAGCGTCCGAAGGTGTTACGTGGGAAGGATTTCGGGAAAGGGGCGAGCGTGGGAGGAAGGACGGAGGTATAGCAGGGGAGGCGAATGGGCTCATGGGTTTTGCAGGGGCTCAAGCACAAAACCCGCCCCTTTCCTAACCCGTGATGGGAACTAAGGGCGAATGAAACATTAAAGCTGAATGGGTGGACATGCGGGATAGAGGGATAAAACCGACGGCATCGGAAGCAAAAAGTGAGGTACTTACCCCTCGACGAAATATTTAGAAAGGGATTTTACTTACAGTGCGGCCCATCTTCGAAGTGGACCAAGCCACCGAATAAATAAATGATGGTGGACCAAATTGTTTTAACGTGCAACGAAACTGCGCCTCATCATTAATTATTATTTCCGTGTTCCATTAGTCCGGGTGGGTAATGATGGACCATTGGTGCTCTCTCTAAGGTTTCCATTACTTCAGCAAACGATCTTTTTCCTCAGACTAGCCAACTTCCAAACTCGTTTCACTGCACCCAAAATGATTATCCTTCAACTGTCCTCTAGACAATCACTCCGTTTTCAAACACGGCTTTCAGGGTGGCATTCCCCTTCATTAAATGCTTCGTCCACTTACTTTGCCTTCCCTTGTTGAAATAAGAACGCCCATAGCTATTTCAACAGAAATTTATATAGCATGGGATGTCATTAAATTGACAGTTAACTTGCGTGATCTAAATTAATTGCAGTGGAACACACGAGGCGCATTAAAAAAAAACGCAAAACTATTTTAGACGGTAATTTTCGGTAAAAATTGTTTAGTTGCTAACAAGCAAACCCATGAACGTTCTCGCGTTCTCATTTCCATTTCAAGTATTTACATTCATTTCAAAGTGATGGCACAACAATAATCGGTTCTCGAAACGGATTTTCTTACCCTGGTCAGTACATCCCAAGCAAAGAGCAACAATGAATTATATCGGTCAAGAAACGAGAAAATTAAAAAAATCACAGACGCATGTTGACTGTCTACAGAGATATCGACAAAAGTATTGCGGAAAAGTGGAGACGACATAACGATGAGGAAAATAAATAATAGACTCAATCTACTAAACAAATTTGATGCTAACTACCTCTCCGAAGACGCTTAATACAGAAAAAAAACTCTTTAGGTTTGTACAAATGTGTTGCATTACCATTGAATTTGCCTCACACTTAGGGCTCTAACTGCAATATAAATGAATATTGTAACATAACGCTGGCCTCGCCATTTTTTCTTTTACCACCACATGGTTTATAATAACAATAAGGGACCCACCATATTGTGAATTTTGAGAATAAACAATAGACCTAAGGAGTGGAAGCGTCGGCAACAAAAGGGGATTGTAGAGAAAACCGTCGCAGTGTACGGTCGTGCAAAGACAGCACGCAAATAGCTTGGTAGATCAAACCCTCGCAGTGAACGGACGTGCAAGGAGAGAGCACACAAGTTTTGGTAGAGGGAAGTTCCAGAGTGTGGCATCGTGCGAGACATAGCCCACGTAGAAAAGGAGAATTGACAAAGGAGCTGGAATTAAGGAGAGGAACGGGAGATTTTTACAACAGGACGAGACCCAAAAAGCTGAGGGCCCGCCAAGGACGAACACCACGCAGGCTGAGAGGATTTTCCAGACCACAGAGGGACAAACCAACCTGTGTCGTCGAATAATTGGGTCGTAACTATTAACTTTTATTTTCATTTAAGATACAAGAAGCCATAAGGCAAGAGGTTTTAATTGGCCAAGAATTAAGTTTGTGACTGGTATCCCTTTTGTATCAAGTAATTGGATTTTGTGAAAAGTTTAAGTGATGATGTGTGGCAAATAATTAGACAATATACTTAAAAGAAGGAATAATTACTCATATACCAAATTTGTGTCTAAATTAGAATATACAGTTGGTCATGACCTAAGGGTATAAGGAATTATTTTGATTATTTAAATAGTCTGTAAATTGAATATTTCATTTTGTCAAGTAAATTGCAACCGTATCTCTAAACATGCAATGTTTCATGTATTTTCTTTTCCGACGAGCAAGCTGGGGCAAAGTAATTAAAATATAAGGTACGAGAAGATACCGCAATCGTGGTTTATTTCCAGGTAAAAGAATCAATAGTTTTTCGTGTTACATGTTTATCCACAACGTGTGGCATTTCGCGTATTAATTTGTAATAATACCTTTTACATTTTTGGCTCCCATAACGTGGGGCATAATACAAAGTAGAAAAACAAAGAAAATACTTGTTACAATATCCACCAAGTAAATCCAGAGACGATCAAATTGTGCGACTGCAACTTTCATTACCACCACATCCGTACCCATTGCTTCCCTTGTCACATTAACATTACCATCTTTACTGGTCGTTTTATCCTGAGATTAGTTGACTGCAGCCCTCCATCCTTTCACTACCTAATGCAAGTTCCTTTACCTCCTGGTCGCTTTTCCTATGAACTTCCTTCTTTATTTGGTCCATGAACTTATTCCTGGTGTTCTTCTTGGGATTTTCCCTCCATTTAACTTACAATTATGTTCTTAAGAAACCTATTATGCTCAGAGTATGTCCAATCCACCTGGTTCATCTTTTCTGTATGATGTTACATTTGGCCCTTTCCTCTTCTACTCTTCAATAAACTCCATCACTTCTCAATTTGCCCGTCCATCTTATCTCCATCATCCTCCAACAGCACCAAGTTTCGAAGGCTTCGAGTCTCTTCTGGCCACCTTTTCCAATGATCCATGCTTCCGATCCACTGAGTGCCACGCTCCACACGAATGTTATCACATACGGTTTCCTAGTTAGCATTCCTATCTTTTTTAGCACAGCAATTGTCTTTAAACCATAAACGCCTTCTTAGCTTGGACTATTCTTCGCTAAATGTCCATTGTACTTCCTCCGTCGAATGTGATGGTTCTTACTGGATAGGTGAACAAATCCACTTCCCCTATTTTCTCTCCTCTCAGTATGACTTCTGCATTCAGCTTCTCTCTTCCACATACCAGGGTTTGGTCTTCGTATTATTTACATTTCTGCCATATTCCTGGAGAACTCGGTCCATTGCGAGTAGTGACCTTTGAAGATCATCGCGATTTCCTTTTATGATTGCAATTAACATAATTTGATAAATTGTTCTCAAAAGGACTTAAAAGTGCTTCGGCTCGAAATTGGAAAAAAAAAATCATATAACTGCTGCACCATTTTCGTCTGCATAGACTAGGCATGGATCGGGAGAAAAGAGAAGTTCATTTCAAGGTTTGGCAGATGCCCTTGCGCGGGTCATAAATCATTCACAAAAGCCGTAACAAAAGACTACAGCGGTCGGACGGCGGGGTCTATTTTCCACTAGACTGCGAAGACGTGACGGAAATTGAAGGCCTCAACGGTAAACAACGCAGGGCTTCGGAGCCTTCGGAAACTGGAGCAAGAGACTTTCGGGGAAAATTGAGAGAATTCAGCTGTTATGCAAAGGAAGAATGGAGTGGGGTCATCGCGACCAAGAAGAGACCTCTATCGTTCCAAGGGAGAAGATGAAGTGCAGGTTGTATGCAGATCATCGAACACATCGATCTTTGTCCCGGCGGCGGCGGGTTGGAAAAGGTTATCCAACCATGCAAATTCGATCAAAATTTATGGGCAAATATCAGAGCATTAGCGAAAGTGCACATTGTATCAGGGCAAGAATGCCTACGGTAATCACCCAAATGTATGATTTCTCGTGTGGGTGGGTATGGGTGAGGGAGCACACCCACTCTCGCATCAATCAAACCACCCTCCTGCGGGTATACGAGGGCTTGAAGGTAGGTAGCTCTCCCGTCCACGAGTTAGGGATCCCATGTATCCGTCACCTTCATTTTCAAATAGATCAAAGCGCGGCATTGCCCCGCGGAGTATCTGGCTCGGATATCATTTGAAGATGAGTAAGGGACGCTACATTTAGGTGGGGACAAGAATTTTTTTTCGAAAACAGCTAATATATTACCGCAATGTGAGTAAATTCCCACTGAAATTAGATGATTTATCGCTAACACAGGAAACAGTTAAAATTTATGGCAAACAGAGGACATTTAGAGAATACCTTAACCGTAATTTAAGGACCCGCCCCATTAAAAAACTAAACTCATTTTGTTTTCCCACATACTTCAAAAAGCCGGTTCGTGCTTTCTTGAAAATCAGCGGATAACTTAATGACTGATGAATGAAGAAAGTTTCAGGTTGATGAAACAACTCACGCGCCAAAAAGTCACGCCTGATACTATCGATAAAAACCACAATAAGATCAAACAAGCTTTTAAGGAAGGTAAGGTGACCCTCCGTGCATTGCAATACTCACAATTCACCGTAAAACGACACACTCTCAATTTTCAACTGTGTGGGGACCAATACTTAGACATGGTCGAGATTCTACTTCGATGGAAATTACCTTCCCAAACCGTTAATCAGTAATTACAGGGCCATGATCGTATTTAAGAACTTTCGTCACGCCTACGAAAGGCTTAAGATTTCCAAGAAAAAGCCTTTCGGAAATAATATTTTTCCAAATAGTTTACAAGAAATTATAATAAAATTATAAAAACTGGGGACGGATAGTGTCAAGAATGGCATCCGAAGCGTCGGATCATAATTGTTGTCAACCATAAATCCGGATATTAGCTTATTAAAGCTCACTACTCCATTTTCTCATCATCTAACAGCTTCATGCGGTTTGTAATTCGTCACAATGATGTCCTTAATTTAATTAATTTAACTTAACTTAATTTCCCTGTTCCTGAGTCTTCTTCTTCGTTATTTTTCTCACACATTTCTCCTCCCTAAAATATTTTATCAGGAGTTTGCATTGACACAAAAAGTGTCCATTCAGCTGGTCTCTTCTTTTTCAAATTGCACATCCTTTCTTGCCACCTCTCCGCGTGGCTTCTCCGTCTGTTATTCTATCCGCCCGCTTGAAACGGCAGCCGAGATCTCCCAGCATACCTCCACGGCGTAAGGTATCCCACCATATTCGATGAAGTATGGACCTCCTTCCACATCCATGAGATCATCCGCTGATGGAGCCAGACGAAGAGGCGGACGGCTGAACAGATCGCAGCCTGGGACCGTCTCCTGCGTAAATGACGCCCCAGCTCACTCCCAGCACGATAATGACACCGATCTCTTGAGAATTTCGCCAGTCCGCAATCTGCCCCTATGGCCGACCCCCTGTGCCACTCGGGAGAGTAACAGGATGGCGGAAGTGGGCGGTGCGAGGACTGGCCGAGGGAACAGAATTGGCCAGAGGGGAGCGCGGGGCGGCGGACGATGGAGTTGCCTCGAGAATGGTTATGCGAGGTCGATAAGAGGAGCGCGAAGATAACGGAGAGACAAAAGGACTTGAAGGGTTGACGCTGGCGGATGGGAAATCAACTGAGGTCGGTCTGAAGGTGGATTACGCACTGTCCGCCTCTCTTAATCTTTATCAGCACAGTCCACATCTGCATGCTAGCCCATGAGAATCAGCCGTGACATGAGGCAGAGGGCATTAGTAGCATCATAATACAAATTAAATGGTGACTTAGCTCCACAAAGTAACGACTGGGTGAAAAATGAATATAAAGGCTGCATAGTGACATTACTCTGTTTACAGGTACAAAAACAAGGCGAGGACTTCTCGTTTCCTATTGGTAGCGCTCCAATATTTTCTTATTTGCCACACCGATGGTCAGGACTTAAAACGAAAGGGATAGAATAGGAAAAAGGACGAAAATTGAGGATAAAGGTCATATTCTTTTCCTTCATATTCAGTTTAGGCCAAATTTTCAATCTTTCAGTTTTGGGTTCCAAATGCTTGCGGCGTGCTATAATTGATGGCAACCACTCACAATCGTCATAGTCAGCGCCTACAACTCACTACCATCAACACGCGATTACCTAACAGGATAAGCAATTCAGTTATTGCCGTTAGCCCAATAAAATTGGCTTCCTATTAATAATTTCCTCCATGATGCCTTATCCTCATTAACCGCTTTCATCTCTCTAATACTCGTGCATTGCTTCATACACGCTCTCCTATTTTTAAGATTCCTAACATTCCTCCTCTTTAGAACACGAAGCACTCTCCTAGTATCTGGTCTGACCGCGCATTGTTATCCTAATGACTTTTGGCCTCCGCCGAACGGCCGAGGAAACGTGCACGGCTCTGATTTCAACTGGAATGTGTGCGGCATGCCTGGTGTGGAATCTCACCATGGCACACACCCAAGTGGTTGCTTATACGGTATTTTGTAGCTGTAGAGTTTCTCCTTGACTTTGGTTTCTCTAGTAGCGTACTGGCGATTGGTATGTGCCAAAATTTTAATGGTAGAGCGCCGTAGCCGTAAGCAGGAAAAGCTGTACGCGGCGCGGGTATTGCAAATACTGGTTAATTTCATACTTAACCGAACCTTAATGAACTGAATTATAAAGATAGTGACTACATAACCCGTAAACAATACTTTTCAGGAACAAAAAATAGATGTTCCACAAAAAAGACAGTGATATAATGTCTTTTTTTCCCTAAAAGGCATTGTTTACGGCTTTTACACTCACTGTCTTCATTATATAAATTAATCCTTTAGAGCTCATTTATTATTCTTACCGCTACTAGTCAAAGAATATCCTCAGGCGGCCGAAGCCAAGCATAGAACTGAAGCAAAATAAAATCTCTCCCTTTCGCTTTTTTGTCCGATGGCCCTCCTACACTTTCCCGACTGTGCAATCTTCCTTTATCATAGTGTTGTCCACATTGTCACGCCTCGCCCTTCACCTCAGGTTTCCACCCCTTTCTGGCCTCTCACGCTCTATCAAAGACTTTCCCTCACGTCTCTCCTGATCCACCTCACCCTGTTTCATCAGCATTTTAATTTCTTTCTGCGCTCTTCTCCAACATTCCCACCACGGGTGATGAACCACACGACCAATCCCCTCGACCATTGCGATCCGGTCATTACCACCGTTAAGAAAAAGGAACTCATAAGCTCGGGTTTATAATGTCCGGTTAGCTTTGACAGCAAGACAAAACATTATTATTTACTTCGGTTCGGACTAATTATTAACTTCGGTTTTCAAAGCGAAAAAAATATTTAACCAGAGTTTGTGAATCCGGGCCTCAGAAAGTGGCTCTTATTTACATCACTACAGTTGAATAACGGCTCTTGCAGTCACTTTCACGAAATTGTGCTGGAAAAATTCCCACTAATAATCAACGCTACGACTGTGTAGTTAATCTCTACAAAAGAGGAAACAAATATCATATTGACAACATCGAAATTCGGGATTACTTTGCATTTTTATGAGAAAACCTTAACCTGTCGAACGTGTTTTAAGCTGTTACGTTGCCACATTGTGTTTTTTCAACTAATAGCTTAAAAGTTAAATTTCTGACGAGTCAGTATTCACGACTGGAAATTGATGCACGCTGGGCCGACAACAACAGCCTATCCGATGCGACGCCATTCCACCCTCCCTCCATCGGTGCGGACTCAACTATAATCCAGATAAAAAACCGCGAACGAAACAAGAGGAAAAACAACTTTTAAATTATTAATTCAATTTGTGATTTTAAGTGGCTGCAGTTTTTTCTAATCTCTGAGCACACCAAACTCCTTTTCACAGTCGATTTTGAAACTCCTGTTCCAAATAAATATAAAAGGATAAAATATCATTTCAGTTATTGAATAAAATCGCTATAACGACGGAAATAGAGAAAAGAGGCTTCCCCGTTGAATTTTATCGAAGCGCTGGCTAAAATAATTTGAGGGAAATGACATAAGGAAAGATTTCATAGATGCCAACAAAATAGTTGGACGCAACGGCATAAGATAATTAAACTGAATTCTCATTTGAATAATACGTCAGGGGATCAGAACCATTTCAGTAGATGAGCTAAGTACTTGTTCGCTGATTTTCGTTTACCTAATTTTCAATTTAGAAATTTGAGACATTAAAAATGTTTTTGTTTCCAGTCAAAGCAATTCTCAATTCCCAATCAAACCCGATTTACGTTCGTCTACATTCTAAATTTTATGCTCAGCGTTCCTCAAATATTTTACAAGCAATCTAACTCATTCCTACCATTTAAAATATCAAGACAGGTAAATAAATGGGTAACGAGTACAAGGAAATAATTCACCTGACATAACAGTTTTTTTTGTAGTGGATCAACAAAATTGAAAAGAAAATGATTCAAATTTTTCAATAAATTGCAGGTATTGTATACGTAAGTTTGTGAAAAATCCACCGTGCCATATTGAAAGAAAGGAATAGTTTTTTGGTTGCACATAAAATTAACTGTCCACAAGAACTAGGTTTTTATATAGGGCGTCATCATCAGCACCTAATGAAGACGACCAATGGCGAAATCAAGATCGAGTGTTCACTGTAATATAAATTTAATGAGGAACAAGAAAAACAGCTTTCATTACAACAAATGCAACATATTCCACAATGTTTCACCAGAGAAAAGAATGTCTTTTAGGTTCCAGAACTAAGAACAATGCAAAATGTTTTCAGGTACTCATTTGACTCCGATTCCACAAAAACTTGGCTACCTGGCTGAGGTATGACTGAGAAAAGAACCAAACGCATTTACCTAGCGATAACAATTCAATAATCCGCTAAAAGGTACCATATTTATACGCATTTCAACAATGTAACTGCACACTATAAAAGCCGGCGGCTGACGAGGACCGAACGTCAACACAGTCTTGTTTCACGCACTGAATGCCATTCCCTCCGCCCGAACGACTAATTAGCGCGGCGGTGGCATGTCAAGGTGCCCCGGCGTTCAGTTTCGGAAACGTAAACACTTGGCCCCACCTCCACACTTCCCTCCCTCCCTTCCCACTCCACCCGCTGTCTCTCCCCTCAAGGCGGTGTTTTCTCCATTCCCCCACGTGGCACGTGCCAAGGAGAATATTCCTTTGAGGTCGGTCCGGAAAGGGAAAAGGTGGGGGAAAAGGTGGGGAGATTTGGCGGGGAGAAAGGGTGTAGAACAAAATTCCCTCCCTTCTGAATAGCTTTCGTTCGAAGACGATGATGAATGAACGGACGCATACATTAAGAAGAAAGCGGAGATTGGTCATCATGTTTACGTGGACCGACTTAGATAAAATTTACGAATGCAGCAAAGAAAACCTTACAGAACTTGAGCCGAAGCTTGAGACGACTTGAAGCGTGAGTAATTCATGAGGAGGATAAAATTTGAACGGATACTTAGGAACGTGCTTCAGTGAGCACAGCGAGGTTCACTGGACATCGTGAGCATGAGGTGGTGCATACCCAAGGTGAGTAGAATATTCTAGTTACATTGATGCATACCATACCGGACCTTAACAACGTTCATTCGTGGTGCCAGGAGTGGGGGTTAGAATTAATTAACAGCAAATGCACTACAGTTCACTTCCTGCGAATGTCATCACAAAAATGCCATGCCTATACTGTGGGAGGAGTAAAAATAAAGTCTTCAGATACAGTAAAATTTCTTGGAATTACCTTAGACTATGATATATCGTGAGGATTACATATACGGAAGATATGTGGCGCAGCATTAAAGAAACTAGGTTTTGTTAAACGTATAATAGAAAGGTCCTCGGATGAAAAAGTCAAAGAGAGATGTTACTTCGCTCTGGTAAGGCCACACCTCGAATACGCCGCGCGCATTTGGGACTCTGGTCATAAAGATTTAGCCAAAAAAATTAATAAAATACAAAGGAAAGCAGCGCGCTTCGTTAAAAACTGCTACGAGCGCACATATAGTGTCTCACAAATTTAGGATTAAGGAGGGAGCCCTCAGAGTCTACACGCCAGGCTTAGGTTGCTTCAGAAATTCAGAACTGATATTTTTCAGAGCGACATAGAGAATATTATCACGACTCCTCACTACATCTCTAGGTCTGACAGATGCGATAAAATAAGAAAGATGCACTGCCGAAACGATAGGTACAAAAACTCGTTCTTTCCGCGAACAATAAGCGAAATAATAAAAATTAAGCTCCACTAAATACACTCCTATAATACATGTCACCATTTCACCTCCAGAAAACTTACACCTTTACACGGCTGGTGACCTAACACCCCCTGCCACTCGCCCATGCGGCGGCTCGCGGCAAATCATGTAGATGTAGAAATACTATTCAGTATTCTCCAACAAGCTCATGCCATGCTCCGGCCCTCTAACCATGACCATATTTTTAAAAAGCAGTGAGCAGGCGTTTTGCCGGAAAGGAAATTCGAGCATAGATGCATTAAGAAAATGGTGGTCACTTCATACCATATAGGAAACGTTTCCTTAGGCTGAAAATATCGTGACAAAGGCTATTTTTAGGCAAATAAATAATATGTCACTCATGTTTCGTCGCTGGTATCTTCTCATATAATTTTCAATCCATTATCCATATGGAACGGTAGGTGGGGTGGCTACATTACTGACTTCAGATACTGGAGGCCAAGATTCAAATTCCGGCTGTGGCTGACATCTCTCAGAGAGGTCCCGATCTATAATTTTGTACGGTCGAAAAATTTTGGAGCCGTTGATTCCCTTGGTTAAAAGTATGGTCTTATCAAAGTTGTGCTTCCCTCCAAACTTCCTCTATTTACAAAATAATGCGAACTTTACTAGGCTACCCGCCAAAACTTAATTGCGCAAATAAGGCGTTCGTCGTCAGCTTAAGTGGTCGACAGCACTTCGGACCGCTGCATTCTTATTATGAGTCGAAAAACGAAACATAATAACGGAATAGAAAATAAACATCTACAAAAGACATACTTCAACATATTATCACAAGTAAAATGTCTCGGAAGTGAACACAAGTAGATACTTAACTCTCCATTTTATTTCATACATTATAAAGTGGGTATAACATCTACTGATTTTCATTTCTAAAAATGCTACTCCACCACCTCTCACCGGGAACGGTTGACTTCAGCAAAAATGTCTCCTCGTAACTAAATGGCACGGCGTTTAAAAAGATCTAAGGGAGCAAATACGAAATGGAAATTCGAAGCTCTCTGGAAAATATGCGCCGTAAAAAGAGTGGCGACCGCTATCACTAGATAAAGCCCACTATTTCGCCCGCTACACGCCCTAAACGGAGCTAACACGAGCTACCAATAAAGCTCTGCGGTTGAAGACATAATCCACTAGAGGAGCAGCTACATGACAGATTTTTAAAACATCACCGCATATAACGACTTCCTTCCGCTTCCCACCCATCCTTCCCAAAAAACCTCCCCCGTCATCCTTCCTTTTCCTTTTTTTTCATCTCCGCAGCATCCCTTATCCTTCCCGCCCCCCTTATCCGGATCTACCCAGCTTTATTCCACCCCCAATCTCCCATCTCCAATCTCTCTCATCACATACACATATCACCATTCTCCGCGTCGCAGATTACACGGGCGCCCTCAAAATCCCGCCGGAACACACAACTGCTCCCGTCGCTAAAGCCGGGAGGACCCGAGGACCGCATCACGGCTCCTCCCCCACCACTCCTCCCGTCCCATACCACCCCTTTCTACATCCCCCAACCAGACGCTCCTCTTCCCCCGCCCCCAATACCCCGTCCCACCCTCTTACAGCAGGCGTGTAACATGTTGAAAGGGATGGACGACGGAGGAACACCAAAACAGTTTCATATTAATCAAACTCGGGGAGAGTGTGGCGGCTGGGACGGAGGGGGGTGAGGGTGGAATGGGGGGTTGGAAGAGGGTGGGTGGGAGAGCTATATGGAGGGGTGGGAAGGGGGAGTGGGCGGGAGGGTAGGATGGGAATATCCGAGACGTATTCGAACCAGTGTAATATTTTTCCCCCCGCGTTCAACAATGTTTGCGAGCGCCATCGGAACGGAGGGAGAGAATTTTAGGTGAAGGCTTAAAAAAACAAGAATCGCCACGGAAGGTTTGCGTCTTTAATTTACTTCGAAGAAAGGAGGAGAAATTATGCGAAA
This sequence comes from Ceriagrion tenellum, assembly GCA_963169105.1. NCBI lineage: Eukaryota > Metazoa > Arthropoda > Insecta > Odonata > Coenagrionidae > Ceriagrion > Ceriagrion tenellum. The sequence goes on along the minus strand of OY720635.1, from coordinate 115,508,380 downwards.
ATTATCCTCCTTCGAGGGGACGATGGACATAATTAGAGTCACGGGATTCCTTCCCAAGGTTTTTCCTACAGTTAATTTTCCTCTATTAAAAAATTTATCGAGGCCTGCAAAGTTTAAGAGTGAGAATCACAAGAAGTTACTTTTATTCTTCAAGGGCTAACATAATTAACTTTCCATTAACGTCTTCATAAATCTTTTAAAGCATCTAGAGACAATCGTAACACATTACCGCAATCTTTAAGGCAGATTACACATTCAATACCTAATTAATTCGCGGTAAAAGGAAGATCCATTTGAAATTCTACAGAAGTGTCTACATCGGATAAGAGCGAATTTATCATTGCTACAAATGCTTACTTAGAGCCTATAGAAGACGAAATTTGAGCATAGCAGAAAAATATAATTTATGTCTTCCCTGGATAGAGCTCGTCCCCAAGCATTCTGGATGTCCTCGGGAGTAATGCCAACGGCGTGACATTTTTAGCGAATATACCCAATCATTGAACAGCGCAAATTAGAGTACCTAGATTTGACATAAACTTCATATCGGCATTAAACGACACACTCTCTGTCCAAGGAGTAGGTAGTTGCAATCAATTACTCGAGACAAGGTTTTAGCCACCGAACTAAGTGATACAACCATCTTAGATAAACATAAGCAAAAGCATCAAACTCGTTCTAGTGCATAGTCGATATCGATAGGCTTTGTAAAGAGCAACTTTCAAGGAAATGGTATCAGTACAGTGAGGGATCAATTAAGAATTTTCGTAGGAAAATGGGCAAAATCCTGGTTCTTGCGTCCTCATGAAGGAAATTTCACTGAAGGCTCATTCGTGCGGAACCTAAAAGCGACAGAGTTAGCAAGCGGGCCTCTAAAATGATAAATTCTAGTTGCAGCACACAGGGTTTAGGGGCACCTGCCAACTTGGTTAGCGGAAAGTCAATTAGGGATGATAGATGGAATCCTTTATAACGGAATTAAGCAATAAATTCAAAGAAACAAGACGGGAATTGGAGAGAGTACTTACACTACCATAGATGATTGATGGCAAAGAAATTAATTTTAAACATTACCCCATTATCTTAATGGAGATGCATAATGCATTCAATCAATAAAATTAATTCCACGGGCCAGTTTTAAAAGTAATTATCCCTCGATGCTGGAAGCAACGACCCCGTTAGTGGTGCAAACGACATCAAGGAATCCATGAAACCCAGATCGATATTCTTGAAATTAAATATTTCGAAGTTCGCACTCTGTGGTTGACGTTCATTAATTCTCAGCAGGTGGGGCAGGCGTAGAGGCTCCAATCTTGAACCCCCCCTCCCCCTTCATCCTCCTTTTCACACCACCGCATCCCTAAGTAAGTGAACCATCCATTTTAAACGAAGAAATTAGGAAAGGAAATGACAGGAATCCCAGGAGGTAAGATTGAAATCATCTCCCATTGCAACTCAAACACTTATTTTCAACCTCTTTGTTGATTTTTTTTAAAGTTGAAGGTATCACTGAGAAGAGATAAAGATCATCGGAAACATTCTCCAAAATTTTAAACGTCAAAAGAATTAAAAAATTAATGCATATTTCATGGGTTTAACAATGATGGCAGGGTCAACTGTTGAATTGTTGGCACCCGAAAAACAGGCCTGCCGTGTGAAAACCGTGAACTATACAATCACTCAAATCACCGAGTAAGCAAAATCAAATTGGTTTCAAATACCTGTTAAGGGAGTTAATAGTAGAGAGACATTTTCAATAATTATGTCATTCAATATTGCAGAAACTAATCTTCATCGGAAATTAATGGGCTCAAAACTTGACTGTTATCAAAAGGGTCCATGAAACAAAAATTGAAAAAAAAAACTGCTGCCAGAAATTCAATCTTCTGATTCTCACATAGGCGAGCTGAATTCCTATGTACCTGCCTGGATGTTTACACTAATTCTTGCACATGGCAGTCTCCAAAGTAGGTATTAACTGGCAACTAGAAACGATGTTCCTACATTTCCCAATATCAAATTACGTAAATGCACCCATAGAATTAACAATTTGTGCATTACCCATCATAAAATCACCTCATGTGACCTCTTATGCCTGGGTACTTCATCAGAAGCAGATGACAAAAATATTTTAGCAATTATAGCACAATGTGACGTCGAATTAAGGATGGGAGTGAAGTCATTGAAGAATACTTCCACACGAGAGCAAATGAGTTTTCCAGATGACTTTATTTTGTAACTATTAAATTATTTTTTACTTAGTTTGGGACAGTGTTATGAATAGTCATTTCAAGTCTTTCTAATCTGCCAATAATTTATATGATAAAGTAAAATTCACAAGGCACTCGCTTTCAAAGCCCAGTTTATGCCTATAGTAATGCGAAACGCTGGCAAATAAGAAATACATTAAATAATTATTAATAACTTCAACCTAAAATTTAATAACAATAATAATAATTTTTGTATCCAACTATTCAATACGCATACCTACATGAGAAACCTTGATAATGACTTGAGTCGAACCCTAGGCCGGAGTTATAAAAACCATTGCGGAATATTACTAAGTGAATTCATTTACAAATCATCGCATGTGAAATCTTCTTATTTCCTCTTATATCTACCACTGAATTTCTCAAAGTGACAAAATAGGAGAAATCCTTAGTCAAATCGATAGCATCAAGTTTTCTCTCTTCCCGTGTACCACTTACGACCACAAAAGGATTAGATTGAGACACTCATTTAATGAAAATAAGCCTCTATAATCGTTTTTACCCTCCTCTAATTTGTTTTATCAAAATATCCTTCCTCCTTCATGACTGAAACGGTAACACACCCCACCACATGGCCCAAGTGGTGGCATTCGGGGTTAGTACGCATGTTTAAGGTAGTTCGTGCGAGATAGTTCCCTAGTCATAATGGAGGCCATATTCGAATTATACGTTTTAATTTCAGCACCTGTAACAGACATGAATTAAATATGCATTACTAATGGTACAATAATACACTTTTATATGAATAAAATTCTAAGTTCTTAAATAAAAATATCGACATGAGTCTTCAACTGACTCATTTTTTTAAGCAGTACGTTTAAATCTCCTTCAAAACAGAGGGTTTTTTTCGATTCTGTAAAAAGTACTGCGGTGACGATATGATTTATTTTCAAAAACAATCGAGAAAACAAGCAAATTACCAACTCTTTTTTTTGACGAGATCTAGTATTCTATCTAGTAGTATAGACGAGATCTAGTAGTATAATAAGAGTAGAATAGATAGAGAAATAGAGAAGAGATGTAATAAATTCTCCATTTCTTTTTTCTAATAAGGTCACTCTAAAGTGCATACAGCTACCATTTCACATGTAAAATGGCTGGTATTTTTCGTCAATAATCTCGGAAAGTCGTTTGGTAAGGAGCTGATATTTTGGCAATTTTGGAATAGAAAGTCATTTTTCTTTCAAATAACACCAAATTCATTGAGTTCTAAAAAAAATTATATTTCGCTCAAAAAACTACTTTTTAAAAAATTGGAATCCTTTTACTTCCTTACCATGACTTCCTCCATTCATTCCACCGACCTTGGCAGTTGATTGCCGGGCATACTGGGGATTAGCATTGTTTGTATATCTCGGAGGAGACATGCTGAAAGCTGGATATATGGATCCACACTCGCTCACATGAGCCGGCCCCGTGTCCCCAAATGATTTAGGCAGGATCTTTGTCACGGCGTCGGGTCCCGTCACTACGGCAGCCTATGCGATCGCCGGATGACCCCCAGAGTCCTCGTGAGTTCCGGATTCCGTGACGACCACATCCATGCTGTCTAGCGTAATGATTTCTCTCTTGAATTGTTCAAATGATGCTAAACGACCACCCACGAGGCGGAAGTACCCCCATTAATGCGACGACGCAGCACGAGGTATTAGCTCACTCGGGGCGCTGAAATATCCCGCAAATGGAGTAGTGCAGGAGGCGGGGATTAGTCTTTAGAGATGTCGCGTTAGGGTTTCGCGACTGAGGTCAATTTACCCATTTGGGGTCGAGCAGAAATTTAGAATGGAGCCGTAGTTCCGAAGGGAAGCAAACCAAGAGCTTAGGCAATTTGCACAGTTACAGGTGACTGGGACGGTTTGGGGAACGAAGAGAATTACAGGCGGTGGTGGAACAGACGTTGGATACCCTCCGCCTTGGACCTACTGCAAAGAAAAATTCTTACGTGGTAACGGCGTAATATGACTAAATTAATGCCATTTTCTTCATACAGGGGTAATTACGGAAAAAAGTCTATTGTTTGAAACAACAACAAAATGATACAGGGCCAAGCTATTCTTATCGCAAAAAGAACTTGAAATTACACAGGTGAAAAAACACAAGTAGGCTCCAAACATTTCGACAGCCGTAGTGTAATTTTTTCATTCCGCCTTTGAAAAAGAGACCACATCTGTCGAAATGTTCGGAGCCTACTTGGGTTTTTTCGCCAGTTTTGCTGTTTTTGCCTGCCTCCGTTTGACATGTATCTTTATTTAGGATTGCTCGACCAATGATGAATGATGATGATAAATGAAACAATAATTCACTCATAATACCTTAACCGGCCTATCTATCTGTCCTCGACTACGCAAATGACCTTATTCGTTGGTCGCCTCCCCAAAAAAAAATTCAAACGAAATGAGATGAAACAAGAGAGCCTCAAGCGACCAAGTTGTCCAATGGTGAAACAATTTACTCTTCACCGCAAATCATTATGTTATCATATTTGTCAAGAGACACTATTGAGGCGACTCTACTCCTTTTATACTACGCACTTGGATGCAAATAAGTGATTAATAAACCCAATACGGTTGAAATGTCATTGGCAAACTTTTAGTTTTTCATAAAATTAATCGTCGACGGGCTTACTTAGTGGAATTTTTCCATGGTTGGATTAAAATAACTTAGTAATTTTCCACACGGTTTATTATCCTCGGCCGGTTTCAACGCAATAGCGTCATTTTCAAGAGGTTACAAGAGGTTTTGTAACCTCTTGAGAATGACGCAATTGCACTGAAACCGGTCGAGGAAAATAAACCGTGTGGAAAATTACTAAGTCATTTTAATCCAACCATTTTCGTTTCTCCTCCGACGACGTATGGTTCCAACTATTTCCTTATTTAACTCACGCCGATACCAAATGCAAAATTCACTCCACCAAGCAAGGAGCCCACGGTAGTCGGATGGGGTAAAACTAGAAAACCATCCACCGCAAGAACGAGCTTTATCCTCGGCATCGCGCGTGGAAGCGACGGGGTGGACCCATCCGACGAATGGCATTTCGAACCCTCATCCTTCCCAGGAGGACTTGGGAGGGGTACCGAATGGGGGAAGGAGAAGGGAAATGGCGAAGCTGGAAAGTTGAGGCCCGGGGGGGTGAGAGAGAGAAAGGGGGAGAGATCCGAAGAAGAGGATGTCTGTCGGGGCGGGCAGAGGACGAAGGGTTAAAGAGAAGGAAAAGGAGGGGTCCGCGAGGGAACTTTGTTCGGGAAGTTTCCCGAAGGCAAAACCGAGTGCGGGGACCACGACGTGATTTAAGATTTGAAGTGGGGTGGACGAAGAAAGATGGGTGCGGAGGAGAGCAGACTTTTTAAAGGGAGAGAGGGGGAGAGGAGGAGAAAGGCTCCGAGCAGGAGAGGAAGACTTCGGCGGTAAAGGCGGAATGGCAAATTTAAGAAGCGGGCGATGGATGGGCATTTTTTTCTCTCCATCCGAGGTAAAATGGGAAAATGGAATAAAAAATTCCAGGAGAAAGAAAGTTACGCAGGATAGGAAGGATGATGGCAGGCGCAAGAAATCCGAAATAAAGACATCTAGCGTATATGATGGAGCTGGTGAAAGAATGTGGAAAGTAAATTTCCCTTAACCCTTTCGCTGCGGCAGGCTCGACGAACGCTCCGCACGCCCCTGATGCTAAATGCTTAAACGAAGCATTTAGAGTTCTTCCACGAGGTTCTATTGAATTTATGTACTTTGCGATTAGGACTTTTGATCGAAGAGTAAATTAAGATCGAGAACATACGAAATAGGTAACAAATAAATTTCTGTATAAAAATACTTTTGACAATTTCCGAGGTAAATTTTCAGTAAAACTTGATAGTTTTTTTTACAAATAGACTTTTTTCAAGCAGGCTGTATAGAGATAGGCGTCCTAGATAATTCGTGAATCACAATCATTAAATAGATAGGCAAGGGCCTTTCCCTAGTCTGGGTCTGTGCCATTTACAACAATTCGGCCATTATGCCATCCACCTTAGTGAGTCTTTATCCCTGGGTACCAATAGCCTGGCATAAGGAAAGGATTTCTCCAAATCCCTATCGTCCTTCGGATCCAAAAATGGTGCTCCCAAGTAGATTTTGTGGCCTTGACACTACTGGATCGTTTCCACAGTAAATCGGCTGTAGTTTTCTAACCCTCTTTGCACTATCTACAACTAGATAAGTATTCAACTCCCGCGCCGTGAAGGTACTACCTCAACACTAGCGCGTACTGTACGAAAGGAAAACCTGCCAAATGCCAACAAAATCGCTGGATGCATGTAATGCAGACATGTATTCTCCAGGCAGCTTTTACAGTATATTTCCACTATTCTGCACCTGACAAGGTGGAGGCACGCATAGATTTTATGGGCGCACAAACTCACCGCTATCCCACATGATTGCCCGTCTAGAAGCAAATATGGCCACAAATCACTAGAATGGGACAAAGCCGCAGGCCTAAGCAAGGCCAAAAAAAACTTTCACTTTGGCGAGAGGGATGCATAAATAAAGCAAAAACAATTCGTGGAAATTTTTTCCCAGTGGCGCGGTGAAAAGGGCCATGTTTCGAATAGGAATACATTCACTGAGGCGATAGTAGAACAGAAGCGTGCTGGAAGGCTTATGGAGGCGGTAGTTCCGATGGTTATGAAAAGTCGACTATCGAAGAAAGGGAGCGAAAAGCTTTATCCGGAGATCGAAATTGATTATGGGTTAGAGGCAAGGCGAGGGGAATTGAAGAGGGGAGGTAGAGAACAACAATGGAACAGAGGGGGGGAGGGGTTGGGAGCAAGGGCGATTTGGAGGAGAAAGATAACCAGGAGATGGAAAATAGAAGGGCTGGAGAGAATGAAAATATTCACGGGAGAATAATAATGGGAGAAAGTGAATATCGCAAACATACAACCCGGAGGATTCCCATTCGATTGAAAGGGAAATGATAAACATTACATCTATGTGATCTACATCTACCATGGTGGCCAATAGATTTCTATTCCTACTAACTCAAAATCAACGAGAATGCCAGAGATGGAATCGATATTTCCTGATTTCGCGCGGTCGCCATTGTTTCCCATAACGCAAATAGCTCACGGAGGGAAATTCTCATAAGTACAGTCCTAAGAACGCAGGAAACTAGCGATTCAAAGTATCTCACAGAATTCGAAGAATGACGACAACACAGGTAGACGTCTCGTCCAGTTCTTTCGCGGTATTCAGGCTCAAATCAATCCTCCATCTTACTCCGCCTAAGCCTCTACAAGGCTTCAATTGTATTCTTACCACCTTATAGTAAACCACCGTCCAAAATCCCAAGAATCTTTTACTAGGTGAAGCACTCTACTAAATAGTCGGTAGAGAAAGAGGTCTACAGAGACAGGCCTGTAGAACAGTCTGTGTTCGGTGAATTCCACAATAAAATACCATTTTTCCATTGCCACAATATGTATTTTTAAAAATGTGCTCCCAGTTCGTCACCTCGCAGAAGCTAACCTTTTTACGCCATTTAATACCTATTACACAGAAATATACGTAACATATGAGGCAAAAAAGGTTTACCACACGTAAAGAAATATTTTTATCGTCCTATTCGAACAAAATATTGGCAAAAGACTGCTTTTAATACACCAAAACATTTTCTAATGAGGAAGTAATGCAAGCAGGGTTGGCTGCAGACAAATATAGAGATTTTCACTTTCTCTATTCAACTGCTCATCGAACATGTCCATAATATTTGATTTAAATTAAATGCGTCTAAATTTTGCGAGGAAATGTTTGGAGAAGCGAGAAAAAAAAACATTGTACAACATTCAGCTTCAGAAGAGCATATTTTAATAATACTTTTTCCCAAGCTGTCAAACCAAATTTTAAAATAAATATTTTATTTAATCAACAACTTGAACCGGAAAGGCCTTTTTCCGACGACGTGTACAATGAATACTCGGTATTCGGCTTCCACAGCTAGAAACTCAAATGCATTACACTGTGAGCACCACAAAATCTACGAACAAAACTTGGGGCTTTTACGAAAAATATTATATGCGACGAAGAAGTGCAGTATTTTCGTAATGAAAAATGCCTTTGTCATTCCAGGTGATTCAAAGCGAAAGAAGCTAAATTATGAAAGTTTACGGATAAAAATACAACCTAAGAAAATATTTTCATAAGCAACGGAGGCAGATTACGTCGATTTTCGCGTCTCTGTTCACCTATAAGGCAAAACCCAGGATTGATATTTATAAAGTCTGAGAACTTCAATGGTCCATTAGTTAAGAAAGCCATTACGCAGGGCTTTTGATGTATTAGACAATACAAGGACAAGGCCTCTATAAAGAAGGGGCTGACACTTAACGGCGGAGAAATAATTCAGACCTCATGGTCCCGAAGGGGAAAAAAATAATGAGCGCGAGTCGTATCTCATCAAAATTTCCAACCGGCTGGCGAAAGACTTTGAACGATGTGCAGGGCAAATTTTGAATGCGGGAAGAGCAGGGTCTCTGAAAATTTTCCACGCCATCTGTGAAGAATTGCAGGGTTGAGGAGGGCAGGGACCACGGGGATACGCTGGAAAAACGTCCAAATTGATTTCGACCGTCTTTGAGTGTGAACGCGAGCGACCGAAACATTAGCGCCACGGGAGAATAACGGAAGGCGATTTGGTTTGATAGGAGAGAGGAAGCAGAAGGAGTGACAAAAGAATCGGAAACGCATCAATTATGATTGGGAAGAGCACATGAGCCGAGGGCAATACTTTAGGAAGTTTGAGCTAAATTTTTCTCCAGTGGCAATAGACTCCATATTCAAATTCTATCTAATAAAATTTAAGCTGCAATGAGAAGTATGTATAGCATTGCTAGTTACGTGAAAACTTTATTTTTATGAGTTCATTTCTCAGTGATTACCTAACTCTCATATAAAATAGCTTTTTCTAAAAATTTCAGCGTCAATAGTCAATATGATAGTTAATTATTTCAGATAGTTAATTGGCAGCAGTAGCCATCCTGACCCGGCAGGAAACCCGAGAAGATTGCATCGATTAATGGATTGCTTACCACCTTTTTTTACCAACTAAAGTTGATTATTTACTATGAATATCGATTTTTCCATAAGAGGAGAAAGGAGAAATATAATGCACTGAAAGAATTTATTACGAGAGATCATAAATACCTCACCCTGAAAACAAGCTATACATATCTGAGAGAGTTGCGATAATATGGAGGCCGAGACTCAGGAATGGGTAGAAGAGTCACAGAAAAAAAATTGACGCTTCAACTTAAATTTCTAGTTGAGCGGCATCCACTAAAATATCTTTCTCGCTGGAGTTTTTTGTGGCTTCATGAAATGCGCCATGGTGCATAATTTTAAAACTATTTATTTTTAAAACTACTTGCTAAAATATCATAACTACACATTAAATCTATGACGCGATCATTGCAACAGAAATTCCACGTATTACAAAATTTTCTCGCGGGAAAGCATAGCCGTATGACAAATATAATACGTCATATATCTGACAGAAATGTCTCAAAAACAGTGCAACATAGATTTATTATTCCAACTAACGATACTTGGAAATGCTCTACGATAGTTGCACTTCATTCCTAAATCGGGGGGGAGGGGTAAATGTTTTGCTGTGACTTATTAAAATGATAAGACCTTGATTTTTGAGTCCTACAATAATTCATTTTGGGAGAAAAGATGTCTCGCTCAAATAGCTTTTAACGATGACAAATTCATTTCAACTCGAACTCAACCTGAACTTACAATGATGCGAAGACAAAGTAAGGAAAATGCGCTGAATGGATGGGAGAAAAGATGAACGTGAGAGAAGACAGCGAAAGGAGAAGATATGCGAAAGGCGATTTTGCACCGAATATGAGCTGCCAAAGATGGAAGAAATTGGCAAAAAATGAGGGTGGAGAAAAGAATGGGGGACTGGGATGGGGAATGTAGCAGTGGGCACGTTTTCACTCAAAATACAACTGAAACCTCAAGAAGTTCTCTCTCATCACCACAAATCCTTCGACGTTTGATTATTTGCAGAGACCCTGGGGCTAACAATTCCCAGACAGAATCACGCTAACAGAGAGCTTGAATTCATCAACCCACTCAAGTGGCAAAAAGCATCTTTAAAAAAATGACATACATGGGTATACAACGATCGAGAAACGATTAATTGGTTCGCGTTCCCTACCAAATATTGATTGAACAATTGAGGAAACATTTATAAACGAAAGCAAATATTCCCCACAGTCACGGTAGGATACATCGAATTAAATTTTTTTGGAATATTTTTTTCCGCGGGAGAAAAAATTTAATAATGTGACTGATCACATAAGTGCTGAGCAAATAATGACATGATTGAATTGTTACAGAACCAGGTTTTTTCTGAATCAGGACATGAGGCGTCCGTTCATATTTAAACACTCAATTTTGAATTGCGTAACGGATTTCAGAGCCGCAGAACGAAGAGTATAAACGGAAATTTAGGTAATATACGACTATTTACATCCAAAAAAGATACACCGAAGAATAAAGATCGGGAAGTGAGAGGAGAATACAGATGGTAAACAAGAATTGATATTAACGGAATATTTAGAGGGAGGCAAGGCTTTGGGGAAAATATATGCTAATGAGAAAAACAGATGGGTGGAAAGGATTAAGGTGGTCTGAAAATATGAGAGGCAAAAGATACAGCAGACAAAGAGAAAGTCGTGCGGGGTAGGGACCTATACAAGTCAGTTTAAAATATCCTCATATTCTCTTAAGAAGATTAAGAGTTAATGTAGGACGAAAAATTCTAGGGGAAAAGAGGTTTGCTTATCTTCGTTTCCAGCAACTCCCTTTTCCCTAGTACGAAAATCTCGGTGACACAGTGGGAAACGGCAACTAAGATATGAGGTGATTGGTGCAGCGGTGGTTAACGACACAGTTGGGTGGAATTTACAGAAAGAGACCTTAATAATATACATTTGGATGGAAGAATATATTATGCAGAATTTATGCACTATCTGAAAGTTGATTAAAACATTTTTGAGCAGACGGGGAAAAGGTGAGATATTTCAGCTTACCCCGTTCCTTTAATTAACGAACTTTCTTCGATCTCCGTTTTCCTTCGGCCACTTCTTCTTGCTGCTGATATTCTCTCCTTTACGAGGAGAGCTGCTAAAATTTATGAGACACAACAACAGAGCTGGAATTATAACAGAGGCAACATTTTTCATCAAAATATATGAAAACGATGAACAAATGAAAATGAAATGAGCAAAAGAAAGAATGACGAAGAAAAGGAATTTAGAAAATAAGATTCAACCACGATGAATGATATAAATCGATTAGAACTTGTTCTTGAATGATAAAGAGCATAAATTGAAGGCGATAACGAGGATATACATGAAGAGGTATAAGAGCGAAAAAGGAATGTCAAGTACAATTAAAAACGCCGAACGAGATGTAGAGGAAAGGTAAACATATGATCTCGAAATCTGACGAGGAGAGAGCATATATTTACCCCAGGAACATACAATTTTAATCTATAGCCTAAAAAATTCGAGGTAAAGATTAAAGTAAATCTAAGAGACACCAAGAACATAAACATAGTAGAAGAGGAGAAGGATACTTAATATAATGCAAAGGAGAAAAGTATCACATGAAAAGGACATGAAATATAAGAGTAAGAAATAATATTTATAGGAAAATGACAATAGAATACTACGAGTAGGAACAAGAAAAGGAGTAATTTACAGGGAGTACGACACACAGAAAGGCAGCGAAAGACATGCAGTCACATTTGAACGCATATCAAAGATTACCAATCACCAAAGATACACACAGATGACACAGAGAGGAAAGCCAACTGGGTATGGGACTCTAAAAGACACATCGGAAGAGGATCAAGGTAAAAACGGAAGAGGTTATTGACCGTGAGAAAGAGAGGAAGATGTGCGACACTTAAGAAAACACACGGTAAGAAAGAGACGAACAGATGAGATATGACGGATTTCTGAAGAGACAGAAAGATCAGATGAGACCATGAGAAAGATCCAAGATTGTTGGTCGAAAAAGAAAATATCATAAACGGAATGATCAAAATATGAGGCTCCCTTAGCCGTACGAGGAGATAACTAAAAATAATTCGAGTAAAAGGTTGTGATCAGAATTGGCTCGGCCCTTTTAAAATGGCTGAAAACTTATCTAAACTAAAGAAGATTTTCAGCACACTGAAAAAAAGAGCGCACAGAGTGCAGTGATCAAAACTCACACGCCGTAAATGAAAAATGAAAGCACTCCTTTTTGAGGTGGAGACCATTTCGGTCAGGCCTCGCGCGTCCTGTAAACTCCAGAGAGCCAAGCAGAGCAGCCAAGCCTTTTAAAATCTCGCGAAGAGGAGGGAACGTGTAGATTTCCGCAATTTTTTAAGGAGAGGTGGCGAAGAGACGGAGTTATACAAAATATTTACCGAGTCAACCCGCCGGAAGAGCGGCGAGGAAAAGGTTGAAGGCGGGTGGGAGGGTTGAAACACTGTGGACTAGAGAGTGAGTGGTGAAGACGGGGAAGATAAGGAAAGTGCTACCGGTCTTGAGGCCAGCTGAGAGAAGGAAAAAATAAAGATAAAAGAGGGTCTTCCTCGCGACTGAAGACGAAAAAAAGTACACAAAAATAAAGGATAGCTGGAATTCTCGCCCCTCTCCCATCCCAAACTCACACAAACATCACACACGCCTATGTCAACTGAAGTGGGGTTCTGGGGCCCTGTTCGGCATGGCAATGAAATATTCGAGCCTCGATAACGACAAAATTGTGACTTCGCAACCTCGGAAAGTTCATATTAGACCATCCAAAGGTTGAGGTTGGTCGGTGGCTGTGACGCTACTTTACCACGCGAACTTTCCACGGTTAGACCGTGCCGAGTCGATCCTGAATAAGGCCCCTGATCCCGCGTTTCTCCGTCGCGTGCATCTCTTGGACCGCGGAAAAAAAGCAAAAGATCGCCAGTCGTGAAAGTTTACCAAGGTCTGAGCTGAGAGGGGACTGAAAAGGGCGATTTAAATGACAAGGAGCTGAGATCTTGTCGGCGGAGGCGAGAAAGCGAGAAAGAGCGGTGGAAGAATGAAAAATAGAGGCAAGAATGATGTACATGTGACAGGCGCTGTAGAAAAGGGAAAGGAAGGGGCATAGGTATGAACCCTAAAATCACATGGATTCACAACAACATGGGAGCCATGGGCGGCACCTTCTAGTTTTAATTTGAATATTAATTACAAGCGTGCAACTCTGTTTAAAATAGCTAGCTCCTAGAAGCTAACCTTCACATTATAGTCGTAAAGTATTTCTTCATTGTTTGCTATCACTTACTGAGAGTGATCTTCCGCATAGAGTCAGCTAATTAACGATCCGAAGTAGCAAACAATGTTATTTTCAACAGAGAAATCTCTATGCTCAATTCAATATTTACAATGAAAAACTGAACAAAATGTACACGGAAGATTCAAAGCCGTTATAATTTATTTGCAAGACTGGTGGGGATTTAGTAAATTTATTTGTAGACCAACAAAAATTCCAAAACATGCTCTGTTTTCCAAATCATGGTTTCTTGGAGAGGTTTTAAATGTTTTTCAACAGAAACTTCGAAAGGAGTCAGCCGAAAAAAGGAATTAAAGTACATTAGCTCCTTTTTTAAGAATCTTATTATTTTATTTCAACACACACGGGGTCGTGAGTATATCCCTGATGTTCTTTGCATTATCATTTCATCCACGTCGGAAATAGTATGGTTCACGAAGCGAGAAGCTTGAGAAGCGAAAAGGGTGAGAATGGGAGAGGGAAGGTCATATTATCGACTGGGGGGAGCAGGTAAAGGAGGAGGGTAAATTGAGCGAGATAGCGGCTTAAAAAGGCGAGACAGGTGTCGGCACGGGATAACGTAGGGAAGGAGGGACGGGAGGGGAGGATCGGGGACAAGCCGGGGACGAGAGAATGGAGGAAGAAGACAGGAGACGAGAGAGGTAGGGCAAAATGGGACTACCGCAGAGAGCAAGGCACAGGAGTCGAAAACACGAGGGGAAAGAGTAGATAAAGAGGGCGCGGGTGGAACTGCTGACACCCACCCATTAGTGGGAGTATGGAAATTAGCCAGGTGAGTATCGAGGAATACTCTCTCTCTCCGAACTTGGAGAAAGGTTTTCCTTTTAACGGTTGAGATTGAAGAGAGGGAATAGATGAAGAGAAGTATAAGTTTAAGACTGTCTTAATAGTTCACTTATCAGAGAGAGGCTGAGGAGAATTTGGATCCAAGATTAAAATAAGAGAATGGATGGAAACCGTCAACTAAACGAGACAAGAAAATTGAAGGCATTAAAATTGAGTATTTTCATCATATTCGGCAATATTCATAAATTCGGTGGATAAGATATAAAGAAATTCGTTAGAAATTGAATCAGTAAAGCACTGACGTTTACTTTAGTAAGTTCCGACAGCATGGGGCATGAGGGCAATATGAAGTGCGCCGAATCAACAATTAGTTTAAACTTATACTCGTGGCGATCCCGAATACATCCCATCTCTATAAAGCCCACCAAATTCAAACTAAAAATATTTTCTCATTAAATTCCACCGATTATTTGGCCAATACGCTGAAAACAGCGGCATTAATAAAATAGCAAGAACAGAGTCACGAAAAATTCATTGAATAAAGCAAAATGAGAAATATATGAGAATAATTTTCCCATTCTGAGATTTTCAATATGCTATCCGCATTAACCATGCTCCTTTGACTATAATTTGCAAGCTCAAGAGATATTATATTCATGACTCAAACAAGCTGGCACTCGATGGCAAAGTTTTGAAGTAACTGAGGAAGAATCAAGCGTACATAATCAGGCAGTCAAACAAGAGGCTCTTCCTAGGACGTCTAGAGGGATCCTCCAGCCCTTCATACTATAATCTCCTTTACGCCTTACTCTCCCAGGCGTCACGCTCTTCACAAGCGATTGCCACAGTTTTTCCTTTCCACAATAAAAACCGGTTGAAACCCCAAGAATCCATCCATCCATTCTCGAGCTAATCTTTCATTGGGAATGAGGATGGGCTACAAATGACAGAGCTAGGGTATTGGGTAAACCCATCCCATGCCACCTTCCCAAAAAGGAAAACGGAACTTTGGGCCAAGAAAGAAAAAAAAACAAAAATGAGTCATTTACGAACAGTCGAAGCTCTCCCACGTTCCCTCCGATAATCCGTTGTTTCCACACTCCCTTTCACTCGCCTGATACGATATATGTTAGTAATAGTGCAGTCAGGGAGTCGCTCTGAAGATGAGGCCGTAGCCGCTCTCAACGCTGTTGGCAGGGTAACCGACGCTAAAACGACAACCACCACTCCATAACCGTTCGCATGGGAGGGGGGGGGTCTTTGATAGAGAATGGATTCGACTTCAGGGGGGGAGATGATGGCAGGGGGTCGGGATGCAGATATCAAATGGGGGGCAGGTTACTACCGAACACGAAAGAAGGTTGCTAGAAAGAAGTCAAACTTACCAATAGAATCGGGTGAAGCTGAAAAAATTAAGACAGAATGAGTGAATTTATAATTCAAAGAGTCTGCCACTTCTCACAGATACCTTTAAGCAATGGACCTTGTGAAAAAGACAATAGATGAATATAAATGACAAATACACAGTAGAACCAACGTATTACTCGCTAAGGAAAAAACCAATACCATCAGTACCATAGAAAACCAAACCGTAGCTGAGATATAACTCCTGTAAATTCATTAATCACGTTGAACAAGATGTAACGCACAACAGAAAATTACAACACTGAGACACACATTTAAATAAACAAACCTGACGCACACGTACGTCTTGCATAATGTTTTCCCCGTTCAAAATACACTCAAAGAATTTCACGTGGAAGAAGTAGGAGAGAAAAATGTAACGAGAAATAGCTACAGCAGCCACATATGTCTCTTCAGTAGATGAATAAGGGGACATGTTGACGGAGGAAAATGCATTTTTTAATGGTGCAATGACAAAATTTTCAAATTATCAAAATAAATTGCCAGATCACGAACTTTTAGCAAAACCGGAAAGAAATTAGTATAGTCTTCATCATTCCAGTTCAAAGTTAACTCCAAGTCCAATACCCCGATTATTAGACAACTTTAAATTAAAAAAGTCAACAATGAATTCGCAGTGTTTTTGTAGTATAAAAATTACTTCGAGAAAAATCACCGGAAAAAAAGAAAACACCTCTGCCAAAGCTAAACTAAATTCACTAAACTCACTAAATACACTCCTATAATTCATGTCACCATTTCATCTCCAAAAAACACCTTTACACGGCTGGTGACCTAACACCCCCTGCCACACGCCCATGCGGCGGCTCGTGGGATATTGTGTAGATGTAAACTAAATGAAGTATTAAAAAACACGCCTGCGCCCAGGCATTAAAAAATCCAGTTGTTTCCAAGCACCCAGTAAACTTTATACCAAGCACTACTTACATTGAAATTTTAAGTGGAAGGCCGAAATGTGAAGCCGAAATTATTATACCATGAATTCATGATATGGTAAGAAGTTTGAATTGGAATTGAGGCCAAATCATTGAAGTGGGAGGGAATAAATGAACAGGAGAGGCACGAAATCTCACAAAATTAATTGAATTTTAACCCTCAGGCTTCTAAAGCTTTTATTTCCAATAAGGACAGTTTTCAGTATTCATCGGGAAAGGAACATACTCTTAATTTCCCCGAATCAAGGAAAGTTCCGTGCGGACTAAAAAGGTTCCTTAACTCAGCCATTACACACTTTCCTCCCGTCCCGCTCATAGCCAAACCACTATACTATCAACTTTCGCACAGAAAGCGCAGCTCAAGCAGGGAGAGACGAACACATTTTAATTACAAAAGGCTTCAAAACACTTCTTCTTCGGAAAACAATAAGGAAGAGATTCAGAAACGTAAAAAAATTATCTTTTTTTACTGGAAGCTACTCACGAAAGTTTCTGTCGCACACCATCGAGGGGAGCCATTATATTGAGAATTTCACTAACCTCCCAAATTCTCGAGAAGGGACCAGGCTAGTGGAGAAAGGAAGGGTGGAAGTGAATGATGAAATGGGAAAATGGATGAGAAAAGGGAGATAAAAACAAGTGGGGAAGTTATATAAGATTGCAAGCTTCCGCGGCGTTCATTGCCAAATCATTGTTCAAATCTTACACCGAACAAACGAAGATTATTGAAAATATGAAAGCAGGAATATTTAAGGACGATGAAAAATAAGCAATTTAGCCTGTCTGCCATCTTAGAGCACGCCTCTACCGCTATTACTAGCCTCTAAGACATTATAGAGGAAATTTTTTTGCTGCCGGACGATTCTGTTTGCGCGTATGTCCCCGGAATCCCGATAGACTGCTGAGCCTGTCATCAGGTTTTCCAGGGACCGGACCAACAGAATTTGACATACACCCATGCCCTGGGTGGTGAAAAACCCTCCCAGGCGGGACTCGAACCCGCGACCCTCGGTTTAGCAGGCGAGGACATTACCCCGCCGCCACCGGGGCCGGCTCTCTAAAATGTACCTGCCACCTTAGAGCTATTTAATTAACTCGCATACAAGTAACAATTACGAAATTAGCCGCTTTCTAGAGAAGATTTAAATTAATAAATCGTACACCAAAACATGCAGACTAGCAATTTTCGTCCAAGAGTCCTTCCGACAAATTTCACAAGCATGACAGCACGAGTCACAGAACAGGGTGGCTGGGAAAAACCGCGACGTGTATAAAATGTGAACAGGTCAATGTCTTACTAGAGGAAAGCTCTTATCACCAGAGATAAATCAGAAAAGCAAAAGGGATTACAAAGCAAACTAATTTCACCCGAGACGAAGGATATCACTTTCACAGCACGTGGAAGTGAGATCTCCGAAAACCTGCGGATAGAAAAGCAGCTACACGGAAGGACACCAAGTGGATGACCAAAATCTTGATCCAACATTTCCGACCTGAAAGCGCGAGGAGGAGTACCACCAAAAGTATTTTCGTCAAGCAGCAAGGAAACTCTGGAGAACGCCCGACAAAATTATAAGATTCCACGGGGGAGTTACAGTCCACGGTCAACAAGGAAAACTAGAAAGAAAGAGAGCATTGGAGAAGGCGGGGGGGAGGGTAGGGGGATGGGTCCGAATTCACGGAGGTCAAAGCGATTGGAAAAGTGAGATTGATAGGGGGTAAGAGAATGGTATATGGAGAGAGGTCGAAGACGGGGGGGGGACTCACTTATAAGTCTTAAGAAGTAGAGTATAAATCTGGGAAGAAGTAGAGACGGGGGTCGTGCGAACGGAGGGTGCTGTGGCAAAGGAACCAAGAGGGGAGACAGGCAAGCCGGACGAAAAATAATGCGGGGGTGCACACTTGTTATGAGCGTTGCGTGGCAGCGTGGCGGGTAGAGCGTCCCTAGACGGACGGACCTAAGTGCAAGTGCTGGAAGACACCGAGTTCAAATTTGGGCGATTCCCCGAGGAGTGTACGGCGTGCTAATGGCGGGTCTGCTACATAAACTTATTTATTTGCTGTATATAAGAAAGTTTAGTGAGAGTTTAAGTTTATGTTCTGGTTCCGCCTAAGAGTGTAATTTTCACTACCCTGGGTGCGACTATTTATGATAGGTCCCCATTGCTTGTTAACACACGCGATGTAAAGGGCTAAGGGATTGTTTCCGGGATATGGGCAAATATATAAATACAATAAATAAATAACAGTTAACTCCAAATATTGACCTCATGGTGTACGTAACAGAATCATCACAAGAAAAGGAAATAATTTTACCCATTCGGAATAGGAAAAATCTACACAATGTTGGGCTTTGTAACAACCAACGTCCGATTAACCAATCAGAAATGCGAATGATGATAGCTTGGAACTCAAAACCTAACCCTATTCTTTGCAAGTCGTCATTTTTGTATGACCACAATAGTAGTGCATTAATTTAACAGGCTTTGAGGACTAGGGTTATTTCCCACTTCACTTATTGCAACTTTTAGGCAGAGACAACATCACTCGGACAAACCAGAGGATCGCCGTACTGTTTTTCACCAAATTTTACTTATTCAAAGTTATTTTAAACACTTATGAGAATTTTTAAAGAGTTTGGCCGTGACGTGACTAGAAGATATCAAATAGCGCAGTTGAAAGCAAAACGTTTCAATGAATTAACAAAGACACGCACGGCGTAAAAGAGTAAAGGCCACGGCTTGACTCCAAACATCCATGAAATAGCAGATGTTAACTGACCATCAACACTATTAACCGTGGACATTGCCCATCCCTCCGTAATCGTAATTGACAGAGCTGACTCCGTATTCGTAATTGGGTCCAATATCCTGGCAACCTATTGAAACGTATGGCTCCACCTACGATCATATTTAATGCATGACTTATGGCACCAATCTTTATCTCATTATACCTTTTGGCCAAAGACTGCGGTTCAAAGAGGCAATAAATGGAAAGCTAATACCTGGAGGGTACGGCGAGGTTCGCCGGGAGGGAGACGCTGAGTTCAGACGGGAAATGGAGGACGTTCCGTGGAGCGTAATGGAGGGAGGACTACGCTAAAAATGGGAAAGAGAAATAGGAAAGGAATGGAGGGATGCAATCGGAAGTGGAGAGAGGGAGGGAAAGGCTTGGTTGGCTGCAGGGGACAAGAGGGTGGATTTTTAGACAATGTCTGCGCTGAGGAGAAGTCGGGTAAAACAAAAGAGGGGGAGAAAGATTTATATGGCGAACGAAGCAAGGAAGGGGGCCGAAACTGTTAGGACGAGGAGGCGCAGGAGGAAATACAGTCCGTCGGAACAATTCCGGGGACGGTATCCGAAGAAGGAAGGCAAACTAACTGACGTATAAACGAGTATAACCACACAATATAGGCACTAGATTTGTCATGTTGCAACATCGCCGGTGAGCCTTTTTTAAAATAATTCTCTCGTCTTTAATTCGTTACCCATGATGTTCTAACTGAATGTAGGCCATAGGTCACTCCTCCATAGTTCTTATTTGGCAGCAAAGTATTTTTGATCGATAGTGGTAGAGAAACAAGGAGACAGTTGCCGGTCCGAAGGGTAGCTTACGGAGAGGGAGGCTTGCATGAGAGGAGCCGGACAAGGAGCAGAAGGAACATAGCAGCACATAGGGAAGAAAGCGAGTTTCACGACGATGTTTATGATATAAAAAATAGCTGGATCAAAAAACACAAGTATCGTTCGAAACCCATCGTGGAAGCTCATACAAACAATTGGATTAAGAACCACTGAAAGCATTTTAGTTGCTGTGAATAACAGATTGAGACCTAGCGAACTATGGTAGTCAAACACTGGGACAGAATTACACACATATGCGGAGTCATGACGTAAAGTATAGACTCTAAGTACGAAAAGGACCTTCTAAGCAACAACCACCACGTTTCGCTACCACAATATAAGTGGGCTAAAGAAAAGTAAGGGGAGCTTTATGACTCAAGCAAGGGAGTAGAGGGTAATGGACCCTAACAACCTTGATCCATCCTTTTCCCCGGGCTAGGGGTAACCGCCAATTCTGAGCACTAGTGGAGATGGAATAGATAAATGATCAGTTTATTTGAAATTTTTTATTTAGGAGAAATTTTATTCAACATAGAATTCAGCAAATGGTTAGTCATAGGACTAGGGATTATTTAACCCAAATCATTCTAGTTAATCTCTAACTATACCGTCGATATCCAAATATCCGACACGCCCTTCATCTCACTCCATTCGCATTTCTCCCAGCCAAATTCCTTAATTTCTTCACAATATGATTCTCTTCTTCCCATGCATATCACCCAGCTTACTTCCTCATCACCGCTTTAAATCCACCTCTCAAAATCCGCTTACTAAAATGTTTAAAAAATATCATATAGCTTTACCACTGTTTCCGACCTCATCCCTCCAAAGTGACAGCCTTCCTTTACATGCGTGCGGAGACTAAAAATAAACTCGTAGATGAAGTAAGGCATTTAAATCAGCCGAGAAAAGGGAGAGCCCGCGCCACTCCAAAATTAATTCTGGCTGCTGGTAAGTACTTTCGCACTGGTTAGCTTGAAACTGACATTTATTGGGGTGACATTACCAACGAAAATGAAAGGAGCACAGATACGCAGGAGTTTACTTGGATGAAAAATCACTGGCATTTAAATGTGCCATTGGGTTCCCAATATTCCTGCTCATGAAAAAAAATGATTTTCACAGCTCCACCGAGGTCTTAACACAGAAATGATCGCATTCTTCTAATTCTCTCTTCTAATACAGATCAACCCCAAGTAAAAGCACGTTTCACCCATTAATACAGGATAATTCCCCCGTAGTCTCACGCGTGACTTGGTAGAATTTGCTTAGCATTGTAATTTATAAGATTGACTCAGTTATACCACATTTATTCCTATTTCCATCATTCAAAGACGACCCGGGTTTCGACCTGATTATGACGTGTGACGGCGAAACTCTTATCAATCTTATCACTTACAAGGACAAAGTCCGTTTTAGTTTTTCCAGTTCGTCTTTACGAGGGGTTAAAAGAGTTTGCTATGAGATGGTAGGGCTGGTGTACTTTATGAAATGCACCGGCTAAGGGCACACAGCCGAGAGGAAAATCTCCAAAGAGGGATGTCGGATAAGCGAGCGGGAAAGATAAACGACGAGAGTAGACGATGATGGGGAGAATGGGGGAGGAAGTAACAAGGCAGGGAGATATCATGAGCGGAACGCCAAAACCAGAGAGAAGCCAAGCAAGAGAGTGGACGGAAGGACCAAATGGAAGAGGGAAGATGAACGAACAGGAGTGGAGCTCATGTATGGAATCCGGAGAGGAGAAGGAAGAGAGGCGTGAGGCCAAACAAAGAGGAAAAAAAGAACGAGAGAGAGTGACTGAGTGGTGGGGTGAAGCGGGAGTAAGGAGGCGAAGAAGAGTTAGGAGGGAGGAAGGAAGAGCAGCAAGCCCTGGGTAAACACCAAGAAGCCTCGCCGCAGACGACGCCCAATATAAGGACGGTGCAGAGAGTCTCTCCGGGGGGGAGGGGAGTCGCTCAGATGAGGAGTGGGCTGAGAGCGGGTGGAAAGTTATGAAGAGCTTGAGGAGAGAGGAGCGGGCTCTAAGACGTGCCGATGTTCCGACGCATCGGCAACGAAAAATCGCGCAGTGACATTGAGAGCTGCAGGGCAGTGTTATATGATATACATCTACATAATACCTTGCAGGCCACCTCCAGGCAATGTGGCAGGGGGCAAGTGATTACCAACATCGTGCGCTACGACGTGATATATGCGACATCCTAGAAAAATACGGTCAAGAAATATACAGCAAGTGCGTTATTTGAATGCGATGGCAATATCGCAGGGCAAGTACGAAACGACGGACTGAGCGATACCCTCATTGCTTTATCATGAGATATCACACAGGAACGAAATTCGCCAGTTGAATGTGACAAGACGCGATACTTATGAGATATTGGATAGAAATGTTGAAATAACGGTTCAAGCGATGTGCAGTATCATATTTTTCGCGACATCGAATGAATGTGGGTAAAAAAGCGATGCAACTCACTAATTGAACGTGATGTGATGCGGTAATGCTACGAGCGTATATTTTAAACACCAAGGTATGGAGACTAAGACAATGAGAGCTATATGCGGGGCAAAATGAATGGAGTATAATTCTCGACTTGCCATCCCATACCTATCGCATCTCATGCTTCGAGTTTAAATTAATTCTCCCCATTTGTTCAGACGGCAGTGAAACAACGGAATTACAAGTTTACAACCGATTTAGGATCAAATATCGCTCCTATTACGCTCATTCTATGCCAAGAATGCTAAAAGGATGCTACGGGAGTGAACTTATATGAAGACAGCGAGCCACGTGTCCCATGTTAAAAGAATGGATGAATGTCAAACAGATGATAGTGGGTTGAGGGGTAACACGAAAAACTCATGGGTGAATGTGGTGAAGGAGTATATTACGAGATGGAATACTAGAAGACCTGAGAATGGAAGAGAGTAGTGGAGAGTCTGTAAGCAATGAATACGGCAAAGCGAAAAAGCTGGTATTGTGAGAAATTTATTGAAATCGAAGCCCAATTTCCACGTACAACGCCCAAACATAAACCCTTTTTATAAAGCCTACCTCAAAAGGGAACCGAGCAATGAGTATGCATGCACGCTTTTGTACATTCGCGAGATCATTCGATGCATCATCGCCTCTTCGTAGCGCCAAATCGATATCGTAAATCGACGCAGAAATTCGAGCATCGCAGGCCTGTCGGAGGCAAAAAGGGTCGACAAGACACAAAGAGACCTCACACAGAGTATCTGAAAGGTCGAGATGGAGGGAGGGGTATCTAAAAGGAGCAGGACAAACGGAGAGATAAAGACCCGAAAGCGTAAGGACGGATAGTAGTCCGCTAAGTGCTTGAATAAAACAAGAGCGAGCGAAGGAAGGTATGAGAATGGAGGGTCTTGGTGGGGGGAAGGAGTGGGGGGGACGTATGCGATGGAGAGAAATATTTTTCTCCCGAGAAATGGAAAGGAATAGGGAGGTCCTGGGGGTGGAGGGAAGGAGAGGGTAGGCGGAAACGAGGGAGAGAAAAAGAGAGGGTGAGTTGCCTTGCTGGGAAGGAAGCTGTGAGGAGGAGAGTGAGATTCGGATGCTTCGGGGGGGTGAGAGGGGGGATGGACGATGATGAAGAAGAATAATAATGGTGATGGCGGGGCCGTGATATTCCGCCAGGCGGAAATGGCGGCGGGAAAATAAATATGCCGCGGAGAGGATATGAAAGGATAGACGAGGGGGAGTAATAGGTCGTGAAATCACGACACGTGAAGCGACGCTGAAGGGCAAGGCGGGATGAGAATTGGAATCGCCTCCCGTTTCGCGTGGAGAAAAATGAAGTAGGTACAGATGCGATACCTTATATCAAACACTACGCTCATACCCCGCCCGTTAGAAAATGATGGGTAACCAAACAACATTACGGGGGAACTTTCTAGCCAAATTAACGAACAGAATTCACGGTTGGTGTAATGAGAAATACGAGTGAAATTTGTTGAGCAATAGGATACAGGCACAGATAACTGCGCTAGGATGATTCCACACATACGCAACCAAATGGCTATACACTCGTGGCTCGACCATCTCCGATTTTCACGATTTTTGGCAAAAAGGAGAAATATAATATGGAATGACGATTTGTCAAATACTAGCTTTCGGTGATTAAGAATGTAAAAGTAATGGCACTTCGAGTATCCCAAGTTAGCGCAAAATGGCATGCCGCAGCTCCGAACTTTAACTCAAATAAATGTCGATATGGAGGCCATATTTTATATTGTGAGCTGGTGTTTGAGAACATTCGAATATTATTTATCCGGCTAGCACACCCGATACGCAACATGGAGATCCAGATTCGTATCCGTGTCAACTCAAATAACTTTTTCGTGGAGAATTTCATTCTTTTGGCATACATCTTTTCACTCGTGCGCGCGACTTCGGGCAATATCATTTGCGCATCACGGAATAATAAGGAAATTATCAAAATTAGTCATTCTAAAGCGACATTGTTGCGTTCATATTCTAGGACTCTGACTTATCAAGCACAGCAACGTCTCTTGAACTGCATTGTAATCTAATTGAACTGCATCTTGAGACGAGAACGTGCAGTTCGAATTAAACCCCCACTAAAATTTGCCTATATTTAAGATGGCTTGAGTATGTAACTGACTAATACACCCTACCGGCAATAGGGAGATTCTAGTCAAGCTTTATGAATTATCAAATAATTTATGTTGAATCATATTACTTATTATAGGTTAATTTCATCCATTTGATTAACACACGAGCACTTTCTCCGTCTCCAGTCACATAACTAGCGTTCCCACATCGACTTGAAACGTGCGTTTCCGTTATATAATGTAATCAGCGTAGGATCAGGGCAATGGAAAAAGGCTCGATTAACAGAATGCAAAATACTCTAGGAGAAACACTGAAATAAAAAATCTTGACATTAAGGTCGAAGAATGGAGAAAGGCTGTAAACCGTGATTTATGGATTTTGATCGGAGCCATCAGACATTTTCAGAGGGTAAACAGTTAAATTGATATAAGCATATCCAAGGGCTTTACATGCAAGTTCTTCCTCTCATCCACTTTGTTTAAATAAATAAGAAAAAACTAACGAATCTTCGACAAATGAAAAAATGTCATTTCAAGGGGCTATTTGAAGTTAACAGAGCCTAGTTAGCCGCGTGAAAATAAAAAATGCACCGAAATACGTATTTAAAAAAATACCAATAATGACTTTTTACATGCATGAATAATCGAATAGAAAGGGCTGGATAAATTTATTATCCAAATATTGAAATAAAATATTCAGAATTTCGTAAAAGGAGGTGCCATTAATAAGAAACATTGTATACTTAACACGCCTGCCTCTTACAGAACCGTATAAGAAATTTATGATAAAATCAATAATTAATTATTGCTCAAAACAACATGGTTTACTTAAACATCGTCATACTTCCACATCAATGGCTTGGAACTTTTCGTCTGGTTGTCAGAATTATCGTAGACCACCACATTAAGTCTAAACTTATTTATAGACCATCCAGGTACGAGCAAGTTCCACGATCTTAAATACCGCTTACATCTCTTACAAGGAACACATATCCAGAGATTGGATTTCAGACAACGACTATTAACACCAGTGACTGGAAACAAACAAGGTCTCGGTCAACATCACAGGCTTACATCGAGAACATTTCACCCAACGAAAAATACGGATCCAAATCACGGAATCAAAAATGCTCCCATAGACCAAAGAGCATTACCACTCCATCCAGATAAATACTAAGTATTCCTCATCTACCACCCCACACAATCTAGATCGATTACGGTAACAATCAGGATCTGTAATCTGCTCCCACCAGGCAACGGGAGTTGAAGGTAAATATTTTGAGAGCTTTAGTCCCGCGAGTGTTCCCTGCGAGGTTTGCTGTTCAAACTTCGGCCTCCCGAACACATAGTTGTAAACAGGCGGAGAGGTACGCAAACATTCCCATACACACACAAGCGAGTCCCCACTTACACTGGGCTGACCCAGGCGAGCGCAGGGACGAAAAAACATCACCACATAGAGGATGACATCATTATAATATTGCCGTTAATAATACTCAATGGCAGAGGCAGGCACAATTGCAATTTGCAAAGCATGATACGCAATATATAAAAAAAGGCCTTCTTATTAGAGCAAGTCTGGAAATTCCTAAATATCCCTGTGCCAACAAATGCACTGGAATTCCCGATGGTTTCAACAAGTATTATTCAGACAAAATTATCGCCCTATTCATATTGATTCCCCAACTGACTAATCAGTAATCCTAATCCTGATTTATGCTAAATTAATTTAGCACTCTTTTGGCTACCAAGTAACATTGAACACCAAGCATTTTAAAATATTTACTAAACGGTATTCTGCCTTATTGTCATGTGTAAGTCGTCCGAGATGCAACAAAAGTCGTGAAAAGTATCGAGGTTTACATATTGACCGATATTTCAGATTAGCCTCAAGGATTATTTTGGAGTTTCAGGTAATTTAGGAGATGCCTAGTACGTGTATCAAATTCTAATGAGCTTAAGGCTGATAGCTGTGGTAAAGTCTAATTAACTCCTCATCTGATCCATTTTAATGAAAAAATTCAAGGCCTGAAGAAGTCAAGACACATTGAGATGACGTAGATATTAAAAATAAAACACGTGCATTCGTCTGATTTCGCCAAATGACACATTGGGAATATAGTCTGTTATGTTACCTTTGCTTTAAAATCGACCTTTTTGCGTACTTGTGAATCGTATGGTGATAAATCAGGATTAGGATCACTGAGTAGTCAGTTGGGGAATCAATGATAATAGGGCGATAGTTTTGTCTGAATAATGCTCGTTAAAACCATCGGGAACTCCAGTGCATTTGTTGGCATAGGGGTATTAAGGAATTTCCAGACTTGATCGAATAAAAAGGCGTTTTTTTCATATATTGCGTATCATGCTTTGCAAAGTGCAATTGTTCTTGCCTCTGCCATTGAGTATTATTAACGGCAATATTATAATGATGTCATCCTCTATGTGGTGATGTTTTTCGTCCCTTCGCTCGCCGAAACATTGAAAGTCATTTCCCATTTGCCCCGGGACAGCTATGAAAGTTGGCCAAAAAGTCGACGAACCCACGCAACGCGACTTATGCGTTCCATCCGTATAGAACATAAACCGTTCCTCCTTCACTCCGGTGATCAACGGAAACTGAAACCCCACACGGAAAGCGCACATCCATTACTTCCTCCGCCTACGCTTTCATTTCGAGGAAGTTTGCCGGAGACTCCTCCCCCCCCTCCCCATTTCCCCCTGGCGGGAACGAATGCAGCTCCAGACTCCACCGGAATGAAGAAAGAGAGGAAAAGGTCCAGATTTATACATTTCCACGACTCCCTCCTTTTCCCTATGGGATGGATGTGGTCCCAAACCCTTTGCACCCAATAACCATCGGGGGGGGTTAAGGTTAGCGCGGGGATGGCGGAGATGTGGGGTGTGGAGGGTTGAGAGGCGACGGAAGCGCTGTAAGGGGAGGAGATTAGGGGGCGAAGGGAAGTTGAAAGGAGGGAGAGAGAGGAGTGACTCGGAACCTTGAGCCACATGGCTCCGTCATCTGTTGCCACACGAATTAGCGGGGCGCGCACGCACCGCCCGGGATGCAAAACAGATGGCCTTCCGTCGGCGTAAACTTCCCCGCCAAGGAATTCAAATAAAGACGGTGAGGAGCGGATTTCATTTCATTGCTCGCTCTCTGAGGGTGGAAGAAAATCTTTTCTTCGAGTGAGACCCTAATAACATCGACCAGCAAAGTGTTCTGCGAGGCAGATCAAAATCCCCAAAAGATCTCTTGCTGCGCTTATCGATACTCTACGATAAGAACTTTGAAACTTGATGATAAATTTGCCCACCCTAGCATCTTTTCAGCAATAATATTACCACGCGCATTCTTGATTATTTTCAATGAAACTTAAACGATCAATTAAATCATCAATCTAATACAATCCTTCGTAAATTTTAGGCTCTTTTATGATCTTCACCATAATAAAACTGCAATAAAAATGTTATCCACACCACTGGTAAGTGCGTGATTCAATTTCCAGAGTTATTTCTTTTTATTATTTTTAGCACGAAGAGGCTATCATGAGACCGAAGGAATACATAGTCCCTGGGTTTTCCTTCTCAACAAAATAGCAAGAAATCTGGGTGAGGATATTTTAAGACCCTCCATTATTTGCTCTCGACACAATAAACCTAAAAATATTTGCCAGAGAAATTGTATTACACTAAATCCGCACCACTTTTGCAGAAGTCAGCAAGACATATTCCATACCTAAAAAAATTATCAAGCTGATAACTGGATATTGAAAACTAAAAAAGGTTATTATTAACTAATGCATATGGATATAGTTCAAATATGAAATTAAGATTTTCGCTCATGATTAACCTAGCGAACAATATCCAATTCATTATCCCTGGCGTATTTTTGAATGAAAAGGCTAAATTCTGCCCAGAGACAACTTAGAAGCGAGACAAAGTTCACTGATCACTATTAACGACGGATGCAGTAGCATTCAAACGTTGCATTTAATAAAGAAGATAATTAGTTTTATTTCCCTCAGAAAAACCCAGGTTACCCATTCTACTAGAAAGAAATGTAAAATGCAAACTAGTTCCAGGTAACCAGAAAGATTTTTCCTTGAATTTAGAGCTATCGGAATAAACAAAGGCGGTCAATATTACAGAAAGGATATTTCATAATTTATTTTCAATATACAAGCGGCTCAGATCAGTTAGCGTGTGTCACATATGCGCGATGAATATTTTAGATTTTATATTCGACAACAAATAATTTTTTTGATACAATATTCCGAGGCACAAAATTGAATGGCCTAGCTTAAAGATTCACCGAAAACCGTTCAATAATTAATTCTGGCAGCACAAACCTCCGCTTTCCAGCACCCTCTTCGCGGGCGCTCGGGCGGGGGGAAGAGAGACGCCTTTCCGAAACCCACGAGCCTGAAGGGGCTGAACCCCTGGAATACCTCCGTCAGCGCCGATTCCGACTCACTCGAAACGAGCGAGAGCGAACTCTTCTCTCCAAACGAACACGACACGCACCGTGGCACGCAATAGGAGGGCGACGCGCGATTCGAGGCGGAAGAAGTAGGAGGAGGGATTTGGAAAAGGTAGAGCATAGCGTGAACTGGTTTTGGGGAATGGCCAGAGACAATAAAGGATATCAGTACACTTTGCGTTCGACATTGTGAGAAGAATACATGGGTAAGAATTGAAATAAACTATGGTATATGATACAGACAACGGGTATGTCCAATTACAAATTCCGACAAAGAAGCCTATTTACCTTAACAAAGCCGCCTTTAAGATGTATATCAGGTAAATTAGAGAAGAATTCTATGAAAGAATAATAAAAAGTTCAGAGAAGATTCTAATTTAGGTGATAGCTGGCGACTTTACAGGGTGGAATTAAGATATAAATTTAAAGAATTATACAACGTATGCTTTTCACTTCGAGTAATTCTATCAATTTCGACGCTATCCCCAGGTCGTTTTCAAGAGACACTACTTTATCATGAGGACTGAGTCCTTTCGATAAAACGCGGGCATAGCTTGAAAACCGGTCGAGGCACTCTACGAGTGGAATGCAGGAAGAATGATTATTTAAAGCGAATCGAAGATCCTCTTGATTCCTGCCAACATTCAAGATAGAAAAAGCAAAGCGAAAATGAGTAATTGCATAAAGTAAAAATGAGAGCCATATTGAAGATGAAGAAAGCAACCAAAATTAAGACTTTTCAGAAAGTATATGGGACCGAAATTTACCTCCGATGCCGACGAGAAAATAGGGATCCTTCTCGATCTAGGCAGAATTCTCCTAAGATGACATGAGGGAAATAGACGCTAAGAAGGACATGCAAAAGAACTCCTTTCTTCCTCGTACGCGTCCATTTCATAGAATGGCCACGGCAATACGAATACGGCAAATAATGATTACATGAAACATTTCTCTCAATCGCATTTATGAAAATTGGCTGGTGTACAAGCACCTCGTGCCGTCGTGCCTGGTTGCAGAGTACTGCGTCGATGTACATTAACTCTCCCCTCCTCTCCATGGGATTGTGAAATTTATATAGACGATATAAATAACGTCTTCGCGGGTTTTCTACAAGGTTAGGTATTAGTTGGCCCACGTTTCAATAGTTACGTCCGCCATCGTCCTCAGGGCATGGTGTAGGTAGCTATCGAAACGTCGGCCAATTAATGCCTAACCTGGTGGAAAACCCGCGAAGACTTCGTTAATATTATACACCAGGAGAGAACCATATAATTCTTACATAGACCATTTTTTCCATCCACAAAATTAAAAGAAATTGCTGGTGAGCGAACACTCCAAGCCGCACGTCCTTACGGTATATATCGTAGGACAACTAGACGGTAGATATGGAAAAGCGGTCTTTTCCAGATTTTCGGCGACGTAGACGCGATCACCTATAAACGAAAGCTAACCTCTTATCCCTCAAACTAATCCATTTATCTCACTCACCCATGGAGAGGAAGTAAAAATTCTGTCGACATTGACATGCCATATTGGAAGAATTTTTTCCGCTCCAGATTACCCCTCTTCCTCGCCCCCCCCCCCTCTCACCCACTTCCCCGCAACCCCACGCTCATGCCCGCTTCTTATTACACCAAACCAACCAACCAACGCCGCTGCCATGGAGATGAAAAGCCAGCCATTAATCCACTTCCAACTCGCCGTGTTAAGGCTTCCCTCTACCGGAGGGAAGTTCACTTCTTCCCCCCTTCACGCCGCTCACCCACGCACACTCACCTTTTCGTCTCCTTCAAAATAAAATAAAACTATAAGAGAGGAGTGGAACACCGACGAAAAACTCGACCTCGAGAGATTTTTTTCCCTTATTTCAGTCGCTCATCTCGACTTCGGAGGAGTCAAATGGACGCGAAAATGGAGAATCGGCTTGTTATTAAGACGGAGCGAGGATGAAGAAATGAGCTGCGAGGATATAAACCCACCCTTTCCCTTCCTCTCCTGCTCGCGTGATGCACGGGTTTCCATTAGGTTTTACGGGCTGCAACCATGTGGTTACGTTTTCGGGAGATGGAGATCAGGGGGTCCCCTTTTTTTTACCTCAAATCACATGAGATGGTGGGAAGGTGGGGGGCAATAAATAAACTCTAGTCACATCCCAGGCTAAAAAAATATCCTTGCGAGTCAGTTCGAGCGTCATTTATACTAACAGAATACCTCACCCTTAGGGACGTTGACAGAATTCAAGATTTAAAGAAGAAAAATCGGACAAGGCACAGTACCAACAAGCCTCTAACATACCGTGGGGGCATTTTTAGAACCAATAAAAAATATATAACCTTAGCAAACTAAACGGATGAAAATTACGGTGACTTCCTTTTAAGCTAATCAGCAGTTTAGTCGAAATGTGATTGACTCACTCAAGACATTAGAGAAATTAAAGATACCACAGCCGTCAAAACATTCGTATCATCCATGGTTGTACAGTGATAAATTATGAGGTATTATTATGAATTGATTAGCCTGTATGGAAAGTTTCAATTGCCGTTTGGAAAAATTAAGAGCTCATTTGAGAGGAACACAGAGAAAAATCAATTTTCAGCATTCGGCTGCGAAAGATCATTGTACAAGATTCTTAAAATTTCTGTCTTACAATTTTTAATAATTACTCTTTCCAATGAAATATAGCCAATTTCAATTAAGTTATGAGCTCTCCTCTTCGCAAAGAAGTTCATATTATCACAAAAGATCATACAGGGATGTGGTGGGGTTTATAAAAAAAAATCCCGCTACACAAACTCGGGCTTAAACAGAGGTTGCCCCCGTCTTATTAACAGCAGGATGCATAGCTCAACAAACAACGAATGCGACCCGCTAGTGCACTAGCACAAACACGTTCAGGCATCCGGGGAATTGATATGAATGACGAAAATAATTCCGCGCGCCCAGGGTACTAATTCGCAATCGCGAATAGAACAATAAAAGCGACGAGACCCGACCGTGAGAGCTCTCCCCGCGCGGCCAAAATGCGGTGTTAATGCAAACAGTCCATTAATGCTGCTGCCCTCTGAATTTCTCCCTCTCTTTGCGAGGGTTATTCCACGCGTCGAATTGTTGTAATCAACATATCCGAAAACCGAACGAAGCCCGGCAGAATAAGGGACGGAACGTGGATAACAGTGGGCATCCTTCCCCTTAACCCCCCACATTGCATCATTTCCCGCTAATCAGCCTCCACCACCGAAATCGCCACAAATTCGCACGAGTATCAAACTCCGACATATTTTCCTGCACAGTGAAAAACTTGCCATTTCGCGTCGGTGGTGGAGATTACGTAGAAACCACAGCCTAATTAAAACGTGAAGCGATGAAATGCGAAACGAAAAGCGAAACTATGGATTGAAACGCGATTTAATCCCGCTGATTGAAGCGATCGATCGAGAAGGAGAAAGAATTCTGATTCGGGAAAAAATTAACGCACTGACGGTTCCAAACGAAGGCCGATGACGCGAAAGTATTCTGCGCATCGGTTGCGTAAAAACCGGAGCAATGGAAAAGTTTACGATGGTACGCCGCGAAGTGAGAACATATCTGATTAATACTATACCGCACAAAACCCAGAGGTCAATCAGACCCATCAGGTGAGTGGGGATCCCTTAAGTGTTAACTGAATTTAAGACAGTTCCAGCCCATCTAAAGGAATAAGACGGCTCTCACATCGAGCAAAATAAGATACACACTAACTACTAAAGAAGGAGAGTTTTTTGCCATGCTTCAGTTTGGTGCGCAGAAGCATTACCACACTTACATTCTGTTTTGAGCATGAGTGGTCAGTTATTCTTCAATTTTTCTTCTTTTTCAAAACTTCACCTTTTTTAATCACTTAAACTTGAACCTCATTTTCCAAAAAGTTACGTTTTACACATACATTACTTGTTCCCAACGGTTCATATGTTTATCGATAACTGACTGTAAAGCTGTGGGAGCGAATGCATTACATTTAAATGAGAGCAATTAAAAATGTTCATACCGGAGTGATTCAGCAGAGTATTATTATTCTGGTTCAAACCTGAAATGCCACTTATAAATAAATATTTGGCGCTTTCCCGGCACAATAACGCACGAATTAATATAGGATTTCCCGCTTGGTTAAAATCCCCGCGTTGGTCAATGTTTCCACAATGTGGATCAACCAAGAAGAGTTCCCGCAAGTAATTTACGTCGTTTTACTGACGATATATCACGTCAAGTACATCATTTTAGAGTGAACGCAGAAAAAACAAATATGTATAATATTTTGAATGACTACGAGAGAGATAGCAGCGAAATATGACTTCCGTACTTAGTCCTGTATTCGATCCCAAAGGATATCACATCTAACCACAATCGAAAGGACAGCATGGTTCAATATCTTTGCCCGCAAACCCCGGCTCGCACGGCCTTTACCACAACCACTCTATTCACCTAACATTTATCCATTATGCCCTTCCCCTGACTTCTACCATAAACGGACCTACATATTCCTACATCGATTCTTAGAACCGTAAGGTATTTTTTCAGCTTTGCTTCTAATAAATCCGATGCTTATGTTTTCCTAGAACCGAGCCGAGTCGCTATATTTTGTTCTACTCAAACACAAAATTAAGTCCCTCGTAGGAAACTTTGAGCTCTTTTAGCGAGTCTAGAGCCTATAAAGTGCAATGACCCTCAGCACGCCTATTTTCCCCGCATTCCTTAGGGCGAGGCCTTCATTGATTTGACTGAGGGTTTCGGAAACGTTGTTGACGGAGTGAAAGCGGATAATAGCAGTAGCAGAATCAAAGACTGACGACTAAGAGAGTGTACTGCGGCAAGCCAGAACAACCTACAGCCCCTTGATAGATATACGCCCCAAGATATGCCTCACGTGAGCTCTGATCCTTTCAAAAGACCGTAAAACTAAGAATCACGCTGTGATTACGCCCCTTGATATTAGACATAAATGCCCCTTCCTCCCCTCCCGTCCCGTTTGGCTGTAATATACCACACGTGCGTACTACTAAAACCACAATGCCTTCCAGGGGAGAACATCATCAAAGGGAACCATAATGATCTTCCGCAATGGGATAGAATACACGGGGGTCCTGTTCAAGATGAAAATGATAAGAATAATGCCTCCAATGCCTTTAATCAAGCATGTCATAATGCACAAAAAAAACCGGAGGGACTTCTTGATGTTTCTAAGCCATATATCAAAATTCCGATACTCCTACGCACCTCCTACGCACAAATAAGCTCTAGCATTTTATTGATGGCAGGGTGTCAGTGCAAAACTAAAACTAAACATGAATTATAATCGTCTCCAATGAGGTTCTTCCTTATATCCTAATTCTTAACCCAATCCGGTGAAGAGAAACCCGGTGTCGTCATTACGGGACCACAGTTTAACGTCTCATCCGATAGACGGAGTACTGCACTGGAAGTGCCCTCCACAAGACAGTAGGGATCGGGTTTTCTCTGAAAAACATCCTCCTCTGCAGGGATATCAACGCTGGACGTCCGTATGGCTGGTCAACACTCTGGCCACCACACCAACCCGATCCCCTTCTCCCTTGACCCTGATACTTGTACCAACGCAAATCCTTCACACCTTGAGCCGAAACATTTAAAGTCCAACTGACGACAATGGAGGAACACTAAAATGATATATAATCAAGCAGAATTTGAAAGCAGGTGTGTAAAGGTTTATTTGAAAGCAGGTGTTTAAAGGTAAATATTCCACAGTGAACGTAAAAAAAGGGGACGCCTTGAAACTAGAGCAACATGACAAACCCATGTATTCGCTCTGGAAGCATAAATCTTGCCTCACTACTGCATACGGGTTCGTAAATAGCTATGAATTTATCTTATACAGCGTACTCTGCATTCGAAACCAATTAGTAAAATAAACACGTCTTATAAAGTTTGTTCTAATGTAATGCTAAAAGCAACACGTAACATTAGAACCAGACCCAAAAAATTTATATTTGTGAATTAAATCAACGGATAGATCTCATGGTAAAAGAATTTTAAAAACAAACAGGGTGAAAATATTTCACTGAAAACATCGTAAAGCCATACTTAACTACCGTATAGCCCCCAAATATTTCTAATCAAGTCTAAGTTTTAATAATCCCCCAAATGTATCGCAATTAATTGGTATTTTTCGAGTTCTCCCCGCGTGGCAGCATTTATATGGACCAACGCTTCGCCGGAATTCCAGTTGCAATCATCAGGTCCCAATGAATAGAAGAATTGTCTGCCGCTATATATCTAGTCCGTTAAAATGTCCGTTGGGATCTTCCGGAGCGCTCTGATTAGCTGAGGAGTCGGACAACTATGGATTGTTGAAAATCCGTCAAAAAAGTAGAGGAGAGCAGATAGCGGAATGCCGACGAAACGGTCGTCTGCAAAAATGCTACAACGCGGGGAGAATCAGAAAAATACCAATGAACAAAAAAACCTCGGAAGCCTTCGTAAAAATATCGCAATTTGCAGAGCGTAGCAGAGAGCAGTTTAAGAACAACTCCACGATTCCGGAAACGATAAATTTAGTTCGCGTTGTAAAATCGCCGGTTCCAATCACGACAGGATTTGAGAAGCGAGACGAAAATCGTGACAGGCGTACTGACAGGGGACGAAACGAACGAAAAACCGCACACGCAATGAAAAACAAGGCGTATTAAAATAAAGAGTCTTGCTTTGGTAGTCCTGGTCTATCACCTCAGCGGGTGAACTTCAGACACCCGTTTCCTAGAAAGACGAAAGACCGGCATCACGTCTCTCCATCGTCGATTTCCTAGGAATCCTCTCCGTCATCCCCTCCCCCGCTTAATCTCCCTTGATCTCTCGATCACGAGACTGTTTATCTCATTTCACCAAGGCCCATCCCGAGCTCTTTTGGAACTTAGAAATCAGGCAAAAAAAATACAGGAAGACGGAAGAATTCAACCCTTCGGGTCGATCCCGGCGTGCCTTAGACGCTCTCGGCTCCCCCCACACCCACATACCCTTTCACCAGACCACAACTATAAAAAATATACAGCAGAGAAAAAAGATACAAATGGAATTAGGGGGAAAAAACAAAGAAGATCGATGGGTCTCATTTCTATTCCAGACGCGGATACGGTTTGACGGCTCGCCACGCTACGTATATGGGGTGGGATTTTGAAGGGCGAAACAGTGGATTTAGTAACAGTGAGGAAGGAGAGAGAGGGCGGAGAGGAAGAAATGACAGCAAAACCTTTTAAGTCACGAACATCGCTTGCTGCCGCCTCCCCCGAACACCAAGGATTGGGGTGGGCCCTGCGGGAAGGTTGGGGTTTTATTTTTATCAAGAATGACCGGAGCTACACGACACGCAGCGAAGCTTTACTCGCCCATTATGAGTCACACCCGCGGTTCGGAACGCATTGGACGGGCGGCTGTCTTAATATTGCGATACATCGACTACGACATGCGATACACGCACAATATCGCATCTCAATTTTGAGCCACCTTTCGATGCTCTGTGGATCAAATGATGGAATGGGTGGAACTACACGGTTCGATGGCAAGGGAGATATTAGAGACATTAAAATGCGCGATCGGCCATAACATTTGGATCAGTAGTGCAGTTCACACGCCGGAAAACTAGGCAGTAGTAGCGGAATTGCTGCGAAGCCGCAAATATTTATCGATAAAAATGCAAAAGAGAAAGACATTTTTAAACATTGCATCATTCATTAAAACTACGGTAAAATTTCGCGCGATAATCACGTTTTGTGGATCATTGTTCACAAAGAAATAGGCAATGTGCGGAACCACCAAACATGAGGGGTGGAAAATAAATTATAGGCTATAGTGTGATGTGCGATGGTGCGATGTGAGAAAAAAATTATCAAATAAACAACCGGCACATGACTCAACGTTTCAAAGCATAATGTGTAAACAATTTGAATGCGAAGTTTCTGTAACTTCACGGGAAAAACTATAGTGCAATGAGTGAAATAGAAACGCACCGGTTTTGTAGAGTACGGTTAACTTAAACCGTAGGATGATTTAGCTTTCATAACTAAGCTGTAAAGAATATTTAACCGGATTCGCTGAAACATGTGCAGCTGCCGGTCAGTTGATAGGAGCGTTACAAAGAGGAAACCGCATTGAGTTCGGTTGTCACTCCGAGTAAACAATTTTACTACATTAACTCCGGGCATTGTAGAACCGAGAATAACAGTTATCATTCCATTAATAATGTATTAATCCTGGAAGCAATCGTCCAGTCGGTATTTAGAAAATAAGAAGGAATCAAAAGAGCAAAAATTGAAATAATAAATGCACGATTCTGCCTAATGAGGTGTGATAAAAGATATTTGAAAAATAAAAAACACAGAGAGAATAGCCAATAAATAATGGAAACCATTTTAAATAGTGTAAACCGTCAAAGAACGTCAAATTGAAAAAAGTTAATACTACTAGAGGAAATAAAACATTAAAGGCTTATGCCTACTCCTGAAGAAAGAGGGCAGTTTCATGGACAGGATAAAGAAGGGTAGATCGTATGCTAAGGTGAATTAGGATATACTAGAGTGAGATAGGCCCATGAAAGTGTAGAAAACCGGGAGGAGACTCTCTGACATTCAGCGAAACGTACCTTTACCGGTAGAATACTTTAAAAAGATGGCTATTCCAACATAAGGCATGAAAACAGCAATGGATGAAGAAATGGATGAGAAGATTGACCAAGGGAGACAAAGATGGAATACATTGGGCAAAGCTACCGGAATGATAAAATGAAGACTTAAAAGAAAGAGGAAAAGCGAACTAGAGGTTGAGTGGAGAACTACATTTACATAGTAACCAGTAAGCCATATCAATGATGTGTGGCAAGGGGAAAGATGTAGCGAGTTAATTTCTGCATTTATGACTTCTGATGATAAGGATTATGCGACTCGCAACAATATCCCGACGCGATACGCGCGACAAATAAAGCATGATTTCGACATAAGATTTTATGCAATGCATGGCGTACTTATCGATGGCT
Organism: Ceriagrion tenellum; assembly: GCA_963169105.1. Classification (NCBI taxonomy): domain Eukaryota; kingdom Metazoa; phylum Arthropoda; class Insecta; order Odonata; family Coenagrionidae; genus Ceriagrion; species Ceriagrion tenellum. The sequence continues at coordinate 115,469,852 of OY720635.1, read as the reverse complement.
AAGTTATATCGACACAGAAATTCAAAATATCGCACGTCTCGACGGCGATGGCGGTCGGACCCTTCCTCTTCAGAGAAAGTCGTTTGGTGAAACAAGGCACGTTTCGCAGAGGCCATAAATCCGCGGCCGAGTAGGCGCCGCCGGCGCAAGATAAACGCCGCCAAAGGCGAAACACAATGCGATCGCTTTGAGAGCGGGAATGCTCTGGCACGCACCGGGGAGATGCGGCGAGACCAAGGGGGATAGACGGGGGCATAAAAGCACGAAAGCCACCATGCGATACGGGAGCCACGCGACGATTGCCACGGAGTGAAGAAATTTCAGGCCGCCTTGTCATGAGACGCAGTTGGAGCGATAGAAGGGGGAAAAAGGGGAGCATGAGATACCCTTGCGAAGGGAATCTATCCTTAAGATACATTAGACAAGATGCGAAGATATTGGGTATTTCGAAGCACAGTCCTGATTTATGCCAAAAGTGATCTAGCTATTTACCCTAATTGCACGGGAGTTACCGAATAAATTTCGTAGACAAGATTCTTCAAGATAAGAATACCCTGCAATTAGCATTTAGTCGACATATTGTACTCGCCAAATTACAACTATGTCAACGGAAGAGAAATACTTAGAAAATCTGCTAGCCCAGCGTTACTCTAGCAATGTATGTCGGAACGACCAGAAACAAAAGATCGCCTCTTCCAAACGGATAGTTTGGCGGGTCGAAAACATTTTCCAGGCTTTTAGGTGATTCCCACGGCAACAAAATTTTGGAATACAAATAAATAACACCCCAGGGCCAGCGCAGGAAAACGCAATTTGGCAGAAAATTCACTATGCATTGGACCTAGCACATTCAGAATCAAAACATTGACAAGGCAAACCCAGACTAATACATTCTTTTGCGATAAAACATGTATTGCTGAATGATGTTATGTATACCAAGCTGTTTTTAAATCTTTTATGACAATCTATATTCAGCGTATACCATGATTTGAAACGTAATCGAATCGCTCCGTTCCTAAATTAAATGCAACTATAGCACATTCATTTTGGAGATACGCGGCATATTAGATCAGTTATACCCTATGCTCATTCTTGAAATTTGAAAAGCATTCAGGCCTTCAGCAATATGCAAAATATATCACCAGAGACAGTTTAATTGGATATTCACGCGACACTAATCGGCCATAATGTAAGAAGTAGTATTAGTTCATTATATCATTCATATCACAAAAATTGTCCGCCTGTGAAAATAATTCATTAAATTACTTACAGCTCAGAAGGGCAAACAAAGTACCAAATATGCTTCCAGACACCAACCCAGCAAGATAAATCGCTGCATTACTTACCTGTAAAGAAAAGAGAAATTTCACATCAAACATAGCACATACAAACAGTTATCATATGCCTATACCATATATCACATACCACATAAAACCTTAAAACTAAGATATATTAAGCCTCAGTTATGATAATCATCACATTTGAAAAGCTAATCGATTAGGAAATTGATACGAGGAATTTGTATGAGTAACTTAGAACTGAGTTTTAATGTTAGTTGAAAAATGAATGAAAATCATCTATTACTTAAACATATGTGGATTAAAATCTCCAATGACCAATAATAAAAAAAGTCTTTGAATAATGAAGGCTTTAAAATTGGTCCACTATGCACCAAAAAACACCAGTTAAAAGGCTAAAAAAAGTTCATTTTCTACTAAACCTCTATCAGCAAAGTACAGCACTTGAATGAATGGACGACATACATATGACGCGAGATTCTCATAGATTCATTTTCCATCACTTTCCATGATTCTGACGTTCAAAAGCAGTGAATCACTTTGAAAATTCTTATGTTATAATATACCAAGTATTATTTAGGCACAAGTCACTACAACATACGCTAGGAATACGTGAGGCTGATAAATAAGAAAAGCAATAAGCTAAAGACCCGTTGAAACGAAAAAGCCTTTCATATATGAGCCCTATGCTGCAGGTTTCGACAACAATTTTACAGGCTCCGATGAATACAAATTCTAACAAATTCATCAATGCTTTTACTACAGGCCGGGATTAAGAGAGTCGGTCCCAGAACAGGAGTCCTCAATGGTTTGCAGCAGATCTTTAATATCTACATATTGCCCTGCCAGCTGTCGCAGAGGCGTTGAGCAATGAGTGCGAAGACACCTTCCATGTCATTTCACAAGATACTGCGTAAATGAAGAGGTAAAAGAGAATAGGGAAAGAGAATGGGGAAGGGAGAGGACGGAAGTGAACTGTGGGTGCATTAACTCTTTGACATATGGCTCTGATTTTTTTATACCCATCAGAGGAGTGTAAGAAGAGGGAGTTTTGTACTTGTTTTTTCGAATATGTTTCTGTCTAATTACGTCGCTAGCTAGTACTAGAGAAGTAGTGTGGCGCTAAAATAAAATCCTCGGACTGTTGTTGGGTCCTGAGGAAGTGAAACTCACGGCAAGTGAGCGTTACGGTGTGTTTGGACTCATAGAAAATCTAAGTAACAATTTTCAATTTCACTTGAAACTCCAACATGTAACAGAGCTAGAAACTTTTAAGCCAGGGTTTAACTAGAAATCGATTACGATTACGGCAGTTCAAGGTTTGATATAGTTCACCAAATGAGGCTTCTGAGATCGTTGCGAGGGAATCCACTTCCCTTACATTCCATCCTCTGATTCAACTCCAAAAGCAGTCTCTGCCACTCCCCCATGCTCATCTCTCTATTTCAAGGACTCCATATAAACTATTCTCCCTACTGATCGAGCCCATACCTGCGACTCTCTCCCAATTTCATCCTAATGCCATTCCTCCCCTCTCCCGAATGCCCTTGCCGCTTACATCTCGAGGGAAAAACAGGAATATTTTCCTTGTGCTCCTATGTAAAGCCCCCTTCACTTTCCCAAAAGTCGCTCGGCAAGTGAATTCAGCTTTGCCCTTGGTGAGTTAAGGGAAAAAAATTGAGAGGATAAATTAAGGGAACGAAAGGGATGGAAGGATTGCTGGAGCGGAATTAAAAAAAAGACCGGAGAAAAATGATCGCCATTTTTGAAAGCCAGTCTCTTTTGAAAAAATAGCTTTTTATACATCCCTTCGGTGATTCGCTCCAGCATAGACAAGACTGTGTATTATTAAATAGACTGGGGAACGCTGAAGTTTCTAACACGAAAAGCGGTAAGATAAACGACCCACCGTCATCCAGTAATGGCTGCTAAAATCCATTCTGAAACTCATTCTGATTTACCGACGATATTTTTTGACGTGTTACCGCGCGTGACACGTGGGACGATAATTTTTCAATTCAATTTGAAATATGCACTACCAGACAAGTTTTCATAGCTGCCATCCAAAACGCAACCATCCCTTCGACTCATTATCTATTCATATTAACAGTTTTGATAAATTACAGAACGTTCTTATGAGTTTTACTCATCTTCAAAAAACAAAACACTCGACAGACAATATTTTCGGAAGCATTTTACATGCTTTTCAAATCAGCCTTGAAATTCTTTAAAAATTATGTTTTGACTATGAAATTGAAAGTTTACCAAATGAAATTCGACAGTATTAAGAAATCATAAAGTTGAAATCTAAGATCATTCTGGTAAGAATATATTCCGTCATTCCATTGATGATTAGAAATTTCAAGGGGTTAAAAAACTGTATTATTGACATAACGTGGTGTCCTTTCAAAAACTGAACTCGAAGCTATGGCTAACAAGAGGATATGCTAAAACTCTTCCTAGCGAGGCGAATTTTCAACAGTTAACGGGAAAAATTGGATTAACGACCTCATTACAGAGCAGTAGTACGTTGAGGTCATACAAACTGCATACAAAGGAAATGCAGCAATTTTATTGCCCTGGTTAGAGCAAAAGTTTAGCGTCCTTGCCTGGAACTTCAATATTTCTTATAATTGATCCATTAGCTCACTCATCAGTGCGCACGTTCTTTATTTATCAACGAGACAAGCTTCCCTTTTAAAGCATGAAATTTTGCAGCCCAACTTCCGCGGAAAATTCCGGTCCCATCAATGTGGCTCACTTTAAAGTTTCCCCATTGCTTGGCCGTCCAATTACCTACTACAATCCCGGGTCCTTTCATAATGCTTGCGGTGGGCATAGAAAACTGAGGAAGCTCGACTTCGTTTCCGCAATGAGGAATCCGAGTATTAGAAAACGAACCAGATGTTTCGAAAGAATGCGAAAAAATCCGTTTTAGGGTTCAAACTGATTGCGCTGAATCGAGAAATAAGCGACGGGCACAGAGGAACAGACAACGATCGAGATAAGCAACGGGAAAGAGAGTGAAAAATACAAAAGCCAGGAGTCCGTTTCATATGTACATCACAGCTTCTGCGGGCAACCTCTCCATATTTTGTACACAACTCTTTTGTTTCCTGATATGAATCACAAGAGTGTGTAGTAAAATCGGTCTTATATTTGTAAAATGTTTCAAGTACTCAATGTTAGTTGAAGAAGGCTGTATACTCTGTAACGGGTCCTTGACAGCGGCTCTAAGCCATTTGATTACTGGGCTTACAATTACTCATGACTAAGATCGCAATTATATGTCCAAGGACTTTGCTTCAGATAGATAGTTTCAATATAATTCAATAGCTCCTGTAGCATTGGTAGGATACCTGTAGTGTAGTGAATGTTGGTGAAAGTTACTTTTACACTACTGGGCATGTTGATGAAAAATCACCCCCCGCCAATTTTAAATCTGATAAAGATAAACCACCGACTTTAGAGCTACATCATATTTTTTTAAATAATACTTACAATATTTTAATATTTTATCTTGAAATCAACCACAGTTTAGTTATTAGTATGCAATATCAAATACTGCATGTTAGGATGAGAAATGAGCAAAAATATTATGGCACTACGCATAATCATGCAACCCTTAAGGTGTCTTGCAGGGTAAAATGTAGATTCCAAAGTTGAAGAGAAGAAAGTTGAGTAGAAGACAAGAGACAGAATTTGATACGTAAATAGATTTTTTGGAGCCTCCCATTCAAAGATTCCCATTCAAAGATGATAAAATAGAGATGGGAACGGAAACAACTCACATTAGCGCACTCGAACGACGTTGGATTGAACGATACGCGCAGATGAAAGGTTCTGGAACTGAAAATGTGGAAAAGTACAAGTCTTATTTTCAGTATGGGTCCAGACACAAATAAGGCTTGATTTTTATCTAAGTTGAATTATTACGATTCTTAGTCACTTTCTATACACTTTTTTATAATTCCTTGATCAAGTCCATGATCACACTGGCCTAAAATACTCGCAGCGCACAATAAGTGGTACCTCAACCATGAAAAATTACATCTTTACCTGAAAATACTTCACGTATACGCACCAACCGCTTTTGAACCCATTTTTACCAAATCTGACCCGCATATTCTTCTAATAGTGCACCCAAGGAAAAGCTGCTCTTGAAAGCCGATTCTTCAAGCCAATTACTTTTCATTCGCCTCATACCCGACACCCTCATTTGATCGAAATGCACGATCATTGGTTACTACTTTTCCACAGACCACCCCTAAAGCTCTCGCTATTACTGCCTCATCACCCATAATGCACCCATATCCCGAGGCAGCACACAAGTTCATACAACCCTCGAATCTTCTCCGTCCAACTCGCGCGTCGAAATCACCAAAATGTCGACAACAATTACCGTACTTTCCCGAATAAAATTCAACCCCTTGTTAAAGTCTTCCCTTGATTATTTCCCAGTTTTTGAAAAATAACATAGCATGATTTAATTACCTAGAATTTCTTGGAGAACCCGCAAGTGCTCAATTTGTACCTGCAATTTCGTTATCAGTTGAGAAATCTAGATCGTATGGTTAATTACAACATTACGAATAGTACGACACAGATTCAAGCATAACTTTCCGGAACCAAATCATTTTTCATAAAAACGATATAAAAGAAAATTTCGATGAATTGCTGGAACCATGGTTGGTAGTAAAATTTTGTTTGTTCAGTTTTATTAGTTATTACAAAAGGTATTGTATCCGTAATCTCGACTCTATCAGGAAAACCACTGCCATCTATGAACATTTCTTTCATTACGCTGTTATTTAAGAGTTCAAACTTAGGCGGTAGATGGTGTCATAGCGGTATATTTTGACGTAAACTATCGGCTTACATTCGAATGAATCTCCTCCACTATCCCCTCCTTTCCATTCTCTCTTTCTATCCGTGGGTGGCTCTTGGAGGCACGATCTTCCCATCCCACGAATTGCACTCCTCCTCTCTCTCCCGCCACTCAGTCCTTCCTTCCTTAATAACACCGAGCTCCTTGCCGAGGCATCCAGACGCGCCCCCGCCGTAGGAGGCGATTTGGACGGCATGTAGCCATCACTTAGGGGCAACATCTCATTCCGACGACCAATTTTCATTGGGAGATAGATTATCTCCCGCACAGGGGTAAGCAGGCCGTCTAAATATCAAGCGGTCATGACAGTGGGGCGAGGTACCCGGAGAGATGCATGTCAGGGGAATAAAAACGTCCCGACGGAAATACCCGCGTACGAAAGCCAAAGGAGAAATCTGCTTCTTTCTTTTCTTTCATTATATGATTAGCGCCAGATTAGGGGTAATAAGTAGAAGTGCATCATGTTACCTCTGAAGTACTTCTCGTTTGCACATTCTCTAATATCGTAGCAGTACATACAATATAAGATTCAAATCCTTTTAAAGACACTTAAGTATATACTTGCTTAAAGCTTATTTTTAGTGTCTCCATAAAAACCAAATTCACCTAAATTTTCCCCGATAAGTTAATAGTCTAAATAGTTAGAATCAGAACAATGTTCATCCGTACCGGCGTTAAATGGGATGCGCTCACGGCATATATACCCATTATTACTAGTTTATTCAAGAGTTATTGATTACGATTATTCAAAACCTACAAGCAACTTACGCAACGAGGTACTAATATTTAACGGCGTAGTTGACATTAATCATACCAGATGAAAATGCCTTCTGGTCTGACATCACTTTACATTGAAGGCATTTTACTCGAGTGAATTAAATCGAAACGTTAATTATATAAACAGAATATTTACTCCCTCAACATATGAACTTAAGAAAGCACTTCTCTAATTTTTTGCACTTTTAAGGTACTTGTTTACAGTGAAATAATTACATTTGCCCATTACTTCAATTTACGCCAGTGGTCTCTGAGGATATGCTAAATTATGGTAGAAGGATGAATATTCTATGCTGAAAATGTGCACCTAATGTGGAAGAAATGACTTTGTGTGAACATGAATGGACCCAAAACCTGAAAATTGAGTTTTCTTCCAGGATAAGGTACCTAATAATTTAATGCACACTTAAACTACAGAGCGAAATAAGATAACACTAAGCATCCTAAAACAACCTTAGATTAAAAACCTAGCATAATAATAACATTACTAAGTGAACCTTAAAATGTATATGAACATACATGATAACAGATGCATGGATATAAAATTTCACCAGTAGAGGCAATCACAATTATACCTGGCAACTTCTGTCACTGATGGACTCCTGTGGGACTGAGGGACAACCTCTGTCACACTTAATTCTTCTAAAGAGACAAATATTATGTCCAAAGAACACATTTACACGGCTATCAGGTAAAATTAGAATGTCCGGCCCTACGGTACACGATGGCAATCACTATGCGTGGTAAAACACTGCAATGAACTGTGATCTGATGACAAAAAGACAGTTGCGTAAAAAATACTAAGGGAAATATAATGACAGGATATAATATTTGATCAATTTCTAAAAATAAAACTGGCCATTCAAGAAATTTTATATGCTGAATAAAATACTTCTGTCCTTCACACATCCCTATCTAATGCTAGGTCCCTTACTGCCTGGTAGCTCATCCTATTACTTTCCTCTTTATTTGGCCCATGATCTTATTCCTAGGCTTTCTCTGAGGACTTTTCCCTCCATTTTACCTTCAATTATGCTCTTCACAAACCCACTGTGCCTGAGGGGGCGTCCAATCCATGTTTCTTCCTTTCTGTATTGTGTTCCAAACCATCAATTCCTTCCACTCATCTGTAAACTTCATCATTTCTTATTTCGTCCGTTTATTTTATCTTCAGTATCCTCCACCAGCATCAAGGTACGACGCGACGGCTTCTAGTCTGTTCTAGTCGGCTTTTCTGATGGTCCATAGAGTGCTCCACACGAATGTTTTCACATACTGTTTCCTAGTTTGTTGTCCTATCTTCTTGGAGCATAGTAGAAGATACCAGAAGATGGGATCCAATATTATGCGTCGCCTACTCCGTAGACAAACATTTTTCCATCCCAGTAATCCCAGCGAGACGGCATCTCCCAGCGAGCACAGACGCACGCAAAGAGTTCTGGGGAACAATTGGAATGGAAATCTCGCATTTGGGGAGGAGAGAGAGGGAGAGCACCTTTCTTAATCCTTCCGACGTGAACCACTCCCTTCTTCCCCTCGAAAGACCTCGAGTCGAGCCCGTAATCTCCACCGACTCTACTCTCCTCCAACACACGCACCTACACAGACTCACCTTTATCTCCTCCTGACCTTCCCCGCTTTAGCTTCGACCCCCGCCTCGCCCGGCGGTATTCCACAAAACTTCCTCCTCCTCAACCGTCCCCTCCGGGGTCCACCCCCACGGTCCCGTCTCCACCCCCGCTAGCCACCGCCCTATCCCGCCCCCCCTACCCATAGGGGTCGAGCACTGAAAGAACTTGAGGACTCCGTAGGATTAATAAAGAATGGAGGAGGAAGGAATAAACAGGGCGGCCACTTGACTTCTGTTCTCAAAATCAAGTTGTATGGGTCACTAGTTTTCCAGGCGTAAAATCAAGTTTTTAATGGGAGAGTTGTTAAAGTTTGCTTCCAATGGACGATAATATCCATTTAGCCAGTTTACACAAGTCATAATTTCATATGCGCATCTTATACGGGCACAGTAAAGCTTATATTGTTGAAACAGAAGTTAATAGATTCAGGGTGAATATTAAATATAAACCCTGAATTACCCGTTCATTTTTCACTTACAGGTTTTGTAATAACAGCTCAAATTATGGCTTTGTGGCGACATCATTTCGAGCATAGTGACAACGATAGGGATTCCTATCCCTTAACAAAGGGAAATTCAAGGAGAAAGAAATTTAAATTCTAATGGTCACACTGATGGATTCGTTTTCCACCTCGTGCGAAGTCACGTTGAAAAATACACTAGAAAAAAATAATTTTAAAATTTTGACTCAGCAAGACAAATTGTTATCTTATGATGTGTTGACGATAAGGTTTCCACTCACGTAGTATATGATGGCACATAAGAATAGAAACTGGCCGCACCAAATAAATAAGTTCCGAGAAAAATTAAATTTAGGGGTCTCTCAAATCCATGTGGGACTTAGCCTCGACAATGTCATGGAAGTGACGACATAGCCTCGACTAATTTCCCACTTTTTAATGGCCTCATTGGAATTTTTCGGGGTTATGACAAAAATTTCGTCATTGCCGAGGATCCACAAATCCCGAGGAACTCCTGATTAGACAATCTGATTGTACGAACCGGATTACGATGCTCCAGCGTTGAAACCGGCCGAACCAAATGACATTTCATTGAAAATTCTACCTCGGTAGGGTGTTTTCACTCTAGTTTTCTCTGGTGTCCGAGGATGGGTGACCACCATGTTAAAACTCTTTCCCCACCACCGCCAATGACTGCAGCTTTGTCTCTCCTCCTCCACCCCATTCTGCGCCAAACCTTTCATCTCTCTCTTCCCCTGCAGCGACCCAAGCCATTCCAAAGACAAAGAGATGCTCCGGGCGACGAGTTCAGGATTAAAATGACCTCGGGTCCACGACAGAGAGATGACGGGGGTGTGGGCAGGGCAAAAAGGGTTATGGAAGTGAGGAGTGGGCGGAGGGAGAAGGAGGAGGGATGGAAAGAAGTAAGAAAGCCCTCTCTTTTCGTCTCCCTCGACCCATCCTCCCCCTGCTGGGCAAATGGGAAAGACAATGACTCAATCGTGGAACTCTTTACGACCCCTGGGGAAAGAGGGGGGAGAGAACGGGGAGAAGGAGCCACGCCGAGAAACGGACAAGATAGGGAGCTAAGGAGCGAGTGGGGAGTGAGGAAGAAGGACTTCCTCAGATCTTCGTGTTTCGTGAACGGAATCGAGATACAACTGAATTACTCTTTCGTGCGTGGTGTTTTTATGTGTGTGTGCGCGGGCGTCATGCGCGATTTTTTCGTCGGATATTTGTAATGACGACAAAAGGGTTAACTTGGGATCCGTTCACATCCTCCCGTCCTTTCTCTTTTCCTTCTTTCTCTGTCGAGACGTGACGAGAACTCCTGACTCGCTCGCTTCATCGGCTAAGAGGAAGGGGAACAATTGAAAATCTCCAGGGATTAATTCGTCCTCCCCAAAGTGCGGCAATTCCACTGAAGCATCAGACCATTTGAATTGTATTTTTTAAAAGAAATAATTACTCTTCTTCAATTAAAAAGATTTCATCCAATAATTCGTTTCGAAACGAGGTTCCGTTTTGTTTGGAGGCTTGGGTACTGGCTTCAAATACTGAGAGCTCGGGTTCAAATCTTGGCAGAGACTTTGCAGAGAAAAACTGATTCACACATGAGTGTCATGTGGAGAGCATTTCCAGCACAGTGCACCGTCTTCGTGGTCCCGGAGCTTTTTATTCAGTGTAAACCAATGCAAACCCATCTTTCCTCAATAGCGTAAATGTCCTCTAATTTGTAATTTATTCTAACTAAAGACCAGTTGTCCGTTACCTCCCTAAATAACCAATTCATCGATTCAATGCGCAAGGCAGACATATAAGGTTAGTCCAAGGACAATGGAATTGGACTTCCTAGAAGTACAGGAAAATAAAAACGCTGTTACATTCTTCTGTGAAAAACTTAAGTCAGATAGGGCAAATCAAACGTTGATAACAAGCACAGGCTTTCGCGGGGATCAGATCTGTTGGATAAATTACGGCCATGACATTGCTTCAAAGCATATCTATGTGTCCATAAAGTATATTACCACAATACATGATACTTCTACGATATCTCGTAGAATGTAAACCTAAAAATATATTTCACCCTGTCTATGTTTCATTTTCACATCAGACCTAAAATTTGTCCAGGTAAATACTTGCCAGACTGGAAAGCCTAGTTAGTTAGAAATACTGTGCAAAGCGTTCCACCGCTACTACAGTACCTACTTTTAGCAAGCAAAGAGATGTTTTCATGACCAAAATATATGATAAATTAAGTTAGCCACAAATTTGACAAAGTTCATGGATATTTGATCAAATTTTATGCTCATTACGATTATTTACTTCTGAGTAGGCCATAAAGGAAAAATTAACCAAATACGGAGAATAATCTCAAGATAGAAGCCCTAAGAGAAAGCCGATATATTTTGGAGAGATAAATTCAGCCTGTAAAATAATCTCCGGATAAACTAGAGCAAAATTAGCAACAGAGTGTAGTTTTTAACTCACAAAAGGGAATAGTCGCTTCGAGGATCAAAAGGCTAGCTTCTAAGGCCATCACAAGCTGAAATTGCCTAGTAATAAGTGAAGCACGAGATGAGAATATCCTTCTCCTGCACAGACGAGAAAGATCTCTCATGTGAATTGAACTCGAGGTATCTCCCTATATAAGCCTTGGAAGTAGTATGTAAAAAAATTCTGCGATAAAAACAGTGGGAAAGACTTGTGAGACATCCTTAGTGAGAATGGGACGTGACGATAAAACGGGAAGAGAGTTGTGACCGTGAAATCGAATATTTCATTCATGCCTGCAAAGGAGAGCGTTTTCCATTCCCCTCCGTTAATTCCCTCCACAGTCGCAAAAATGGCCCCTCTCACAGGGGCCGCTCGCGCAAGCAAGTGATTCATCAGAGGAGAGGAGTGAAAATAAGAAATTCTTCGCCGGAAAATGCTATCGCGCGTCGCGGAGCAAAAAACGAATTCCTCTTTCCCTGCGCACGAAAATACCCTTTGTTTCACGCTAACTTCCGCCATTCAGTTATAAAACTATAGTCCTAAAACACGAGAGAATTTCCGCGCGGTGCAATGATGGAAATGGAGCGACAAAAGAAAGAGACAAAAGAAAATCTTTTGATATCATCCGCACAGTGACATCTACTGGACCGAACACGCATCTTCAGACTCACTGCTCTTTCCCTCGTCCGCCCTCCGTTCTAACGATTACTCCACCATCGGTCTCCAGCTATGATTGGACACCAACGCGCCATACGGGACGTGAGGAAAAATACCCCAACTTCAAAGGCATTTGCCCATTCATCAATGCTCCACCAAGTAGAGGACCACGACCTCGGTGCCTACGAGCGATGATTCCACTGTCGTTAAAGAACGAAAACTCTCCATAACCGATTCAGAAGTTCTCTACGTTTCCAGTACATGAATGTGTAGCGAATGAATACTGGCGGATCATCAGGAAGAATATTTAGAAACCCTTTGTACTAGCTAAAATACTAACCCTAAAACAGAAAAATCCGCAAAATAGAAAAACTCTAATTGGCATATTTATTCAAATTCCACAGTAATGTACTTCGACTCAAATGCTGTAGTTAGGCTTCAACAGATGAGAACAAACATACCCCAAAAAACTGAGCCAAAGATCGAATCGAAAATTGAAAGGCTTCGCTACAAAAAAGAATCAATGGCATAATATTTCATGAGATAATGATCGATTTTCGACTAAGACCTAATAATAAGGCTGTTAAACATTTTTACCACCCCCATACAAACGAGAAATAGACAACTGATGCAGAAGGAATAAAGGAGAACGACCCTAGTGCCGATCCAAGAGGTATAGTTACGGATTTGTAACTTAATTCCTATCGGTTCATTCCAACTTCGCCAGGGAGGGAGAGAGCGGAGAACTCATTCGAGAGCGTGTCATCGAGGATTCGTCACATCCCAAAGAGAGACCCATGGTCACTGCCAACGAGGCCACACTTCCCGGAAAAGTAATCCTCGTGACGCCCCGAGATGAGACTTTTGGAATCGGGGATTCACACGGAGCCGGATAACGAGAGAAAGAGGCTTGAATGAGTGACTATGGACCAGGCGGGCGAAGCAATCACACCTCCCTCCCCTACCATTCCTCACAATTCTAAGAACTTCTCCAAGATTGCCGTCCCTCACGCAGTTGTACGAAGTTTAAGCGAGATCATTCTCAAGTTACTAGGTATCCTATAGGTAGTCATATAGGTATCATTGACGATGATGAAATTGTTTTTAAATTTAAGGCGTAGTAAGGAAAACGAAGTAAACATAGTAATATTAACTCATTCAGTGGTAGCAGGCGAAACATGATGGAACTCCTCCATGAATGATAAATAAGGAGACGCACTTGAAAAGTTAAACCGAGATTTACTGATGCGACTGGATTCGATGCGAGGAATCATCATTGTCAAAGGCCTGATGACGTTACCTTGAGTCGAAATCGGTCTCACCGATAAATCTGTGGAACTATGCAAGTGCATTTCCTTATTGATCACATTAATAAAGTAAAAAACTTGTTCTCTTGGCAAACGCTCCTTAGTTAACTCAATATACACAGGTACTGGATGCTTTGTTTCACACCGCACGCCGAAAGCGCCTTGACGTTCGGTTTATTTCTCTCGAGCATTGCTGGATCTACTTCCATATTTCGGATTGGTAAAAGCAAGAAAACTCTAAAGGGTGTCGACTACCTTCACTGAAAACATCTCTGACGGCTTTTCTCCAGAACACAATATTAGGGAAACAATCCCGGGAAATGACTGAATCCAAAGGTTAACGATCCTTGAATGATGAAGACATTCGTGTCACTCCACATTACCGAGTACCGCTATGATGGAAATGTCTACGTAGAGAAGTTATACTCTTATCTCTGAAATGATAAGATTCAAATTTACAAATCAATAATTTCTCTAATGCTTGTACTCCGAATAGTTAATACTAGCGGAATGGAAATCCGCTAGAGTTATCGTCGGCCCCAGTGGCGGCGGGGTGAAGTCCTCGCCTGATAACCCGAGGGTCGCGGGTTCGAGTCCCGCCTGGGTAGAATATTATCTGCCCAGGATGTGGGTGTCTGTCTCTCGTCCCTTGTTACTGTTGTTCACCCGACGTAAAATGGCCTAATGTGCTGTATTCTGGGCAGTGAAAATAAATAAATAAATGTCTTTTTCTCGCGACTAATCTACTCCACCAGCGAAGAAAAAATTGAGCAGATCTTAAAAATCGGACTCGACAGCGACTTTCAGCAATAACCGTACGATTCTATAGTCACAAAATGCAATGTTCAGGCAAAGGCCGCGAATACAAGAGAAGGATCATCGAGAGACTTGTGCCGAAAGGGAGCCCTACGAGACGGCGATGGCCTACGAAGGAATAGGATGAGGTGATTAGACCAAACAAACCCTCCTTCACTGCCTCGAAATTCTCACAAGGTGTCGTCCTTATGTACCCTCCTGTTTTTTTCTGCTCTTCTCTTCGCACTCACGCAAGCGTGGGAGGCGGCGAATCGAACCGCGGAGAGAGAGACCGAACGGGAGGAGACGGAAGGAGCCCCGAAAAAGAGTTAAGCGAAGTCCGTGATTCAATCGACGGATGTGCGCTCTGGCATTCCGCGCGATGATGGATTCATCCATCAAAGCGTCTAAGTGCTGCGGAAAAAAATCTCACATCATCCCACGGATCCTTTACCGTTCCTAGCGAGTCCGGGATGAATGAATGGACACCAGCGTGACTCAGGATGGACGAACCGTGAGCGGAATTCCTTCATAAACACACGTTCAAAATTATAATTGACGAATTTGAGACACTGGATGCAACTAACCAAATATGCATGCGAAGAGCAAAGAAGATCTTTTGCATAGGCAATTTTGATCTTAAATGTGGTTTGCAACTAATTCAAACTCTTAAGAAGCAGAGAAGACAAACAGGAAGGATACATTTTGCAACACAACATCCTCTTGAAAACAATAACTGAATGAGAAACGAATGGAAAGAATTACAAAGGAAGATCATCGAGGTGTAATTAAAAAATTATGAAGGTCGTCAAAGAGAAGAATTGTTTAGGGATGAACCGCTTAGCTGAGAGGAAAAGTTGAGTTCGAGTTGCAGAAAACCAATTTTTGGATGTATTTCATTTGGTTGTGATAGTATTTATGCTATTATTATCTATACAATGAGTTGAAATAAGTGCTGAAACAGAAATATGCGACTGACGAAATGCAATTCGTTTTCAGAAAGACATGAACATTATTTTGACAAACGAACACCGACTTGAGTGTCACGCCCGAGTTTTTCTCGACGATTCTCGTTAGCGAACCACATTTAAACGAAGAAAAAGGAACGACACGCATTTTTTTATAAATAAACACAGGAAAAATCAAGGCTTTTTCATTCTGACGTCGAAAAAGGTTTCATCGTACCCATTTCTAACTAATACTTTCAAAAACATTCCATGCCACCCGATGAAAAAGGCGTAAGATAATATAGTAGCCATTTTTAGCAATGCATGGTTAATAATTAATCTCACAACCCAGAAAAAATCACAGAGATATAGAGAGATAAGGTGACATAATGACAAAGGCATGAGCATAAAATTCTCCGAACTACGTACATCTGAAGCGCAAAAAAAACACGACTCATATTCGAGGAAATTTAACCCGCCTGGCGAAATACGTACGGTTCGTTAATTAATAACACCCTCGGGTACCTCTCCCACCACCACCGGCACTCACTCACTCACTCAGGTCTTGCAAAGAAGAGATGGAGCCGAATTCCCAATTACGCGGAGCGCTTTTTGCACGGGGCGTGAGCAATGCAGACCGCAGGAGCAGAAAAAGGAAGAGGATGGGCGGGAGGGTGGAGAGGGTACGGCCGGGCACGGCATGTCCTGGGACTGGCGCGGAGAATAAGCGAGAGAATTCCAAGCGAGGAAGGAGAATACAGCGGAGTATGGCGGGGAGGGGGTCGACTCGAGTGCGCGGAGAGGAAACTGAAAAAAAGCAATCCCGGGTGCACCACTCAAACGACAGAATCTTCCTCATGATTTCCTCCGATGGCGCAGAGAGCGATGGGGGGAAGCGAAATTCACCAAAATAGGACCCGTAGGGAAGCATTCCCTAGGAGGGCATAGAGACAAATTCGCTCCGCGCAAGAGTGCCTCGTTCCCCCCATCGATCGATAAAAAATCCACCTATTACAATCCCATCGAGGCTCGAAGACTTCAAAGAGCTCATGCCTCGATAGTCAATTTTTCCATCTGAAAGGCCTGATATGCAAGGGTATTCGGTGTGTCCTCCACCGCCACGTTACAAGGACATCTCATTTCGTCTCAAAAACCAAGCCTCTTGCTCACTAATGAGCCGCTCATTAGTTAACCATTAAATATATTAAAATGAAAAATCCCAGTATGAATTGATTAATTGAAGTTTTATCTGACCTAGTAGGTCAAATGTGGCTAGATGAAGGGCCTTTCAGCAGCAAAAAGTCGAAATAAAATAAGCGATAAATGTTGCGAGACGAAAGAATATTATCACAAAAGGGTGGAAAAAGAAGAGACCACAGAAAATTACCGAAAAATGCGGTACCGGAATGAACCATGCATTTGAAAAGGTAGTTTGATAAAAGTTTAAGATAAAAATATTGCACTGAAGACGTAAAATTGCCAATTCTTATTTTAGGATGTCTAGAAACTCCAACCTGTAAGCAATCAGGATTCATCTCCTCGAGCGAACTATGCAGCCAAGATACAAACGCTTCTTTTTCCATCTAAGAAAAATACATTTTGCTAATACAAGAAGGCCTTGTTTTTCCGTCATAAATCTTGCGGGAAAATGGGAATGACGAAAATACGAATATTTACGAAACATTTTGTACAAATTTGACCGGGATATTAAGGAAGGAGACTTATTTTCCTATTATTCCGAGAAAAAAAGGATAAAAGGGATATAGACACCAACCACTCATTTCCATGCATTTTTACCACGATAGTCATTTATAAATGCAGCATGTTTCCCAAGTATTGCACAATAAAAAAATCAACAGGCCAGGTACTCAGATCAGGAATTTTGAATTAATATGGAAAAAAAGAATGTCAAAAATGAATGGATCAGTGAAAATTTGACAACAAGCGTATATTCATTGCGGTTATCTCTAAACAAATAATGAATTACCATCATATGAATGGTGCCACATATATCACTTCATTATAGATAACAAAGACAAATTACATTTTAAAAGCGAGCAAAAAAAAGGTTCATTATCCTAGGCTCAAGATAGGGAAAGCTACGAAGGCCGAAAATTCCACCAAGCATTCCATAGCTGTAGGTAATTAATGGTCTCAAGCATCTCTATTGAAGTCAATTACTCAAACGCCAACAAAAGACTAACAAACTAACGCGTACACCCCAAGGGTAATATAGCATCAGAAGAAATGATAAATCAGCCTGTGTCTCACATAAAATAAAGCGGCTCACGAGTGAAGGAAAAACATTCTCAAGAGTCAACGGAGCACCGGAGAAAAACATGTCTTCTCCACATAACCATACATTCAAAACATTAAAGAGACTGTAAGAATGCATGAAAAAACAGGGAAAATATGGCATTCATCTCTCACCCTGCAATCCAACCTTGCCAGTCAATCAATAACACACACTTGCGGCCAAAGCACCCTTAGGAAAATAGTAAGACGAAATCTAAAAATGATCCCTATTCCCCGACATATGACTTTGGAATGAAGGTCACTCATATTATTATAAAATTTACCAGAATACGGAATGATTTAGTTGTAAATTTAAAGTGATCAACCGTTTTAGGTAGGTTTAGAAAGAAAATGGGGTTACTAAACTACTTTTCGACAGCCGCTGGACCCTATATCCCAAAAGAATTTCACTCTACGGCTCGGCATATGTCCAACCTGTCCTCATCCCCTCCAGAAAACATTTTCTTCTCCTTCTTCCCATCTTCTTCCTATCTCCGCTTACCGAAAGCCCTACTCTCTACCACAGCCATCAACACTCTTTCACCCCTCACCATCAGTATTCCACGCCTACCTCTTATCACGTTAAATTAGGTTTTCCCTATTCCGTATTCCTTACCCTAATGAGAGTATTGTGTAATGTATGTTGGTGATAACTCACCCCCTGCCAAATGCCCTAGAAGTGGCTCGCAGGGTAATATGTTGCGGTAGATTCATACGTAGTATCTCTTCCGTATCTCCGGCAGGAGTTTCCTCTCCAAACCACTATGCCCTATACATTCTCGTTCACCTACTGCTCGTTCTATCGCACTTTCTCTATTTTCTTCCGAACCCTCATCTTCAGCCTATTTTCATTCTATTTCGTTAGTGTCCCGGTTTCTTCACCATACAACGTTACTCTCCTTATTATTCTCTATCGCCACTATTTTCAAATGAGAGGATTAGACAATAAAATACAATGCATTTGGTCATTATCGGGAAATAAATCCGTCTCCTGGCTTCTTCCACCACATCGGTTCATCTGGCCAGATCTCTGCCTTACATTCATTCGCCAATTCCACTCTTTTCTAGCCCAGATTCAGCAACTATTCCCTCAAGTTGGGAGAGGAAGAATATCGGATATGAACCACCGAGCGTGCAGGACCACAACTCTAGTAAGACATAGGCTTGAGGAGGATTCATAATAACGGGGAGTAGAGGATTGTAGGAGTTGGTGCCACAGAGACGTCAGATCCTCCGGACTATTGACGACGGAATTGTCTAGGTTACTGCTGCATTGTCCGGCAGCGATTGAGGGAGATTTCAAGGACGGGGAAAAGGAGACTGAAAGGGGGAGCGGATGTATTTTGGGATGGTCGGAGGCTTAAGAAAGCCCAAAACGAACAAAGACAGAGGACAGACACCGGTCACGTATTTCTTTACGCAAGTTTGCGTTTCTTGCGAAAGAACATTTTATTTCAAATTCGGAATTTTGTGTTGCCCGTCAAGTATTGTGTGTAAAACAAGGGAAATTATTAAAATGTGTGAGCGTTGCCGACTGAAAAAATGACCCGATTAATTTTTTTTTGATAGCTTTATGTAACAAGAACGAGGGGCTCTAGGAGAAGACTCTCACATACGTGTATAAGCAACAAGGGTAGCCATGGTAGCAGAGATGGTATGTCAATAATTCAGCCTACGTTATGCCGCATTTTACCCGCACAGGAGCAGATTGTCATTCATACGCAAATGGGGCGGGTTTCGCTAATGTCTAATATGTCAAATTTTCTGCCCAGAGGAAATAGCGGTGCTTATCTATTTTGAAAATATGTTAATGCTATTATTTTCGTGGGCAAAGACATATCGTGATAACTCTTCATCGTTAGATCAATACATAAAACGAGCCATTCCAATGGTGTTCTTTACTTTCTCATACACCCTTCAAGCGAAATAAGTTAAGGATATTGAAAAAAAATCGGAAACCGTACTAATAATAAGTACCTCAGTATTACCTCTTAGCAAAATATTTTATCCTAAAATGATTAAAGTAAGTGACAAAGTAGGTGTGAAACTGAGTATTCTGCTAAACTGCTAATCACTTTAAGCGGCTACAGAATTATAACGCTAGTCCATGTGTCGTGACTCATAGAAGCGTGCAAAAATAATGCAGCTTATCGGAATACGTTCGAGCATTGAATTTTTATATTTTCCAACAGCAACCGTTTTCCCACAATTGTATATAACAGTTTTCCTAAAGATGATCGAAACTTTCATCCCTCAATCATGATAGTTTTGTTCCTGGGAATCACAATAAAGAGGAAATAACTTGGAAATACCAAAACATTCTAATCACTCTCAATTGGGGTAAAACGTATCAAGTTCCAACGATGAATAGAGCCTTCTCTTATGCCATCGCAGATAAATAAAGCAAGTGGAAGGATAAGGTTAAAAGACGTTATTATTTTATGTGGTATAAAATGAAAAGAAATGAAATGGTCCACACGTCTAAACAAATACATACCTACTAAGCCTGAGAGTCGGCATATGTATTTCCTTAACGTTGATATTCAAAGCTATCAATATAAATTGAAATCTAATCTTATATTCAACAACCTTTTATGCGAGATTGAGCTCGATGTATGCCATTTCGGAGAATAGGAGACTTGAGAGATTCATCCTGCCTAGGCGACCTTGGAAGTAAAAGTATAGTAAAATAGGCATAAAAAATCGTTCATCGGATATCGAATTGCTTGAGGGTAACAGCCATGTTCGTTAAACTCCATCTCGGATCTCAGTGGGGTGATAGAGAGAAAGGAAGTCGGAATCGAATAAGACAAGAGGAAGTTAGCCAAAGGGAATGCTTTTTATACTACCGAGGAGTATATTTTATCGACTGCGAGTCGATTAAAAAAATTACGATTTCAATCGGACTCGAGTAACTCTCACAATTAGCATATCCCATGCGAAATTATAACCTGGCGAAAAAAATACCAATGATTTACAATTTTAACCTTGTTTCCTCCGTACAAATTTCATCGAAGTAAAAAAGAGCGGCATTGTCGCAAAGACCGTCATCAAATCAGCGCACTCCTAAGGATTTTATCAGTAACTAAGAGTGGGTCCACGATACCAAAGCAAAAAAAATTCCATCAAGATTTAAACACCCTCAATAAAACATAAAGAGGCAACCAAGGCCAAGCTTATACAAGATTTTTTAATGTTAACACACGTTCGAAGCAAGTAAGATATGATATACTTTCAATATAAATGTCAACAGCCAAATGTAACAGAAAAACACAGCAGAGAATCATTTACGCTACACTTCAGCTCTGGGGCATCGCCAGTTGAATCAATATACGTATCCTAGTTGAATCAATATACGTATCCTCAATCACATTACGTAAAAACTGGCTTTAAAGTCAATGGCCTTTAATTCAAATCCACCAATAAAAGTCTTTATGAAGGGTTTTTTTTGCTCAACCAGCTAATAGGTTGGACCGACGATATTCATTCTGCCCGGATCCATTAGGAGTAGAACAAATCCATTTGATAAAGGCTGGATTGGTGATCGAATGATGAGATGGGAGAAGGGGGTTGAGAGTATCAATTTCCACAAAATGAAAAAAATCACATCACACGCGCCCGATCCAATAACTTCAGATGCGGAAGCGAGGCCGACTACGATGAGGGAATTAAAACGTTAATATCGCGCCCAAATGTCTTCCCCGATTCCAAATGGCCCGGATCGACGTTCATCAACAGGATTTTTCCCTCTCATATTTTCCCCGGGGTCACGTCTAGAAGTGGGCAAGTTTCCATTCCAACAGAACGCAATACGGATATGCAATCATTTTCTACGTTTTCGGTGTTATTCTTCGAACCGCCAAAAGGGAGCGTGAAAATGGGTATTGTATCCCAATCCACTTTTGAGTAACTTATAATGAAAATAGTGCACTATGCACACTTCAGAACATTAGCAACAAAGACATACAGAAAATTATAAATATATTTAGTATTTCTCAAGACACTTAAGTGAATGGAATCCTTCAATCTCGTAGCGAAATAATTTTTTCATTTACGCAATAGTTAATGATTTCTCCCATGATATGACAAATTACAAAATATATTATCTCTTAATAATTTGTGGACAATTGCTAATCTTTATTCAATATTCCACACAATACCGCTATTCAATACTGACTTGGTGCTTAAAGACATGACAAACACTTAAAATTCGCTTTAATAACCTAGTAAAGGTATTTTTGGTTTCACTTCAGCCTTCAATCGGGCGTCCACATACATGATGGTGGCCCAAATACAGTATAGCCTAATAGGGTGCCTAAGCGACAGGGTGTATTGGTCATGTCAGTTCCATATGCAACACTCATTCTTGCAGTATGAGTATTCGAGCTACAACCATTCCCTTATTTCCTTTCCAGAAGGTATATTAATGAAAACAATTACATTGATACATTTTTAGTTCAAATTCATGGGTAATTTCCCGCAGTATTGATACTTGACTCTGTTTCAATTATGCATTTTCGCGCAAGAAAAGAACTATTTGAGCTTATCAATTTCGTCAATCAAGCACCTCAATTTATCGAAGAGGTCAAATCTACCAAAAGAATGAGGGAACCTAAATGATCTCATTTCAAGGTAACAATTTTCCCCGAGTCCCCAGGAACTATCTACAACTGTTTCTACCTTACTTGACTTCAACGAATTTTGGAGAGGATTCTTAAGTCATCGAAAAAACTCACATACAATTGACATTTTTCGACGTAAAATAATATTACAAATCTGACAACAAATTTGCAACATCCTTGGGACCACTGACAAATTCGCCGATGAACTCCTACGATTGGCCCCAACTGCCGGTCGTACATTCAAAATGCGGCCAAACTTGTAAAAATTGTCATTTATTCTTCAAAATCATGCCCTAAATCACAGAATAACAAACCATTATTTGTTGAGAACATAGGTTTCCCTTTGGAGAACCTCCATTTTGAGTTACCGACTCAACTAATCCCATCAACCAACAGGAAAATAATTCCGCGAGAAAAGTGCTTTCATTTAAATTACATGAATTTGGTTTTTGATACTGGGGGTATTTTTAAATTTATAATTTTTACAAGATAAAAAAGGTTAAAATTAAAAAATGAACTATTTATTATTAAAAATTCATTAATATTTAAACATCATCTTTCTTTAACGGTTAAAAGCATCTATGCCTCACTCTTATCACTACGTTTTTTTCGGAGAGGGTTTGAGGCAAAGATGCCACTTTTCACACTCCCGGTCGAAATGGCCCAAATAAATAATAGGCTGCCGAAAAAATAGACAGTCTCCGCCCCGCTTCTCCTACTCTCTCCACGGCCACCGCCAACCTCCACTCGCCTGGCGCTTTTCCTCGCCGTTCATCTCACCCTCGCCCACGCGGTCACCTCCCAACTCCCGGCGTTAATGGCGCAATGCGTCACACCTTCATTCCTCTCACTCTCACGGCTACAACATCCTCCTTTCCTACAATCTCCCTCCATCTCTTTCCCCCATTTTTCAGCGCAGACTTACTCCGAAGAACTGAGAGTACACCCCACCTTCCCCGGCAGCCTATCGAGATGCCTTGGAGTCCGAGAGCGAAGTAAAGGGAAAGACGAGTCCTCTGGCAAGAGACTCAGAAACTCACGACTGCGAGAGTGATTGTCATTGAATGGACACATAATTTTAAAATTAGGCGCGTAATGACCATAAGTCATCACTATGCAGAAATAGATAAGTACAGGTCATAGTAGGTAAATGCTTCGGCATATGAAATATCGACTTTCGGGAAGTAGTAAATGACAATTTCCTATAGAAATATCAATTAAAAAACGGATGTAAGAATACCTTTTCCGTGAGAATAATAAGAGGCGGAACACGATGAGATAAGCCGAAAGAAAATAATCCAGGTTTGGAAGAGAAAGGAAAAAAAAACTGAAAGGAAATTACTAAGCAGGATTGGCAAATATACGACAAAATATGCGGAAACAGGAATACTGGATCAGAGGAAATAAAAAAAGTATTATTATAAATGATAAGTATAACTTAGTTTTTCCATATAGATTACACCCTGATCTTTGTAGCGAAATATATGTGGAAAAACTAAGTTACACTTATCATTTTCAATGCTAAGCAAATTCCACGAAGTCACGCCCGAGACAACGGAGTATATAAAGTATTATTTACTAAGAAAAGGCAGAAGGAGGATACATGTCTTCTCACTAGATTCCGAACAGATGCTTTTTCAAAATATAGCTCGGAATCAATGTCATGGGATGGACGGGAGTTAATATGCAGATATTTTTAAACAACCTAGGCAAAATATCCAAAATAGCGACATCCTAGCACTTCACCGAAACTACGTTTCCTGGATACAATCATCAGGTCAACGAAAGGGGAATTAATCATTGAAATGGCATGACGCAAACTTGAGCAGTGGCCTTTGGAGCGAATTCCCATTATATACTGGTCTCTGTAATGCAATGAATAAAACATGAATGCTCACTATGCGTTGTTGTTTGAGAGCAAGAGAAATACGGTACTCGACCGAGAGGAAAACATGATTAACAGGTTAACTGTGACAGGTATACTGCAATGAAATTCTAGCACAAGCACTGAAACGTACGCATATTTCGGCTTAAACAAATGACAAAGTAACATCCACAGCTACATCGGTCGGAGCACCTCTTAGCCTTTGCAAACACGGGCTATTCAATAACTGCGAGTAGAAGTTTCGGAAAATGCCTGTTTTTAAGGAAAACATTTTGTTTTCAATTACACCAAGCACACGTATATTCTCATGAATAGCATACCTCAAAGCCAAAAAAAATAGTCAGCTGACCGTAAAGCGTCACGTTTGCTCACAAAGGAATCCAATATTTTTCTCCTCTTGTACAGAGGACAACCGAGTTTGATTATGGAGAGAGATTAAGGCATATTCAAAAGGTCAAATTTTTATACTTAAAACATCCACAACAATTTGTAGCCAAACAGGCATTTCATTGACCGAATCGAAAAGTTGTAGTATAAAATGAGATTCTAGCACCTTATAAAAGATAATTTTTCCACGGAAATTTTCAAACTATTTCTCTGTAAAATTAAAAGTCAAGTATGTAAAAACAGTGCAGAAGTGTAACATTACTGAAGTTATCAATACAAAATGAGTAATCATTACTAGGGATAATAAGAAAACAGAAAACCTTACACAACACATACATTTTAAGATATATTTTCATGAAGTATTCACTTCTAAAAGGCTACAGCAATAAATGAAAGAGTTTCAGGCGTAACTTTGTGGAAATATTGTATATCCATATTGGTAAGAATAAAATTAAAATAGTAATTTCCACCCTATATTAATGAAAACCGACCATGGTTTCGACACTATTTCATTATCAAGGTAAGGTCATAAAAAGTCGAAACCATGGCCGGCTTTCATTAAAACTCTGGAAATTACGATGGTTTTTTTATTCTTACCGATATGGAGGCAGCAGTAAATCTTGTACCCAAACTGATTCCCACTATATAGATTGCAGGTCATTTCTCAGGTAAGGTTGAGTGTCTCACAGGTATTCTGGTTTCCATTCTTCAGCTTCATGAAGAATGCAATCATCAAGTACGGCAGACAACCCGTACGGCAAGGAGCGATACTGCTGAATTGCTGAAAGCTCATTCAGAAGTCTGCTACTGTCATCGCAAGGATATCCATTCAGACTTCTTTTCTCCCCGTCTACTTAGGCCCGTTAACGAGCCAGACGACCGCAAGAGTGGCACGGGGTCCGGTGCAATAACCGCCACTGCATTAGCCCTCGCGTATTTAAATATTCGTGCGCTCCTTTTATTTAGCACGGACAGAACACGGGGCTCGGTGCCATCACAATGGGTCAGGAGCCCGGGCCCGAGCACGAAAACGAACCCCTGGGGCATTCCGTGGAATATTATTATTCATACGTTTAACACGCTGCCAGTCGCGGCAGCGCCGTCTGCGACACGGCCCCTTCCCCTCCTTGGAGTTCACTTATTCACGTACCCGCACTGCATAGCTTTTACTTCCTTCCCTCTCGGCCCGAACTTCGCAGGAAGCCATATTAATTCACCCTGAAGCACTGGAACCACTCCCCACTCTTCTATTCTTCGCCCCTTTCCTTCTCCGACCGACGAGTGAGCGAGGTTGTGGACGGGAGTAGTGGAGGCCCAGGAAGTTAACCTCAAAACTCATTCCCCACCCAGCTACCACCGTCTGCCCCTCTTCCTCCTCGACTCTCTTCGAGCCCCCTAGTCGGCACTCCAGCACTCCCCCCTTTTCATACTTCCAGGGACACCCACCACCCTCGGAACCGAACTCACCCCCAAAGTAAAGGGTTCACTGTCGACGTATCCCATCGAACTTATCAACCAACGCCGAAAACTCCACCCACCTCTACGGTTCGGTTGCTTGGTTATAAGGAATGGTGACCGTGAACGGTAACCATGAGGAATATATACAGCAGCGTGAAGTGAATTATTACATAACCAAATTAGCAATACGAACAACTATCCTATAGCAATACAACAACTAATTCATTTAAGTATTCTACCAGGTTATCGGTAGATTTCAGGACAGTACTTATCTTAGTCCATTTTCATTACTATGGATTCCATTAAAAACCCTCTCGAACTCCTCATATCCTCTCCCGCTATTTATTTCGTACAGAATTTCGTCCTATCCTCTTCCTTCCTCCATCGTGCCTCGCCAGTGCTTTCCCCTCTATTCCCTCAGAATTCTCTCTCCTTTCAACACGTCCTTCATTCATCTCTTCTGCCTCCTCCGACCCCCAACTACTTGCTTCCTCTACTCTCCGGCCATATCCAATGCCACCTCGTTGTATTTCACGCCACCCAGCGCAACCTCTCCATCCACCTCCACACCCACATCTCAAACGCCTCAAGTCTACGTACCTCTCTTCGAAATGACCAAATCTTCAACCCGTGCACTCTCCAAATTAGAGTTTTCACCAGGATAACAACTAAGTGAAATAAAATTTCTTAGGAATGCTGCTGGCTAGATACTAACAGAGAAAAAAATAAATAAGGTTATATGGTATGAACTCGGCGAATAGGACTAGTAGATAACACTTGTAAAGAATAAATAAATGAAAAAGACCCTTAAAAATATGGAAATATTGAGTGAAAGGCAGATGATATCTGATACGTCCAAGCAATACCTAAATACTACAAGAAATTCTCCTTGATAGCTCCCTCGGTATATTCCAAACCAAAGTCATCTACATACCCTCATAGCTATTATCATTACTTATAAATAATTAAGTAAACTTGACCATTGTCACTGTGGCTCATAGACCACTCTGATTCCACCCTCCATACACCAAACTGTTTCCCCCGACGTACTCTCACCAGCTCTAAAGCCCAGTCCAGCCCTCCTTCAATACTTTCAGAGCACTCTTCCCTCCCCTGGCATCTCTAGCCAAGGGCTACCTCTCTCTCTACTGATCGCGTTGAACTTCCAACCCACGCCGAAAACTCCGTTCCCTACTCTTCTGTTCACCACTCAGAAAAATATGGCCGACCCCTCTCGAGGGGAAGGAAGGAAGGACAAGGGGGGTGGATTAGGTGACAGGTGGGAGGGGAGGAGGAAAGGATGAGATGGAAGAAGAGGGTGATTGGAAGAGACGCAGGGGGGAACGAGGAGGACGAAGATGGGACAGGACGTGAATTGACGGGGGCCGGCGAAGAAGTTTACGCTCTCGACTAATCTCGAAAGTGTCGTCAACGAAAAACATTATGCGGAAAGAATTAATAAATTTGATGCCGCTTGAAAGAACCCATTTTTATCGGAAATTTATTTATGAAGATATGTATTTACTCAGAATTGTGTGAACAGGTATTGATTTAAATACGGTTTTTAGTTTTTTACGTACTCTATCGGTAAATGGTAGGTTTTGCTGAAAGTCGGAGAATCTCCTCCTGGTTTCCTATACTTTCAGAGTCATATCTACCTCCAGTATATCCTTTTTCACCTCAGCATACGATCTACCCTTCTTCATCCCGTCCATGAAACCTATTCTCTTTTATCCCTTCCTTCTTTGTCCAACATCCTTCCCTCTATCACACTCTTGAGCAACTCATTGCCCCTCATTACTTCCTCCTGCCACCCACTCTGCCTGTCCCGGGTTTCATTCAGAAGTTTCCTCTTCTCGCCTACCATTCTGAATACTTCCTCGTTAGTCTTCCATTCCATCCCCACACCTTCATCATCCTCCTCCTCACCCATATCTAAAATGCCAGCAGCCAATTCTCGTCCTCCTTTCTGAGGGTCCACGTTTCTACCCCCTGCAACGATACAATTCATATCAAGCTCTTCACTGGCCTCTTCTAAACATTCTAACCCACTTAATATACTGGTTATGAAACCCAACTTTCAAAAATGCAAAAACCATGAAAAAATAATACTAGGACGAAATCTGAGAGCACCGGGACTAGCTACGAATATCCTTCAAGGCGTCACCCGCAGTGGCAGTACTAAAAAAAAGTAAATCGGTAACTTAACTGGCTAAAGCACTCGGCGCGACATCGAAGGATCCAGGTTCGAGTTCCGGTCAAGGCAAATTATTTTTCATCTGGAATTTCGCACAATAGTAAGGAATCGAACTGGAATATGTTCCCACAAAAAATTAACAAACTTTGTTAAAGCCTTAGCTACGCACTTGGATAAGCCAAAATATCAAAGGCAACCAAATCAAACGGTTATTTATATATCATAACTATCTAACCATGAGATTTCACGAATTTGGGATAGAAACCTTCGAGTAGTGGTGAATCTTGCTCCACGAGATCACTGAATAAATTACCGGATAGAATTTACTTTGTGGTACATTTAATGGTGGTATCCCGCTCATTCGAAACTATTGTCGACGAGAATTCATCCGAGGTATACCAAACAAATGCATGAAAGTAAAGCTGGCGTCAAAATATAACATTACTGTGAAAACTACAAGGAAATAAAAAGAAGTCACCTGTCTACCTTAGAATTGAATCCGAACGTACAGAAATACCAAGACATTATTCCCAAAACATTCCTTTCTTTCCTATATGTATGTAGTGGCTTATCCTTGCGATGACTAATGGCATACTTGAGAATATGTTGCTGTGGAATAGTGTCGTACGTGAGCTCCCTACGCATTTAATTACGATTTTGCGATCTCATATTGCATTACGATTCATTTGTTAATTTCACAATGATCAATGACAATTAACAGTGATCACCTATCAAAACCCACCTCCTCCTATCGATCAATTAGGTGTGCTTCACAGCAATTTACTTCACAAATAGAGAATTCTAGAACTTCTGCTTCTTCCGAAGAATCTCTCTGATTAAAAAAATTAAACAGAATCGCTCGCGCCAACCGATTCGGCCTTGGTGGAGAGTCCACACGATGACCCTTTTCTTTGTTTCCTTAAGGGCCCTCATCCACCCGCACTGAAACACTTTCCGAAAGGACGACATCGAACGCTTGCCCAGCACTGCAGCTCACGACGCGGAGAGGAATGCATGACGAGGCAACAGTGGAACTGAAAGGATTCTTGAGTTCTTGGAGGAAAAACGAGGAAAACGGGACATCTCCTTAGATGGAAGTAACGATATCCGGGATACAATTCTCGTCCAAGGTTTTTTGTACTCGTAATCAGTCAGTATTGGCATTCTTGGAATTGCGTATTGTGTAGAGTGAGAGATTACAGCACCGAGAAAAAGAGTGTGCGAAATCAAAACGTTTGACGTGGCACGAATTCTGTTTGAGATTGGATTAGAGTTATTGAAATACCTCCAGTTCTCACTGCAGCTTGAAAAACTAGGCATCGGTCTCCAGTATCTTACAGCGGTACTGAATACTATGGGCACAGAGCTCTTAGTACCCCGATTATTGTATTCTCATAACTGATAATCATATTTGGCATGCGTCCTGCATCACTACCGTATCTCGTTTACGTAGTTATATTGAAGATTAATTCAATAGTTTCTATAACATTGGTAACATACCTATTGTATTTTGTACATTGTGTAGTGCATATTGATGAAAGTTAAAATTTTTAATTTTTACATTATAGTGCATGTTGGGGATATATAACCCCAAACCAAACACCCTTAAAGTGGCTTGAAGGGTAATATGCAGATTCAGATGTAGATAAAAGCACCCAGTGAACGCTACAAGCTAATTCAAGTCCAAAACGGTCGTTGGCATCAACCGCTGTTTTTTTGGTGGATATTAGTTACTATGAGTGGTTGGACAAAGAGTCTCCAGAGAAACAAGTAGCATGCAAAAGTATTCAACCAACTTAAATGGTACTCCTGTTTTCGTACTGTTTTGGTTCTTAACTTCATCCATCGATTTATTATGCATGGGAGGATCAGTATATAAGTTCCATCAGTACGCTGGTTGATTAGCGAAGGAGTGTAGTTTTGAAATGGTAGATTGTCTAACCATGATATTCCAAAAAAAAACTCCCTTTGAAAATAATACCAAAAATCCTCCTAGAGAAACTGGCAATTCTAAACCGCAAAGATCACAAATAGACGTGCTTGCTTAATGCAGTGTTGCAGTATTCCGTCCGTATAGTCTTCCACGACCATGATTACCATTGACTTCTCCCTTAAGGACTCTTTTCGAGAGACAGTGTGATATCGCATGTGCCCAATAGATTCTTTTCATAGATTCTTTTCTTGTTAGAGAGAAAAAAGTGGTTAAAACGATGCCAACAGTTGAATAGGTACGTATCAAGTTCAGAAAAATTATAGAACACAGAAAAGGCAGTGACTGAAACTATCAATTATTTTACGTTGGACAGGAAAGCGTTTAATACAATGTCAATGAACACAGAGAAAAAAGCAACCGAAACAAAACCGAAGCGACGTGTGATAGGCTTGTCGCTGCTACGAAGAAAAAGATATGGCCATTTGGGTCACGTGATGACAGGCGAGAGACGACCAAAAGCGACACGGGCCAGGGAAATGCAGATGGTGTACATTCGAGGCGCACCACACACGAAGTATCATGTAAGGCCGTTAAACATCAAAACCCGGACAACGTAGGCCACCAAAAATCAACGTAAGTTGATGTAAATTTATCTCTGAACACTAAATTTCGGGTGTGCCCAAGCCCAACAGGCACATTTTTTACCTCGAGTAGAGCTGCTAAAACTAGACATTTAAAGAAAATATAAATTGAACATTGCGATCAGTAACAACACGTTAGCTGGCCCATTCTATGGCAGTCATTCTAAAATATCTTTAGTCCATGCATTGAACCTAATCGCTAGATATTAATCAAAAGAATATTGTTGAACAGTTATATAAGCACAAATAATAAAAACATTCGCTATTCGAGAGAAGTCATGAAACTCCCCTGGCTGATAACATTACATTAATGTCGCATTACCGGCATAAGAACGTAAATTAGTACATAACCTGGGCGAAATAAAATCAAAACCTTGGTTATGCACGCAGATAACTGGAAAATTAAATAATGAGTCACCCACCCTCGGAAATATTCTCTTCCTACTCTTCCGTTTTTGAAGAAAATATTAACCGATGAAAATCAAAGAAACTCCATTTTAAGTTCAAGTTGTACATATTCGGTGATAAACATCCGCAATGAACCGACCTCTGTCCCTTCATCGTCTGGTTGATCCATGTGGCCCGAAGCCACAAAAGATTGAGTGGACGGTTGTAAAGTAGAATGGGGAGCTCGAAGGAAACGTGGAGAGAGTTTAGGAGGGGAGGGATATGGTCGCCGTCAATTGCTAGGGGAATTTTTCTTCATCTTCATCCTCTGCCTCCCCACGGCCCTCGTCATTTGCCACCCCATCCAGCATCACGCATCTGGGAGCGAAGATGCATTGGGCCGTATCACTGGGGGAGCGGGGAGGAGCACTGTGGGGAAAAGAACCTATGCACCCGATTACTTCCTCGGAGGGAAAAACTACGAGTCAGCGTAGGCCGTGATCTGTTGAGATGAAGGGCAGCGAGCTATCTTCAAAGGGTGAAATTGCATTGCCACTTTTCGCGCTTTTATACTACAACAGTAGCGTCGTTCTACGGGTTACTTCAGGTTTTGATAAATCGGTTCTACTCTGCTATTCAACGATGAAACACCTATTTCCTTCTCTTCTCATTCTCTCTGTTTTGAAAACCCACACGGATTGACCCCTCCCACCTCTTACGCCATATACTTCTGCAAATACTTTCCTTATATCTTTTCTTATCTCTGGCTCAAACCTCAGGATTTCCTTTCCTTCATCGATAAAAAAATTCTTCCTATCCGTCTATTTTTAAGGGAAAATATTTAATATTTATTGTTATGAGCTAATGCATCTCTAACCTTAATTTGCATTTTATGTTCTAGCACCTTTTGTATTTACATAATGATATGTGATATTATTGTTTTTTCTCATCTTTCTCTGATTGATCCTAACTACCAACTTCGTATTTTGCCGGCCCCGATGGCGGCAGGGTAAATTCCTTACCTGCTAACCAACGTTCGCGGGTTCGAGTTCTGCCTGGGTAGATTTTCCTCCAATCTAGATTTGTTGTGTGGGTTGTTTGTGTGATGTAATATGAGTTAAATAAAAGAGAGGTGGATGTCGTAATAACGCTCAATGAAGGCTCAAACGTCCTTGGAGACCCTAACAGCGCTCAATAAAGACGGTATTAATATAAGAATTATTGAAATCACATTTCCCATTTGTGTACCTGGAGTTATTTCTCTGCTGCTACCAACCTTTAGCTTTTGTTCACAGAGGTTTGTTTGCAAGGTATATTTTTTTGTTCTTTGATTTATTGAAATTAGAACTAAATAAGTATTTCTACTTTGCTCTAGTGGAGAGATCTATGAACCAATGAAACGTTATGCTTTTCTATTCAATCTTTTCAACTTTACTAACTTCGTCCTTCTAACCTATCTTTGTTCTTACGATACAAGGATAATTTCTGTACACCTAAAACATATTTTATCAGAAAATTTCCAATTACACGACGGGAAACGAATCAACGAGAATTAAATTGGCTCATTATTTCCTACCTACCGTGATGATGCGCACTTGCTGATAAGTTCTGGTGAAAGTCAATAAAATTAGTACTAGCTCGTTTTTTTCGCGAAAGTGATCATCATATATAAATAGTTTACGAGGTAGGGTGGGTTAAGAAAAATTGGCTGCTGCCTGCTTTTCCATTTTAAATTATCCTTTTTCACAAATTTTTTATCCATTTATTTCAGCATTCCCTCGTCATTATTCTGATGCAATTTCTTTACATTATTCTTTCTAGCTTTCACAGCACTTCACCAATGGCTGTCTTCGGCATCACAACACTTCTGATTACTAGCTACAACTTATAACCTATCGTTTTGCCTCCCTCTAATCTCCGTACGCAACTAAACATGAGGATTTCCCAACGAAGGTGGAGACAGCGGAGAATAGGAGAGATTTTTCCTTACGAAGCAAAAGCACTGGAAATCCGTAAGTAGTAGAGTACCTGCTTCCGTCCGTCAAAACCTCGCACAGCAGAAAATCGTGTCGGATTAACTTCCTCTGAAAGCCACTACACTTCTGAGAAGCGTAAACACAAATCAGGGTTTTTGTGCGAGCTAAGAAAACAAAACACGAGCAAATAAGCCTCAAGCACACATGCCATCCAAATTCAACGGAGTGTGAACGAGAGAACAACTCACCCGATCGAAGCGTTAGAATCACCTCGCCCTTCCGCTTCATGACCTCAAGAACCTTAACTACACATTCATGCATCCTACGTATAGATTGGTTCCGGAAGAAGATGATGCGGACACACCGATCGTAGCGTGTTGGTTATGATACATAGATCAAACGAAGATAGACGCCTGAAGCAACGAAAAACATTGTCTTCGCGAAGATGGAAGTTAAGGAAAGAGAAAGTGCCTATGCACGGATAGGCCGGATGCTGTAAGCGGGAACAAGAGTAAATACAAGCTGCGTTCACCCGAGCCCGTACATGAAATGTCGAAAGGAGGCGAGTGATAGACATGAAGCAATTAGTGCACCAAGGTGTAGGAAGTGCCTGCTTCGCATGAGCGCTGTCCTCCTTTTCATGAACGTCAATAATAGCTCACTCCCGCTTCCTCCTCAGTCTCCCACAGTACTAGCTAGCTAGAGCGTCTTCCTTTCATTATCCCACGAGAGAAGTTGTTAATTAGTCTTTCTTTGGATCTTTCAGGCATTTCTCGCTAGAGTTGAGTTTTCCACTGAACGCGTAATAACCACGAATACTGTGATAACTATATGAGATGCCAGCAACTTTTCCACTGAGTTTAAACAGCAGGATATTTCACAAATCTTTCTTAGTTATGCAGCGACATCCCAAAATTTCAGAAAAGTGGTAGCACAGGTCATTATTGGTAGGCGGTATTCCTATACATTAAAGACACCGATACCAAATCGCGATAAAACTAGAGTTACAAGTATGACTAAATAAAACATACTTGCGTCGTATCTTACATCAAAATTTACACCACATTACATACTACTTTTGTTTTTTGTAAGCCTGATTGAAATTCAAATCCAAAGGTTACGTTACTTGATATAGTGGCAGCGGAACAAGATGGCAGTGACGGCGGAGACCAGATTCAGTGGAGTTGTTCATTGCCTGCGAGTTAGCTCCGCGTTTGAATACCTGGTAACTAAAATAGCAAACCCTAGTCGGCAGCTTCACAATGCTCAATTTGTTTTGTACATCAACTGAAATGCTCTCTGTTGCTCTCAATTCAATTCCTTCGATGGATTTTCCGAAAAGTTGCGATCGTCATAAGCGCTTTGTCATCCAGCTTGGTTTGGATCGTTAACAATGTCGTGCGACACTGCTAATACCAACCAGTAGTTACACCTTTACTTGTATACAGCATGCTAGCATGTAGATCTACTTATTGCACTCTCCTAGATGATGGTCTGACCGCAGATTGATGTTTAGATTGTTTTTGACCTTCCTGCACCGAGCGGCCGGGGAGGCGCGCGAGGTTCTGATTTGAACTGGGATGAGCGCTTCATGTCTGGTGATGAATCACCCCGTGCCACACACCCTAGTGGTGGCTAGCACGGCACTTAGTGGATGTAGATGCCTTTCCGAAGTCCTAAAGGTTCAAAGCATGGATGGAATTACGGACCAGCATTTGATCGAGCCAACGCTTCATAACACCTGAAGAGGGAATCACCACGCAACCCAAATAATTGCATCCCCCTCCACACTCCTCCTCTCTCGAAATCGATGCACGCGTATTAACAACTATCGATCGATTCTCCACCGAGCGCAAAGTGCCGCATCGGTGCACTTCCAACAACCGTTTTTCATTCCCTGAACAAGAACTGTCCCATTCACGAACGAAATAAGAAGGGATAAAAAGCATCAACTGCCGAAAGGAGGCTAGTTTTTTTAAATATGTTCACAATAGGAATAAAGCTAAGGGTTAATAGATTCAGCAAAGCAGAAAAAAAAATTAGTCGTCATAAAAATTAAGGCTTACGGAAAAAATCTCAGAAGACACCAAGAGGTCCATGAAATGTACCACCAGTAGAAAAGTTTTGCGGTCTGGGAAGTAGGTTTATCATTGATGGAAGAAGCAAGACAAATATAGAGCGAACCAAGAAGGCATTCCACCATAAGATCAGTTAACTGACGGCCAAAAAATACAATCTTTTAATTTTATTAGCACTTAATTAAAACTCATATTTGAATACAAATCTATACGGCCGTGAAACGAAAACAGCAGAAAACAACGTTGGAAATAATACGATAACAGAGTCATCAAATAATGTTAAAGATCAAACGGATGGAGAGAATGCCAACAAAAGTACACCCTACCCTAAAAGTAGTAGTTAAAGTTTGGATTAAAAAAAATAAAATAAAATCTCTGCGGAGTGGAAGAGCAATCCAATTGAACATATTCTGTCACTCTACAACTTACTGAAAAGAGTACCGGATGGAAAAAAAAAGCGAAAGAATTATGAAAAGAGATAGAGGAAGGCATACATGGGATTAAAATGATGGGTGCCTAAATGAAAATTCTTCGAAATGGACATATTAGGGGATGAGGGAGCGGACAGGAGAGCTACAGCAAATCTTTCCTCTAATTAATGACTGCTGCTGATGTTGACGATGTAAAAAAAATTGAAGTTTCAAAAAGGAAAAAGCACCTGTTCTAAGCACCACTATGGTGGTCAGCATAATGAAAAATATATGCTTTTTTGATCACGGAAATTACGAGCCATTCTCCGTTTTTTTTTTGCACCCAAAACCTAGCTAAAAGTCGCAGGAATGGATTACCGTCCTGGACAAGAGCGCTATGTTTGCCTCATGAAATAGGACAAACTTTATAAGGTGCGATATAAGCTCATCAGATGTAAAAATCCAGGTTTATAATAACTATATTCGAAGGAGAAGTATGCCATGTCCTAATCATGTATCTCTTTTACTTGTAGCCATCGTATCACAAAATAGAGTTTGAAAATGTGTGTACATCGCACGTTTTAACTGCAGCAACACCCCTGCATAAAACATCAGGTGCACCACTAGTGAGACCACGATGTAACACTAGCAACACAAAACGCCTTACATCACCCCTAAAGGGAATGCCAAACAAAGGTGTATTAACGGGATAAGACGACGTTAAAATATGAATCAGCAACCTCAGTAAGAGAGAGGGAGGAGGCTTTCAAAGGCGAGATTAGGATGTTTAATAATGTGAGGCACATACCAAGAGCAGGATCAATGCAGCACAGAGCTATTTCGGGAGAAAATGTGGGGCAAGAGATATTTAACCCGAGATTAAATTAACTGGGAGTATCCATTACCTACAATGAAAATTATCCATAATATTTACAGTACATTAATCAGGTTCTACCAGTTAGACGTCAGCAACTATCTGAACACTTACATGTGTCTCAGTCGGAATTCATTAAATCACATCATCTGTAATCAATACCCTTTTTAAAATATCCGTGCGGATGTTTTTGTCAACAGAGAACCATAATGACCTGTCACATAAGGGGTTCTGGCGAGAATACTCAAATAAAAATCGTCCAGTCGACTTCCAGGGCCAAAATCACCCAAAATCACCCTGCGTATTATGCAAGGTTTGATCATATTAACAAGATTAGAGAGATAGATTGTCGTACCGGTAGATTTAAAATGTCATTATTCCCGCGTACTATAAGAGAAAACAATAGGCAGCGTAGCAAAGGGATAGGTAGGTGAAATATAGTTAGAGTAGTCTGTAGTGCATGATGCATGTAATAACAACCAATAATCCCTTTCTTATTATGTAGATACTAACCATCTAGCTCCATGTGACCGTATTTTCTAGCATGTCTCATTTAAATATCCTAGTTGCATGTCAATAGTGCATGTTTGGTGATCTTCACCCCCTGCCACACACCCTCGTGTTGGCCCGCAGGGTATTACGTAGATGTAGATGTTCATCTACCCTTAACTAGAGAGAATTAGCTACTTCTCCTTTGTTAGACTCCACTTGGAATACGCTGCCAGTGTTCGGGATCCTCATGAGGTAGACTTAAAAACAGAGAACCGGCGCGCGATCAGCAAGATACGTAAAAGGCCATTACGATACTCTCATTAGAGTTACTGATCTCTAGCAACAACTGGAATGGGAATTGCTTTCAGACCGTCGTTTAAATATTAGATTCAATTTTTATATGCATATTCCAATCATATTCATTTTCCGACAAAATTATTGATATCCCACGAGCTCCAAAATACTACGGTAGATCAGGCCATGAGTATAAAATAAGGGAAAGACAGCAGAACGGACAGGTTTAGAATATTGTTTTTCCGTGATCGATAAGAGACTATAATGGATGTAACAAGACTGAAATGGGTTAGTTTACAAAGAGTGAAGCTGATTAATAGATGTGCTCCCAAATGTTTGTTTCTAAATCTGTCACGAAGTGCTAACATCATGTTTCGCACGTTCCCTGCTTGACTCTCGTATCACGTTTACGTAGTTGTATTTAAGAAAAATTCAATAGTTTCTGTTGCATTGGTAGCATACCATTAGTGTAGTATATGTAAGTGAAAGTTTATTTGTACACTATATTGCATGTTGGTGGTAAATCATCCCCCACCAAACATACTTGAGGTGGCTTGCAGGGTGATATGTAGATGTACCCTCATCCGCAGAGATGGGCAAACCTTCTTGATTCCTCCGAAATATTCTCTGGCCCCCATTTTGTGATTATTTAAGAATATTAATCCGCTTGCATGGGCGCAAATAGTGCCATATCGTGAGTCCCCGGGGCCCATATGGGTGATTCATCAGGATCCATCCCTGAAAATAATATTCCTCAAAACAATCCCATCCCCTACCCACAGCCTCATCCGGCGTCTTAAGTTTCCAATAGCACCGCCCTCTTTCAATCAGCTCTCCGCGTGCAGTAACAATCATTTCCTACTTCTCCCCACTTCCCTCTGCCCTCTCCCTCCCTTTCAACCTCCGTCCCGCCCAACTCCCACGAAAATCCCCGTTCGCTATTATTACACCTCAATTCCTCCCCGCATCCCAATAATCTCCTCGAACGTCAATGTCGGGGAACAGATGAGGGGTTCCTCTCGGATTCGGCCTTCGCCCTTTCCCGCCAACCCATCACCCGCCCGACCCTCCCCCTACTCCCACGCCATGTCCTTCCCCTCCAACAGCCCGAATCACGCCGGGAAAACGGGTTGGCTTGGTGACTTAAGCACCTGCTTCCCACCTCAAGGGCCCGGGATCGAGAGAGAGAGCCTTCTGGTCCGTGACTCTAGCCAAAGAGCATCTCTAGATCAACATACTTGAACTCCAACACCAACGATTTTTACATTACCTTGACTTCAGACCAAACGTTGGGGGAACATAAAAAATATTGGCGGCGCTGCATTGAAGAAACTAGGATTTATCGATAAGTGAAGGATAGGAAGGTTCTCAGATGAAAACACTCAAGAGAGATCATTCTTTTGCCCGGTCAGGCCACAACCTGAATACACCGCGAGTATTTGGGTCTCAGAAAGGTTTAATGCGCGAAATAAATAAAATAAAAATTGAAGCCGCACGCTTTGCGTAAAGAAACTGCTGTGAGCGAATAAAAAGGGTCACAAAGCTGATGGAAGGATTAGGTTGGGAATTGTCATAGACCCGAAAGCTACGAGCTAGGCTTGGAATACTTGAAAAACCCATAACACTGATTCGCACCAAATATTCGTAGGAAATAAAATTGAGCCATCCCACGTGATTCCATTAAATAAAATATA
This sequence comes from Ceriagrion tenellum, assembly GCA_963169105.1. Taxonomy (NCBI): domain Eukaryota; kingdom Metazoa; phylum Arthropoda; class Insecta; order Odonata; family Coenagrionidae; genus Ceriagrion; species Ceriagrion tenellum. The sequence continues at coordinate 115,430,973 of OY720635.1, read as the reverse complement.
ACCACGAAGTAGCTCACATATTCACATACAAAAGGGACTTGGCGTGGCATGCTTAATTTATGGAAGCGTGTAAGTTACCTATTCGTCAACGAGTTTTGGAATTATCTTTAAGAAAAGAAGCACATAGACGAGTTCCAGCCGAATTGGTTGTAAAACAAGCATGATTTTCAATTTGCATAGTAAAAGTGTTATTTACCCGGAACGTTTGGAAAAAAGGCCAAGCAAAACATCTTCTGAATCCAAATAAATGCCATGAATTTTGAAGCCAAGATTCATTTTAGCCATTCAATCCCAATTATCCATGCAGCATTAAAATAGAACATGTTCAATTCTTCTGGGAACACAAGAAACCTTGAGTATCTCATAAAATCAAAGATGAAAAATAAGTGTCTAGGTAGCATAAATATACAAACCAAAAGCTACTACAGGCGGCGCAATTAAGCTCTTTGGCAACAATATGGATGAAAATAGACGTGATGAAGCTACAAAAAGGGATTTTAGCAGGGCTATAGAGAACTGAGGATTAAAATTGTAGGAAATAATTTAAGAGATGGTTATTGATAATTGTAATACGGAAGATGGGTTTTTGTTGAGAACAAAGATTGAGTTTATGAGTAGATTAAGTTATAAAGTCAGCTCATACATGTTTCAACATTATTATATTTAATAAGATAATGCCTTTTATACAGACTAACAGCTTTCTTTTCATTCAAACTTGATGATATGGTAAGGGTGGTTCTGACCACTAGTTAGGGATTTAAAACTCGTCAAACATCCATTTCTTTTGGGCAATTTACGTAATAAACAAGAAGCCTTATTTAAATAGAAAAAAATCACCTGAAATCACGAGCATTTAGACTACCACTTCCTGCACGAGAAACGAAAATGATGAACGGTCGTCTGTCCTCTGACCCGGCTGGATAACATCAGGGGTGGGCCAAAATGATATTTAGCAGACGTGATGAATAGAATAATGCCAACTAAAACCATCATAATTCTCCCGGAATCGAGGGGAAAGGGCTGTCATTACCTCAAACAATGGATACCCACGGCCGTTTCTAGAGGCAACATTTGTTTCCCCTTCACGACATTCACTCACGCGTCCTTAACCCCCTCTCTTCCGCTCGGAAAACAAATTTTCATTATGCTACAACAGCGACATTTCGTGTGCGCGCCCAGGAGCTTAATCTCAGGGAGCCCCCAGAGGGCACATTCTCAAAACGACTCTTCTGCCCCTTCAGCCACCACCCTTTTGCCCCGTCACCACCCACTCTTAAACTCCACCCCCTCCCGCCTACCATCTCACCCCCATCCCATCCTTTCAAATCCAAAACTCTCCCTCCCGCCTTCTCCGACACAACCGCCCGCAGTGATCCCCGCCTCCCTCTACTCGACGCGTCCCAGACGCATCTATCCCCGTTAAATGGGTCCAACACATCATTCAACTCATCTTACCGGTCATGCATTCACTCCGACTACTCTACATGCCTACATCATCATCATCCTCCGAGACACCCCAAAGGCAGAGTTGGTTGAGTTTTCTACCTAGTATGCGCAAGTTGTGAAAGTTATACTGTAAATGTTTTAGTTAACTTGAGTTAATAGGCGAGGCACATAATAACATCTATTAGTGAGGGTGGGGTTTTTATTGTGTACTGAGTACTAGTCTCTCATCTATAGGGCCCAGAATCAGCAGCGATGAATATTATCAGGGTACATATTTCAACTTGATTGCCTTATGGAGAGCAATGCAAGTACATTGTTTGAAGTGGGACGTTAAATCGCGGCCCTCTTAGCACCTTTGATCTACCTCTTTGCACCACCACGCATAATTTATATCACATTATTATAAAACATAGTGTGAAGTACATGCCGGTGAAGTTTCACATCCTGGCAGGTATTTTAATCTCTCGTGGGGCAAACATGTTCAGGAAATAACTGGCCAAGCTGACTGTAAATTGGGATTTGTTAAAAAGAGTATTGAGAAAATGCGACGATAAAGCCAAAGAATTCAGCAACTTCTCCCTTAGTAGACCCAACTTGGGATCCGCAGTCAGAATTTTGGATCTTCATTAGGTACGCTTAAAAACAGAACGCGCACGGAGAAGAACAGCAAGATACGTGAAAGGCAGTCATGATAGTCTTGTTAGTGTACTGAACTCCAATAACAACTGGAATGGGAATCGCTTTCAGACCGTCAATTGAAAATTTGATTTTATTGTTTATAAAAATTCAACACCAATTTATTCGCTGATGAAGTTATTAATACCTTACGAACTCAACATACTACGGTAGATCAGATCATGAGAATAAATTTAGGGAAACTGGTGAACAGACGGATTTATAATGCTATTTTTCCCGCGACCGATAAGAGACCTGCCTATGACCAGAAAGCTGCCAATTCGACTTCGAAGTATGTTTGTCGATAGATCGTGTAGCTGATTAGTTGATTTGCTACCTGATGCTCGTTCCTTAATTTACCCCATTGTATTGACATCGCGATTCGCATGGCCTCTGCATGGCTCGTGTACCACGATTACGCAGTTACAATATGTATTGATGCAAATAGTTTATGTAGGAGTGGTAGAATGCCTATAGAGTTGCTTATGTTGGTAAAAGTTATTTGTACATTAAAGGGCACGTTGATGATACCTCACTCCCTAATCACCCTAGAAGTGGCTTGCAGGGTTTATGTAAATGTATTCGCAGTTTTTTTGCTTATGAAAAATTGACGGTTCATTAACTTAGTCTATTAATTACTTTAGAAGAATACAGCATAAGACGTGGTGGTGATCCCCGACAACACACTGTTGCGGTGGCCTGCGGGATATCATGTGAACGGTATTACGGCATATCCACCGAGTCTCTCATCGTCCGTACATTCGTGTCCCTTAGGCTCCTCTACTCATTCCCGCTGGTCCTCTCCCACGACATGCGACGAGTGGGAAACAAGGAGTAGCTACACGCGAGTGGAGAGAGGATGGAAAAAGTTTGCTCCAAGTGGAGGTGGACGAGACTGGGAGAGGAATGAGGACCGCTAAGGACGAATTGTGTAAGCGTGAAAGTGGAGAGAAAGAGTTGCTCAATTCAAACGTCAGCGGTCGACGCGACCAAGACCTTAACCCTGAACACTTAGGAGAGCATCCGCGCGGAATAAAAAAATGCAGTCACTTGTTTCGACACACACTGGTACTCCTTACGCTCACATCGACTCTTAGCAATGTGCGCGAATTTTCTTGCAACATGAGGAAAAAACTTAACTGAATTTATCTTTACTATTATTAAACCCTTGCTTACATGGAGACTGGAGGTCATTTTTATAATGATGACAACTGATGCAAGAAAACTGTAGCGCTCACGGCACCAGTAATTAAAAAGCATTTACCAGAACAAGTGCTATAAAAATAGCGCTATTTACTTGGGAATCGATCGCAATAAAATTATTTAGTAATATCAGAAGTTGTTTGATTTTCAGAGTGGCGAATTACGCCAAGCGTTGCAAGTCAACGCACAATTCAATCTCATACATAATAAAAAGACACTATAGGAGTCGCCAAGCATTTAATTGAAAGAATAATATAAAATTCAATTTGAGACGTAAATTCGTAGGTACTTCAACGTTCATGATGAACAATTATAACTTTGTTCAAGTTTCACGGTCTTTTAATTGACCAATATATTCATTGTCCATATTCCATTGTCCAATTGTCCATAATATAAGAGGTAAAATAGTACATAGTCATAGTTTTTCATCGCACATTCCAGAAAAATAAATGCACATGCTCTTCGAAAAAGCTAATAAAAGACCATTGTTTTCACCGGTATATTATTAAAATGAGAGAGAAAATTAGATCAAATGATTATCAAATCAGGGGGGAAAATCGGAGGGGGAGAAACATTGAACATTAATCACGGTTGAGCGAATTACTTCCATAATAATTTCTTATAGACACATTTCCCCATTAGCATTTTTTCCAGATGAAATTTATGGCTAGTGTTACATGATTCACAGAAACATAGAACGATCGTTATCGTGATTCATTACATATCAGCTATAGATATTCCACGATGCTTTCTTAGACCAGCACAAGCTACATCTACAACTAAATACTACCTTGCGAGCCGCCGCATGGGCGTGTGGTAAGAAGTATTAGGACATCAGCCGTGTAAAGATGTAAGGGATAAGGTATTGGGAGGTGATATGGTGACGGGTATTATGGGAGTGTATTTAGTAGTGCTCAGCTTTTATTCGGTCGCGTATTCCCGTTCTCGCTTCGTGCGCGAAAAGAACGAATTTTTGTACTTACCTGCTAGGCAATGTATCTCTCTTATTTTATCGCTTCTGTCAGACCTAGAGATGTAGTGAGGCATCATGATAATATCCTCTGAGTCACTCTGAAACACACCAGTTCTAAATTTCTCGAGCAGATTTACATTGCTACATTCAAGATTTAATATTAAAATCAACACCCATTAAATTGCAGGAATGTCACAACAAACATTAGCCCAACGGAGACAGAAAGTGTTTACTGATTATGCAAGCATACTAGATCCACAATGTTGGAATACAAGGTCACCTTATTCTCACGAAATGAAGAACAAGCTAGACGCGTTCTATTTCAGTGGATGATTGCGTAAATCTCTTCACACACAGCCACGCACCAGAACGTATCTGGGATGTGTGATCGGTTTCCCATAACCTTACACCTATATTGTTCTCATATAAATATATTCTCACTCCCGCTATAGTTAAATATCAGCATCCTTGAGCTATCTATCCTCTCACAGGAAATGTTATTTGCAGCCACAAGGAATGTTTACGTACGGGAGAAATTCCAGCTCCGGTGCAGACGGGCTCAGAGAATGGTTGCGGTCAACCTTATCAGTAGTCAACTGGTAGTTATTTACACGAACATGAGAAGGGAATCATTTATATACCTCCAGGCAAATGCATGAAACCTCAGTACGCAGAAATGATGTTAGTACAGCGAAATCTCGGAACTTGAATTTAAACAAGGAAATTACGGTAAAAGCCTAAATGGATCTAAGCTTGACGCTGAAATTAAGAGGGCGGAGAGACAGAGGCGACCACAGTTATGCATTAAAAATACATGAATGACGGATGCCTTCAAATCCTTACTTTCCTCCACTAAGCTGTGCACGTTAAATGAAGCCTTCCTTGAGTCCCAAATGAGCCCAAAAAGCTGGCACTAAGGCACACGTAAAAAAAAGGACCGTGGCTTATATTCATTACAATAATTAAATGGAATTGAGGAGAAGAATAATTAAGTCTCCCACGCTGACGTCCACAGAGATGCCGTGAAACTAAAAAAAATAATGTATTAAAGCCGCAAATTTGCATAGCATATTGAAACTCCTCGAATGTTTGCAGGGCATAAAAATGCAAAAAAATTTTAAAGAACGAAATATAAACATAAAATGCTCTCCTCGTGACGTGTGGGAAAGAAATCTTTTGCCTCCCTTTCGCAGGAGAGTGAGAAAGAGAGACTAAGGGAAAGAAAGAGAGCGGAGTAGGAGAGGGGTTGTAGCAAGGGAAAAAATTATGGAGTAGAAAGTGATAAAGAGAGTTATGTATGCAAGAATACATACAAAAGGGAGAGGATAACAAATGAGTGGAGGAGGAGGCTGGAAAGATGGTGGGGGAGGGAGTAGAGAGTAAGAGGGGGAGGGAATGAGGCGGAGAATGGAGGCGTGGTGGCGAGGCGGGGGCGGCGCTTCTGCGAGGTTGCCATGACAACCGGGCCGGGGTTTTGAAAGAGCGCGCACGTGAAGAGGGAAGAGGGGTAGGGAGGGTCAGGGGAGAAATCCCTCAACCCACCCACACGTATACACTCTCCCCTTTCCACCCCCACCCCTCACACGCCCCCCCCCTTTAGTGTTTCGGGAGACCGGCGTTGCCACGTTTCCTCCCACGCTCCACACCGCCCGTCCATGCGAGAGGGAAGGAGGAGGAGAAGCAACGCTTCCTTTCCTTTCCCCAAGCCCTCTCTTATTTTTTTTATTTTTTTCGGAGGGTTGGCTAGCGTGGGAGAGGCACAAGAGGAAGCACACGCGAGAGAAGAAAGGACGGGGAAAATGAGATACAGACGGAAGAGAGAAAGGGATGCTGCACCTGCGGGCAACCTTCCTCGGAGCGCAGCAGGCAGACCGGCCGGCCCACGACAGCCGTCCCACCCACCCAATCGCATCTCGACCAGCGCTGGACCGGCGGAGGAGGATAGATGAAGACTCGTGGGATGTTTGGGAACGCGGGAAGCACGCGTAATAATGTTCGTTTCGCAATCGGCCGAGCATAGCTAACACATCGAAATCGGAAGAGACTCATTAAGGTCCAACAATGAGGAACCACCGCAGTAAACTTGATAGTTTAGTGACCTACTCAAATAAAACGGTGAGCTCATACAGCTTTATATTATTAATGCAAAAAATACCTCCTAAAGCCGAAAGGTAAAATGATCAACGGCTTTTGTAGGTATTATTTTCATCAATAGAGCCTATAATCACCTATACTTAATTTCCGACACGGTTTTAAACAACTAATTGCTATTGGTGATTGCTCTGCAGCAATTAATTTAAACAACCGATGGCCGTTTACGTAACTGCCATGAAAATGGGAATTACTTACTGAAACCATGGTAGGAAATAAAGTATAATCAAGGTGAGTACTAAGCTATCGTATTTATAACCTTATCGAGACTGGTGTAAGACTTTAACTGCAGAAAACGCGTCTCAATTTTCTCAGTCGACCGCGGGAAAAACGTTGGTACCTACACGTTTGACTTTCAACTTCATGCATCTTTTAGTTCCAATCCAAATTTTAAGATCAAACCTTCCCGAGAAAGGATTGAGAGTATTACAGCTACTAATTAAGGAACTTGCGCACCGTTAGGAGCCATATTCCTCTCAAACACTGATGTGAAAGTCACGTCAACAGAGATGTCAGTCTCTCACACCGTTATTCGAAATATATTTTTCTTATTTGCTGAGAGTTTAGCCACATTTATTTGAAATAATATAGACTATTACCAATATCCTTTCCGCCATAATATGCCAAATTTTCTGGCTCACTATCTCCGTGATTATTCCCGCTTTTATTTTTCCTGAAAAAACGCTTTGCCTTGCGTTAACAATAGGTATACTATGGAGTTCAAAGCGAGGTAAAAACGGCGTCATACAACAGTAAAGATTATATTCTTTCGTCTCGAATACTGTTAATACCCATCTAATATTCCATGACTTGCGATCAATCAAACACAGCATCATGCTTAGCGAATCCGCGTTTTTTTTCGAAGAAAGGTCACATGAGAAATGATATCCCATCTGTGAACACCTAAAAGCGTAGTTTTTGGACTGACGCGTTATCTCGTCCCGTTTAACACGCCCACCCCGCATGATTTCTTCGCAGTGACGTATTGGAGCGTAGTAAGTAGTATTTACTCCAGTGTTCCCCACCAATACATGACAGGTATAAAATTTACTCACGTAGAAGTAGATCACATATCAAAATCCCAAGGTTACGCTGATTCCCGTAATGATTCAACCACGCCTTCCCCTGCAAAAATTTCCAACGCTTTTTTTTCCACAGCACGTCAGGCGACCCGCTGACCTCGATCTCGTAACTTCTCGCGAGAGAATTAGAGAAAAATCGAGGAAGAAACATTAATGTAGCACATCATATTCACGACTGGTGCTCTAAAAGGAGAGCCTCTCGCAGAAACTTCGCAGACTTCGACCCACAGGAGGGGGAGGGGAAGAGCATAGGGCTGTTTCCCTCCTCATATCCCCCCTGATCCACTTATGACAACCCCCTGGCCGCCAACCTTGACCCCGAGCATGAAGCGCACTACGCTCATCCTTCCACAATATGGTGGCCAGAGGCTTTCTATGTTAAGGATTTAGAGGAGTATTCCCGGTTTTCTTGTAGGAAAACCACAAATTTCTATGAGGTTGCAAGAAATTACGGGGTTGAAAGGTAGCATATCAACATTTATGTTCTGGGTTATTTCATACCTCCATCATTATAGATATGGTACATCGTTTCATCGTAATATACGTAAGAGAAAATGAGAGTTGTGTAAGCATGTGACATACCATTACATCAGTTAGTAAAATACCCTTGTAAACGAAAATATAGGATATTGTGGGATATAGCGGGACCTCTGCATTAAAAAATTCAGATAATTCATCTAAAAACCGCTAAAAATTCCAAGATGTGAGCACATGCGAAAAAAAGACGGAAAGGTATAATATATGATCAAACAAGTGACCGAATATTGGAAAAAAATAATAAAGAAAGAATACAATTCCCACAAAAGCTTAATAACAAATTATTCCATGCTACAAGAAGATGAGAGAATATCAAGGATAAACTCAAGCGTTTTGTGAAAAGCACAGAAAATTCTCAAATTCCTCTACTGAGATTTTAGACCTGTTCCAGGATAAACCAACTAAAGCCTAAGAATCATGCAAGACCTCGAACGAAAACATCAAAACTAAATAGCGCCAGTTTCCTAGGTTTAAGCACCAAAGAGTGATGTCATTTTGCACGATGCCATCCCTCCATGTCCATGTCCTATCTGCAGCCGCTCTCCATCAGAGTCAAAACCTACAACATCACTACTGTCATCTCGAAAGTATGTATCATACAACTGGCTATATAATGTACCCTTTTACAGCATCTCTTCCATTCTATCAACATGCTAAGCCCACTCCAGTGTTTGCCATAAGATACACGTTAACGGAGAGGGTTCTTTAAAATAACAAAATTCGTCGTTGAATCTGATCCATCAGATTTAATTCAGTTAAATCACCACATCTGCATCTCTTGCTGCGACAAAATCCCGGAGTGTCGAGTAATAATTCCCAAATAATGTCGCAATCAAGAGCTCTGGGATTTTCAAGGGGGTAGCAATCTCATCTGGCTCCTCCCCGTTTCCTATGGATGTGACGGGAGGGAGGCTTTTGTGGTCCTCCACCTCTCCCGCACCAAGGCCTCCCCCCACACGCGGACACACATCTTGGCCGAATCCACTTATTCCAGCAATTCCTTCCTCCGGCTCCATCATCGCAGCCTCCCCCCCCAAAATCTTCCGTCGAGGCGAAACGGTGAGTCAGACTCGGCGGGGGGGACGCGCTCGGAGGGGAGGGAAGGAGAGATGGGAGTGTGCCTATCGCGTGTGTATGTTGGGGGTTGAGGGAGGGGGAGCGTGGGTGGACGATGCAGAGGGACCGGAGGGGTATTAGAGAGAGGAGGGAGAGACGAGGAGGGGAGCAAGAGGAAGAGTAGAGGAGGAGGAGGAAGAAGAGACGGCATGACCCGGATAGGTCGAGTAATGATCTTTCCTGTGTATTCGCCTGAGAGGTCTTGGTAGGCGTGGGACTTCCCTACATCGCTGCATAACCTCCGGACCTGGAAGTGAGAATGGGCTGTTGGAAGCGAGGATGTAGAATTCCGCGGTATAGGGATAACGAAGCGAACAACGAACAGAGAAAATTTTTGCTTTAGCAGTAGTCATTATTACACTAGGAGTAGTAGGAAACAATATCAATGAAATTATACTTTTTTATAGATACACTAATGAGTTCTACGGAAAAAGAAAGACGTGAAAGGGATGAGGAAGACATATCATAGCATAAAACTACATTTAGAAGATTTGAAACAAAACTTCAAGGGTGTGACCACTCAAAAAAAAAGCGGAGCTTTAACAAGGAGCTATCCGCTCTCCCCTACTTTCAAACGGATTTTCAACAATCCAAAAACTTCAAATTCCTCAGCCAATCAGAGCTCCCCGGACTAGTTTCTAACGGATATTTAACGGATCAGAGCGGTAGATGGCGGCCAACAAATTTCCGGTACATACGGACCAGATGATGCCGACTGGAATGCCAGCGAAACGGTTGTCCACTAAGATGCGGCAACGCGGGAAGAACCTGAAAAAAATCTAGTGTCACGATTCGTTAAATTCTTAAACAGTTGAGATTATGTTGCGCTAGAGTCCGTCCAAAATGATAGCGCAGTTGAAATGAACGGATTTTGTTAAGAGAGTGAAAATAAGTAAAAAATGTTTTCAACGATCGTATTTAAACAATGGCCACCACCATGGATTCTCCGATCACGTGAATCCCATCACCGCAATTGGACGAATTTAATGGCAGACTGCATTTCTCACTGTCAGCTACTCTATTATCTAGAACGAACTTAAATCATGCGATATCTGACAAGCGACCAGATAGCAACTATGAAAAGAGCCTAAAGAACGACCAAATAATTATAACTTAGAATTAATATGAGTCAGCTTTAGGAAAAGCTTTTCCGCTAATTTTTACAGACACAGCCATCTAACGACTGATGCAGGAGGCTTTAAACCATGGAGTAATAGAATGCAAGAATGATTAATAAATAACCCACACGGTATTAGATCGTACCCTCGCTGAGTGCAGCATGATTTTAATCTCCTACAAAGCGGGATTGTGCGACTGGGATCTCAATTTCTACCACTATTTGAGGCAGAGGTAACTAAATATCAAATATTTGATTTGATCGAATCCATGTATCACCAAGAGTGTGAGTCTTACTGCATAACCTCGGAGGTCGACAAGCGGAGGAGGAGGATTTTCGAGGGATGGGAGGAGCGAGGCCAACTTCATATGGAACGGGATTTCATTTCGACAATGGAAGTGGAGCTAACACCGCGGTTAGGCGTTATCTCGCGTACGGCACACGTTTGTGAATACTGGGAAGCGAACACGACGCGTATGTGCGTTTAAAATTGAATTTTATACCTTGCCAATACTCACGGAGAGCTTTATTAAAACAGTTGGACGTTGGAGAGTTGGTTTTTGGCAATCCTTATCCTAGAGTGAGAATTTCTGGCACATTACTGCATGTTCCCTCTTACGCATGCTGTGGGTGGAGTAAACAAAAAATCTTCAGGTACAGTAAAATATCTTATAATTACCTTAACTTCTGATATATCGTGGGGAACACACATCAAAAAATATGCGGCACAGCATTAAAGAAACTAAGTTTTGTTAAGCGAATAATAGGAAAGTCCTCGGATGAAAAGATCAAATAGGGATGCGACTTCGCCCTGGTTAGACCACACCTCGAATACGCCGCGAGCATTTGGGACCCTGGTCATAAAGACTTAACAAAAAACATTGTAAAATACAAATAAAAGCAGCACGTTTCGTTAAAAACTGCTACGAGCAAACATATTGTCTCACAACTTTTAGAGGGATAAAGGTGGGAGTCCCTAGAGACTCTGAGGCTACCCGCTACGCTTAGGTTGCTTGATAAATTCAGAACTGGCGAGTTTCAGAGCGACACAGAAAATATGATCATGACGCCCTACAACATCTCTAGTTCTGACAGAAGTGATAACAATAAGAGAGATACATTGCCGAACAGATAGGTACAAAAACTCGTTCTTTCCGCGCACAATAAGCGACCACTATGGAAACTGAGGTCCATTAAATACACTCCCATAATACACATCACCATTTCACCTCCCAAAACCTTACGTCTTTAGACTGATGGTGACCTAACAACCCCTGCCACACGCCCATGCGGCGGCTCGTAGGGCCGCTAGGCTCGTAGGCGGCTAGTATGTAGATGTAGATACATGATCCGTCATTTGATCTCTCTTAAATTCCTCATATCGTCTTCCTCCTCTCATTTCGTCCAAAGTTACACTACTCATCCTTACTCTTCCAGACTTCCCCAGTATTCTCTCCTCTATATCTCTCTTCAACATCCCCCTCTACTTTCAAAACTCCTTCCGTCCATTCATCCATTCATTTCGCCTTCAGCGGACCTCCGTCACCAACTTCCTCTCGTGTCCAACCATATAAAATATCTTTTCGTTCGTTCTCCTCGCCGCCCATCTCACTCGCCCTCTCTCTCCATCATTCTCCAATCTCAAATCCCAAACGAAATAGTCCACGTACATTCTCCCTCCGCCATGATCAAGATTCCGACCCATATTGCGCAACGCTCCCAATTAGTTTTCATGTCTTTACAGTACGCTAAAACGGGACTTCTGAATTTATTATAATGAACAATCGGCCACACTGAACAGACTAATTGGCCAGGTAACACATTGAAAATATTGACTAAAGTAGCAAAATTGTCACAATATCGCAATAAGTTTATATCAAAATTTAAAGAAGAAATAATTTGTATAAGAGCATAAAATTATATATAACGTTAACGTGGGAGACAATGACAGTTATTTAAATTATCTTCCGCCAAAGAAACTAACTTCACTTTTGTGATTCAGACACCATTTGCCTTATGCTTTCATTTAAGGTAGACAGAATTCTTACAGGACGAGTAGCAATAACTGAGGGCGAATTAGCAATGAAAATTGTATACCGTCATGCACACTCGGCTGCAAGATATAACCACCAAGTTTTGAAAATCATCGCGAAGAAATTCACGTATCCCAACCGGTTGTCAAGAGTATTTGCTAGCCACATCGCCTAACCCTCTGAAGATACTTATCCAGAATTATGAAAGAAAAGTGAGGTAGAAAAACACATCTAAAATATACCTCCATTCGAGTATACTCCATTATTTTGAGCGACTAAATCTGACCTTAGCAACTTTACAGTTTAAAATTAACATCAAGAAACAATTCCAGTATCACTGTTCATACCTATTATACTCTGATAGGGAAACAGGACGTACTTCAAATATTCTGTTACAAGGGGCATATACTGTAATTAACAAAATAATGCAATACGGACAGTAGAGTGGGTCTTGGACCATATAAACTGGAAACACAAATATAATACTACTCCGTTTTCCTAAATTTAAAAATTTATTCTATATCATAAAGACTATAAGAAGGTTGGGAAAAACTCGACCTTGTCCACGATTAATTTTTAATTTAAACTTATTGCAGAGTCCGTCAGTCGTACGCAAACCTTGGAATCTTGCTCCAAACTCCTTCACCTCCTCCTCACTCTCCTCCTCGCTCCTCCTCCCCCCTCCTCGCTCACTACCTCGGAAGAGACGTTCACATTTCGAATCCGCCCTGAATATACACCCTCGGTGAGCGTCCAGCACGATCGAACGTCTTGAGAATAGATATCGACCGAAAATCCCCACAAATCCCGTCTTTCTTCCTCCTCGGTTCTCCAATGGGCTCCAAGCATTAACCTACACAACAATCTAAACTAGCCAGCTAATACCTAATCAAAACTAAGGCCTGGAGGATGCAACGGAGAATCTGGATGAGATAGTAAGGAGAGCCTCTTCGGAAAGAGAAGGGAAGGCATTGAGGAATTCTGATTTAGCGAGTAACTGCAGACGCATTACTGATGATATTGAGACAAAAAAATTTACAAAACACAATGCATCTTCCTCTGAATATGGGAGCCATTCTTAAGCATAAAAAAGAACAAAATGTCGAGGGAAGGTAACACTACATGTCAGTGATAAAAATAAATCACCACCAATAATGGTCTCGACGCTGGACGTTTTTATGCATGAACCACGAAACCATACAGAGGTTATGAACATATATGTGGACGTGTCGTATTCCCTTTTCCGATATCATTTTTGGAAAAGCTAATGCTTGGAATCAGATCATTACCTTGGGTGAGTACGACAGGATAGAGTATTTACAAACCTTTACCGAATGAAAATTTCAACTAATCCCGTGTTTCGCCAGGATATCGCTTGAGCTGCAATGCAAACGGAATTGTCTCTATCGGTCTCCTAATGACTACTTATTCACAAAAAAGGCCAGAAGTACACCGAAATATGTAAGGAGAATATACTATGAATACAAGGACAGAATTAAATGGAGCAATCCCGATCTAAAATCTCAGTCAGTCACGCAAGAGGGCAATGTTAAACAAATAGTATAAATATAAAATAAATTTTCCTCATGCTTGGAATCGTCTAAGGCCGTCGCTTAAAATTTAGAATTAATATTTTAGGCGACTTCATTACCAATTTATTTTCTGACGACTTAAAAAAACATTTTGGAAAACCAAACTCCTAATGGTAGTTTAAAATAGGAGAACAAAATTATAGAAATAGGATGCAGAAAGAACACGATTAAAATTTCCGAACTCAACTGATATAATTAAAGACGATTACAGCTTGCATCTTTATAATTTTGTTTCTTACATACTAGGTGTAGGTAATTAGTTGATTTGCTCTCTGATGTTTATCTCAATTTGTTAATTGTAACTGATAAACACTTCTGGCATGTTTTCTTAATAAATCTTGTATCTATGTGTATTTGCACCGCAGCAAAAGAGCAAAACACACTAGTATCTGTAGTTTCTACAACATTGGCAGGATATAGTGTAGAGCAAGTTGTAACAGTACACCTCCCGGAAGGAATTAGCAGGCAATTGCAGTTGGATTCATTGTCGTCGTAACAGTAACTTTTGCAGGATAGGGTAAAATATAGGCTTAAAAAAACTCATCCTCCTGTCACACACCCTTGACGTACCTTGCAGGGAAATGTGCAGATGAAGATGAAAATTTCAACTAATCCCGTTCTCCTCCCTGATTTCTTGCGGGCTGCAATGCAATTACTCGCGGGATTAACGGTACCAGTCTCCTAATACCTAATCACGACCAAGTCCTGAGGTACACAGTAGAGTCTGGACAGGGAATGTGAGAAGAATTCCGCGAGGAGCAAGTGGGGAGGGGGAAGCAGAGAGAGGCTTTTTTGGGGCAGGGGGACCCTCCCTTCATGTAAACAATGAGCGGAATGAAACGACAGGAATCCGAGCCAATCCCGACGGCGAGGCGTGGCGGTGAGGGGGCGGAGGCAGCTGGGCTGTGCACAAGAGGCGGGCGAGGCCTCTCTTCTCAACCCTCCCTCGCCTCATCCACCCCGGTGCTGCCCGGCGCGGCATAGACTTACGTGTTGCGAGTGCCCGGAGGCGGACCTCAGTTCCCCGAATCGGAATGAACACACGCGTCTCGCCTTTTCCACGAGTTTCGATAGCGATCTCGGGACGAGTAATTACCGCGCGTGTTTTCTCTAAGGTGGATGGAACGATATTTTATGTACAGATTCATGTGAAACTTAGAGTATGTGTTTCTAATAGTCATATTTAAGAATCAAATTGAAAAAAGTACTTTGCATCTACGAGTATCTCGTATTTCTTTGCAAATACGAGCATCATATTTGGCCTGACGCCAATGTAATGCTGTTAAAAAACTAACCCAAATGGAACGTGACATATATTTCGATACTATTTAATTTAATACTAATTGGATTACTTAACAACAGATTCTATAAAAGACGCGAAATAATATAATTCATATGAATATCATTGCTACCAAAAAATATCAAGGCGTCACTCCAAGAAGGACACGAGAAAGCATATCGATTTATGATTTAGAAGTCCAAGAAGCGTCGCTAATGTCTAGAAGTTATTTTTATTCTATTTAATTCACTGAGCTAAATAGACGTACGAATTCCACGATATAACCGGCGTTACTTGTTAGAATTAAGGACTATTTGGCTGTAATCCTCCACATATCAGTTAATTTCAGGTTCCCTTACGCCATCATAGAGCAAATTATCATTCATTACGTTTCACGTGGATAAGGTTATTGGACGTTCTCCAAAACGAATACATATCCTTAGTAACATCAAAAGAATTTCCACATTTTGTAGCACGTCGTGTCCCTTATATTTATCCCTTCATTAGCATCTAATTTAAATTCCTTTTACATTTTCAAAAATTCCATTGTTGCCTTAGTTTTCACCCCTCCTACATTCCGCCGTAATCACATATTTTCCCATTCTTTCGCTCAACGATGAACCTGTATGTATCTTCAAAAATGCCAAAAAATACTCTGAAGCACTCTCCATCTTTTCTAAGCACTTTTTCTGCCCCCCACAACTTCCTGAACGTCCTTCAAACTTCCCCAATATGATCTTTCATGTACTATATCATCCCTCATACTAGGATTATTAACCCTATCTTCGTTCCACATTTGTGATTCTCCAGTCAATACTCGATCAGTGTCCCCAAATGCACCATTTTGACAAAATTACCTCTCATTCTTTAAAAGTACATAAAACTTTCATTCATGGTTCATTCTGGCATTTTAACTTAAAACGGCGGCGGAAATAATTCCATTATCTTCGCCAATTCTTTTTCCAAAATGACAGTTTCCTCTCAAATTCTCTACAATTATTTCCACTTTCGCTAAAAAATGAAATGAATCTGGGAATCAATCACAGAATTAGCCACGCTAATACGTCACGCAGTGATGAAAAATCTGAATAGCATCCGTTCACACAAACTTAAACGCATTAAAACACAGTCACAATAATGCATTGCATAAGGTAACAGGAAAGAGACCCTTCTCTCGTGGACACTACCACATAAACACCATTGTGATTTCAAGTGTATAGAGAAGTGATGACGTTTAATGAAGCGAAATTGGCTAGAGAATAAAAACAGGCAAGTATAATCTGAAACTAAGACAGCAATTGGCATATTGCATAGCTGCATTATATTTAGGTTACTTCGACTTTAGATAGTTAAAGAACAGGTAAAGAGAAAAATGAAAAATATAATATCACAAGTTTGACGAGGAACTGATGGTAATCATTTTTAAAAGTAATTTATATCATTCATATAATTACGATATTTAACATGCGTTAACACACAACAGCAAGCGACTGCCTAAAATAAGAAACTCACGCCCGTAGAACTTTGGAGTTAATGATAGAGTTTGATCAGAGTCCTCCGAGAAAGTCGGAAAAGCTAAACCATCTCTCAAAACAAATACCGTTAGGTTAAGTTAAAGACATTGCACGACAATTTCAGCATTGTCTATATTATGGTTCTATAAAGAATTTCTTAATTCTAATTTGAGATGAATAAAAAAATAAAACTCGCCGAAACATGCCCTTTTAATAGAGATAACCATTACACAAAACCATCGAGAGTTATTTTAGCTATAAAAAATGAACAAAAATTGTACGTGGGGACATTTTATCCACTCGGCATGAACGGTGGGAGGTCCTCTCGGACTAAACAGACACCACTCGGCATAGTTACAAAGGAGCTTACACGCCGAGATAAGTCTTAACACGAATGATAAAATACAACGACATATATTGACGTGGAACCGTCTCGCAAACTGCTGGTTTAGGATGTAAACGGCGACAGTCACCGGCTTTTTTATTGAATTATGACGACCCGCTTCCACTTCTCGCGTCCGTGCCTTTGACCCTTTCCACGATAATGTACACCGCAAGCATAACACGACGTCTCTTCTTGCCTTTCGATTTTTACGAGGCAAGCTGACTCGACACTTAATAAATAAAAAAGATAGAGAGGGTGAGGAGGAGGGAAACTACCACGAAATCCACTCCGCAAAGAGAGACTCGGACCCCAGTGAAAAAAAAGGCGACTACGCTCGCGGCTCATGAGCCGGCAATTCCTTCGCCCATGCCCTATCGTAACTCAAGCAGTATTCCCACGGGAGAATACTTGCAAAAATGGGACGCTTGCGATGGAAACTATGAACCTATATTTGAATCACTGCAGCTTCATTCGCGCAATGAAACAGAATCACAACTACAGTTCCCAAGTTGCAAAGTATGAAATGTCCTACTCCCTGTTGCAATGTGGAGCGTGGCACTCTACGGATCAGAAGCATGGACCATTGGAAAAGCTTACCAGAACAGACTAGAAGCCTTCGAAACCAGGTGCTGAAGGAGGATGCTGAAGATAAAATGGACGGACAAAATAAGAAATTATAAAGTGTACAGAATAGTAGGGGAGGAGAGAACCATATGGAACACCATACAGAAAAGAAGAAAAATATGGATTGGACACCCCCTGAGACACAATGGGCTTGTGAAGAACATAATTCAAGGCACAATAAAGGATAAAGTCCCCAGAGGAAGATCCAGGAGTAAGTTCATGGAAAAATAATGAGAAAGGTACATAGGAAGAGATACCAGAAGGCAAGGGAACTAGCGTTAGTTAGGAAAGGGTGGAAGGCTGCAGTCAACCGATCTTAGGATTGAACAATCAATGAATGAATGCAGCTTCATTCGCGCATGACACAGAATCACAGCTAGGGGACCCTAATTGCAATGTATGAAATACTACGTACTTGGTAGCCAACTTAACTCCACTCCCACGGCATTATTTTTTGAAATTTCGAATCACATCATGAAATCTCCGCACAGGTTTTATAAAATTGCGCAATTAACTCGCTATATCCCTTAAGTATTATGCAAGCCACCACTAGGGTGTGTGGCACGGGGTAATTCCACATCAGGCATGCAGCGCTCCTCCCAGTTCAACTCAGAATCTCGTGCTTTCCCCCGGCCGCTAGGGGCAGACCAATTGGTAATTTGGAGAAGAATGCGCACTCAAGATAGAAACTTTGAGAGTATCGGCGAACATGCTAACATACAGTACACTCTATAAGATGCAACCACAGGTTGGAATTATTAATGGGATTAATAAATATTATTACAAGTAATAAAATCATGTAATATTACAACAAGAAGTTATATCATCATGTCAGACATTTCAAGCGGGGTGGAATGCTAATAATGATGGTAGGCTCTTCAGCACACGTCAATTTATAAGTAGTACTCATAAGAGAGATAATGAAATTATTCGAAAGGGTTTGATGTCACTGGTTGGAATTATATTTCACACGCACAGCAGAGCCTAGGTATTGGAAACCATTTCGGCTTTCGAGTTAATAAGTGGGTAAAACACATCGAGGTCCATAAGACGCTGACACGGGGTAAAACAAAAATTATTCAACCTAAAAGCACAAGGATGTACCAAGTCGTGGCCAAAATTATTCATGAAATACGAATAAACGAAATCTCTAACTTGAAATAGCCTCTACGTCAATACGCTGTTGTGTGACACGGGGAATCAGAACAATAGTCTTGGTGTTATAAGAAGCACGAGGAGGTGCTCGTGAGACGAATAGCAAAAACTAATTTCTGCATCAAAACTTTTGGTGCACATAGAAGGCGGACGGAAAGGAACGAGGAAGTGCTCAAGACGGTGGGTGAAGAAAGGAAACTTCTGAATGAAATCCGGAATAGGCAGGGTGGGTGGCTGGAGGAAGTAATAAGGGGAGATGGATAGCTCAAGGATGAGATAGAGGGAAGGATGTTGGAGATGCGGGGAAGGGGAAGAAAGAGAATAGGTTTCATGGACGGGATGAAGAAGGGTAGATCGTACACTGAGGCGAAAAAGGAAATGCAAGAGACCCCTCCAAGTGCAGAAAACCGTGAGAAAATTTTCTGACTTTCATGAAAACCTACCTTCAAAGGTAGAATATTAAAATTTTAAAAAAGATTAGTAGTCATGGTTATATTCGAGTTTTTCAACAGAGCATGTAGGGATGAAACGGTTTTCTGATATGATAGTGGAGTGGGAAGCAATAGCTAACCGATTTTGGGATTGATGACTACAGACGAAAAAATTTTTCCCTGGTTGAGAAAGAACACCCATTCATCACTCTATCTTAGCAATAAGCCGTCGAAGTAGACAGCTAAAACTTAAGCGCGTTAGGAACGGAAGAAAATATTACGAAATACCTCGATAACGCCAAAAACGTAGCCAAGTGCACGGGTAACAACCAAAAGCCTTCCAAACCCGACTCCATCGAGAGAGAGAGGTTGGAAAAGAAATCGTGAGGTACATCAAAAACTTCCACACAACCTCGCACCATCTTAACTGCCGCCACCTCACTCCTACCCCTCCTCAGGCCACGCCCCCTTCCACCAGCGAAAAACAACCCCGAGGTATCCCTAGCGTCAGACTTCTCCCTGCCATAGCACCTACCCATTAGTGAACTGTGCGCTAATCGACATCGCAACCGAGAAACTTCGCTTTAGACCCTCCTGCATCCTCCCCCTCACACTCCCCCCGCTTCCTTCCTGCTCCCTCCGCAACCAAAGCGCTTCCCACCTAGTGAGCACACCATACTACCTCTTCCCTATCCTATCCCCCCCCCATTGCATCCGCGTGAACCCCATCAATCTCTTAAATGGCGCCCTCACCCCCCTCCATACACCGCCACCTCCAAATGTCCCCCCTCCTTCCTTCACTTCTCTCCCTAAGCCTCGTTTTTGGCTTCAAGAGATATAGCTTCCACTCCCCTCTCACTCTCCGCTTCGCTTACTTCCTTCCTCTGTTTCTCACAGTTCCCCCTTATACTCCCCCCATTGCCCCGCCCACAAACACCCCCTCGTATTCTTTTCATCCCTCCTCCTTGAGGGTCGCGCCTAGTATTGTCGTCGCTGCGGAGGCGGGAGGGTTACCAGAAGAAGGGAAGGCTCAGGGTTTTGCGAGGCTTTCCAAGAAAATTTTCATCCACTAAATTTCACGGAACGCACCTAACTTGATTGAGGGATACTCTCGACACATATCTCCATCGCATGTCTTAATTATAATGCACACAGACGCTATGCATGTCACTTCACGACATATGGTCATGCATTCCAGTCGTTGACAACCGAGCTAGACAAGAAAAGATCAATAATTCGGGTCTACGCAGGCAAGCTTTAGACATTTTGAAAGATTCGAAACCCATTCTGAAACCTAATGCTTATAATTGGAATAATTGTTTTCGAAAATGAATTAAATACGCGAAAATGAGTAAGTTTATCTCAACAAACACAACATATTTACCTCTTGATTTCATTCGCTAGCATAAGAACAAGAGTGAACTCCGCCAAAACGTTCCTTTTGACTCTTCAAGATTTATTTGGACAGTGGCATACAACGCTTCATTCTAATCCGAAAGGATATATTTCGGACAAACATGATTGATATCTGCAGTGAGACCATCAATATGCTACAATCACTCTACATCTTTTCCAGTCGATGATAAAATAGATACGATAAAAAAACCTCAAATAATAAATTATGCCCACGCAACAGGACAAGTGACTCACGAAAATTCTACGGAAATTAGAATGGGGACAGGTTACAGACTTCGTATGACAAAACGGAATTACACATGAGCGAAAATACAAGAGGAATAAAAGGGCAAACAAGTGGAGGGAGATTGGCATGCGAACAGTTGAGGCAAATTAAGAGAGATAAATAAAGAGAGAGCTCTCAAGGGTTAAGTGAATAATCGCTGAATAGGAAATAATGATGGGTAGCTGAAGAGTGGCAATAGGAGAGACGAGGGACTTCAGTAACCGATTTCCAGGCTGAAAAATTAATGAATGGATTGAGCTTTCCCTTTTAGCCATTTCCTTTCAACCGCCCCTCCTTCAGTTTCTTTCATTAAGACGTCTCTTCACCCAGATGTCTGAAAATACTCCGTTCTCATTTCGTTTCGTCGGGCACACTGTCAATACCGTATACACTTACAAATCCGAAAAATCGGCAAGGAAATTTCATTTATTCATCAAGATCAGTTGATTCCAATCCCCACGTAGCTGCTCTCGAGCAAATGAAAAGAGTTTAAAAAGTTGAAGGACTGAACACAAGAAGTAGGTTTTCACGCGAACAGTTAAAGAGAAGTATGATTTAGTTTTTTCCCGGCGAATAATATGGAGGAAGTCTTCTCGGTTCGTCCACCGGGATAATTTTTTTGTTGAAGTTAAAGAGAAGTAAAAAAAAGCCGCACAGAAACCAAAACATACACTCAAATATTTGCACCATTCATTCAACACATTGCCTTGTAGTCTGATTTTTACAATAGAGAATAAAAATGAAACAGTACGTTGCACTGGCATACGGGAAGGAGTTTTTTTTTTCTTCCGGCGGACAAAATTGATCGTTAAGTGATCTACATCTACACACTACCCTGAGAGCCGCCGCATGGGCGTATGGCAGGGGGTGTTAGGACACCAGCCGTGTAAAGGATAACCTTTTGTGAGGTGAAACTGTGAAGTGTATAATGGGAGTGTTTTGACTGTTTGACTGGAGCTCAGTTTTGATTATGGTCACTTGTTGTGCGTGGAAAGAACGGGGTTTTGTGCATATCTATCCGGCAAGGTATCTCTCTTATTCTATCTCTTCTGTCGGACCTAGAAATGTAGCGTGGCGTCAAAATGATTGTCTCTGCGTCGCTTTGAAACACCATTACGACGAGCTAGACTGCTAATTTTGCAGGAGCCCAAAACGTTGCACATCTACATAAAGCTTTCCTTAAATGCCCATCCTTGTCCCTTATTGGAACACTTCTCGCATAGACACTAGATTTAATTTATGCAATTCAAATACTCCTGGTCATTCATTGAAGTGCGTAATCCAATGATACACGTTTATAACAATATATTTAACTCCGAAAACTTTCACAGCATCTAAAGTAGCGTATGCTTAGCGAAAATTTATCCGGTGCCACACACCCTTGAGATGACTTGCATAATACTAAGTAGATTACACTCATCATTGTTCCCATAGGACCATATGAGGAAACTCGCCCTTCCCAGTTTTTCAACAGTTCCTCCTTGATGGCCTTTTCATATTCGACCTCCATCGTACATCATCCTGCACCCCCTCGGCTCAAGACGCTATCTTCTCTCTTTCGCAGGAACCCAATTGTCTCCATTTCGACCGAATAGAGTGTTTCATATGGCTATCTTCTCTCCGCTTCTGCTTCCCTCCTTCCCCCCCGTGACCTCACCATGTACAACTCATGACCCTCTCCCCGCCGAAAAAAAAGTCCTTACCCTCTTCACGGCGCACACCCACAACTTCCACTAAACTCTTATCCAAGGGACTATTTTTTAGCTAGCTCTGACATTTCGGCTTTAATTTTTTTCCCTAAGGAGCTAACACTCATCCCTCCTCCGCCCAAGCGCCACCAGCGGTGCATGTTTGCACAACACGTTATCGGCGGCGGCGCGATTGTGGGGGCAGAACGGAGGCGGAGTTGTAGTAATACACAGTAGTAACGGTGGTACGATTTCGTGCCACCGACTAGTGCGCGGCGCCACTACACCGGAGGTGGGAGGATTTGAGGGGCATGGAAGCGGACAGGGAAGTCGGCTTACTCGGCAAACCGCGAGGACACAAACGCAGATAAACCTTCTGCCAACGCGAAAACGGTACGGCGCAGGACCAGGACGTTTTACGCTCGGATACATGAAAGAGCTTTCACCATAGACGACACGTCTTTCTGCAGGCATTCCTAATCTCGTTTTTGCCAAGTTATCTCCCTAAATTTGACGCAAAATAATTGGAAACAGTGAGTCAAAATTATTACGGACGACCATTCTAAAATTTGCATTTTTTTCAACTTACTCGACTCATAAAAATTAGCAACTCATGCACTCGACGGTAGGAAAATTTCAACGTAACTTTTAAGAAGCTAAATGCTGAGGCAATATAAATTACACGCTAAGGGTTAATTACACATTCAAAATGAAATATTTAATTCACGGAGGTACGAGGGTATAAATTACGAAGGCGTCGCGACGCTCCATTAATCATGCATAAGCAGGTAAAATATACACTAATTATAAGAAAAACTAAAAGGTTTAAATTTAGTCTCATTCGTAGTTTTTAAATCCTCCTCATACAATTCAATTCAATCCCTAACAAAACACTAATTTTGGTCCACTGCAGTAAAGTAACTGAGAACAAAGTTTCGTGCAAAACAGAAGGTCGCGGGTTCCAATACAAACTCAGACTCGGTGTTTGTGTATCCAAGTTAATATTCAAGTCCTTGGATATTGGACAGTATGGCACTGGGCCGAATTCAATTGATTCACGTAAACCCCAGGTTTCCGAAGTTTTGGTCTGAGTAAGAATACGAATGGGACTAAAAGTAAGCATGTGGCTTAGTCATGGGTTTAAACTTTATAAGGCTAATCCAGAATTTCAGCCTGCACACTTTCTCCCGACTATAGTAGCCAGAGCAAACCCCACACAACGATTAAACGACGCTATAACACTCAGAACGATTTAATGGAAGCGCCGGATTAACTTTTTCAAACCAGCATTGACCCAGACTCTACAAAATTTTGAATGCACCAGTTAAAATTAAAGTCTTGAGGACCGCAAGAAAATTTTCTATTTCATAGATTTTCCCAAGGTGTAGGACAACCTTTATACCCCAAAATGTAGCTACTGACTCCAGAGCTCACGTTCATCCATAAATTCTTGATTAATACAAAAGTTTCAACATCATCTAATCTGATAGTTTTTTCAGCTGCTAAGCACACGGATACGCTCCATAATACTTCCTCTCCCCGTCTATCCCTTCATCACCTGATCCCTCCCTTCAAGTTTCCGGTCTTCCTTCATCCCATACACAGCGGAAGCCTCTTCTTGCCCCATCTTCACCCGCCATCCATCTACTACCTATACACACAACATCTCACAGCAGACTCCCACACCCTCTGGAGGCACAATAAGCACAACAGGGAAGAGGAGGGAGCTGGAATGGTATCATGGGAGGAGGAGTGAACGTTGGGGGGATCGAGAGTGGGCGAAGCCCACCCCCTCCCAAGGGAAGCAAAGAGGAGGCGTGGAGCCCAGTCGTATGTACGCGGGGGCCGAGTCACCGCGTTCTCACCAATTACCGGGCGAGGAGAAGCTAGGAACCGAATGAAGAAAATGGCAGGCGGTCAAGAAGAAAACGGAGACGCTTTTCACGACTCGCCCAATGGACGAAGAAGAGGAGGCAAACATTAAGAACAAAACTGGAGAAGGAGATTAATGCATGGGTTTATATTCCGTTTCAGAATTCCGGCTGTAAAGTCAAATATTTCGAAAACGGTCAAATTATTTGAACAAGAGTAACCATATTATTATAATATTATCACCAGCTGATGATGATATAGTATATCGAAACATGGGTCGTAACAAATCTAAATTAAATTACAATTTTTGTCTTCACTATGTTTTAATTTCACCACACCATGCCTGATTTCTCTCTTTTTGAGAGAAGCAGATGTAAAACTGGTTTCACTTATAAGACACTGAAGACAGGCGGCTATGTTTTTGGGCAAAACAATAAGATGCTCTTGTGCCTTTTTTTGCTGGACAAATTCATGAGAAGCTTTGAGGCTTCTTGGAAGAAGATAAAGAGAGAATCCGTCTAGCCTTTTCAAAACACTGTTATTTAGTTTTATAAAGACAAAAATACAAGCGCCATTGATTAACTTTTGTCGCTAAAGAGCTATAAAACGAATTTCATCGAAATCTAGTAGGTGAGGAGCATAACTTTTGCCACCAATATTTTCTCAAACCTAACACTTCTAAGTGAGGGATGAAGGCATTATAACATACATATTGATTCTAATACATATTTTAACATCTATTTAGTTTTGCAGTCAAGTTAAACTAATAGATAACAACGCCAAGCCTATATGTAAGTGCCGGTAATACTTTAAAATTTTGGTCAATATAGATTTCTCATTATGTAATTAAAATAATGCTCAATTCTGTTTCTAATTTATTTCCTGCGTGTAAGCAGAGAACGCGGTAGAGTAAAAAACAATAGAAGGATAATAGCCAAGGGTAGACAGGCACGAAGGGGTGGTTCGAACTGGACGTGGTCCATGATAGCCCCTAGCGGACGTGTTCCGAAGGAGACCCGCATATGGCGTCGCGGTGCGGGGGGAAGGTCGTCCCCATCTCAAGACGGTGTGCTGCGAAGGGGGAGCCTTTGAAAGATTACGGCGAGGATTAAGGGAAAGGAGGGAAAAGGGCGGTCGGTCGGTGGATGAGAACTGGTGATAGATAGGCGTAGGATGAAGAGAAAGAAGAAAAAGAGCCTCCGGAGACGAAATCAAGATCGAAGACATAAAAACAGAGCGCGGAGGGAGAGGAGCCGGCGAATGATCAGATCACTTTCTCACTCCTCCAACACGTATATTTATGGTCCATTCGAGCTCGATGCCGGGAGTGAAGCAAAACCTTCAAAAGTCTTATCTTTCAGCGGCTCATGAATACAAATTCGGACCCGCACCACGTTACACGGTGACTGTTATATATTAGTATGATAATCGTAGGAATAAACTCGCCAAGGTTTCGACAGTTCACAGCAGACGAAACATATCGGTTCACTTATTCCTTTTGGATTGCCGGGGCGGAGGACTTGCAATGAGAAAGGACATAAATTTCGCTCGTAAAGATAAGAACCATGGAATAGGAAATGGCTGCAACGACCCACTAGAAACTATGTAACTTCAAAGTAATTATGGTATATGTTAGAACGAATTAAAATCCGGCAAGTTGACTATTCTTATATTTGGCGAATAGTCCACTCAAAGATGTTTGTTAACATTCAGAATACGAAAGAAAAAAAGCTCCGAACAATATAAGTAACTGTGATAATACTCAGGTTCTGAACAAAACTGAGGTGAAAAATTATTTACGTGGTCCAAATAAGAAGATTGTGAACATCGCCTTAAGCTGTATTTATACAACATACATAAGAAGTGAATATGCAAGTGACTATACTTATTATTGGAGGATTACTGCTAACAATAGGGTATGATGAAAGGGATACCACAGACACAGATGAGCTGACATGGGTGCAAACATCATTGACGTCCTCAAATATTTCAGTTAAATACATAATTGAACGTAATATAATCATTTTGAAAAATGCACTGTATTATTCCAAGTTTGCTCTACTCAATTCAACGGTTGAAAGATAAATGGATTAACAATATTCAGTGCATTGGCTGACTGAGATCTAGTTCGAGGTTAGCAACCAATAAAATATCCTTACTGTTCGGCAATAATTTATTGATTTGCGTGATATACTTGGGGCATAAATAACAAGATGTCCAGGACATATCAAGCATCGCAGAAGCAAGTGTCCAGTTTCTATCACGATTAAGCTAAATGAGACGTTCGTCCGTAAACTAATTAACTCTAAGAACGAGAACGCAATCACTATTTTTTGGTATTTTTTATTCGCCCGCAAACGACATTGCAATCATTTTGTCGGACTTTCGTCCTGAAAATTATTCCGTAGATTTTAACTTTAGAGTACATGTAAATAGTTACTCTAAGCATATAATTCACTGATAATGGCGATATATCAATAAGGATATAGTGAACGCGAGAAAGTTATTTTGATTGCGAAGCAAAGAAAGTAGGAGAGGTGAGAAGGAAATGAAAGAATAAAGGCAGATAAACAAGAAATGACTACGTCGAATGACAGCAAGCTAACGCCACTAATTAAAGGAGATGAGTTTCACATTCGCCTAGCAGCCACGTAATGCTGGCGGTCAAATAGAACTCCAGAGAAATGGAATGGCAGCGTCAATTATCCCGAGGATTCATTAGAAATCAAGGCACACCCACTGAAAGTGAGATATTGTCTTAATCATTGCAGGCGAACGTAGACCGTTTATGATTCTACGTTGAAGAGACGAGAATAGTGACTAAAGAATATTTTTCCGAGCAGAAATATTAGCTTTCTTTGAGTCGGATGAGGAGATGGTTTCACGCGATTGTAAATATCCAATAAGATGCTTTATTATCATAGTGTAAAATATATTACTCCGAAATGATATCTACTGGATTCAGACTTTTTATGTCGCCCCGTTTCTCTTCAGGAAAAATTGGGGGAAAATACGGAGGCAATCGGGTTGGTTGTGCGGTAAAAGTGTTGCCCTCCCTTCCCGAGGGTCGGGGATCGTATTCCGGAAGTGGCGCAGATTTTTCAGTCCCAGCTAAGGTGCCGTATGGAGATGACTTGAATCAGAGTACCCCGTTCGTCAGATGGGACGTAAAACTGCTGTCCCTATGGCTCTCCACCAAGAATGGACACACGACTGAAGCTGGAGATTTAAAGGAACCGACGCTTAACGGGATAACTAACAGGACACAGAGATTTTAAGTATTATCTGATGAGAATCGGTAAGCAACTTGACGATGATTGCAGTTGTAATCAAGGAGATAACAGCGCTACATATAGAATAGATGAATTTCCTAAATACGAAATAGAAAGGACTGAGTTGAAAAAGTAATACTCTGGCAAACAAATAATCTATAAGAATTAGAAGTGAACCAAGAAAACTCGAAAGCGGCAGAATGGAGGAAAGGATAAGAGGAATAAGATTCCGACTGGACGAGAGGAAGAGAAGAATAAAAGGAACGAAGAGGAGTTGTAGAGGAAGACGACCTTGTAACCCAAGAGAAACGTGGAAAGATATTTTAGTGTATCAAGATATTGCAGATAGAAATAAATCGACATGAAGAGAAAAAATTAGAAAATTTTTATATGATTAAAAAAAGCAAATTTTGAAAAATTATTAAAACTAAAATGTAACTATATAAGAATAAAAACATTGAATTTGAGAAAAATGGGGATAAGAGTTCCTTTGGTACCGCGGTGTGATTGTAAAAAATAAACAATAAAGAGTACTCCGTTTGCCCCTTGGCGACTTTCGCCGAGAGGTCTAATGCTAACGCCGGGTTTCTCTCCAACATTTTCTACATTCTCTAAATGCTCCCCTCACCAACAATCACGTCCGTCCTTAATGACGCGAATGGCTTTAGTTATCGGTCCCATTCCAAAAATTACAAACCAGCGAACAGCGAAAGAGCATAGAACCTAAAACTACAGCCGACCGTGAGAGTAGTGGAACTACAACACTCACCTGCTCAACATTCTTCCCGCGCGGGAACATAACCTTTCTCTAGGGATGGGATGCAGCGACGATTTTTTTACGCGATGACAGGCAGAGAGCGAGAGAGTATGTGCGATGCCACTCTGGCTGTCCCTTTGGTCAAAGGTAGGCGGTGTTAATGCAGCGTGAGTCCCCAGCAGAAGTAGGAGAGCGGAAGAACTATACAACGCATCGACCATTCCGTGAGAGAGCGCGCACGTGTATCGCACGCGGCATATTAAATGGAGGTTTTTTCGAGGGTCTCTCGTAACTTTTAGAGGCGTAAAACTAGGCAGAGGGTGAGAGAAAGGGGCTAGGAGTGTTCTAAGTGTTAGCGGAGGAAAAAAGCAGGCTGGAAAGGCGAAGGGAAGCAGCGCGGCAGCTTAACCCGGCAGCGGCAATAAACTTAAATGAAAGATGGGATCATCTTTGGAGGGAGGAAAAGGTGAGGAGAGTAGAGAGTGGATAGGAGTAGAGAGAGAAGAGGGGGTGTAGACGAAAGTGGGCGGGGCGTGAGGAGGGAGTTGAAAAGGAGATGAAGGAGGAAGTGGTAAGAAAGCTGCTCTGAACAAGGGGAGAAGATTGATACCAGGATGTGTTCCTCCTTCGACCAGAACCACTCTAGTCTTTACCAATGATCATAAAGTCAGCATCGGATGGTTGATTCGATCCACGTAACTTCTAACGATCTGTGTTCACCTTGCGATTTCCTTACTCATATAAAAATAACCTTGCTAAACCCACTAAAGGTGGGTCAAATTCTCCCAGAACTCGATTGTTCGCGTGGGTCGCAAAAATAGATTTATAACGATCAACTAGAAAAAATTAGCGAAACACAAACTCCTGAAGGTGGGCTGAGTGAATGATTGCGAGCAAAACTTTCTCAAGAGAAGGACCTTGTATTAAACTGCGTTAAAGTTGTTATTACGACGCTCTTAAGATAATAAATGGGACTGGCTACATGCTGACTGAACAATCTTGTTGTCTTCTCCTTTTCCCGACGTTCAAATATTGCATTTAGGCGTAAAAGCATGACATTCAAAAGTATGAGGAGTTATATGTCAGTGAGATGAAGAGAAAAAAGTTAAGAAGAGAAAAATATGCGTTCGTAAAATATTGGTAAGAGTTTCTATATCAATTGTATCCGTTGCGAGACCATCTTTTAAAATTGCTGGAAAAACATCTCTAAAAATTGCTAATCATTTAGTGATATTCCGACTCACATTTCTCACCTCTTTCCCATGTCGCCGCTTAATTAGCATATGGGAAAACTTTTTGCAACCACTTCAAACAAAATTTATAATTTTATTTCTTTAAAATTTTAACAAACTCCAAGTCTCAAAGACATTGGACTTTTGCTGGCTTCGGTTAGCATTTTTGAAAATAACCCATCCCAGCACAAAAACTCACGTAGAATTTTTCTATTAATTAATATACCGAACCAGGTCCAATAAATAAGTGAAAGAGACGGCGAAAGTGAAATTTATTGCAACCAAGGTCAGTGTACGAATAATTGAAACATCATGAGAATTCGTATTCTGCTCCAAATAAATCATGGAAACAAAGGGTCGAGGGCAAGGTTCTTGGAGCGCAGCAGATTGAAAATCCAGTAGAAACGTGGTACACAATACGGATTTTCCATTAACTTCAGCGCGCTGCTCACTTCGTAACACAACAGTGCAGTTGATTTCCTTCCGCTACATACACCGCGTAATATAAAATAAATTACAATGGAAAACCATAAGATTCGTTAAAAAGAGATATAAACAAGCAGATAGAGTGGCACGGCTGATGAAAGGCCTTGCTTGAAATCCCTCAAAGACTCTCGAGAGGCTCAGCACACTACATTTTGTAGGTTTAGTATCTTGAAAAATTCAGGTCATATGAGTTTGAAATGGAAGTTAATATTTTGATCCGACTCTACATCTCTGGAACTCATAAAAGAAAAATTAAGAAAGATGAAATGCCGAATTGTTAAATACATAGCCATGGCTGGTGTATTAACACACCCTATCACAAGCCTCGGCGGTGGCTCGTAAGTAGTCACCGCCGTTGACAAGAGTGACTAGAGGATGCCAAGTGCCGGCTGATCACCGAACGCTTCGTCGACGCAAATGGTTCCTGTCACCGTCACTCCTGTACGTGTAAGTGTTCATACTTACTAGCTTCAACACTTCGAATAGAAAGGTTAAAAAAAATAGAATAGACTGGATGAGGAAGGGAGCGGAAGAAAAAAAAAACAAGATGAGACACAGGGAGGGAAAGAGAGATCGTGGTGAGTACCAGAGAAAGGTGAGGAATATGTCTCCCAATTAGCGAGCCGCCGCCCGCCGGGTACAGTGGGCACGGCCCCCAACCCCATCAGCCAGTCGCTCTTCATACTCTCACACACCCACTGCGCCTCCCCCGCGAACGCGCCCGGCACGCAGTGCGACCCACGCCCCGAGACTCTCCCTCCCTCTCCAACGCCCGCGCATTGACGGCACCGCACGCGCGCGTGTTATAACATGAGCAATGAAAGAGGGAGAGAGGAAAAGATACCACCTCCACAAGCGGGACCACCTATATTGCGCCTCCGCTCCCGTGCATCCTCACATCTTCACGCACCCTAGGCTGAAGGAACGCGACGCAACGTAATGGACGTAGAAAATGTATGTTAAATTATGTAACTAAAATAACGTCTGCCACGTTTAACCAATAATACATTTTGTATTGTGGATTATCTGCATAACATAATTCATGTTGGACTCGCGTTTTCCCTCTCGAAACTTGAGGCCATGTGGCGAAATCTTGTATGCTCGATTAAGTTGGAATGAAAAAAAAATATAATTTTGACGTAAATGATTCAGCCGCGCATGTATGTAAGTTTAAATAATCACTTCTGACAACATGGAAATTACGGGCAATTACATCGGACGATATGCAATGCATGGAGAACTACGACGGCAGCTTCTCCACAAGTTTGAGACCTTTTTGACTGTGCAAAGCCCCAAATTACATGATCTTTATATTTTATGTATATTTTTAAAATGCCTAGCGCGAAATCCAACACAAACCGACTCGTCCAAACAACGATTCAGAAGTTTGAGGTGGAATCTCAGTAAAACATACTCTTCATTGGCATTTAACGGAAGGACTAAAAGGCATTTTTGTAAAACAGCGATTTCCACAATGTATTTTGTTGTTCACAACTACGGTTTGGATACAAACATTTTCAAATCTGTTTCATTCATACGATGACATACATCCGCATATTTACGTGTGTGGCTCAACTAAAATTAACCTACAAATTCGTTTTAACAATATTGTTATCCGATTTCATCAGCGTTCATGAAGTCAGAAAAAACTAAAGCACGTTTTTAGGCGTAAAAGTTCAACAAAAATGCAAAAGAACAAACGTGTATACACAAATTTAACAAAAAAATTATTCCAATAGTGAAAATCCCATTTTCCACTGTGCTGAATGAGTCAATTGTAGGTTAAAGCAAATTATGTCAAAATGTTACATAGAAATATAATGAATAAATAAAAAATTTGACTCTATTTGAATTTACTAAGCTATGAAAAAATAAACATTGAATTGCCAAATAAGTGACATTATTATATGTTTTTCACATCACTCTACGACAGTAAGAAAAAAATCATATACAACATACTGACTTCATAAAGCTTACTAAAGCAGTTAAGCATGACGATGACGCTCCAACAAAGTTTGTATCTCATTTTTAAAGCGACTATAAAAACGTCCAGAATAGTAAATTTTAGCACCAAAAATAGTTTTCAAACTCTCTCTTTTAAAATTTTCCCTCAATGATTACTCTCCATATGAGGACAAAATATCCTTATTCTCAGGAAATCATAACTGCCCACGCACGTTTCTCTCGAAAGACACCTCTGACATCCCAATCCTCAATGCTACCATGTATTCGAGCACGAAAAATGGTCTTTTGAAAGAATATTTGACTGCTGATGCGAAGATGTTTGCTAGGGAGCATTCTAGCATTGTCACAAAAAAATCGCACGTGTTTCGTACATGCCTGACACACCACCACTTTCGCGACAAACTGAGAGGATGTATTGGGACAGAGCAACGTGTAAACACGCTCATCCTACAGCGGATGAACAGACGACGCGCAAATGGAAGGGAGCGGGGCCTCCCGGGGACTGCACGCTGCGTTATTCTCCGCCTTTTATGATTCCCGGCGATGTTTCTGGAAGCCCTGGGAACGTTATCAGACGGAGGAGGAATAATGGCGAAAAGGTTAGGCCCGCGCCGAGTTATCCGGAGCAAGTTCCTCCATGATACTGCAGATTATCGAGCGGGATAAGCCCGAAACGGTAGCTTCCCAAAGTACCAACTAAGCCATTCATCGCCCCCACCAAAAAAGTTGAGGGAATAATATTAGGACTGAAAAGTTTCATCAAAATGTTTATCACGGAACTCCGCTTGGCGCTCTTTTAATCACCCGGGTAAAACCCATCCCAATCTCCCGAGGTATCTGCCTACCTACGTGCTTAAAGCTAACCCATTCACAGCAGTTTTCTTAATTCCATTGTTTCTTTCCCTCACTTCCCTGCTCCACAGGTTTTCATAACGTATCTCGCTAATGCATTCGCCTCCACGGGTGCCGTAAATTAAATTTCGGAGACGGTGCACGATCTCGCCGACGAAAGGTTTTCATGAAAACACCGAAATGCGAAGAAGAAGAAGAAACTACTTTTGACTGCGCGGTAATTTTTACCCGTGAAGTACTTTGAAAAAAACGGATTCCGGATTTTTGTGCTTAAAAAAAGATGCACTATCTAGAGAAGGATGAGAAAAACTATAGTCGAGAAAAAAAAGTTGTTCCGCTCTTTGCTGAAACACGAAATCTCATCCGCCTTCGCGTAAAGGCGGTTCTGGCTGTATAAATAAAAGTTGCAGAAAAACAAAACACGCGCGATTGCTCGCGAGAGAGAAGAATAAGCATCTCCCTCCCCGTCGTCGACGCCGTAAAAATTGAATAGCGCGAGAAGTCATCACAAGAGTGCCTCCGCCTGGCCTTTTCAACTCCGACCAAACTCTTCCGAAAACACCTCCGCGGGCTGTGCAATAATTATTTCCTCACTCAACGGCCCGCCGCACCCACGGCCCCCACTCGACACACCCACGCCCCTTCCCTCTCCCACCCTCTAACTCCCGCTCCGACAAAAAGCCAATTTAACTGAATAAAGAGAAAATGGGGAACAAGAAAAGGGAGGAAGCCTGAATGGAGGACTGAGGAAAAACAAAAAGTTCCTAGCCGAAGTAGGGGAGAGACTGAGCGGGAAAGGAAAGGTTGGGAAGAAGAACTGAGAGAAAAGTTGGGGGAGGAGGAAAGATGGCGGAGAAGAAAGGAGAGGAAGAGAACGTCACAAGATCTTCATCTCCACTCCGTTTCGCAAGCCCAGAGAAAAGAAAAAGAAATATACAAAACAGGGTACGACTGGAGATGAAAATGGAAGGGTAATCAGCGACAGAGGCGCGTGCAGGCTTCTTTCGTCACTCCATCGCGTGCGCATGCACTCCTTCCTTTCGACGGTTTAACTTCATCATCATCATCATCCCCCGCGTCGAAAAGATATTTCCCTTCCCCCCCGCGAGAGGAGGAGGAGAAAGCGCCCAAGGCACGCCTAAATTGAAACGAAGCGATCCGCGTTTTGAGGAAATACCGCACGATGGCGCTATAGCACGTCTTAAAGCCGGGGCGAAACTTCATTTGATCCTCTCTTTGCCCCTCGACATTCCCCCGTGTCGAGGAATAATAATGGGCCATTTTCCTAAATTGGTAACGGGAGCGATTCCTCATGTTGAAAAGGCTTCCTGGGTATCGCTCCTCTGAGCACTCA
Source organism: Ceriagrion tenellum (assembly GCA_963169105.1). Classification (NCBI taxonomy): domain Eukaryota; kingdom Metazoa; phylum Arthropoda; class Insecta; order Odonata; family Coenagrionidae; genus Ceriagrion; species Ceriagrion tenellum. Next base: position 115,396,501 of record OY720635.1, on the reverse strand, counting down.
TCCTCATGACTTCCCCTCCTTCCAAAGCGTACACGGTGTTTGGAAGGTAATCATGAAATATGGACAGACGCCCAGGAAAGCGTATCCTGCAATGCACAAATTTACAGCACGAGCCAGATAATCCCTTCACATCGAGTAAGTTAACTATGTACCACCTATCAGTAGAGGCACCTGTTTGTGGTGAAAAATTTTGCCTGATTTCGCTATTTTTTTAAGTTATTACGCTACATTTTTTGCTATTTTTATTTAATTTCGTCAATAATTTCGCTAAATTTTATTCCCACTCTTCAGCAATAAAAGCTAAGCCAAAATATCACTGATAGCGTATTTGCAGTGAAACATCATCTTTTACGCGTTCCATAGTTTGAGGCTCAACTAGGTGGAAGTTGATTTTCACAAATGAAAATGTAATTTGGTGTTCTTCCACAGATTTACTTTCCTGGTACAACATGATTCGACACAGCGGTTACATTTTCATTTGTGATCATCTTTTATTTTGGCATAAGTACAAGACACTTGAAAATTATACATTGATGAAAACACGTACATCAAAGCATGACAGTTTGGAAAGTATTTATTCAGCCACTTTAATAAGTAGGGCCTAGCCAATATAGATAATCTACAAATCAGTATGAGAAAGACAGAGATACCATGACTTCCATAATACTGGGAGTCAGAGCTGTTCTCCTGTCAGACATTATATTACAATATAGGCTACTAGGTACCTAGGTAAAGCACTCATCACAGATGTGAACAATCGTTTTCGACACTTGAACCATTGATACAGGGATATCACAATCAATGTCACCATCTGATTCCCTTTCTTATCTAATCCATATAATTTTCACACCACTCCTTGAGGTTTCCCTCAAAGAGAAACATGAAGAGGATAATCGCTGAGAGAAGAGAGACAACTAGTAGTCGCTGAGTCGCACAGAAATTCTGAGTGAAAGAGATGGGTGGTTTCTTTAAACACTGATGGCACCTTGGCGGGATCAAATATCAGTCCAGACGAATGATTAATTTTTACTGACAAAATTCAATCACTCGTCGCCGGAATACCGTGAAAGATTCTGAGACGCGGGATTGAAAAAAGTATACAAACACGGTGGGCATGTAAGGCGAAAAAGGAAGAATGATACATACAGGAATTGGCAAGATATTTCTAGAGTAAATTTAGATGCAAACATGAAAGCATGCCTATTATGAAGGAGGATTTTTAATCCGTGGATTAAAAAATTGGGAAGATAAGAAAAGTCATGAGCAGGATGTATCGGGAGTGATTTTCTCAGTGAATAAGAAGAAACAATTGGCAAGATTCCTGATGCTCCGATTTCATTACTAGGGTGGTGTGATGATTAAAATGTCGGCTCTTAGTTGCGTCCACTATATTGAAAGTTTACCGCGGTTAAAGTGCCGGTGACCTCTGGTGAGAAGTTAGGAGTCACTGAAAGAACGACTGAAGTAAGCTACGTGCCAGTAGAAGTATCCAGCAGTAGCCACATTTAAGGTCTGTTTAGAATATTAATTACATAAATGTATCATCGATGGAATGGACTTTGTGTCTGAATCAGTCCAGGGGAGTTTAAACTTCCCTTTTAGTGACGGCTGCCATCTTTCTGATCGTCTATCAATCTTTAGAACTCGCATTTTAACCACTATTTCACCCATGTTCCGTTCAAACGTATTTCAATTTCTGGTAACCAGAAATGACCCTGGTAACTCTGGCTTGATAAAATAGTTAGACCCCACTTGGGATATGCCGCTAATGTTTGGGATCCTCATGAAGTAGGCCTGGAAACAGAGCAGGAACGCGTACAGAGAAGATCGGCAAGATATATAAAAAGATGTCTTGCTGGTGTTACTGACCTCTTGCAACAACTAGGATGGGAATCGCTTTCAGACTGTCGATTGAAATTTAGACCCAATCTTTAATGTGAATCCAAAACCACTCCATTTTCCGACGAAGTTAATAATGTCTTACGTACTCCAACATAAACGGTAGATCATATCATTAGAAAAAATTATGGAAATAGACTTCGGAACGGACAGGTTTAAAATCGTAGAGTTCTTTTTTTCCGCAATAAATGAGACCGTAATGGCTGCAATGAGATTTTGAAGTAGTTTAGTTTCCGAACAGTATAGCTGATTAATGGATATACTCTCTAATGCTTGTTCCTAATTCTGCCGCGTAGTGCTAACATCGTGTTTTGAATGCTCACTGCATGGCTCTTGCATCACGTTTACGTAGTGGCTTTATGGATTAACTCAATAGTTTCTGTAGCATGGTAGATTACCTGTAGTGTACTGTACGTTGGTCAAAGTTTCACTTTACGCTATAGTGCATGTTGATGATAAATTTCCCTGCCAAACACCCTTAAGGGGGCTAGCACGGTAATACGTAGATATAGTTTAATAGGGTTTGCGCCATCTTGTTTTCACACAGCGAATCGAGTTACCAGCGTAGAAAGCTATATGGCAATATAAACGAGGCATGATTTGGAATGAGCGCATAAATAACTCTACCGAGTCACATTGTATATTTAAGATATCAATCATTAAAAACTAAAACAAACAAGGGCCGTTCATAAACACTTTTTTTAAGGCCGCTCCAGACCTTTCACTGATCGACGGTATGACGAACGATCGTGACAAAAAGAACGAGGCTTCCGCCGCGGAAATTTTAATTGTACGGCAGGCGTGTTCATCTCACCAATCGCGCGAGGGAGCACAGGGCCTGCAAAAACTCTAAAAGACTTAAACTTCCCCCTCAAGATCGCCACCCCTCTGATAATGCGCCAGGCAGGTGGAGAAGGGATCTCTTTCTCGCTTTTCCATCGGGAGATTGAAAAGAAACAGCGATAGGTAGGGGGGGGGCAAAAAAGAAATACTCCTCCTCCCCCCTCCTCTTCCTCCCCAGAGAAGCAAGCTCCTTGGAAAAGTTTCAGACATCGAGTTTCTTCCTCCCTCCCTTTTTTCCGGTGCTTCCACAACCACGCCCCCCTCCCGCCGATTTTTCCTCTCCTCTCCATCCCTCCCTTTATCCGACCAGACCACACCCGAATGCTCTCGTATCGCCATTGCACCGAAGAAAAGACCTCCGGGAGAGGCAAGATGGCGGGTGAAGGAGGATTCGGGATGAGAAGAAGGTGCAAATGCGAGGGGAGAGTTAAAAAGAGCATGTGTTGGAGGTAGGAAGGATGAAGAGTGAGGAATGGCGATAACGGGAAAGAGGGAATAAGAGAGGAGACTGCACCTAGTAAAAAGTGCGCAGCGGGGCTTGGAGAGAGACAGGATTCGATACCTATCGATCTCTGACACAAGAAAATATTGGGGAGAAGACGAGTGCTGATAATAAGCGGTTACATTGAGCACTATGGGCCGTTAGAAGTAGTAAACGCATAATTTCAGGCGATTTTGTACATATTGAGGCTTCTATAATTATAGGTAAGTTGAGCTCACACTGTTTATCGTCCGTATCGGTTATCTAGGAATACAATCGGCATTCGATTTTTTGATTCCTTCACAGAACTCATATGCACATGAAAGAAATATTATTCTACCTCAAGAATGAAAGGAAGTTGATACATGATTAGGAGAGACTTAGTTTCTTAGTTTGCGTTTATCAATAATAGCTTTAACAAGGGTGTGTAACAAGTTATCGTTATATATATAGAACCTGGGATATTTTGAGAGCAAAAATTTACGAGAGATATATACTACCCAGTACGCTTCCGTGTAACACACCATCAAACTAAACCGCAACCTCGATAAATTGTAATTCAGCAGAGGTTTCAATAATTTGAAAGAACCTAATTAAGTCACCCTATCATACTCAACACTGCAGGCGCGGTTTCGGTGAGAATTCTTCGAAATATCAAAAACTCGAGACATTTTTTCGGTCCCTGAGGCACCTAGACTTATTGAAGTACAACTGAACGAATGACAAACGCATTCACGGCGAAAATTATAGACACAGCGTCAATATATTGCCAGCCCTGGTAACATAAAAGAGGGCAAGCAGAAATTGAAGAAAGGACACGCGAAGGGGAAACGTGCGGACGTCTGTCTCCACAATCTTCCACGCACCCCGTCCCCAGAGCCAAGCGCCATTTCCACGACAACCTCACCATACACCCTCATCTTCGCGACGACCCACCCCCTGTTCCTCGTGCAACGCGACCCCACTTCCCATCCCTTGAACCAAACAACAAATCCCCCCTCCCCTTTTACGCCACCCCATGGAAGTCTCTGGAAACGACGCGTGTACACACTCCCTCCTCCCCCCCCAGCAACTGCACACACGACTGTACGACTTCATCCATCCGCCCTCACGAGGTATTGAATTGGTACCGATGGATAGGAAGGAGGAGCGGATGGGAAATACGACCTCACGCGAGGTGCACCAGTAGTAAGTGATGTGGGGGCGAGAAACGCTGGCTGCGCGGGGGCGAGCGAAGGGTAGGCAGTGGCTGCACCGGGAGAGATACGAGAAGGGGGGAAGAGATGAAGAGCAAACAATCAAACAAACGAGGTGCTTGCTCTATTGGATCTGAATTGAGACGGCTGGGGTCTCAATCGATCACATTTCCAACCCTTCAGAACGAAAAAAAAAACTCTACATGACTTCATTCAAATCGTAAAGAAAAGTAATTGTCTAGATAGCATCAACTCCCAGCAGGCTATAGGGATTGAAACCGGATCGAATCGGTTCCTAAAAATCGATGAAAACAACCTAAAATAACAAGACAAGTGTGCATTTTATAACAAATTTTATATGCCCCGTCAGCTGTATCCCGTTGCCGGTATACAAAACCCATTCTGGGTTGGGTCATTATAAAACTTTTCCAGACGGACAGAAACTCTAAGTATGGAAATCAACATTCCCCGAGTATCATACGATAAAATTCCGTCGCGACAATTTTGACGCAGTTCAGAAATCACGGGTGAATAACTAAGATATCTCGTTATTTCATCAAGAAATTCGTGATCGATAAGCCAATAATCCAAAACGAAAGTCATTGGAAACAAAAATATTTTAAAAGTGACTGAATAAAATTCGTATTTGGCATCCATAAAAACTTTAACGTTTAACATCTAACATTAAAATTGAACCTATCAAATCCACTTCTGGCTTCATAAAAATATCGAAATGTGAAAAAAAACTTCAAAAAAGTCCAAGCAAACATTAAGTTGAGTCAATAAAAGAAGACGAACATCGGAAGGGACAACATAAAAGTAGTGCGTTAATATAACGTTATCGGCGAGCTCGTTTAGCCAATTTCTAAAAAAGTATTTAAAAAGGCCTAGCTTTACTGTTCTTCAATCTGTCGCCATGTTTCAAGGTAGAAGTTTCCGGAATGCACATGAATTTTATACTCAACTAAAAGGGAAACTAGAATGATTAATTAGTTCGAATTTTTCTATCGTATATATCACTCTCTCATTCGCGTTAAATCTTTCGGAGAAAAACATTTAACACGATTATGTTTGCTCTCAAAATATCCCTCGCGGTAATAAAATTGCGCATTAACGTTATGCTGAATGGGCTCATTTTGCTTGTTCATTAAAATAAAAAAGACAGGAACTGTGAGCAAGAGGAATGCACATTAAACTTTTTTGCAGATACAAGCAAAAGAGAGATCATATTTACAATTCTGTTCTTATTCAAATTCTGTAAACTTATTAAAAATATTAACACAACAAATTGAAAACTAGAGAACGGAAATGAGACGTGAGTTTATAAGGGGGGGGGGGGGCGGATCAAGGAAAGCAAACATTAACTAATCGGTAAAGGTTAAGTAAAGAGTAGAAGTATGAGCAGCGGGAAATATCAAACTAAAAGTGGTATTTAAACCCACTTAATGGTACACATAAGCTCAATACTACGCCCACACGACCAAGAAGCGCAGAAAAAAAGGACAACACACTAAGGGTCGGAAATGGAATTTTGAAATACGACTCAATTAGTGAAAGACACTTTGCGAGGGAAATCAAGCTATTCCACGGAGTAGATGTTGAAAAAGAGGAAAGGATGGAGAAAAGCTAAATGAAATGGGAAACATTTAAGAGAGGGAGAGCCAACGCGAATACGAGGGAAGAAAAGGCAGGGCGAAGAACGAAACTGAAGTGAATTCATAAACAACAAGTATGCGAGCTTATTTCATCATCTTGGGAAGAATTCGTTAGCCAGAATAACTAATTCTATATCTATCTTGAGCAACGTAAGGTCCTACACGAGTACGACAGAATTTTAGATTCAGAATGGTGGCTACATTAAGGATATCTCTACAGCATTTTTCCATCGCAAAAATACATTCCGAGCCATGAAGACGTAGCTACCTCTTTCTATCATATTTGGCTTGAGATTTCCATTTCTACGACGAATAACAACTGATGTAATTAAAAACGATTAAGATACTATAGACATGAAAGATATACGCCGACTGACATATCACAAAACGAGCAAATTCCACGAGTATAAATTTATCACGACTTAAGTTTCGCTTATTACAGCATCATAAGGCACCTGCATCAGGTGCATCACTTGATGATGCTGTAATAAGCGAAACCTAGGAGGTAATAAATTTGTACTCGTGGAATTTGCTCGTTTTGTGATTTGTCAGTTGTTTCGGTTCCACAGAGTAATGCCGGAGTCTTCAGCATTTGTATACACGCCGACGTTCACAAAACTAGAAAGCAAGGTTTTGCATCGGAACAGAGTATATAGAAACGAATTAGGTGCATATTTCAACCAAAATTTCAACCTTGGCCCAAAAAAGCGAAAATTAGCACAAAAAAGCTCAAGAGTCCATGATAATTCGATTCTTTAGTCATTGCGTACAATTTCTAAATGCATGCTGACTCCCGCATTAGATATCACATACAGGAGGACATTACTGAATAAGCGCATACATCGCAGTGCTAACGATACATGGTCATGTAGCCACGTGAGGAAGAAAACATATACCGAGAATAGAGTGGGGGGGAACGCGAAGAAGGGAAGATACGGACGAGAGGAAGGACGGAAAACAAAATATGAGAAGAAGGGAGACAGAAAAGATACTTGGGGAGGGGAAAAGGGGAGAGGGGCGGAGGAGGAGGATACGCGGGAAAACGACGCAGCGAAGGCGTTGAATGGAAGACGAAAAATTACGTTCTCGCGACTTGAATGCAAGGAGGGGTCGTTTGGAGGGTTGAACTCGAAAAGAGGGGAGGAAACATTTCTAAGAATTAAGGGGCGGGGCCCTTGCTTGCATCGGGAGAGGGAAGGCCTGAGCGAGCGGTTGCACGAGATCGCGCTCATGGATAAGGGTGTGAGTGTGTGTAGGGCGGGTGGAAAGAGTGGGAGATGGAGGGTAAGAGGGGCTGCAACGACAGGAAGGGCTATAATTATGAAGGGTGAAAGTTTACGGGGATGAGGGGGAGGAAAAAAAACAGCAAGTGAGAGGTATCAAGAGCAAGGGAAACACGCCGTGCAAGAGCACGAAGCATGCGCAGATTAAATGAAGTCATTCAAAAATGTTTCGTTATTCTTTTGAGGCACGTGCGTCAAATACGCACCATAAAAATGTTTATTGGGGGCTGTAACGGTTTGTTAGAGATGAACGAGATTATTTCAAGTCATCGTAAAAAGATTTAGCAGCGTATGTACACGAAAAGAAATACACCAGGCCTAGGTAAATAAAACAGCAGTAATGCACGTAAATGATAAGGACGCGATGTGGATGAATGAGTAGCGTTCGTGTGTAGGGAATAGACTTTTTAGTTCAAATAAGTATCGATAACACATCTCCAGCTACTCTCCAGATTCTACAGGAACTATATTCTTGATATTAAAACCTAGTTATGTGACGAATGAAAAAGAAAATGAGGATAATAACAAGCTCAAATCTTAATTCTGCAACTTTGAGAAATAATATCTTGGCATAATTAATATTATAACCAATAAACACGAATCAAAACATATCAATTCTTCAATGACAGTCAGCGAATTTATGTCGAAAATTGCAGACAATTGCGGTTATTATCGTAGAAAGCGACGATTACAGAATCCATTTTCATGGTGCGACTCACAAGAACAATTGGAATCATATAAACACGATCTTGATGGAATGAGTTCCTACGGCAATATGTACACGCTTAAATATAGCACCTACGTTTTACTGAAATCTGTTCGCTGAAATTAAAGATACGCATAGACACACGAGTATCTTCTCCATCCAAAAACTGAGAAAATATAATAATACATAATAATATCATACAAGCACAAATTAAATTATAATAATTCTAAGCCTCAGGCATAAAACTGTAAAAACGGTTTTCATTGAAAATACAACGAAAAGACTAAACAAAGTATGTCATTCGAGAGTTTTCTTAGCTGGCGGAAGCAATAATTTTGAGCAAATTCCAAACATTACACAATAACGTCAACAATACAGAGAAACAAGGAAGGCAACAAAAGAAAACACATCCTTATATCAACATCATTACAGAAAACAGACGCTGGAATGAGATACCATAGAGAAATGTTAGGAAGGGGAAACGTGGGATAAGACGGAAAATTGCAAAACGACGACAAAGTAGAGGGAAAGAGCAGCACAAACACGGAGAGACACAAAAGGGGAGTGGCAAATGCGAGCGGAGGTCAGTTGAAGAAAATTTGGCCGGGAAAGCCAACTTTTCTTCAGCCGACGAGTTGGCGCAGCGGCAAAGGAGCTGAAAAAGGAAGGCGAAAAGAGAGTTCTCGAGAGAAATCAAATAAGAACGGACCTTGGACAAAGAAAAAATAATGTAATTTTAAAAAGGGAACAAGCCGGAAGAAGATTAAGAGGAAAAGACAGAGGTAAAACTCGAGGAGGTAAGAAGCCAGGCGTCCTTAAGAGAGAGAATGAGAGAGAGAGGAGCGAAATTGAAATGAATAGGAATATTTACTCATTCTAAAGGCTTTCGTAAAAGGGAAACATACACAAGGAAGACAGTGGAAAGCGAGGAAGGAAGCAAGGCCTTCCTACACCCACAAACTTGCATACCTATATGATGAGGGAAGTTTTTGGAGAGTCCGGTCAAGAGGCAACAATGAGAACACCACGGTGACGCCTAAGGCCTGCTTCATAACACACACACTCACTCGGCCATTGCAACAATGGGAGAACGGGTTATATTGTCGCACAAAGGCCTCGACGACAATAAAGAGCCGGTCTTTGGCTCTCGCTCTGGCGCCTCCTCCCTTCCCAACCGCCAGCGGCTCTTTGTGAGACGCACGTTTTTTGGTGTCCCTCCGGAAGGAGCGAAGCGGAATGATATAGAAAAAAAAGTTTGGACTGCAAATCGCGGCAAAATATGCGACAAATGTAATAGCGTCTTTAGAAAAGAGGAAATGGAAAAAAATTGCAAAGGTAGCGCAAATGAAACTAAAGTAATGAGAATCTCAAGTAATGCCAAGACTGCCGGGGGTTGCATTACAAGGCGTAATTTAGAAGAAGAAGAGGATGAAACGGGCTTAATTAAATTCGGATTTTGTAAAAGTGTTTAAGATGAAAATGAACAGAAATAGGATGATGTTAGGAAAAAAAAAGTTTTCCGGTGGAAAAATTTGATGACCGGCGATCTATCGTAAACTGAAGGGTCGAGCTCCTAGGACATTTATTGAGACTCCTCAAAACAAAACTAGAGGGACATAAGAATGGGAATAAATCCATAGGAGAAACGACCGCGGTTTGTAGGGCAGATTTTGCTCAAAGGAAAAAGACAACTGCTATACTAAAAAAAATGGGACTAATAAAAAGGAAACTGCATGTGAATACATTCGTGTGGAGCGTGGCTTTTAATGGATCGGAAGCATGGACCATTGGAATCCTTCGTAATTTAGTGCTGGTGGAGGATGATGGAGAAGAACGGACAAACTAATAAATGATGGAGTTTACTGAAGAGTAGAAGAAGAAAGGACCAAATGGAACACCATACGGAAAAGAAGAGCGAGATGGATTGGACACACTCTGAGACACAACGGGTTTGTGAAGAACATAACTGAAGGTAAAATGGAGGGAAAAGTCCCAGAAAGAAAACCCAGGACTAAGTTCATGGACCTAATAAAGAAGAAAGTACATAGGAAGAGATACCAGGAGGTAAGGGAACTAGCATTAAGTAGGGAAGGGTGGAGGGCTGCAGTCAACTAATCTTAGGATTGAATGAACAATGATGATTATGAAAGATAAGGGATACAGGAATCAGGATATATGAAAAGAAAGACGGAGAAACGTGAAAAATGGAGAACGTGGACCGACCAAACTGCTCCCAAACTTGATTTTGGGATTTTTTTAGCCAAAGACAGAATGTCAGGTGCTGAGAGCGGAGGCGTTAGGAAATGGCTTGAAGTATCCTTCAACACCCATGGGCCTCCCATATTTTTTTCGTGAGCCAATCTCTGGGGAAAGACAAAGAGTCCAGTCCGACTTATGGGGTTACCAAAAGGGTCGATGCATTCATTGGTAATGATCAATGGTATTTTTCCCTCGCGTCGTCGCCTTCCGTCGACCTATGCCTCACCCACACAAGGGCTCACAACTTCTATCAGCTCTCAAGCCCAATTCCTGTGTCGATGTCCGCCCGAGCAAGCAGTAGCGTTCGAAGGAGATTTTGTAACACTTTTTTTACTATTTCCCTCCGTACGGAATTCTCTTGCCTTCAAAGGAGGAAACCAACGAATCAATTCAATTAGGGCTTTAGCCGGTGCCGACCCAATTTTGCCGAGCACTCACAATGCAGTCGCCCTCAGAAGACCGCATTCATTCGACCGTGGCGCTAACGGGGGCGCAATTGAACTTTAGAGCGTTAACCAGCATTGGAATCTCGATGAAAAATACCGGGCACTTCCGAAAAATAAAAATTTCTCTTTTTTCGAAGCGTCTATGCGTCCATTAGAAACTCACAAACTGAATTTTACGGAAGTTCTATCGTGGAAAAGTGAAAAAATAATACATAAAAAATAAAAAAAACACAGACGTCGCTATCTTCTAAAAAACCATCCTTTCACACAGGAATAAAACGAGGCAGGCGTGACAGTCGGATAATAATCTTTCCCGATGCGTAGGAGGTCCCTGAACAATCATCTATTTGAAAAGAAGTTGGATCATTTTTTTCATTCTTAACCCTCTATCACGCTGAGTGACCTAGAGGTAACATGTAGAAGAGTTTATTTTTTGTCTCTAATTAGGTTTCTTTACGTCTATCTGCCTTCGTGGCATCAATTGTACAGCTTGGCAACGAAAATATCTCTCATTCGTTACTTTTAGTTCCTGATTCTCCCACGAGTGGGGTAGCATGGGAAATGACTGTTCAGGGTGGACAAAAAAATCGGTGTATAGAGGGCTCACTTAAGTACGATATGATAGATTCCAATTTTTCCCTCGGGATAGACACAATTAGGTCCATCGACAACTTTAGTGTGTATTTAAAAAGGGCGCCCGAGGCTTCTTCAAACAGTTATTCACAAGATAAAATTTCCCCGATGCTGCTGATTGAAATATATTACGAGACTTCAGCAAAATTACCTCAAAGAACCCGCGAATAGGAGGGTCGATGAATTCTAAATATTTCAGTTCATGAGAAAATTTGAACAACTTTCAGACGCACTTTCAACTCCATTTTCTGTGACTGAGCGTAACTTAATCAAATCCGTCGCGACTTACTTTTGTTTAAGAAGCTACCGATTTAATCTCATTTAATAATTTGCTGTAAATTATACAGAGGTTTACATCGTCACGTAATTCAAAGTTGGTTAAACGAACTAGAGCCGGAATCAGTCATAATTTTCACCTCCTCCATCACTATTTTTCTACGTTCAGGAACGATCTCATTCAGGAAATCAATTTGACTATTCAAATGAAAATAGAAGCGATCGTTTACAAACTCACGAATGTTATCCAAAGGAAGGAAGATCAATGCCCACTGCATCACTTACCTGTAAAGAAGAGAAACATCGATTAGTTTGACAAAATTTTAATTCAAATCACAAATGGGTATTTCTTATTAAATAAAATCACAATTAGTTAGATTAAGATGCTTACATTTCAAATTGCTAAAACCAATAAAAAACAAAATATGTTTACAATTAATTGAAAAGTGGCGAGTGACAATATAGACTTCACTGCACTCGAGCATCTTGCTCGCAAAAATAACATGACGGGTTCCACTAGATATACTTACTACTGCCGGCTTTTCCACGCCTATTTCAATCCATCAACTTCCGTCCTCTTGGAAACAACGTAATTTTCGCAACAAGGGACCTGCACATGTCACACAAAGCTGCTTTTACGAACGAAAATCACCTCGGCCGAGCATTCTGAATTTTCTGGGGCTCGAATGTGTTCACGACCTTTCTAACGTCCGACAGTTTAAAAATCCCGTACAGGGCAGCACTTCTATAGAGGATACGCGAAGGGAAAAGGCAGAGACAGCATGTAGGAATACATTCCGGTCGAGAAATAAAATAGAGATCAATCCTTTTCACCATTTTTATGTCATCGTAATGTATTTATTGCTGAACCCTTCCTCACACTACCTTATCTCCTCTGAAATTTTTTTACATAAGCTGCCCGACCTCCCAGAGGCGGATTTAACAGTGGGCAGACAGCGCCCAGGGCCCACAGAATCAAAAGCTTATGCTTGAAAATATTCTTTTCTTTCCGTGAATAACTTTTAAGTGAGCACATCTCTTATTTTTTCGATTCCCCCACGCACATTTTGCACGACAATGGTGTTCCTCTCTTAACTAAAGGAACAATTTAATATTATGTGCATTCAAGTATTTGTGGGTGATCAAATTAGAAAAAAACACAAAACCACGGTTGATTTCTATTTAAGGTAATCTGCCGGTTATCGAAAGTTAATTGGAAATAGAGAAAAAAATTCCCTGGATTTTAACATTAGCATATCACTATCGACCGATAATATTCCTTCCTTTTTCTCAGCGCACGTCCCACCTGTCTTCTTACCGTACATCATACAAATTCTTCTTTCCCATTCCCAGCTCACCCATCCACTCCTACATCACATAATCCCATCTTAACACCATTCTCTCTGCCACGGATTTTCAGCTTTAAGTAAAAAACGACCGCAACGATTATGCAACCATTCGCCGGGATTCAATTACCTTTTCCAACCACCTACTTTGCCTTCTCCTGATCTCATCAGGGAATTTCCTCTCCACACCAACTATTCCCATCACTTCCTCGCTTGTCTTCCTTCCCGTCCACCACACCTCCTTCACCCACCTCCACTCCACACCCACATCTTGAACATCTGCAGCCAGTTTTCGTCGTCTATTCCAAGAGTACACGTTTCTGCCCTATATAACACCACACTTAAAATTCTTTATTCCTATAGAATTTAACCCCAAAATGCAGTCATTCTGTAAGTACATTGAAATTTCTAATAATTTGTATTGGAAAATTTATCACTCACTTCCACAAGGGGTTACATACGTCCAAACTTTCAGGTCACATTCCTCACACTTAGAAGAAGAAAATATACTACGTAGATGTGGGTCTGGAAACACTTTATTTCTCATAAAGAACTCATTTTCTCAAACTCCACACAGTACATAATTCATAGGTAACACAGAAACAACGTACCAGCGTATCCCATGAAAATCGTTCTTACATGAGATGCTCAAAATGCTCTTCTTTAGCATAGATACATGCATAAACCCACCATTTCATTAAATCTAATACGCTGATGTATCCCTGGAGTACTGCGTATGGTTTTCCAGCTTTCCCCTGCCTTTCACAGCCTTCCACGAAGACTCAGCAACATATACCTCATATCGATACACAAAGAACTTTCAAAAGCCCCCACAAATATAAGTTAAATTAGTTTAGATCATGAGTGCGATGAGGCCAGAGAAACGGTCCATCTCTACCAATCCATCAGTCACCAGATCTATTATGTTAAAAGCGAGTTCTAACAAAAAATAAAGCGTTTCCGGACCAATATTCACGCACATATTTTCTACTTCAACGTGTGAAGAATGACCTGAAAGTTTGGACGTACCTTTATGTTACATCCTATAAAGGTAAATGATAAGTTTACCAAATCCAATTATAAGTGCCATCAAGGTATATTGTGACCTTTTTCAATAAACTATTTATATACCAAAAATTCCAGACTCTTTTAAAGTTCCGGACACTTCTTATTTGAGACCACAATACATCTCCGATCCTCTCTCTGCAGCCTCTCTCAAAGCAATCCCCTTTTTTTTCTTCAATCAACAACATCTTAACAACCTATTCCACAAAAAACATTTAACAATTAATAAAACAGAATTTCTTTTGAAATATCAAGAATATTTTAATTACACCTGAAAGAAACGAAACAACCATCAGCATAATAAGGAAAAACAAAGAATAACAAAGCCTCGAATATAAAACAAAATCAATGTGATCACTTTTTTATTAGGGCATGGTACGACGTTTTAATATACAAAGTTACTGAATTTTAAGATTATACTTTTAACCAAAAATATAGCTATAAAAATATGAGTTCTAAAATAGAAAATAAGCGTTTTCGGATCCATATTCTGGTAACGTATTTTTTTGTTCGATGCGAGGGGAATGTGTTCTGAAAATTTAGCCGCACCTATTTTTTACACTTTCTATATCAGACAATTTTGAATTTACCTTCCGGAGCCCCCGAACTGAGAAACTCACCACGGCGACTACCAAACCCCCAACTAACACACTCTTGTCAGACTCATTATTCTAACGGACCTGCGCGCCTGAAACACACCGCTCCTGCGATCTTTCAATCCCTCTTAAAATGCCTTCGCGTATCCGTAACCTACCGAAAGCGGATTCAGATGGGGCACTCTTTATATGCCGTTTGGAAGTTTGAAAAGTGGGCATTATGCAGATTGACCCGGTGCGTTTCGGAATGGGGACCAGCGGCGCGACCATGACGGATTCCCTCGTACGCAGCGCCGTCGAAAGGAAGCGGAGAGAGGAGGAAATTGCAGAGGGCAGGTGGACCCCTATCACGCGCCATCCTATGCGGAAAAGGGACATTCGGTATCAGGAAGGACAGACACCTGGTAATCGGTTTAAGGGAGCGAACACGCGGGGAACGCATGGGGTTTGATCCCTATCGTGCACGACAACTGGCATCCGCGCACCAATTTATGCACTTCGCGTTAAAAGAGTTCGTTCCGCGCGAAACGACGCTAGGAGGCAATGAATTAGGAGTGAGAGATACTAAAAGCTTATTTGAGGAGGAAAACCCGATGACGCGTGGAATGGAGGCGGAGTGAGGAGTAATCCAGCGCCGGCTTTGGTGTGCTCCTAATGAAAAACACTATAGGGACTTTGGTTTAACTCTAGAACCACTGAGGAGTCATATTTGTCCCCTTTTAATTAACGCTTGTTAGTAGCAGAAACGACACACATGTATTCTATAAAGTTATGGGACCCATAAGCCATTGAAATCATTCAATAAGCGTTACAGAGACATTCGATATACGAGGGTGAGTCAATAAATAAGTCGCAAAACTGAATTGAGGCAAAAATAATTAAAGTAACTTTCTGACATTTATTTCACTTTTCCACATATTCACCCTGTACATTCAGGCACTTATCCCATCTCTTTACAAGTCCTTGAAAGCCAGCAGCCAAGAAGTCCTTTGGTTGCTGTCGCAGCCAACGTGTAACCTCATAGATTACAGCATCACCTGTATCAAAATGACGGCCACCCAAATGGTTTTTTAGGGGCACGAACAGATGAAAATCACTGGAGGCTAAGTCGGAAATGTACAGTGGATGTTCCAAGCGTTCCCAATGAAATGTTTACGACTGATGCTGATGATGAAATGCTGACGTTTGCGACTTATTTATTGACTCACCCTCGTATTTATTGGCTTCATAATTTATGGCATGGAGTTATGAGTTCCATAAGAAGGCAAGGTGGTGGATGCACAATGAACCGCTTGGAGACTTAATTATTAAATAAAAGAGTTGTTTTGATACAAATTACCAGTTTGTTTGCTCAGACTGGCTAATTATTACATGCATAAGCAATTATTCATAGGCTAACCTTTCATACATTTTATCCGACGGCAGACGATTAGATCAAATATTTCAAGCTATTAAATATTGGTAAAAAAGTTACGTAACAGCTAGATGTGTTCCGGCAACCCGAATATTTTTATGAGATATACAAATTCATTGATCTCACAACTATTGATTCCATCGCTAAATGTTCTTGCAACCGGCTATAAAACGAATTTAAGTATCGGTAGCACATTGGAAGCAAATTGTATTTCTTTTGAGAACACGCTTTCCTTATATTCCAATCTCACAAAAAAGCAATTACGCATTATAAATAATGGTATCTGTTTGCGGTCTAAATAGCTCTAAAATGTATTTTTTTCCAAACTTCAGCACATATTCATACATCGCCGACAAGAAGTTGAGATACACAAAATAATAAAAAGAACCGAAGAAATGCATTTTCATCTCTCCAATTGTAAAGTTAGTTCCAATTGTAAAGCAGTTCTGCTTACAATTGAGGCGTGTCACTGAGCATTCTTGACCTTAGTTTAGCATTGTTGGGTCTAATTTGAACCTGACGGTTCAAGGTAGTTTGAGCGAGATAGTTCCCTAGTCATAATGCAGATCATATTCGAATTATACATTATAATTTCACCAGCTGTAGGATACATGAATTAAATATTACATAATTAATGGTGCAACGGTATCGCTTTATATTACTGAAATTGTAAGGAATCAAATCAAAATATCTAAATACGTCTTTAACTTGACTCATATTTTTCGCACGGTACGTATGAAACTCCTTCAAAACCGAAGGTTTGTTGTGATACCGAAGAATTTAATACGATGACAATATAATTCATTTTAAAAAAGAGTTGATAAAACATACAAACTATATACTACTAATTTTTGACGAGATTTAGGTGTTAGATATTCCCCTTTTTTTAAATAAGCTCTCTCTAGAGTGCATACACGTACAATTTCCCATGTAAAAGGGCTGGTATTTTTTTGGCGAATATCTAGTGTGGTAAGGGATTGATTTTTTATGTCATTGACGGGTGAAATTGTTTTCATTAAAATGAGACCAAATTCATTTATTTATAAGTAAAATGATATTTCGCTCAAACTACCTGAAAGGGTAATGCGGTGGTGGTTCTATTTTTTACGTGACATTTGACAGACGGAGTGCTGTAGTTGAAATACTTCCGACAATTCGTCCATGTAGGCATCGAAACAGAAGAGGAGAATGTCTCAGAACTCGAGCGAGGACTCCACCGGAGAAGAAGCACCATAGATGCTTCTCCCACTTCTCCATGGTTGCAGGCGATTTCACCTATCAGTTCTCTTTTTTATCGTAAACTCCCTGGACTTTGGAAAGCTTATAAAAGCGGAATTCAAGGGCATACCCAGAGTTCTACACAAAGATCGCACCAATACGAAGCAAGAAGAACGTTCTTCGCAAATTAAGCCAGTTAACACCAATACATTCCTACGCATGGGAATCAAGTGCAGAAAGTAGGAAAAGGAATTTGTTCTTCCCATAGACATCCATACATAATGCAGGAAGGTAAAAATCAAATTTTTCCAATGCCTTACGCTCTTTCATTTATATTCCAACCGAAAAACATTCGGAAACTACACAAGTCGCACATCTTCTCGAAAGTCTTGGTAACAAAAAAATCAGGCAAATTAGGCAAACAGAAAGCACGTATTCCCTATTATGAACAACAGGCCAAATTTACAATATTTATTTATTTATGAGTTATTTTTTCATGGCGAATAAGACAATGAAAAATCTTCAAGCACCAGTAGAAGATTAGATCGTAAAATTCTTCATTTTACCACATTGGCTAGGCTTCATTTTTGTGGTACAACAGTCAAAGCTAATCCTAAGAGTATACTTATAGCGCTCGAGTAGAAGAGAACTACGAGAGGATTTTGGACACACGGAAGCGAAGACTAATAATGCGACCCATATGGCTATTTCACACCGTTCGCGCCCTCCTGAACTCGGTGTCCGGAACATCAGTCTATCCCAACATGGTACTACTTTATAACGTAGACCACTGCATGGACCACGTGACGTCACGCGAGACGTAGACTAGATTGCACTTTAGAAGGGTGACCCTTGCAGCCATTACAAGGAGGCATTCTTTCAAAAGCAATTCACATTCCTACGATCAAGAGATGATGTCTTTTTGTGCGGTCTTCGGTTGTAGCAATGGCTATCGTAAATGCAAGAGATATGTGAACTATTTTCGTTTCCCTAAGAATGTGGAAGGGAGAAGTAAGTGGATTCACACATGCCGGAGACTAGACCAAATTAGGGAACAGGTGAATATTCTGTATTAGCATACCCACTAACGATATTTTCGCTCTGATGGAATTTAGTCTATTATGATCTAGTTGGAGGTACCTATGCGAAAACTAGTTCTTCAAATACAGCTCAGGGATCAAATATTCACATGATCGTTAGTAGAACCGTTTTGCAGTACCATGCTTTCCCAGCTCAACATTATCATACGTCCGTTAATATAAACCGACATGAAAGGAAACCTTACCGAATAAAACAATCAATAACCATTATTTCAACAATAAGGAATTCTTATCTTTTCCAATAAAGGAACCAGAAAGAACAATTAGTGACGAGATGATGAAGTATGTAACAATCTAAATGACGCATTATGAAGTCCAATGTTCGGTTTCCGCGGTGTTGAGTCAAGGAGTCCCATTATTTTCACTATTCACCGGACTATTCACCAGATTGGCTGTTGCAGTAGACAACATAATCGCCTGCGTTTCAATGAGCGTTTATCAGGTTCAAAACGCCAACAAACGAAAATTTTATCATCAGAAACCACAAACATGGTGAATACCAGAAAATGCAGAATACAGAACATTAGGAAATAGTACAAATAAAAATTGACGATTTTAGAGAGCTACACTCCATTAAGTGTGGAGTGCACCACAACTGCAGCGACTGACAATTCTATTAGTTTTTTGGTGTTTGAATTAGATACACGGGACAGGAAGTCATGAGCAGCATTGATTAATTACAAATTAAAATATGCATAACAAAAAGTCAGTATGCCCCGTATTTCAAGCCTTCAATCATAAAATAAAGTATTAAATGAAAAAAAACAATCAGTGGTTTGAATTTATCGTTTCAAACATCGTCCATTATAATGAACCGAAACTACCAATAAAACTTGAATCTATCGGCAGCCGACGGAGGGTGATAAATTCGATATGGCATGGTGTTCAACACTCCTGCTGGATCGGTTGAATAAAAAGCGCGCTACCACCAGAGCGAATCAAAAGGGGGAGTGAATTAATGCCGGAGGAATCCATCCTCCTGCCTGCTTCGGCCTCCACCGTAACAAAGCGCACGCCGTGATGTTATGCATGCTGCCATGATGGGAGGACCTCTCGGCTTGAGAGAAGAGTTGTTTTGAGAGGTGGTGGTGCTGGCCCGGGGCACAAAAACATATCCGGCCCCTCAAACACAAAAGAAAGAAGAGGAGAGCGAGAGACCCTTTTGATCGGCATGATGGATCGTCGAATGCGGCCGCCGCGATCATTCACGCGCCGAAATAACGAAATCTCCACCAGTCTCCCCTCCAACGGATTCAAATTGGACCTTCCCTATATAGACGGAAGGGAGGATGGACCTTCCGAGGACGTGAGGCGGCAGAGGGAGCCCTCCAAAAACCGTTTCCGTCCTCCCACGATCAGGACCCTTCCCTCTCAAACTCCACCTAATATTCCACAAGAGGATACTTCGATACATCGCAAGCGACTTGTAAACAATCTTGCAAATCGATACGGAGGTAAAAGCAATTCGATATCGCGTCAAATGGGACGTGACTCCACGGGAAATGGCGGTATAATATTTAGTATGGAACAATATCTCGAGTTTGGCATTACACGAAAGATTGCGACATGGCGGGCTGCCGTCGTGGATCCGATTCATCGAAGGTTTCGGCAAGACGGAAATACGAAATGGAGGGCCCAGCCAATGGCACATCGCGCGATGGGCGCTTCATCCAAAATGCGACTTAATACGAGGTCGCATAATATTATGTAGTACGCGATAACATGCTACATTTACATCCACATCTACATAATACCCTGCGAGCAACCGCATGGGTGCGTAGCAGGGAGTGTTAGGACACCAGCCGTGTAAAGATGTAAGGGATGAGGTTTTGGGAGGAGAAATGGTGGCGTGTATTATGGGGTTGTATTTAATGAAGCTCAGTTTTTATTGTGGGCGCTTATTGTGCGCGGAAAGAATGAGTTCTGGTACCTATCGGTTCGACAATGAATCACTTATTTTATTATTTCTCTCAGACCTAGAGATGCAGCGAGGCGTCATGATAATATTGTGTGTCGCTCTGAAACACAATATTATCAGTTCTGAATTTCTCAAGCAAGCTAAGCCTAACGTTCAGCCTCTGAGAAATACCGACTGCAATCACGAATTCAATTTATCGAATATTATCTAAAAAAATCGACTTATCTTGAGATATGCGAGACGTGCTTAATCAATTTCAAATAAAAAACGAATTAAACACGAAATATCATACGATATTCGGCAGCTTACGATAATGAGCAACAAGATGTGGCAATGAGTACACGGCGACTTCGATGCAACAACGTTTTAGCGATTCCAGGTCGCGTATCGCTCACTTCTTCACCTTTTCACGTGAAATTACGGCGCGAAAGAGCAATTGGACTCACTTCTGGAGGATAATTTGGTGGATGGGAGGGCAACGTAAAGTTGCGGCAGCAGTAGTAATGAGGGAGATAAGGGGGCGCACGAGGGAGTAGGTTTCTCATTCTGAAAGGGTTGTGCGGATGGAGACTGGAGGGAGGGAGGGTTTTGAGGGAGAGAGGAGCGTGGGTTGAAGGCTGAAGTGTGAGAGAATGAGAGAGAGCTCCGGAGCCGCAGATAAGAAACGGCAGCCGAGAAGAGTGTAAAAGAAGAGAGAGAGAGAACAGTAATTTACGACGCACTGGAAAGAGCGGGGACAATTAGAACAAACGCAGGAGAAAGAGAGAGATGAGAGACCTTGGTAAGAATTTTATAAGGGCTTAGTAGACCAAGAGGTATGGTGGCGGAGCGAGGATGGGGGAAATGAGAGTTAATTTTTTACGGTAGCAGCGGCGAGTAATTCATTATCAAAATCGTCTCAATTTATCGCCCCAGGGAGGAGGTCCGATCCAGACATTAAGACTCCCCTTCTCCCGACCTCCCCAGGAATAATAAGCTAATTTGTCAGACGGGATGCGTTGCTCCCTGGGAATTCGGACGACAAGCGATGGGCTCCCACGTGACTAACGCGCGTCGGCTTTTTTTCAGTTCGTCTCCCCTTCCCATTCCGTGGGATCAGAATAGTGTGGCGGCTAGAGTACTGCCATCCTATTCCGATAGTCCGGGCTCGTATTCCGACAGATATTTTTCGCCTTATCCCGATTCCTCATCAGGTGCCACGTGGAGGACGTTTAAAGGGTGTCAGGACAACATCCGTGAGAAAGGAGGGGAATGGAAATCACGAGTCTGAAAAGGGAATTAGTAAAACGCTTGTTTTTTACTGAATATTTCAGTGACTCACTCTATTTCTGTTTCAGTAATTAACGGTACATGAGAAAGAGGATTATTTAATCCTCACTCTTCAACAGGGTGCAACTCCTGCTCTGTCGCTAGGAGACGGGCCAGCCTAATGGCTAGCGCAATGGGTTCCGAGTGTCCGCGTTCCATTATCAGCAGTGACAGATATTTCTGTGTACATCCCGATCTCAACTTTGGCGCTGTTTTGAGTGCATTACAAGAGTAACAAATCATCCATCTGAATAGATGGAATATCGAAGATCCATTGGCGCCTTCCGTAGTCCGACGCATGATTTACCTCCATACTTAATCCAATCACCCAAATTCCATCACCTTTCCATTAAAAATAAAATACACTAATCTAAGCGGTGAAAACGAGCTGTGGGGGAATATTTTATGCACAAAAATCAGTGCGGATGGTGGAAAGTTAAGCAGTAGACACCTCCATACCGCTTTAATAAAGCTTATTATTGCTTATTTTTATTGCTTGTTAATGTGTATTTCTTTATCAGCAGCGCTGCGTTTTTATCCCAATCTTCCTCAATTCAACAAATACGCCTTTAACTGACGAAGTACTCTCATATTCTAAGGGGTGCAAATGAACTGAGTTGTCGGTAGCCAGCCCAAAAGCGAAAAGCCTTCAACAGGCAACCTACCTTTTCGCCCACTATCCCGTTCTCATTCCCCACATTCTAGAAAAGCGCTTTTGTTCAATTCTTCGACGCTCTTTCTCCAAAGTCTCCGGCCTGAATTATTCCGCAGCCCGCGTCGTCTATGGAACAGCCATTATCGGCGGCAAACCGCCAGAGTGGCCGGAGTGTATTTGGAATTCGTATTCTCGAGTGACGGGGAAACGGACGGTTGCGAGCTACCGCAGGTTCTCTGTTCTCGCCGGGACATCACCGCTTAGTTCCTTAAGGTTCGAAGCTCGGGGACAAATTGTTCAGCAAGCCACACTTCGGATACCATCCGGGCAGACATTCAGTGTGTCCAGCAGCAGCGCAAATGGGAATTAATTCGAGAGCAGAGGATGGAGTACTGTCCCATTTCATTACAAGAAGTCTTTCGACAATAATCAGCCATCAAGTACAACAATACGATTTATTTAAACCGTGAATGATTTAACGTATTTTTAACTGTCGAAGTAACCATTCAAATATTTTGCATCTCACGGAATTTCTCAAAATTACACTTAGAACGAGAATCAAGGTAGGTTGTAAGATTTAGAGTCCAATTAGAGCGAATGCAAACAGTAATACTGTACTACCTATAACTTTACTTATCAACGCGGCGTTTGAGCCTCAATGATTCATCAGTAGATACGTCACAAATATAACTTTCCGATACGCTGTAATTATTTGAGAAATTTCTCGGGAGTAAAGGTCGAATAGGGGAGCGGGAGGATGAGATAAAACGCGTTCTATATAATTTTCATTTACTCAAAATATTATCGTAACGGGTATGCTACCGACTTAAATGTAAACAAGAATACCGATACCAATCTTCAATAGCGGAAGGTCTTATAATATTTCATTCTTTATCTCGGCATTCGCCCTATCTTCTCCCATTAATTCACATCTCTTTATCATAATGATAAGGCCTATTCTCTCTATTTCCCCGTTTTCCCAACATCCTTCCCTCCATAGTCCTAAATTACTTTTCTTATTCCTATGCTCCCAAGCTCTATTTATCCCCGACTCCCAGCACTTAGTCTTCTTTTCCATCCATTGCACCTTCTCCATTCTCCTCCATACACACATTACAAACGCCTAGAGCTTGTTCTCATCCCCATTTTTATACATAATACAAAGCTAAACTTCACTCATTTCCACTACAAAATTCCCCCAGAAACACCATTTCCTTGCAGTGCTAGGAACCATGGACAAATGTAACTACCTAGTATAACTGTTTTATAAGGCAATTATCACATATTACGATACCATTTCAGCCAATAGTAAGTCAGTAACATCCCAATTCATATTTCTACCCTGGATCGCCACGACAAGTTAACAATAAATAATCAGAAAGTCACCTCAAGGAGAACCTTTTGGACACGTGGGTAATCCTTTCACGTTTAGATAAAATTCAAAATCTCAAATGGAATGATTATCCAATGAGAACAAATATTATACAAGCCTCTAAAAAAAGTAAAGAAGTCTCGAATGGCTGCACCCTTTTTGATTCTCAAATTTTTTAATCCAGTGCAGCACGTAATGCTACATTTAAAAACTGAATAACATTCAATGAATATATGGCCACTAATCCAGAATTCTCCGCAGGCAGGGACATTTTAATCCCAAGGGAGCGCTGTAATACTCGAATCTGATTGAAAAGAAACTAATATTGATAAAAGGCTACTCAGGAGATCATAAATAATCCACGTGCAATTTCCCAACGTTCATTTCCCTAGATGACACCCCTTTTCAAAGAACTTCGAGGCGATTTAGAAAACTAAAATCAGTATGAATAGAGGCATTGAAATTATAACCTTCTGACATCTGAGGCGGGCACTTAGGCATTCAAGAGGTACACACAGTAAAAGAACGATTCAGTGTACACTCCAAAGGTTGACTAAGATTCCATAGTGTATCATGCATTTAGAGCAGCCATATTGAATCGGTTACACGATATTAGCGTTTAGAGATTAAAACGCTCTTTCTTATTTCGTTCTTGCAGGGATCACAACCAAGGCAGAGTAGGTCGAAAAAAATAATTTCCACGTTAACTCCATATAACTTGCCTTCGCTAATATTAGCACTTGGTAATTCCATCCATAACTACATACGTATACATAATTTGAGCCTGGCATCAATTTTCCCGCTGGCACGCGTCAACACGGCGGCTCTTTGGGCTTGTTATGAATGTGGAATTGCTAAAGTACGCCATTGCGTTCATCGTAGCCACCCTTCCCGCCGATGTAGATTCGCCGACAATCCATTCTCCATTGTATATACCCCATTCGCCGTCGCCCTGGCTAAGCCCTCCCCTCACACTGTGAAGCTCTCAGAAATCCTCTTTCCCACACAGACGCTCGCTCGCAAGCTAAACCCACCAATGATGCCCATTCACCTGTAATCAAACTCGCAACTTCACAGATAGTGCAATGTCTTCAGGCTACGTATCTCTTCTCTCCGCCGCCCATAGTCCCACAGTACCTTTGCCAAAATTTGCCACAGCCATTATATAGCAACGACCGACTCATCGCCTTGTTAATGAAGCCATTGAAAAATCACCCTTGAAATTAACTATACACATCGTTATATTGGTATCAATTATAAAATACACGGACATGTTGTGAGATAAATGCAGCAAACATGGAGTAACATCAGAGGAGTTTAATCAGGGCATGAGTAGTGACGTCGATCTCATAATCCGATTAGGATTTAAGTGTTTTTAATGAGGTGATATAAGGTTTTTTTCTTTAAATGATCTCTAAATAGCTTCATTTAACCACGAATTTGAAAATATTTAATTGATACTTTCACCACAAAAATATCAGATACTGCAGACGTTATTCAATTCAGGTTACACTGTTATTTATCCGCGTTTTGTATGAGTAGTCTTGTGTTTTTTTTTCGTTAGAGCAAAATAGCCCCCACAAGGTTTTGGTTCGTCAAAAAAGGATTCATTTTTCTCAAATGACAGAAATTACTAACCTGCACTTTTTGCAAATGATCTTTTACTTGACATAAGAAAGAAGATAGTAATGGCAGATACGAGTGGCGACACACGGTATGTTGGACTGAGAGTAGCAATATGCTTACGAAAAGTGATTTTTTTGGCTCTTCCATGGGACGAGGAGTATAATATAAGAAGCTGTTGAAGTACATAAACTGTAAAACTTCATATCCCGCCTGCGTACTCAGAACTACTATATTGCGAGTCTGCGAAACCGAGTGTCACCATTCTGGGTTTGAATCTCTTTTTTAAGACTCCTTAACAACACCTAAGCAGAGCTTATTTACTGAGTTAGCATCGGAGTAGAGTACACACATGAATACCAAAGACTCCCTATTAATCGTCGTTACTCTAGCTACAACGAAGGATAGATCTTAAACAATATCCTTAGTTAAATTGACTCTTCTACTAAAATGCTGACATATTTCACTTCAGGTGTCGTTTAAAGAAAGGATTACTCTTGTTCTTAACTTCATACAAATTATTACGCCTCCTTATCACGAATCGGCGTATAAAACTCTATTCACTCTAATTTCGAGTAGTTATTTTAAAAAAATTTCGAAGGGCGAAAAGAAAGAGTAAACAACCTATGGAGGGACTGAATGGGCCCGTTAGAATAAATGTAGGCTACCATGAGCCACTGAAAATAAGAAGGGCGAGTCTCAGATTGACAGGGATGATATCATTTTACCCCAAACTACAGCTATAAATCAGACAAATGTAACATAATATGATGGATGGACTGTCGGATGGATAGGTACCTACACGAATCCTTTATCTCACGCACCAATCTCTGCAGAGAAAAAAAGCAGCGAGACACTGATCCACCAAACTACATAACTTATCGTCTTTTTCTTATCCTAACTCCCTTTACACATCTATCCTATTTTATGGTCGGTGTTCACAAGCAACATTAGCAGTCCACTCCAGTATCTGAAATACCCTGATGCTCTGAAATACGCTTATTTGGCTCAGAAGGAAATGAAATGCAAGTAATTTTACACGATCGTATGATATAAACAAAGGCTACCTTCACGAATTCTTCAGCCACGTGAGGTACGGACACTTCGGGGAATTCCTTTTCGTAATTGTGAGAACTTAAAAAAAAAATATCGAGTACATTAAATATAATTTTTTATCGTTTTAAATATTTTTGCCACACCGTGGCATCTTCAGGAACCAACCGAACTTCAGCTAATCGACATATTCAAGGTTATTTCCTCAAGATGTGTCAGTATAACTAAACCAGTTGATAGAGTAACAAATTACACCCCTTGGAATCGCCAAGTTTTTATGTGAAAGTCTCTCAAAATCTCTTTGAAAAAACTCAACTGACAACTGAATGTTGAGGACCCTATAGAAAGAACTATCGGATCCCCTCGTGAGTAATAGGCTCACGAGGCTAGGGGAATAGGCTCAGGTATCAAACAATTCCTCCTCGCCTTGACAGAGCGAGCCAGACGACCCATAACGACAAGCGACGAAAGGCGAGGTTGGAAAGGGAAGTAAAAAAAACAGTGCAGGGGAAGAGAGGCAGAGAGAGAGAGAGACAAAATGCTTAAATTGAATTCATTGTTTGATAGTCAACGGCTGGGGTGGTTAGTGCCAATCAGAGTGAAACGCCGCAGAGAACCGGATGCATTGTGAGCGGGTTCAATTTGACACTGAACCGATGCAGACATCGTTGGGGAAAGCTGAAAAAAAGAAGAGCGGACAGTGGAAAAAAATAGCAGTTGCATGCATTGTTTCGCCCACCTCCTCATGACTGAGCTCTACCGTCACAAAGGAATCGAAATGGACGAAAGTTTGCAGAAGTCATCCGCACGTCACGCCGGATTATCAAGCATGGAACACGATATTAATAGATCGCTACACGTATTTCTTTTCAAAATTAGGCCATAATGGGTTCCAGTAGGATACAGTATTCAATGTGAACTGCTGAAATGAAAGGACAGCTCGGCAAACAAAGGAACCGCGAGAGAATCGTTAGCATGTAGAAATTAATGAATGATAGTCACTGACCATTATAGATGAGGGCATGAGAAAAAGAGAGATATGCAAAGCTGCCATCCCTAATGAGCATTTTAAAAAAATGATAAAATATAATTGAACATGCACTATGAGGTGTCATCATAACTTCCACTAACTTAACCTTTACAAAACCATATACTTTTTCAGAAAAAATCAATCAAAAACCTCCATCACTTTTGTATCCCTCAAACCGACCATTATTTCCATTGTTTGTACACCAATCTAACGCTTCAAAATATTTACATAATTCTCCGAACTCATCAGCTTTTTAAGCCGACCATAACTCCTTAGGTAAATCGAACGCATTTTGACCTCTCCCTCGACTTTCTCAAAGCCACCATTCATTTTAAAACCACTTTTCAGGCTTATATTTTCCTCTCCACGTAGCCAACACTCTCATGTTGCTCACTTCTCAGTTCTCCATATCCAAATCCTAAAATCCTTCGTACTATGCCACATCCCTCCCTCCGCTCCATCCAAGTTTCCGATCAATAAAAGGTTATGCAGATATAGATTAAACAACAAAAGAGGATAGGGACACCCCGGAATGCGGAATATATACGGAACATCATAAATAAGATAAGATCCCTCCACAAACTCAGGGGAGGAGCATAAAAGCTACACTAAAGATGATTTATGGATGACAATGAAATTGAAGAGTCAAGGAATGGGCATTTGTTATGAAAGAAATTACGAGCCACAATTGGTGTATTTAAAGCTACAGCCTAAGAATCACACTGCGGGTTTAGCCTCTTTAAAATAAGATATTCAAGGGCAAGCCTCTAATTCTAGGTGGTAGGGGTACAGAATTTCGAATTTACACCCCTCTCCGATGGCTCGAGTGTCTCCCGCAAAGCTATTTAAAACTACTACACCTAATCTGGATATTTTTCCGCTCCGCAATCGCTCCGGTCCAAATGTGCGGCTTTTTATGCGGCAAAAAGATGAAAAATAAATTCCATTGCGTCGCAACTGGAAAAAATATGGAGCCAGCGAGCATGCTCATCTAAGTCCCGCATTCCGAGCGCTTTAAAAAACCCTTTCCACGATTTTCGCCGCCCTTCAGTCGAGTATTTCCCTTCCCGTTTCTCATCATCGTCACCCTCTCCTGTCCCCTACATCCTTTTCAGTCAGTCATTTGCACGCGCACATGCGTATCTTCAACTGCCATCCATCCGTTTCCATCTCGTCCCACTAATTGAAATATGTTTAAAAAAACAGAAAGATGATATCCCATCCCAAGTTCTGACCGAATGAGGATCGCTGTATATTTAACGGAGAAATTTTTTGGCGACCTTCTCTCTCTCTCTTGCATTTGACATCTTGAAAATTTATACTTCCGTTTTGCGTAATGAATTGGGAGTCGGCAAATTACTTGGGTACCACTTATTCTTTTTTTATTGGCTGAAACCCTGAACTTGGTGTCATTTCGTCAATACAAGTCATGAGAGAATAAAAATAATTGCCCAGTAAAAATAGTCATTCAAGATGAAATCGGAATTTAAAAAAATACAGGACACATCGGTCTCTGTCACGTTCCGTTGAGTTGAGAATAAGCGTCCTTCCTTATAAACCATAGGAAAGTATGCTCGAGCATTACGGACATTCATATGATTTCGACAAGACCAGAAAAAGTGTACTCCAAAATATTCTGGCGAGCGTATACAAACATTGTATTTGAAAATATTCAAAGAAGATAAAATATATAAAGTTGCTAGATTAAAATATATAGTGCCGTTTCAAACAAGGAAAATGTTTTCTCACTCACTCTGCGCAAAACGTACCAGATAATATTTCATTCCAATAGCTTAATTTTTTCCTGCACAAAAACCTAATCTTTTCTGATTACAAGAACAATATATCACGGGACGTTTTTATGTACGCATAAATGGACTAAGCGTAACTGGACATGAAATATCGCAAAATGAGGAGGAAAAAGAGAAAAATTCGGATTTTTTTATATCATCAAACAGGAATTTTTCCTCTTTCATTCAATTACCTTCTTTGCCGGGTGTTTCGCTTTTTAAGGCTGACGAAAATGAAAAACGGTTTCGGTTCAATTACGCTTAATTTGTTCTCTCAGCGCGTAAACAAATTGAATGCTGCCCGCGGAACGACTAATTTTAGGAATATGCCAGTCACTCTTTCAGTTCGCTAATGAAGGAACACGTCGCGGTTGAAATAAAATAAAAAAAGACCGTCGATTACCAGAAACCACACCCACCACCGCTAATTTACGCTCCGCAGTAAAAAAATAAATAAATAGTTAAACCAGCCCACTAACCGTTAACGGTCGATAGGAAAATAAATAAAGCGCCAAAAAGGATGCGTCGTTCCCCACACGTTTTAAGCTTCCGTGGTTTGAAACTGCTGTAAATCCATGGGATTAGTCGCTAGAATGGCCACCATTTACGTTCCAACTTCTCTTTAAAAGGCCATCTCCATATTTACCTGACAGATGGGAAATGGCTGCGAGAAGTGCACACAGGAAGTAGATATCGTCAACGCTTACGGGAGCGATATGAAAGAGAATGGACATAAATCCACCGAGTACTTACGCGCAGTACTTCCATAAGCAAACGTTACGGCAGCAAATATTCGGATGTAAACCTCCTCAAGTCCTATAGCATTCTAGCTGTGTATAATTAAACGAGATGCTATTGCGAAGTACTTTTCAACAGGTACCCAAATGTCCAAATTCTTCTGTAATACCAATCCTAATTCAAAGCATATAGTAAAAGGAATTTCAAATAGGGAAAATGGATTCACTATGTTGGATGTGCTATCAATAAATTATAGTATTGGTGCGTCTCTATTAGGGCGAGATAGAGACTGAGGCAGTCCCTTCTTCCATATAACCCCTCGTCAGAAAAACACATTAAATAAGTGTGAAGAAAGACGTATACATTTGTGGGAAAAACGTAAGAAAACATGGAGGTGATATCCTTGACGAAAAAATCCCACTGCAGGAAAATACCCTTAGATGAAGGGGAGTGTGAAAAACCAGCGAAATCTAAAGACAGATAAAGCTACCGTAGCACCAGCAAAAAACAATGTATGACATGTTAATACTGAAATAATAATTATTTTATACACAACTATAAACTTCAAGATAAATAAATAATAAGAAAAAATAAATAAAAATAAATTAATAAATAATGATATTAAATAAAAAACAATATAAATGAACAAATATAATAAAGACAATAAACTAATAAAGATAGCCCACGAAAATAAAAGGGGTTACCACGAGAAAATGGGGAAAAATCAAGCAGCATATTGAATTTGGTGTGTGTGACGGATTTAATGAGGAACAGTGATATATACACCACCGAAGGCAATTAGCCTTTCAGACCTGGAGAAAATAGGTAAGCAAGGTGAAATTAATCCTGATGCCTAAACCATTTAAAAGTTTAACTAGATAAAAAACAAAACTACCGGTGCAAGACTTTTTCCATCTAGAAGAAAACAACAGAAAGCGTAGAGGGGCTTCGTCGATGAAATATGTTTCCAGCTCAAATAACTAAACGGATGGGATAAAATATAAAGCGACCAAGTTTGAACAAGTATATACAGGGCCATTACCCGAATCAACCAATTGTTCCCTCACCCCTTACGTGCATACAAATAAACTAATTGAAAAAACTGTATTAAACCAAACTTTGTGTCTTCCACAGATTTCTGATCACAAATCTGTGGAAGACACAAAGTTTGATTTACTACAATGTCGACCTTCCACCAAGTGAAAAATTCAACATTTAAATCTAATTTTTTAAAAACCTAGTAATAATGAGGAAAACTAAACTATCAAAGTAATTAGCGTCTGGTAAGTAGTTGTCCATGAAAGTCACGGGTTAGCCAAACAGACTTCAACTTTCGGTAACCCGCACGGGTTAGCGCAATGGACAGCGTGAAACACTCAGAGCGAAAGTGCAAAGAAGAACAGGATGAGATCGGAGATGCTTGATGGTTTAGCTCGCACACAACACGCAGCCCCGCCCTCCATTATCTATCTCTCCGTCCCTCGAAACAAAAAAAATCGTGGACGCGACCAACGAGCCACGGAGAGGGGCGGAAGCGCGGCGGAGTGCTCTAATATCGCATTCTCGCGCGGGTAAAGAATTGCGACACTTTTTGATTGATGTACGCTGCTCGGATACGGGGGTAAAAATGTGTAGATGTGGAGGGACTGACACTTGGGGGGACGTGATACCTCACGTTGAAAGCGCGGGACTTATGACGTCACTCCTCCCGATGGCAGCTCCCCTCACGGGGACGCGGCGAATGAGCCGAAAAAAGGGAAGCTCGCAGGCGCATTACTTTTTATCATCCTATGGAGAAACTCATATATTATTTGTGCAACTAGAAAATCCCGTACACGTCCCGGGCCGTCCGAGAGGATAAAGTGGGGTATATTATATGCTCCATTTCCGTTTCTGAGTTTCTGTCTCCTAATTTGTTATTCTCTGATAGTTTAATTTGCATGATGCAGGTAACGAGCACAGAGTACGAGCCGCCAGAGGGTAGGCGAGTAGGTGCAGCAATTAACGAAATGACTAAAATGTGATACGGCGGTCGATGAGGATATGATACCTCTTGCAGTGGTTTCCCATTCCGAAGGCCTTGTTTCAAAGTCGGCAGCTGTGGAGAAGATTCAGAGGTATTCCGATCCCATACTTGGGCGCCCCATGAAGAGGACTTCCAGGGTGGTTCTTCTTCCGCCTGATGGAAATGAGTATCGCTACGGCGCCTACGATAACACCATACTGCCCTCGTGGAAAAAATTCTCGTTGGATCGCATTTCTCTTATATTTTCTCATTTACCCAGCCATTTTTCCCAAAAAGAATATAATTTTCGAAAAGGGTATCGATAAAGAAAACGATAAAACTGTTAAATACGTATTTACCACGCCAAAAATATAATCAAGAAAGACTAAAATCACGAAAAAAGCACTTATGAAATGGTTGGGCGCTAGAGGGTTAAGAGCAGGCTGAATCCGTCGACGAGTTCCTTTCAAACTTTCCTACATTGGCCAAATAATCCCATCTTTACCAACCTTAACACCCAAAATGGCCTCAGCTCTTGATTGCCTCGCTAAGTAATTAGAGATATTGCGAAACGTAAAATCGGGCAGACCAGTAAATCTTGTGGTCAAAGGGGGTCTCGTTTCCTACCACCTCACTCCAGTAATTTATTGGATGACAGCAAAAGAAGTGTAATTGTCCAGACGGGTACAAATTTACGGCTGAAATGAGTGTATATAAATTTTCATCAATTAAAATACATGATTTATTCAGCAAAGTGGAAAATTATGTAGAAAATGATACTTGTCTTTTTTGGACCACTGAAGTATGTTACCTTTATCACATATTGTCACTACTCGTTCACTCCTAATCTTTTGTCAAATAATTGCTTTCCCTGATCAATAACCTAAACGATTCCCCATAATTACCCAACGATTTATTAACAAAAAGATTACGCTTTAGAATGTACCTTGTATCGGAAAATGCAAATGATGCGTATTAATTTCAAGAGAAAATTGCTTAAAAGTATAGCCACGACGGACGGGAGTGAAAAAGTTAAAATTCTGGTGGGCATACAATGGAATAAGTTAAATTACATGGGGTACAACCACCGGGTCGGGACGAGCGCATGCGAAAAAAAATTGTTTTCCTGCCCCGTAATTCTAAAGGAATTAAAACTCTGAAAATAATTCGGAACAAATGTCGAGCTCGGAGGATTAAATTTACCTCCACGACATGGAACTGATGTCGAAGGCCGGAGGATAAATAGCAATGTTTTTTAGGCATCCGCAACATTGTTTATAAATAGGTAATTAATCTCTCTTTTTCTCGCATTCCGACATTAGGTGAAGCAATTTTCTTCAAAATCCGACAGTGAATGCCACCCTTAGGTCGTGACCTTACGAAGGCGTTATCACCGTTCTGAAATTCCCAAGTCGTCACTTGAACGTACGAAAGCGTTTCAGTATTTCTTGAGCAGAAAATTCCATTTCCTCACTTAAACCAAACAAATTTCGTACCACGATTCATTGAATCAGACGCAAAACTCGAAAAAAATGAAAACGTAGCCCGTCTGTGGCTAATTTGGCGGGGAGGAAATATCCGAAATAAGAACGAAATAAAGCAATTTCTTTGTAATCAGAAAATAAAAGACGTATAGGTATGAAAATTTACGGGGAACCTGCCACACAAAGGAAAAAAAACTATCTTCAGCTTCACAGAGAATAGAGAACACACATTTTTTTACTATTACGAACACAAAAGACAACATCAAACTCTCGTGAACGGCATGTAAAGATTCCCGATCGTAATCCGTACTCGAATTGACGGGCAAATGAACTTTTTTTGTGACGAATAAATTCGAGATTGAATCAAATCATTACTCTTTCCAGAGGAAGCAGTTAATGTATATACATGGCTTCAATGAATACGTTCTCGTCCATCCCAGAGCCGAGTCGAAATTTGAATGCTCAATTACCGTGTAAATGCGGGGCTATGATGGACCTTGCCGAAAGAATAGGTAATCTACTATCAAATGCTCCTGACTACCAACACTAGATGTTGACTATGCATTACGTGGAGTGACGATATTCCTCATATGGCGAAGGAACTACTTATAAGAATGACTAAGGACGCCCAAACACAGTCCCTACACAGAGAATATCAATTAAGAAGTTAAGTACCAAAACTCGCAGTGCAGATACAAGAGCTCCAATAACTCGAGGCAACAAATTTCACTTATCGCTTGCAACTCTGATCTACTGCAGCATGACAATTTCCTTTCTTCCTACAATGAAAGAAATTCTATGATACGACGATGCTCATTTCATTTTGCGTTTAGAGCATTGACGTTTAATGCTCTTATTCCTTTTTTCCAAAATTTGACCCAAAGTATGATCTGAACGATCAGTAAAAGTTCTATTCTGCGCAGGAGGCCCGATGGAGTCCACACGCACTAGATATCAAATAGTATAGCCGTCGCGAAGCGAAAAAAAGTTTTTCGAGCCTAATTCTTTGAAGAAATGTTCTTCTTTGTAATTTTTTGTACCTGTTCGTGAAACAAAGACTCTAACTCTTTCTTAAAATGCGAATTGATGGTAAATACGTTTCAAATGGCATCCAGAATTGCATTATAAAAATAACGTATCAATCATGTGGACTACAGTGCCGTGTACCACTTGGCACCATTAAAAAAGTAATAAGTGATTTCACCCACATGGGGTAACAACTTGACCACGTCTCAAATGCATAAGAGCGCGTATTTGTAAAAATGATGCAGGACTACCGAGAACATAACACAGAGCAATAAATTGAGAACACATCATTTGAAAGACGTGAAATGTTGTCACGGATCTAAGCATAAAACATTAATTTTCTGACCACAAAAGCATATCAGGACCATGGTAATATTGATTTTTCTTCATTTTAGGATGAAAGGGACCGTTCACTCATAAGGAGATCTGAGCGACAAACAAAAAGTAAAATTAGTTGCCTAGTGTAATTTATTTCCTACGTGAAATGATGATAGCGAATCGCTAAAATGTTTGGAGACAGGAAATGAGTTTACAAGTGTAAGTGTAACTCATTAGCTTCAATAAAGGAAACTGTGATAAACAGAAACGCCGGTAGTGCGATGTGGCTAAGGGGTCTTCTCCTGCACTGCAAGGGCTGTATTTGTCGACATGGCGAATGATAATGGTATTACATTAAACCAAGCGCTGCCATAGGCTTTGTGTTTCTTGGATCTGGATACTGAATTGATGCTATCCATTCACTGCGTAATCACTATGCGCTCGTTATGGTGGGTCGGATTTGAAAAATCAGACTAAATTACACTGAGAGGAAAGCATTGATGATTTATTATAAAATATAAGAATTTTATAACTTTTTTAAATTTATAACAGAGGTTGCCAAACTGAAATTCAGGTAAAGTTACGAAAATTATTTCTTGATCAACTCATTCCTATTTCCATTATCTGAAACAGAATGCGCCCACCTGAACCTCGTAGCCATGGATCAATTTTTAAGCGCTAACCAAATCCTATGAACCCATGGGCAATCCGACGAAGCGCAACGCGCCCACGCAGTTTCAACTGTTCCCGGGAACAATTTGCCTTTCGTGATGAGGATAGCAAAGCATTTAACGAGGGGAAGAAATGAGCGCATGACTAGAGGATGAATGCTTCCAGCAAATTCCCACAAAACGATGAGTTCGCGAATTACGATACCTGGATGACGGATTCGCTCTGCTCCCAAAAAAGTTTTCCCTCCGCGAGTAATTCAATACGCCGCTGCATTCGGAGGGTAAATTAGGTCTTAATTGACGGACGCAGAACCCTGGGACAACACACCGACGTTAACTATGGCTGCAGCAGAAAACAAACAGCAGCTACCCGCGGACAAAGAGCATTTCGCGAATCGCAAATGAAGCAACGAGAGAAAATGATGAATTCGCTTATCCACCGACGAAATTCGAAACGGCGGTTATTTTTTTACAGCGTTTCTTTCAAATGAAAATGGATCGCATAATATGAAAAATACTATTAAAGATGAATCACTAAAATCGGGAAAAATTTTGCCGTTAAATAGGAACGTCAATATGACGGGAGATAGGAAGAAAGGTCTTAATAAAGTCACACATGCGAATAAAAGGCATATTGAATTGAGTACATACCTGTATTTTATGCATCTTACAAAAATTTAATGAGTGCTGGGTTCCAAATATCCACCAAGTACTCGAGATGAGGTCTAACGGGAGCGATGGATCATCTGTTTTTCATAATTTCATCTTCAAATTTCTCAATTGCAAAGCCGCAGATGTTACGAATGCGTTTATCGCGCACTAAACCCAAACTTATGCCATGGATTAACCATTCGACCTCATTCACCCAGCATATACCATCCTCTCCGCCTTAACAGCTGAAGGGAGTCGGGTTTTCGTGACTGTAAGAGCATTTGATAACTGTTTCAATTATCAGGATTTGAGTCCTAGCAGCGGTAAAGATTTTACAGCGGAATCCGTTCCCTTCTTGAAAGTCATTTGGAGAGCACTTTAAGGACAGTACTCAACGCACTGTCTGGGAAGTTACACCCTTGACCCCTAGGCTCCCTATCACTCAGATTGCGCAGATTCTGTGGCACAAATAATCTCAGCTGTCGGATGAATACCTATCCAACTATGTCCGTAGTTAAGTCCGCTCTTTCTCGAGAAGTATACAAACGTTTACTTTAGAATAATACCAAAGACTAATACATACTCAGAAGGGGCGTTAGCTCAGAGAGGGTGGGACGGATTAAATTTTTGCGGAATGAAAAAATCACAGGAATTCAATTCAATATGCAACGACACCATGCCTTTTTACCCGTATGTTTGACGATATTCACAATTTTTTATCCCACATATTTGCTCAATTTTTACTGGTTTATATTTTGTTATTTTGTTTTATTTACACATATTATATGTAAATTCCAAATGAGGCAATGAACCAATTTTGAAGTTAACTCATATATTTGTCGCTTCTATGTTCCAAATATACACAGATAAGGACGGCTGTAATATCCTCATTGCCAACCTGAAACTCGTACAATACGAATTTTTCCCAGTAAGCCCCCAGCCTTTTGCTTATAAAATCCCCAGGTCTCTTAAAGAATGATGCGTGCGTCCCAGGCAATTTTCCCGCCATTTCCGCGTCCTCCGAGCCTCCCACGAGTGCTCGGTGGAGCGAACCCTTTTCACGAGGGGCAGTGATCCGAGTCGGCAGCAGCGAGTCCCTCTCTCTCTCTCTTCCCATCACACAATGGACCGAAAGAGAAGGCCCCTCCCTCTTATCCCCCCCTGAACGAGCGTAACCCCCTCAGGGGCCCCTTAACCCGCTCTCCACGCGTCCCCTCTCCCCGGCATGAATCACGCGAATCTGCGAATCTCGTGCGAAGGCACCAGAATGTTGTTAAAAGGGGAAGAAAAGGAGAGGGGTGGGGAAGCGGGAGAGGTGAGTGAGTCCGGCGGTTACCTCCCATCCCACCCACACCCTCCCGAGATAAGTAATATGGTGCGGGAGAGAGTTGAGAGAGGGAGGATGGGGGAGGGAACGTACCCTGGAGGAGCATTTTGGGGAAACTTATCGGAATATGAGGGGGGTGAGGGAGAAGACAGGGAACACAAAAGGCAAGGATGGGGAGGAATATGAGAGGGTAAGAAGAAGTGGCATGTTCGTCATCGCATAATACTCGAAATGCATGAATACGCCCACTTCGCGATGCATATTACATGAGTGCGACACCAGCAACCAACCCCCAGGCCACACAACACGCCGGGCGGCGGCGATTATTAACTTTCCCAAGAGTCCGTGAGTGATGGGAACGCGCGCGAGTGTATGTATGTGCTCTTTTGGCGTCGGGGGACCGGTGTTGATTCCACGAAGGGAATGGAGTTTTTCGTCCCCCTGAAGCGGGATTTTGCCCTTACAATCATGGTTTTGACGTTCGACTAGGAGCCCAAGGACATTTCATCGCCACTGCGGTATAAATTTTGCCAAGATATAAACGAAATACACCGAAAACAGCTTGATTTCACATGCTTCATTTCATAACACCTCGTGGCATCGGAATTTGAACCCAATTATTCTCCTACATATGGTATTGGCTGAACGACCAACATCACAGCGTGTATTACAAATAGGTTTCATACTGGTAAGACTATGTTTTCATTGATCGTTGCTTCTCCTGTCCCCTTACCCTCTCCATGTCTAACTAATTCCTTACCTTCTCTTCTCTTTTCAGACAAATACCTTTCAAATCAGAGTACTTCGAATCCCTGCAATAAATTCTTCTCGGGTTTTCGTCCGGGTGAGATGCTCCATCTGCTCCACTGCCGACGTTTCGATGGAAGACTTTTCCATCGTCATCAGGGCCGTTGATGCCGGGTGTCAAGAGGGCCGGTTTAGACATTGTATATAAACCGGCCCTCTTGACACCCGGCATCAACGGCCCTGATGACGATGGAAAAGTCTTCCATCGAGACGTCGGCAGTGGAGCAGATGGAGCATCTCACCTGGACGTAAACCGGAAAAGAATTTATTGCAGTCATTCGCCGGGAAAAAGTTAAATCCTACATACTTCGAATCCCTCTTGATTATATCCAAAATTTCCATCATTCTGGAGTCACTCCTTATACATTCTTTTCTTCCTCTTGATTTCAGCAAGCAACTTTCTTTCCACCCCAAGCATGGTAATATATCCTCAGTTTGTATTCCTTACAGCCCATCTCACCTTCTCCGTCCTCCTTCACATACATCTCTAACGCCCCTTCGTCTCCTCAGCCTCCTCTCACCCACCCTCCCCAGAGGCTATGTTTCTCTGCCCCCGCAAGCGCTGCGCTCCACATCTGGCCCCTGAGAAACGATACATTCACGTCTTGAAATCCAATTCCTGGGATCATTTCTCCGATATGCATGAATGCCTCTAATGGCAACGGAAAACCTCCTCCTTATATACATCGTACTTTGTCCATTTTCGTCTAGAATGCTCCAAACGTACAAAATTGCTCAGCCTTTTTTAATTGACGCCCTTTGATATGCTCGAAACTACCTTGTTTTTCTCGAAAATTCCCATTACGTTTTGCATCCTATTGTCAACCTTAATTCCGTATCATTTTCCCAACTCTGAAGGCCTTCCTTCTTCTTGTTTAACGACGGCAACACTATATTCTCGGCACATCGAACATCGCCTTATCGCAAAGCCCATCCTACTCGGTAGGTTCGTTTACGTCCCCTGATTTATCATCTTCCTTCAGACGCCTCTGCCCACGCGGGGGCGGGCAACGCTGCTCAGAATGTCATCCCCGCCCTCCCGAGGGGGTCGATGTGAGGTGGGGAGGCGGTGGGACGCCTCGGAGAGAAGAATGGCACCGTGTCGAGCGCACGCGTGACTCTCAATACGCACACGGTCCTGCGCTTATTCGAAGGGAGGCACCCCCACGGCGAGAGAAAAATAAGGGACGATCGATTTGAGCGAGAGGGGGCAAATTTAATTAAGGCGCGCGCAAAGGGGAGGGAATCAGCCGAAAACTGGCAAAAATAATGCGATGACCTCACAAGTTTCTAAGAAAAGATCCTCTTCCATGCTTGAATGCAATGAATAACCAATGACGATATTACATGGTTGACGTGCCATGTAGTATACTACGATTAACGTGAGCAGCTGAGGTGAACACCCAAAAGTTTTTCTCCGTGGAAGAATGATGCATTGGTTTGAACGTAAGCTATTCATAAATACGTAAATAACGAAGAGGAAGAAGTTCATTCAGCCTCGAAAGGATGGGACCAAGATGAAACACCGAGCGCTAGAGGCTTAAATGCTAAAAGAAACATTGGTGAGTTTATATATACATACTCTCCTGACGCGTTCAGATTAATAATGCGTAAGATAGAGAGTAAACTATTCACAAATGCAAAATAAATACAGAAATACGACAGGTCTGCCTCCAAAGAAGGACAGTAACATAGAAACCTCAGCAGTTTAAGCACGCCTACGCAGAGAAGCAACGGTAGCAATTCAGATACGTTCTCCTGGAACGCTTGCAATTCCTTCAGAAACAATTATAAAGAGAACTGTGGGACTAACCGTGACAGCAATAACTTCAGCAGCGACAAACCTTGAGAAGAAACACGAATCCCAGGAGGATCGATTTTTTCAACTCGAAGAACACTCGCTCCTCCAAAATTTGGCAATGAAGAAGTCGTGGACCATAATGTATACAGGCTTTAACGTAACACGTTATTTCAGTTACTAAAGATTCAGCACTCCCATCGGAGTATTTTTTTTCCTATACCCAGCCAATATCTCCTGAAACGTATAATTTAATGTGCGCCACATGGAAGTAAATTACAACCCAGAGATTTGACACGTCGAATATTCACTACGTAATAATGATGATA
Organism: Ceriagrion tenellum; assembly: GCA_963169105.1. Taxonomy (NCBI): domain Eukaryota; kingdom Metazoa; phylum Arthropoda; class Insecta; order Odonata; family Coenagrionidae; genus Ceriagrion; species Ceriagrion tenellum. The sequence continues at coordinate 115,356,182 of OY720635.1, read as the reverse complement.
GCGAAAATCCCCCGTCATCACCCTATTTCACAGGGCTGTCGTGTCAACGCGAGCGTAATTAGGCGTTGGCGCGCTTCCTAAGAGCACAATAGAGCACCGCAGAAGCAGCTGGTGAGCTTGTCTCTCAAAAAAATTTATATAAAAATAAAATAAGATTAAAAAATCATCAAAGCGGACGATGATGACAACGGAACCAACAAAAGCTTCCCGATAGGTCAAAAAAGAAGAAGAAAAATAATAATGGGATGATGGATGGAAAGGAAGAGGTGGAAGATCCAAAACAAAACAAAAAAGGACCCAGTGGCTCACGCTTGACCTTGGTCCTATCTCTGCCCGGGAATCTCTCCCGCGCGCTTGTTCTCCCTTACCGGGCGCCCATATGGCTGCTGCCCGGTAAGAAGTACAACATGCCGAAATGTCTAGGGCAGACTCACGGGGCGATTAGGAGCCTATTTCGAAAATGAATCCTTAACTAACAAAGCTAACTCAACACACACATCCATTAGGCGCGTTCCTATCATAAATTGAATTCCGGATTAGAATTACGGCACCAGGGCTAAGTCAAGTCTGTTTCGTACATGAAAACAAGTCTACCCAACGATAAAATATATTAATCGAATTTCGCGAAAACAATTTATAGAACAACTCATCGCTCTTGTCTCCGAAAGGGAAAACACTTCAGTGCCTAGAATGAGAACTGAAATGCGGTAATTTCCAGATAAAGACACGAAAGTCGGTCGCGAGAAAAGAAAAATGTAGTCTTCTGGTCTAACTTCAGTCCGAGTCTCACCGTTTCATGCAATTTTTTTATATATAAAGCGGTTAAAAATGCAATGTTAGAAATTTTTCATTGATTCTCATGCTATTCCGGTTTTTGACGGAAAATCATTTGTGGACTACAACTCGCTAATTTTTCTGGAATATACGATTTTGCTTGACGTTTGTAGGACAAAACCTTTCCGCCAGAGTAATTTCCGATAAGTTCTTTAGTTATCTGGAAGGGCTCGAATATCTGCATGCAAGCGTAAGTGATTAATTCAGAGATGGGGAGTTTAGTCTGATGTAGCAAATTAATTTTGAAAATGAATTTAATTTCATGTATTTTGGCGAATCATCCTCCTACCGCAACGATCCTTCAACTGACACCGCTGTTTTCGGCGAACAAACGAACCAACATACTCATTAAATATGGCATACAGCGCATTCTGACAGCTTCCATTTTCTTCAGTACTATCTAATTCCACACTTCTGTTCTTGAGTTAGAATCAAGTGCTCCCTATCTGGGGTTCCAAGTGCCCTGTTCTTTGCGATCCAAAAGGGCGTGGGTTCAGGTCTCGCCGAAGTCATGAGTGCTAGCAGCTATTAATTTTAGTTAAGCGAGGGAATCATGAAATAAAGACCTTAGCATCATTACTAGCCTTTATAACTATAATATAAATTATTCTTAAAAATTAAAATACCATAAAAAGTAACAACAATTTCACGCATTACAAATTTCAATTTAAAAATGAAATCTTTCTGAAATATTTCTAAATCAATAGCACTTTGCGATAATACGTTTTATGAACTTTACTTAAAATGCCAATGACAAAATGTCGAAAAAAATAAAAATAATGAACTAATCAATAGTTGTCGATCGGATATACCATACTTTGTTATAATTCTCGCTATACCATATAATTGCGATGCTATAGTTAACTCACTGGGAAATATCAATAACACTACCATATGGTTTTTCATCGATTTCTACTCTGCTCTGTACCGTAGTACGCGAAACAAATATTAAAAAAGGGCCTTGCCGTGGTTTAAGGCTGAGAACAGTCTACTGAAAAAGAGGTCAATCGGAATTTAAAATTAAATCTTAATACTGCATGAATCCAGTTTATCACACGATTATATAATACTTGACAACGATATTCATTTATGCAAGTCTTTAATTATCCTGAATTTGCATTGCCTGTATAGTTCAATCATTTCAATTTAGGGTGCTCTGTGTTATTACCCACAATATCAGTATTAATCATAATATGTACCGAATTTTGTCCCCTTTGTGACATTTGTGCTATAGGACTTCAGTTACGTCGACAGAGGATTCGGGTCTCCCCGCAGGGTAACTGCCTCCCGCTCGGCCGGAAGCTCTCGCTTATCGCCAAGTCAGGGTGGTAGTGGGAAAATGGAAAAAGGAAAGGGAAGGAAAAGTTAGCGACAGACGAGTTACTTCGACAGTAAGAATGAAACTTACACGTTAAGTTTATATACGAAATACTTCGGCAATTATTTATTAAAATAGCCGACGTTTCAGCCGGCCCCGCGGAAGACTCTGGGCCTAAGGTCAGAACCCGGTTGGGGATTCGTGGGGTCCTGCCCAGACGTTATTGGAAGTGAACGTGCTTCCACCTTTCAGCACGTATCACATACGTTGCGCCCATTCGTCGACGCAAGGAATCGGTCTGGGACGGTGGTGGTTGGGGGGGCAGGGTGGGCATTCCCACGCCTTTCAATTTCCAGTGCTTCTCGGTTTTAAATCACCTCACGGTGAAAATACGCGGAGGTCGTTCATCCATCCCCACGACCTGCTAAGCTTGAAAAAAAATGGAAGATGAAAGACGAAGGTCGGCGTATCCAAGCCAACCAAAACAAAGGACTGGGTGAAATTTTCACGGGAGGCTCGGCATAAGTGTGGCGAGGTGAGGAAGAAAACCAGTCGTGCCTCCTGCACGACCAGTTCATTCCGTAGGTGCCTATCTCGCCTTAGGGCACTTTACATTTACATGAGACGCCATTTACCTCCAAATATGGTTAGACAGGGGGAGTTTAGGGTTTCCGCTGAGTATTTTTTTCAACTTGCTTGCTCACTGAACTGTTTTCGTCATTCCTACAATTATCTTCTCATTGGCGTATAACTCCCAGATCTTGAAGAACAATTTATTACCAAATAAGTAAAACATCAGGGTACAGATAGCTCAAGCACTTCAATATTTAATAAACCTTCATCTACGTAAGACGCTCATATGACACAAAAAAGGCGTTCCAAAGAGGGAGTCAGCCTAGAAGTTGAACATTTTCATCCAAAAAAAACAATAAATTCTCGTTGAATCTTCTCCGCTGTTGTTATTCCTAGACGTCATGGACCTACTCTTAGGCTTTACTATTGAAGAAGAATTACGGGCTGAATAAGTATTTTCCCAGGCTGGAACGAATTCTAGCGTAATTTTCGCGGTTCACGACTAATCCTATTGTTCCAAGATATCATTTTAAACAATTATATGCATTTCTCCACCATTAAGGGAAAAGAGAAAGGCATGGCAATACTGTGAACTTTTTCATCCAGATGAAAGAAATTGAAGCCACTCAACATTCTTAGGATGTATCGCAAATATTACGGTGCTTATAGCGGAATGGGTCTCGGTAAACACGAAAACAGGGATGCGTTTAAAAGACTGTTGAAAAACCTACACTAAGTTGTTTATTCTTGGTTATTTTACGATTGAATCCCTCCAAGAATTCCTACCGTAAGTCTTCGAATGAAACCTCTCGCATGCAATAGGATTTAGTTTATAATTTTTTTAAGGAATGCAAGTAACAAAATATTCAACCTGCCATATTATTCGCCCATTAGTGAATGACTTCCTTAACATACGCGTGGCTTCATTGAGGGGTGGAGAGGCCAAAAGGGTTGACTACCTTCCAGGAAAATACTTGAAATTCCCAACGCCCGATTTTAACACGAGCTTTAACAATCTGCCAAGTAAGAGCACAGTTGTTACAATTCTTGGCACCACACCATCAATCACACCTTAATCGTATAAAAGCCGCTTCGTATCCATCCTGTGTCGAGAACGTAACCAGCCGTTAAACACTACCTTTGTACTAAAATTTATCTGCATATTTCTGCGTTGAGAATAACACGGACAGAAATTGATACTAATTCAGATTGAGACCACTGCATTCATAACTAATACAAGGCTAAGTTATAGGTTAACAAATAGAGAGAAAGGATCATGAAAAAGGAAAATGTTCAAACTTTATCTGGAATACAATTTTCGGTCTTAATGCCACTGCGATATTCGTAGCAAAGGAAGAGCCACCGGCAAGTCTGATTACGTCCGAAGCTCCCGCCCGCGCATTCCTCTCATTCCTTAAACGCTAATGTCATCAACCTACACTGTATTACCCAAGTGAAATAGTATGACTACACATGTTTCCACTGCTTCCAAGTCAACTATCCACAACAGTTTCGGCAAACTATGTAGATTTTATTGAGAATAAAACTATAATAGCCAGTAAGCTAACTCCACATTCAGTAACCACTGAGTTTTTCATATATCGTGAAATATTTGCTGGTGGAGCTGTAATTTATATCAATCTTTAACGAATTTGACGATTTAAAAAATTTAAATGATAAATAAATAGCTCCCAGGGTCACATTGAAAACGATTCATTACAATCGTTAGTTCTTTGCATTGATTTACTTCTCAAAAGAAATAATTGAGCCGGGCAAGAAATAAATTATTCTTAATTACATAAACTCTTGGTGTTCATGACTTTTAATCAGTAAAGATCACCTTGGAAGATGTAGGGTTTCCTAAGGCATAATTGGTAACAATTTCATCCAGGACCTAAGAAGAAATACTTGGCCTTATAAACCATTCCAGACATATACGAAGTCCACAGCAAATTTTAACGTAATTCACGAAGATCGTATTTGCCATATCCTTCACATTACCCAACTAATCAACTCCAATTGAATCTCATGTGTAAGGCTCAAGGTACTAGAAACCCCCCGCGGTTTGACACTCCTTCGACACAACGCTCAGTTTATTAGTTAATAAAACTAGCCCCACAAAAAAACCGCGTAATATTGAACTCGCTCAAGCCACTCGTAATTGAAAAGGCAATCCGATTTCATTTCCTTCCTAAAGGACCCCTTTTTCATTGAATGGCAGATTCCTGGCCGATTCGAGACCTCAACTCCCCATGTTTCAGCGCGGTTTAATTCTCTCATAAATCACGAAACCCTCCGGGCTTAGTTTCCTCCTACCCTCACAACCCGTTTCTCCAAACTCACCTCCTCGAACGGAAAGCAGTTAGTCCACAAAGAAAATCCCTCCCTTTTACTTTCTCCTGAAAAGACGAAAAACCACCAAAATCCACTCCTATCACATAATATTTCAACCGCAAGAGGGAGAGAGAGAGCCCTGCATCTTCATCCCGTCATACGGGGGCGCGCTGTGATTCTAATCTGGCCGGCAAAAAGGAAGGCTTTTCCGCGCACAATCCAGCCGCAAGTCCCGCTGACATTCTTCCTCCCCCTTCACGTATCCTCTGTTCTCTTTGCGTGAGGTCAAATTCGCCTTCTTTGCTTTCTCCTGAATATTTTTCTCCTTTTGCTGGCTATAAACCCTACCCCTCGGCCTCTGCAAACCGTGATTGTACCTTAAATCCTAGTCATTGCCGAGAAGAAAGGAACCCTAAGACCCAAGTCGCCTCTTAGCTCCTGCGACCCTGGTCGTCCGCAATGTAGACCAACGAAGCCTTTTTTAGCTCACGCAAACGTAAAAATCAATCATCCAAGAAAACAAGAGGTAAATATCTCAAAAAAATTCATCTTAGATTGTTGGAACTATATTCAATGTATTACCAAACGAATCCTCATCGGAGTTTATGCTAACACATAAAAACTTAAAAAGTTCGCAACTTTTCCTTTAATACAAATGTTATGTGTCAATAGTGTTAAACGAGTTATCCATAAACAATAAGTCTCCAAATACCAGAACCTTCATCGGTAGTCAGAACGGTTCTGTTTGAGAAACCTTTTGTCCAGATCCCACCTCGGGCATGAACTGATAGAAATTGCAATGGTAAGAAAACACCCGAACTGTGAGTTAAACTACGGATCTTTGACTGATGTTAAGGCATTCGATCATCAATTTGCGTTTTTCCAACGGATTAAGGGTTGCCATTTATGACAGAGATATTGTTCTTCAGCAGCTAGAGCATCTAAAACTCGTTCCCTACTACTAAAGCTATCAGTCTAAGGATAATTTGAGCATTGCGCTAAACGCGCACGGGGAGAGTTTTTGAGCTCTACCTACATTTTCTTAAGTAGCGAGGATTGGGTGTCTAAGATCATCCAGTGTAAGATTTTAGGGTTCCTTGTGAAATCGCATTTGTACCACTTTTAGAATTATCGTCGGAAGAAAAATCCACGAATGTACAATCGCACATATCGCATAATTCCCCTTGTCAGTTGCCTTCATGATCCATCACCACTTTAACGTCGCCTAAAAGCTCATAAAAAACGAAAGCACCACGAGCATAATATTTCCATGGGTAGCTGAAGTTATCCAAAAAATCGTTCATGGAAAAAGTATGTGTGCACACGTTACCAAAATATAAGTAGGTATGCAAACGTATGTCTGCTGGTACTGTGAAGGGGGGAAGAGTGTGTTTCATGAAATCGCACTTGGTCTCACGCGTTGTAAGGGGGGCCCTAAAGAGTGACCTATATCGCTTTACTTTGAGTCCTGCCCCCCTTGATCGCAAGACGAACAGATTAGGAATCCAACTAATCGATCGCGGTTCCCAGGTTTAATTCAAATTCTCCAATTACTTCATTCAAAATGCAGTGTTTCCCAAGAAAAATCCCCTCATTTGCCAATCCCAGAAACCATTCTGCAGTTTTATTCCTCAAGTCATTATTAGAAATACCTCCTCAGCAGGAGCAACGGTACAGATAAGCGCAAACGCACTTGAGCCATATCCAGCCCGCAAAGTCAGCAACCCCAGTCGAAATAAAAGCCCTGTGCTCTACCAAAAAGCCCCGCGCTTTCAAGCATCCCTTCTCCACTTCCCCAAACCAACCAGAACACAAAAAAAGTCATCCTCTCCACCCCCTTCACCCCCGACGAATTCCCCAGACTATGCCCACACAACTCCTCAAGCCTACCCCTCCTTCCGCAGTTCCTCACCAAAGCCTACTACACCTCACCCGCTCTCTCTCCATTCGCTTTAATATTCCTATTGTTTTCGTCTCCCGCGGGGCAACGGCATCAACCCGCCACCGAGAAAAACCTTTTCTCCCTCTTTTCATTCCCGCTCCATCTTCCCCCGCCGTTCTCCTTTCTTCCTTTCCCTTTCGCACATACGTCTCTCCCGTCGGTGTTTCCAATTTTGCGATTTCTTATCCTCAGATTTATCGGATTTACCCCTCCAGTCTCTGTTTTGATGACCTTTTCCCTTCGGGAGAGAAGCCTTTGGCAGTGGAAGAAGAAGAGGGGATCTGCCAAAACCCCACTCGTCATTCGCGAATGATGCATGGCCCTATTGAGGAGGGGTAGAAAGAGCTTTGGAAAGGGGAAACCGGACGAATGATAGCGGCGTCCCGGATATTCTTTGAGGGTTGGAGCTAGCAGTTCCAAGAGTTCCGCGGTCATTACATTATTCTTGAATCCTGGTCACAAAAATGAGCTAAATGAGGAGAAAAATTAAAATTAAAGACCAAATTATTTTTTGACTCCTCTACCACGAAATATGGAAAATTTCTTTAAAAATACAATAATACGACGAGTATACTTGAGTGCAGCAGTACTGGAGAAGACCCCCCTACTGCGCACCCTTGAGGTGGCTGGGGCCCTAAATAGATGAGTGTTGTACTAATAATTCGATGAAGCTCGCATAAGCATGAAAGTAACTTCAGCAACGCTCGGTTCTCAGAAGACCGATTAACTGAGTAGAGAACAAGCACATTATACTGTAATTGATTATGCAAAAACAGGCAAGTGCTCATACAGGCACATGAAACGCTTTACTGCAATGGTCACAAGTGGATCTCGGTAATCAATAAATTACACTACCTATTTAGAATAAAATATTTCTCTTTGGAAAATAGGAAGGAAAATACTCCAACCTAACCTATATTTTGCAGTAAATAATATATCACAGTGTTTCCGAGAAAATTAGCCGGTGGTATTTATCCTCAAATATTTGTAAATTATAATGTGAGTAATTCAATAAAAAGAAAGTAAAATCCATTGGTTACCTGATTTCATTCTGGTATCGCAAAGAATTAGAGAAAACATAAAACGGACAAAAAGCTAAGCATTGAACTTTTTCGTCCACAGGAAAGAATAGACAAATTTCGGAGTGAATATAAAATATAAGAAAAATAATATTTTTAGCGAAATTAAAACAGCATGTATCACCCAATTATTTTTATTATTCTGCAGACGATTGAAAACTTATACTCTGGGAAAAGTTATTATACTGCCAGCAGCAATATTTTTTTTCTTGGCTCATCCTCGCAACAATATTTTATTAGATACAGCCTTAATAGTTCCCCTGGGGTGTAAAGATGTAGCTTAATTATATACGTAGAATAACATAAAAACAGCGTACACCAAGGTGGGATGTTAAAACCGGAGCAAGATGATCAATTCATGTATATGAAAGGAACTATCTGCACATATTTGGTCAATGTCACATATCTTCAACGACAGGCGAGCGAGGAGGAATAGCAAAACAGCCTAAGGCCGCCTATCTTCGACAGCACGCTTACAGCAACTCAGGTCGATATTAACACGTTGTCAACCTCACCGAGTCCAAGGCATTATCTTCCACCACAACGGATAGTAAAGCTTGTGCGCATGAGCTATCTCGCCCTGAAGGCATGTTTGCAAAGTTGGAACAAAGCTTCTGGAAGGGGCATGAAAGCTCATGTATTGTTCGCTACATTATGGTAAACGTCAAAGTTCAAGAAGGTAATCGGTGGGTAGCAACTAGTGTTGAACAATTGATTTCTCTCATCGGTGCACTGAATACTACGGTGCCTCTTCGATTTGTAAAACGCTGCTACAACTCGAATAGTTACTACTTCTGTCGCAATTATTCTCTCAACCGTTATAAAAAGGATTTATGTCTTCTGTTATTGGCGTTCATAATAAATTTTCATCCAAAAATTTAGCCTAGAGGAAGTAACGGAGAAGATATTGCGGATAGTAATAATTATGCTTTGAGACTCCCCCTTTACTTCCTCCCCCCGGCCAGATACAGCAGCTCCGCAGGTGACTCCTCCGTGAGTTATCCTTTGGTATTTCTCCAAAATAGCTTTTGCGATCAGTAGAGGAGAGCTTCTATGCCTAAAACGTCACTTCAAAATGAGAAGGTTTTACAGAAAAATGGCTCAGGATCCTCCGCTATTTTTTACGCAAAATGAACCGAGAATTATAGGGCGTTTTACGAGAGAATGGGCAAAAATTGACAATGTGACGATGGGTAGCACTTTTTATATCAAACAATGATGCCATTTCATCGGGAAAAAAGCAGTTCATCAGAAGCGCATTCTTCAAGGGAACGAAATGGTGAAAAAATGTAGGCGCCTGGTAATCATATGGATTGAGTTTTTAGAACTGACTGCAGTAATTGCATTCATAGTATGTGTATTCAACATAAATATTTCTGCAGTCGGCGCCTTTGCCTGGAAAAGGGTTCCTTAAAATATATATTCGTGAAAGAATCTGCATAACCTCTGAGAACCGATTAAGTCATGAGCAACACGAACTGTTCTAATTTGCAAGACGTAAAAGTCCCATGGCGTTGCCAGAGATTCGCCTTTCCTCAATTTTTTCGTTTTGAGATCGGTATCAAGAAAACCATGAGAACGAGCATTCATATCAAAACCATCTTGGTTACGTCTTGAATTGAATTGAATTAACTTTATTGTTCTGAAGCAAACTGCTCCGTCAGAATATAATACATAAATCAGAGTCAAAGAACTCTCAAAAGGATTACCACCATTAAATGACTTATGACTATATCAGCTCGCAGAAGTCACAGCATTTCCTGAGTACACATGCCCCCGGGGAAGGTTGGGATTTGAAGAGGCTTCGCAATACAAACGAAAAGGTGGAGTGCAGTATGTATTTGCTTTGACTATCACAGTCGAATAGAACAGTCCCGTCTCCCTCTTCTCCTCCTACTTTCCCCATCTACTCAGACTTCCCAGTCGCGTGCCCTTCAACCAGTCACCATTATGTGAACCGAACGCATGCCCCACCGTGAACGCGAATCAATCCATCCTTCAATCCACAACAGGACCCCCCACCACCACTGCCGTTCCATATCGCCAACCCGGGACTTCGAGAGAGGCAGAGATCGAGGACCGCCATGGCGCGAATGACAACGCCCTCTCTCACTTGGAGGGACGACGAACGAAGAGCTCAACGATCGTTGCAGCCGCCGCCGCCGGCAAAAGGACTTCTGTTTTTTCAGTCCCTTCCCTCAGTTGTTTTTTTTTCTACGCGCGGAAACAATTGGCGTCCCTATCCATTGCACGAGCCGTAATGAAAACGAGGGCGTTGAAAAGGGCGGGAAAGGAATGATTGAAATCGCTCCGCGCGCAGCAACCACGCTCTTCGGAACGCAAATCGATTGATTCCTGCACGCACAACTACGAACTTAAAAAAAAGTTACCCCAGTACCTGCAGTACCGAAAATTCTCCAACGAGATGAAACACAATTGAAATTGTCGGCTATAATTCTTGAATTCAATTTTAGAGCAGCATATTTGAAGTTGCGAGAAAGAACTAGAATTTCATTACGAATCCACCAAATCTGGAAATTTGGAATATATGATGAAGTTAGATGGGAGTCTATCAACTTTGAAGAGCACAATTAAGATTTTGACTTCTAGCATGCCACACAAAGGACACTAATCACACTGTAAAACTTGAGATACAACTGGGCCCCTTGCAGCGAGGATAAATTACACCAACTAGATAAAATAACAGATTAAAAGAAGGAAAACCAGGTTTAAATACTCGTATATCCTCCGCACAATAATTGAGCATGATAGAAACAGGACAAAGATCTTGTAAATCAAAAAAACAACCATTAAATACACATTAAAAAGCTTTTTCATTCAAAAACTAACAGAAATAGCCCGTGTCCTAATAGCCCTGACCTCGAGGCTGCCAACAGGTTTCAGAGCCTATTAAGATGTAGGGAAGAGGTAATTATGAATTAATTGTCCTCCAACGAGAGGTCTCATCATAGGACGGTCTAAGCGAAGTTCCCGCAGACTCCATAACTAAAAAATGATAATTCCAGGGTTCGTATTAACGCATTAAACCCTGTTCACATTACCACTTTTATTCACCATCTCTATTCTTCCTCCAGACCCAAACGAAGTCAAAGGAAAAATCAAATGAAAATGCTCCTCGACGAACCATCCGTTACGTGTCTGAAACAGTTTACCATAAGAGTAAAACGAATCCAGTGGGCCGACGTTATAAAGAACAAGAACAATGAAAGTGGGCGCTAATGAACGAAATACAGAAGTTCACCTTAAAAGTGCTCCGAAAATCTACGTAACGATGTCAAGTTACGGAGTTAAAAAAAAAAGTCTTCCTGAGTTGGGCTAATTTTCGCCTGTCACTCCACTTTAAAGTTTCTTATTTTTTTCCAAGACGAGCGGGTATTTTTCGAGGGAACTATTTTCTCTTATAATCATGATTCTTTTCCATTAAACTGACCGCTCCTTGAGCAAAAAGACCAGAAAATGAAAACAAACTTCTCCAGCGAGCCAAGCAAAGTTACCCCGCGTCTTTTGCTCTTCTTATTTTTTTCTTTGGAAATACTCACTCCTCCCACCCACCCCTCTCTCCCTTCCATCACAAGCACCATTCCGACTTCCACTCGCCCTCACTCCTTCTTTCCTCAGCTCGTCTTGAAAACATTTCCGAGGCCTCTCTCCTTTCCTCAAACTCCCTTCCGACATTGTTCATGTTCCTCCCCTTCCACTTAATTCCACAGAGGAACTTTTCCGCCGCCAATCCCACCTCGACCGTCAAGTCCTCTCACGTGTGCATGTTGGTACTTCTCTCTCTTGCACCTTCCTCAGGAGGGGACCTCTCCCGTTCCCGCCCTAACCCTCTCCCCTTTTCTTTGCCACCCTCCGCGTCATTTTATCCCAATCTCGCCCCCTTCACAACTCCCTTGTCGCCCGCGGCCGTAAAATCACATCACAAAACCTATTTCTTTGATTTTTTCATTTTCTCCGAACGGAATCGATTCCTTCCACCTTCCTGGTCTCTTTCCTACTACTCTCTACCTTCAACACTTTATCTAGCGGCGAATAAAAATAAAACAAACCATAATAACGTATCCTTTTTTCACACAAATGTACCGAAACACATTCTTTACTAAATAAATGGAGGTTTTAAAGGCTGAATTAGCAAAGTTTTTTTTTAATTCAGACATAAATAACAAAGAATAAAAAATGCGATTAGCTACGGTTTGACTGTAGTCTCATGCCCTCTGTAACGTCTTAACTACACATTTGAAGACTTTCAACTCACAAGGCTCAGACAAATGTGAAAAATTATAACATAAAAACGACTTTTTTTCCATACCCGCGTGGTCGATGGAATAATTTGAGAGAGAAGTTACTTTAGGTCAAGAACTTTCACGACGAGAGTGATTTGTCCTTATCTTGTAGAAAATCTTCGGCCTTGTAACTTAAAATCAATTATCAGTACGACCTAATTGCTTAAAAATCGTGAGATACGATCTGCTGATAATTATCATCTGATGCGTTTGCGTAGCCCCTATGATGACCAATAGAGTTGATTCATTAGACGCGTAAGTTAGTCAGTCATCTAGCTTATTTCCGGTAAAGTAATAAGCGTAGGTAAGTTTGTCATAATGTATAATAGTTATACATATTAACAATACACGCCATTCAAAACTCAAATATGTTGTGCACAGACTTAAAAAAATATTTTGGCTAAGAGAATCCATACGGCACACAAGCATCCATTTGCCAAAAGATGAGTACTCGAAAGAAATTAAATTTCGAATGTAATTTTTCCATCATTTATCTCCTCCCTCCGCAGACCTCAGCTAGGCGCTCATTTCACCAAATCGAAATAAAGAACCCTTGGCCTCCCGTTTCGTCTCTCCGTAACTTATTCCGACGGTCGCTCGCACACGGACAAGCCAAGCGCACACATTCACGCGATGATTTTTTCGCCTTCACCATGCAGTCTTCTTCGTTGGTGGAACTCCTCGAAGGAGAGAAAAAATGAGCTCCGAAAAAGAAAAAAAAAAGTTTCAGAAAAGGGGGAGAGGGAGGGGTCGAGACGACCACGGGGTAATACAATGGGTCGTGATGGGTCGAGCGGGTGTGTGCCATTGGCAAAGAGACGACGCGCTGTAAGCTCTGCGACGGGAGAGGAGGGGAAAAAAAGTTTATGAAGGCGGCGAAATGATTCCGGCGAAAAAGAATTGAGGCGTCTGGCGCCGGTCACATTTCCTCTTCCTCTTTCGCCTGCCTTCATCTCCGTCTTCCCTTCCCTGGAAATATTTCACCGTCTCGGTCGCGCGAGTCTTTTTTTATTTAAGCGGCTCCTTTCGAATTAATGGGATACCGCAATAAGAGAGAATTATGAGCGATTAACGCATCTTATGATCCATTATTTTTTTCTCGTACAACTACCACCCACACGCCAGCGAATCGCACCGAATCCCTCCCCCCCACGCAAAAAAAAATATGCTCCTAGCTTCTGCCCAAAATTTACGAGGATTGACGCTAAAGTAATTACGCACGAAGAAATTACGACATCTTTCCTGCATTAGTATATCATTTGGAGCAGGAGAGAGGCGCGGGGTGGAGCAAAAAGAAAGGGACACTAATTGAGACTCATGGTCCACCGAAATTCAAATGATAAAAAGCTGGCATTAACGAGGCTAGACCACTAGTCCAGTCATGGCATACACTGGAATATACCCATTAATACGGCAGTGAAAACAGAGTAGAAGACATCTGAATATGAATGATCAAGGGCCACGAATGGAGAAACAATACCTTTATTCCATCAGAGAGAAGTAGGAAAGAGCAGACAAAGTGGATTACCTGGAAAGAATGACATTGGTACCCTTCTGACGGTGAGATAAAATGTAATAACACGCTCAAAACAGAAATTTGGGGCTCATTCCACAAGCAGCGGTTGGAAATTCATTCCATCAGTAAATGACTTGGCCATTGATGTTAGTTTAGTTACATACGAAAAGTTCAATTGGAATAATAATTGAATAAACAAAGTAATTATCCGCGGATAAATAAGGCTTAAATTTCTAAGTAGGTTTCGATGTTATCATGATACCCGTCTCACGATGATGTATTAACATTGAACCGAAGGTATTTATTCAAGGTTAATTTATCGGCGGACAATTTTGCCGTATACTTTATTTGCAAAGATGAAACTCCACACGTAATCACCTGAATCTTCTCAGTTCACTCAATGGGAAGTGTTAACGAAGTCATTAAATCACAATTTACCGGAAAAAATTACTAGAAAACCCTCGATAAACGGACACTTCTACAGCACGTTTGATATCTTAAAATATCTCCATTCGCATGAATGGAATGAATTCTCACATAAGCATTTCCAATCAAATAAAACCTAATGAGGGCTCGTTTTTAGGAACGCATTCGTGGACCACACCCATTCAACTTAAAGACGCTTCTGGCATTAAAATTATGCTCTGTATTTGTTACGAATCTACAGATGGTAGACCTTACAACAAAATTTATTGAAAAAATAACAACATTACAATTGAGACACATTTTGCGAGGTCGGGTACGTCTTTGAGCGGGTATGAGTAAATGGTTTACTACGAAGCATACACCACACACACGTTAGCGCAATTATAGCATGACGACCGAATTTAAATCGCCCAAAAAATTTAAAAAATGGCATTATCCATTTAATCACGACAAGCCTCAAGTCACAAAACTCTTCTATGAAAGGGAAGGAGGGAAGAAAACTAGATCTCTCCATTTTCCTGCGTGACACACGAGCTCCCTGTAATTTGGTCACAAATGCCAGCCAAGCGCAATACGAATGAATAACGATGAGATTTTGGATTTTTAAAAAACTCATTTTCCATTCGTCCGATTGTGTCCTGGAAATGAAACGACGGCCCACGTAGCATTTCCCATGTGCATGTCTCATGTGTAAACCGACCTCTTCCTCCTCTGTGCCTCTTACTGCTGAGCAATAGCATGCTCGGATAACGAGATTTGGAGATGAGGGTTTCGAAAATGGTAATCCTAGAAAGAGTGGAAGCCGCGCATGTACGTCTGCCTGTCCTATCCCTACCCACCGGGAAGACTTCTGCATCTACGGGGCCCTCGGCTAGAGATTTACACACACACAGACCCACAGGCAATTGGTATGCATCACGGCAAATGTGATTCGGACTCCGATCTCTCTGATGACGAGGATGCAGAGTAATAGAGACAAAATACGGCTGCGTGGGAGGATGAATTATTTTTTCGGGCGAGTCCGGTTTTCGAATTCCATTCTTCTATCCCTAAGGGATGAAGGAAAAATAAAAATGCGAGTGAAACCACTTGGAGGTACAAGGCTAGCTGATTCACGTGATTGAATCCAAGACTACTGTTTTACCATTTCCGCAGGAAATAAATATCGGGGTAATTCGTTGAGCCATGTAATCATTTCTCCCACCATCACGCCTGTTCGCGGTGAATGATGAATTCAAACCTACCCTTACCATCTTTCGTAATTCAAAAGGTGAAATATCCATTTAGTAACCACCAACACGCACTCTAAAAAGTCATTATCTGCCACACCAGATTTTTCTCGACGCCTCTAGCCACAATTTATGCCACTTTATTAGAGGTTAAAAAGCCTGCGTTTCTTTTTCGCAGTTAAAAAATTGGATTACGAAGCAGAAAAATATTGTACCTAATCAAACAATGGGCAGTCTATGTTTATGCATTAACTTGTTCATTACGTTAACCCAGTATGAGCATTACTAATTTAATAAAACCATAGCACTGCGAGGTAATTGTTCATTATTAACTCTATACAATTATTTAACACTAGTGAGTTTACCTGATAAGTTAAGTATATTTTATAATATGACAGCATGTCCCTGGTCTACGATCAACACGGTGACTCATAATTCACCGTAGCTAATCTCATGGTTGTGTGACCCTCCGTTTAGCTGATTCCGCGTCACTTACGAAAGGTTTGCCAGTAAATTACGCTGTAATAACGCGAACTCTAAAGCTTACTAATGATTTTAAATTTTTGGATAACCGAATTCAACAAACCGTATTTCAATACTCCATTCTTTCTCAGGCGAGTCACAATACCCACTTCAAAGAGAAATGTGAATGATAAATTTCAAGGTTGCGTCAAATTACTTGACCCAAAAAAAAGTTTTTAAGCCGATTCATGGATGCTCACACACTATTTCCATTTTTAAAAAAATCTCCACGGATCATTATTGAAATTTGATTCCGATTGCCGTTTTTCATACCAACTCAAAGAAGCATCAAAACCCATCGAGAGTAGGTCATAATCTTTTCAGCCGTCGTCCCTGCGCATATCATACAATCTCTCACGACCATAATGGTTTCCCCATCGACTGCAAAATCCCACGAAGTCGCAAGCGTGGCAAATCATCAAAGTCTGCGATTGAAACGTGTGGACTCTCTCGACGGTAGTGAGCCAGGCACGTCGAAGACCTCCTCCCAAACTCCGACTCGATAACCCACTCACCCTCCGAAAACGCTGCCTTCATTTTCTGACACGCTCCGTCCCGGGGAGTATCGAGGAAAAAGAGATTTAAAAGGGTGAACGCGAATAAAAAAAATAATAATGAACGGCTTATCATCCGAGATTTTTCGGCGAAGCGACTCCGATGAGGCGTGACCTACTTCACGATTCCGTCTTTTATCGTTTATTTATTATTCTTTTTTCTTTAAATTCTCTCCCTCGCATGCCAAAATATTTTCGCTCGTCTCCTCCATAAGTTCGCGCACGTAAATTATGCCCTCCTACCCCCCGTGCTGGCAACATTAACGAGCCATCTCCCGCAAAAACCCCCTCCACCTTAAGCCTCGCTTCCATCGCTGTATATAGTATGGTGGAGAGAGAGATAGAAATGGAGAGACAAGGCTTTCACCCGACCCCCCACGAACCCCTTCCTTCACCCTCATCCCCCAGAAAGGAAGGAGGGGACCGGGTGCATCGCAGACCCGACATCCTCCATCATCTCGCTTCCATCATTCATCGTTCTCGTTTCGGAGCAGTGCCATATATTTCAGCCGGCGCCATTGTCGACCACAAACCATCCCTCCACCCACCCCGCCCTTATAAGGGGAAGGGAGACGCGGCTGACTCTCTCGGAACCGATCGCTAGTGCATCTCCCCCGTCGTCCTTCTCTTCTGACGACGCCCTATGACCCCTTCCATACGCCGCATATGCCTTCCCCTTCTCATTCTCTGTCTATCAGACTAACTGACTTCATTCGCATATGTTATATTCGTGCATATAAGATGAGAGGATAGATGACTTGATTAAAAAGCACGTGATAGAACCGGGATAGGCAGAGTAGGCGGCTGGAGGAACCCAGATGATGGCATAACGTGCCGAAACCATGGTCGGTTGTCGCACAAGTTCCGAAAAGTTCCGCGCAAGTGCGGAAAAGTACAAGTGTTCCGTCTATTTTAAAGATAGCGAATCAGAATTTCCACAAAGTTAGAGCCAGTGAGAGTTAGAGCAAATTAGAGCAAGACTATTTCTTAAACGAGGAAGAGGTAGTAATAATGGATTGCACAGGACTGTGATATAGGTAAGTATGCTGGGCAAGCGAGAAAGGGGCAGAAGGAGAAAAGGTTTTATGGATTGGATTAGACAGAGTAGATCGTATGCTGAGGCGAAAAAGGAAATAGAACAGATAGGATCTAAAGGGAAGAGTTCCTCTGACTTTCAACACGACCTACCTTTTAACGGTGCAATACTTCAGAAGAAGAAGAGGGAGGCATCAAAGTCATTCCAAGGTAATATCGTAGATTGAATATACTGACTTGGCTCACAAAAAAATTAATGAGACGTAAACAATTTTTTCACAATCGTATGACTTAAAAGGCCATTAATATGGATTATTTTGTCACGTGATTCCTTCCCCAAGACGCATAGGACTTACTTACAAATTGACTGCACTTCTGCCAATTTAATTGACGCTTTAATCTTGGACTGTGAATAAAAGATTCGTGATGCTGGAAGGAAAGTCTTAAGTAGAAATCAAAGAATATCAAGGGATGAATGTTTGAAAGAAAGCAGATACTGCGATACATAAGTATTATTCCATCCATTTCACAGTATGGTAGTGAAACCTGGACGTACCAGGATACGCCTAAGAGTAGTGTAAATTCAGTTGGTATGGTTTATCAGAAAAGAGTTGGCGGAATAAGTTACGGAATAGGTTAATAAGGAATAAGGTTACGTCTTATTCACGCACACAACGTTCTGTTCCAAAATAATGGATTCAAGCCGCAAAACTTCATTCTTTGGTGGTCTTCAGAAGTTCCAAATGCTATGGCTATGTCGCACAGTCTCGCCAAAGATGTTCTAAATCCTAGGACCAATTGATACCTCTAAGGTGGGATTCAGATTGGCAAACTTTAAGTTGTAATGGGATTTTAAACCTAAATAGAGAAGTCGGGTGTTGGTTTTCTTTGCGCTAGCAAGCAGTAGTAAATAGTTCTCTTTTCCAGTACTTTAAATAAAGTATTAATTACTTCAAACGCTCGAAAAATACATGTATTTATACATACACACAAGTATTTTCTTTGTTGTTTTTCTACTTTGTATTATGCCCCACGTTATGGGAGCCAAAAATGTAAAAGGTATTATTACAAATTAATACGCGAAATGCCACACGTTGTGGATAAACATGTAACACGAAAAACTATTGATTCTTTTACCTGGAAAGAAACCCCGATTGCGATATCTTCTCGTACCTTATATTTTAATTACTTTGCCCCAGCTTGCTCGTCGGAAAAGAAAATACATGAAACATTGCAGGTTTAGAGATCTATAGTCTCGTTATAGTCTCGCACGATGCCACACTCTGGAACTTCCCTCTACCAAAAACTTGCGTGCTCTCTCTTTGCACGTCCGTTCACTGCGAGGGTTTTCTACCAAGCTATTTGCGTGCTGTCTTTGCACGACCGTACACTCCGACGGTTTGCTCTACAATCCCCTTTTGTTGCCGACGCTTCCACTCCTTAGGTCTATTGTTTATTCTCAAAATTCACAATATGGTGGGTCCCTTATTGTTATTATAAACCATGAGGTGGTAAAAGAAAAAATGGCGAGGCCAGCGTTATGTTACACATTTAAAAATAAGGAAGTATGACAAACCACATTACATCGAGAAGAAAATACGTTTGGAGATTAAAACATTTGGTCTTCAAATTTGGAAAGCAAAAAGGAAGAAATGATTCTCATCCACAGAGTTACCAGTTAGTCAAGACAGACATGTGCGGAAGGGTGTTATTACACCGCGGACATGATAATACTTCGAATGGACTAAGCAAATTCTAAATCTGGCATAACACAATCCTTGAAAATCATTTTAAAATCCACATTAAAATCACGCAAGATAGCTACATATATCTGCAATTTAATCTTCTGATAAAAGATGCCCTTAGAAGTTATCACACAGGTTTAGGACTGCGATAGATGGGAGAAGGGTGGGGAGTCTACGGGTCGCAAAAGAAACTCTTTTTGGACACGGATTGAGGAAATTATCAGGAAAATGAATCAAGAATTATCAGAGAGAAAGAGGAAAAAATAAAGGGGTCCTTGACAATATTTCAAATTTTACCAGCAATAGATTGTCAACATGTCTATCGGCATACTTGATACCTACCCGTGATAGTGACATCCACAAATTGGACGCGAAAAAGGATCCTTGACACTAATAAGGCATTCCTCTCGGACATGCAATTGACCCATAAAACATGCGACCAGAAAGAGAAAAATATTTGTCGAGAAACGAGAGGGCGGCATGAATTTCTTCTATTCATGTTTGAAAACGCTAAGCCGCACATTTTTTTCTCTTGCCGGTGCATTCGTCCACCCTCGCCGCAGATGAAAAGCCTCGCCCTTCCTCTTCGACCACATCTCCGCTTACCCCTTTCTCATTATCTTCCCCATTTTTTATTCCCTCCCACCCTCCTCCTCCCTCTCCTTGTTCTCTCCATTCTATTCCTCCATCTCCTCCACCCTCCCTTTCACCAGATTCCCCACTTCTCTCACGCACGTACCGTCGGACTCTCCGTCGCCAGAGTAGCTCCATCCCTACAATCAACTTTCCCAGGCTACCGCTCCTACTCGCCCCCTCCTTTCCCCCCCCCACAACCCTACCAGGCCGAAAATTGCCTTTTGTTATCCCTAGTTGAACTCCTTATGTACCCTCCTGACCCATTCCTCATTGCACCAGTACTTAATTTCCATCTCCCCCCCCCCGCTGACTCGCTCGCCATCGACCTCCAACCCCCACCCCCTTCTCGCGTTGTCAACCGAGGGCGCCCACATTACAACCGCCAACTTTGACTGCGACTCCGAGACCCCTCCCTTCCTCCTCCCACCTACGATCCACTAAAGCCAGGACCGTTCCCTTAAGTGGCTCCACTAGTACACTCTCCCCCCGAAACGACCAAGACCTTTCCTCATTTAAGCATCTTTCGCAACAATATCTGATCGAGTTTCCACAGTCCCCCGCCAACAAAAATAAAAGAAGCTCCTCCTTCAAACCGATCTAATTTTTACCCCCATCAGTTACTTCCCGCTTCTCAACTCCCCTCAAACATGCCCACCCAATCCTCCTCCATATCTTGCCTTAACTTCCAAACATGACCGCCCTGCGGTTGAGATCGTGATTACCGTGATTTTCAAGAGCCTCGGGAGAGTTTTGTAATTTGTGAGGGCGCGCCATTGACCGGAATCACTCGCTCGAATTACTCCGACGTTCGCCTTAAATGGAATCGATCGTCCGCTTGAAATTTTTCCCGGCGTCATATTACGCGCCGAAATAATAGAAGGATCCATACATGGACACAAGGGTGCTTTTTCTCACGCTCCCACTGTGATATTTACATTTGTTTATGGCCGACCGCAATAGCCTGATTGGCAACCTGCAGAGCCGTCGATCCAAGATCGAAGGTTCCAATACCACCTCCGGCATTGATGCTGCAATTTTCTTACGATCTCGAGGTCTATAGTTTATTATATCAGTTTAAGCATAAAAACACACAAAAGTTGGAGCGAGTGATTCTAATCCCCTTTATGTTAGTTTGCGGAGAATGCGCACAAAAGATTCGTTTGATTTTCGAAGCGAATCTTCTCCGACACAGTCGCGAAAACAAAAAAAAATCCTTAAGGGGGAGAGTAAAATGGATGTCTGGTGAAACTTTTTATTTTCCTCTTTGAGTTGTCTCAGGGCACAATTTTTTAAGCGGGGAGAGAAAGAAGTACAGATCGAATTCCTTAATGCCGTCATTTTATCCATGCTTTTTCTAGTTAGGACACACGTCAGAAATCTCTTCTCATAATATGAGTCCCCAAGGAAATTTTGAGTAGATGGTGCTTATCAAAGCAAAACAATCTTGTGAAATAACAAGCCATACGTTTATTCGGAGTTTCATTTTCCGGGTCGTCGATCCCACGAAATGTTACCACGCATCAACTGCACAGGCCACGTGCACGCACGTGCCAGATGGAAACTGCGAGGGTGAAGCGCGATTCCCATGAATAATCTCTTGAACGTAGACAAATGAAATGAATATGGGGTCGCGTCGGTGTGCTATTTGCAGTGTCAACCTCCTATTCAGGAGTTCTGAGCCGAATCTTGGAAGTGGGCGGAGATTTTTCAGTGGCATCTCTAACCTTACTCGAGTTCGTTCGCTACGAGAGCAGGCAAATCCGGATGCCCTAAGGATTTTTTATCCACTCTTTCACAATCCTGAAGTTATATTCCCCTAATCAATACGCAGGAAAGCAGAATAACGCTAGCTAGGGATGCGTTTAGTAATAGAAGGGAGCCGATGACGGTGACCCTGGCCAAGGATGTGCAGATGAGCCTGGTAAAGAGATAATGAAAGCATAAATAAGCAAGATACCTATTTTACATCCAATTCTTGGATCAACGACTAATCTCAATCAATCGGTCAGGTTGACTGTTTTGAGTGAATCCCGGTGGTGGTACGGAAACCAAATAAAATAATTTTCGGAGGAATTCAGGAAACTGAAATTGAGAAAATGTACTCCCAAAACAGGTAAAACTGGACTACTGGAGTCTGTCGAAAATGTTTTGTAAAACATATAGTATATTGGCCAAAACACTACACCGAAGGTGATTTAGGAAGCGCCGTTGAGCGAATTCCCGGAGATCGCATATGCACATTGATATTACTATTGTTTAAGCACAGTCTTTGTACGATTTAATCCGATTTAAGTTCCAAATATGGCTCCGAGTTTTCATGACTGACTGATTTAATACCGATTTTAGTGTTGACCCGCGTAAAGCAGCCTTAACTCAATTTTAAAGGTACATTGAACAAAAGAAGCAAAAAGAGATTTGATCCGTCGAAGACAAAACAAATACATTTCCAACACCAAGGGGGCACAAGTGACGCTCGATTAGGTAGACTAGGACGTAGGCACTTCTCGTCCGTCCTCCAGGGCTTGGTTTCAGCCCTATGACCTCCGTTCCTCACAACATCAGTTTCGCGACAAGCAAGAGAGGAGATAAGCCTTGTTAATGCACCCATCCTCGCCTCCTTGGGAGTCCCACGTACCCTCCTTGCGCCCATAAATAAACACGTCCTTTTGTGCTCATCAAACCGCCCCTTCCCCACCCAGAGGCTATCCCTTTTTAAGCCATTCCCTCCTTTGTTCCAACCAAAGCTCGTCTCCATCGCCACCCCCTTTAAAAAAATTAAATCCCCAACCGAGGCTAACACTCAACCAAAAATAAAACAGCCAAACCCACGTCCCATGTAAAGGGTCTTTTCCACATTGAGAGGGCTTTCATCACCCTCCTCTTGCTCCTTCCTATCTCCCGGCTCTTTCGGCACCGATCCGCCCCGCACCCTCAGAAAACATTCATCTCCGAAGGATTATGTCGGGATATACCCCTCCCCCCTGCGAATGGCGGGTACAAATACTTTCCCACACGCACACACAGGCACACACGAATCCCTTCCGTGCACCCATCCTCGTTTCACGCACCGCCGCCCTCCTTGAAGCTGCACCGCCAAGCGGCCCCGAAGACTCCATTGGGGAGGAGTGCAAAGCGCGTGGGTGTCGGGGATGTAACTCCCGAACGTAGGGGATTCATGGATTTCGGAAGTCATGCGCTTTTGTCCTCCAGATCGGCCCATCACGTCTGCTCAGACCGATGCAAATTTTTCAATGGGATTCTGCGAAAATCGTTCAGAGATCATTGTCGAAAACAAATATGCCGCTTTACACGGCACATTTTACTGTACAAACGAATGCATCAAAGAATGCACAAGAACAAGAAAGGAATTTGATAAGGTTCTATTTCTAGCTCAGTCATTCAGACAATGGCACAAGCGTTCATACAATTATCCGCATTGTACGGTCAAGAATGTGATAGAGGGAAGGATGTTGGGCAAGCGGGGTAGGGGAAGAAAGAGAATGGATTTCATGGTCGGGATGAAGATGGGTAGATCGTATGCAGAGGCGAAAAAGCATATACTACTAGATCTACTACTACGCATACAACTATTTATAGACCCCTGAAAGTGTAGAAAACCAGGAGGAGATTCAGGAGGAGACAATCAACAAAACCTACCTTAACCGGTAGAGTACTTAAAAAAAAGTAATTTGCACTGAAGAAAGTCCATTCACACTAGTACATGCAGGTTGGTTAGCAAGAGATGAAGAGAGTCGGTAGGGGAGTAATGGAAGAGAGAATAAGGGCATCGGTTTTAGCGACTGTCAACGAGGACTTCCGGTTAATTCAGTACGAAAATAAACTTATCGCACATAAAACGGAACTGGATTACAATAAAAAAAGTACAATGTCACACAAGACGTTCCCCAGGCACTTGAGAAATGTTGCCAGAGCCCTAGATGACAGAACAACCCCATCCGCGGTTCACTCATTTTTACTCGTCATCAACACTAACAATATTACAAACAAAGATGAATCGTTCAACACCATCGTAACTGATATTTCAAGAGAGCTCAAGGAAAGCAAAAAATTATGTTCGAAAGGTTCATTACGAAGAAATTCGCAACTTCTGGGGAAATATTTCAGCACATAATTTCTCATTTGACACGCCTCTTTCGACTGTGCTTGACGTCGACCCAGCTTGCAACTTCGATAGAGTGGAAACAATATGCCCAACCGAGCAGGGGAGGACAAAAAAGTGCGGTCTCATGACATGCTCCTTTCCCCGTCTTCGGTAGATTTCGTGGAGCTTCGATGTCACACGCAGAGAGATGGGAAAGAAAAATGATGCGTTGGGGGAAAAAACGGGGAAGGGAGCAACTCCAGCGAGCAGCTCAGAAGGGCACCGGGACCCATCGATATCCAGAGAATGAGGTTGCCACGCATGGGGAGAAGGAAGGGAGGAAGAGGAAGGGAAAAAGAAAGCATTTAGGTAGCCTCCATCGCTTTAAGGCTGCATTAATATGTATGCCTTTGCATTTCCCCGGTCTCAACTCCCGAGAGAGGACGGGAGAGATGGAACCCCATTCTTTGCGGGGGTGTAAGGGAAGCAGAGGGCGGAAGAGGGAGAAGAGATTGCGTTGGTCTTGAGGAATTAGACGCCCTCCTCCAATCTGACAAAAGTTTTCGAAAGAAGGAAAACTGCAAGAGTGCAGCGACGAAAACACTCCCGAGACAATTGAACTGGCAGTGCCAACCTTGAGATAACTAGTATCAGCATAACAAAGATTCCAGAACTAGTCCATTGGAAGCAATGGTTATGTGGTAGTAAAGAAGATTGATGAAGATCGAATGGGCGGATAGAAACCCCAACGGAAAAATCCACGAAAAAGTGGAGAGAAAAGATGCACAATGAAAACTCTCCCAAGAAGGAGAGACAAACTAATTGGACCAGTATAGCGAGACAAACAGCCATGAATTGAATGAATTACAGAGGAAGACCAAAAATTATGAGTAATGTCAAAATGAATATTGCATAATAAATAAAATTTTATAATGTCCCGCAATTGTGAATATTGCACAATATAAAAACTGGTAATTGGATATGGGTGACATCAAACTTTTATTTATTAATCCACATGGTGTTCCTCAAATGTTAAAGGGAAGTTGATTGAAATATACACCATTGTTCAAGTTTTGGATATATTCTATGCATCCATTAGGTAAAAGTGTTATTGGACTTCATTTTAAAATATGTACGTAATAAACCTTATGCTCTGTAGAGGTGTTAACGTTAATGATTTATAAGTAATCAAGCTGTTGTAAAAAATTATTGGAACTCAATATTCTAAATGTTAATGCAGAATGTATTAATTGCATAGTTTAACTGCTGGTAGCTCCAAAACAGGTGCACCTTGGGGGCTGCCTAAATGCTTCTTTCACTGCTGTAAACAGTTTCTGTGGCTCTACCTTCATTTTCCAGCAATTTCATTTTCTTCATTTACTAGCAGCGAATCCTGTGAAAGATCCTAATCCAATGATTCGCTGCTTCGTTCAGGATTTGGAAAGGTAAAAAAAGTTCTTACTTCTGATAAAGATTCTAAATCAATTTTCTCTTCATGAATGGCGTTCCTCAAGTTTACGAATCATGAGCTGAACAGGAATTTCTATGAAGCTGGACGCAATTAAATACCAGCTAAATTACACACATACAAATAATCGGTAGCTTTCATTTAACATAAAAAATGTCGAAAGAGTGAATAAAGTTGCTCCACGCAATTGAATACACGTTTAAAATATAATTCTGAAGATCAAAAGAAGTACGAATCATTCCTAATTAAAAAAGGAAAGCACGGATAATCACAGTAAAACGAAAATGTTTTAAACATAAAGTGTAAAAGTACACAAAACATGGGAGAGTATTAGTAAAAGTAGCACATCAAACGTCATAATTCTTTTTCAAGAGAAGAATTCTGTGTATAAAGAACTGCCTCACATCGCCCTTTCACTCTTTTTCTACACCTTGATGTGGGCAAACTCATGGCGAAATCGTCTCAACAGCTGCCTTGCCCGACTTCCCAACTCGCTCATTCGAGACCCCGTATTCTTGACTCCTGCCATGTATCCCTCCTGTCTGCAACCTCATAACTTTCCACAATATCCCTCTCTACACGCTTTCCCTGGCTTTTTCCTCGACTTTTCCTCCGCAGCTTCTCCCCACACACCTCCCCATGCCTTCCTCACGTCCCACACCCTTCGCTCGATTTCTTTTCCTTCCAAACATTTTATTCCCGTTCCCCTATCACGTAGTCAATATCTTTCTTAGGATTTGTCCTATATTCTACACACAGTTCTACTGAGGCATACAGGGATTAACTCACCGAAATCAGCTTATAAATAATACCCCATCGACTTTTAAAAAATGATATTCCGGCGGATTTAGATCATGTGCCCATGAGCATCTATATCGCACTAAAAACACAAGGTCGTGTAGCAGGAGGTGTTACGATACCAGACATTATTTTTTGTTATATTTTTTAATGACGAGAAAGTTCAATATTACTGTACTGGATCTTAAAATTTGGGTAAGGTCACAAGTATGGCGAGATGATATGTACTTTTTAATACATAACCGTCCCAATGGTTGGTTGTTTACTAGGGGAGGCGACTAATGAACGTGGTCCAGCGTAGAGAGAAGTTGGCTACGACATTTGTCGGTTCTCAACGACAAGCAACATACGGTCGACGGTAAAATGTCCCATCCGAAGGACGGAGAGCTACACTTGAAGAGTCTTACACATGAACCACTAGGATGAATCGGGTTTCCCCAGGAAAATTTACGCTAGATCTGAGATTTTATCCAAGCCCCTCGATTGAAAATATCGGTACTTAAGCCACCAAGCCAACTTAAAACCTTAGATTATTACGAAACTGATTCCGACATACCTAAAGTAAAACCCTAGATGCCTTACATCCCCCTTGAAAAACATCGAATTCCTCCTAGACAACCCGGAATGTCTAATTTTGTGGATAGGAGTCTACAGGCCATCATGTTAGAGGAGTTACAAGATTATGGACATTTTTACCGGAGGCTGCGAGAGATGCCTATCCAAAGCTTCCAGAGCTGAGGAGTGGTTTTAGTTCGGAACGAGTTAGAGAATATTGAAGCCATAGCTCATTCAAGAAACGAATCGCTATCAGCCATATTGCATATCAGTAGGGAAGTTAATATGCCGAATGAACAGGTATCCATAGAGGAGTTTTAGTAATAGCAAAGTGAACTGCTTAGAAAAATTCAGTGTGAAAATGCCACAAAAGAACGGCATCACTCATGAAAAAATTTGGCACATCGGCTGAGATAGGAGGATTATTTTTCGCGTTAAAAACAAGCTTCACTTTCGTCTGCCAGGACACCATCTTCCCTCTTCTTTAATCCAATTGCAAACCAACATCTTTCTCCTACTTTCTCATTTCACTTACCCACCACCCACAGAAGAGGGCCCAATATTTTTTTCGAGGTTGACCTGAGTGGGCGAAGATGGGAAGCATACACCGCCTCCGCCAGCTCCTGGGCCAAGAGAGCTTGAGAGGGAGGTTAGGAACATGGGGCGGTGACTCACTCTGAGAGAAAGATTTAGTGGGAAGACGAAAATAATATAAAAGAAAGCTTTGGGACCGAGTAAAAAGGCCGGCGTCGGCGATTTTCCATCCGGGATGATGGAGCCGGGACCGCGCCCCGCACCACACAAATCTGAACGTCTGGTCACATACATGCTCAACTCACTCTTAAGGTAGTTTGAGCGAGATAGTTCCCCAGTCATAATGGACACCACATTCGAATTATACGCCTATATTTCAGGAGTAGCTGGAAGCATGAATTAAGTTTTCCTCATCAACGATGCAATAATATACTTTTATATGACTGAAATTTGAATTAATTAAATCAAAACATCAGCATGAGCATACAATTTGACTCATTTTCTTCGTGCGGTACATTTAAAACTCCTTCACAACGTAAAGTTTATTACGATTCTGACAAAATTACTGTGATGAAAATAGGTATATATTTTCAAATAGTTGAGAAAACATAAAAACTACATACTGTTAGTTTTTTGACGAGATCTTTAGTATAAATAACGTCCCTCTGGAGTGCATACACGTCACATTTCCTCTATAAAAGGGCTGGTACTTTTTGTTAAATATCTCGGAAAGTAGTTGATAAGGGTCCTGATATTTTCGTATATTTGGAAGGATAAGATATGTTCCTCTAAAACCAGACCAAGTTCATTGATTTCAAGGATAAATGATATTTCGTTCAAACTACCTTAAGGTGGGTCTGGCCTCAGGGTCATTTATTCCATATCTTCAGAAAACTTGAATATAATATCTGTGAAGTGCGTTTTATAACTGAGATAAAAAATAGGGTTACTCGGATAGTTTTACTATAATTTAACCTCAAAAGTGGACATTTTAACATGGGCTCTTATGGAGATGGCTCAGATTACAATAGATAAACGTCAATTTTTACGAGAAATCATATTCGAGCTTTTGACTTAAACTATTTGTAAGAAGCGGAAAGTCCTGGAAAATTGAAAAAAAAAATAAAATATAGGAATCTTATCACATATTTTCTAAAGTTATTAGCGTATATGTGCCGTAATTGAAATTTAAATACGTTAGTTCCATTAAAATGGCGCTGCAGTCGGCTTCTATGTCTGTATAAATGTGGCGCTGACAATATTCGTGGACTATTCTGCGTGTACTGTACCTTAACTTTGGTTTTAAATAGGTAACCCATTCACAAGTGAACGGACGCTAGTGCTATGTATTGCAGTCCAAAGGGTGCAGAAAATTAATCACATGCGCACACTCCTATGCATAGTGGGGGGTAGGTAGGAAAAAGGGGTAGAAGAGACACAAATAATCCTCGAGAATGCCATAGGAAGAGAATGGAAAGGTAGAAGAGTGGCCGTAAAAAAATAATAAGAACATATCGGGAAAAGAAGTGGAAACATTCCTAGAGACGGGAGCAGTGGAG
This sequence comes from Ceriagrion tenellum, assembly GCA_963169105.1. Lineage (NCBI taxonomy): Eukaryota > Metazoa > Arthropoda > Insecta > Odonata > Coenagrionidae > Ceriagrion > Ceriagrion tenellum. The sequence continues at coordinate 115,327,119 of OY720635.1, read as the reverse complement.
AGGGAATAGGAAGAAAAACGACCGACAGGCCGTACGCGGGCGGAATCCCCGCCTATAGAAAAGTAACGGCGTGTCTTCATATATTCTCCTCTTAGATAATCCATTAGGATTGCAGTAAAACCTCCATAAAACCAGTGCCAACTACTACCGCATGAACGTATACTAAGGAAGAATGTGACACGCTAGAAAAAGTGTACATCTTAGTGCCGTAATGCATGTAGTAAAAGACACTTAGGACGGTAGACATAACTACTAGAGGGTTTATATCGGCTTCGATACGTAGGCTAAAGAAAACGTTTATGGACGTAATAAAATTGCATAAAATACTACCACCACCTTCAGAAATCCTAGTATGTGTTTATCACTACGATGTAGACGCAGGTGGGAAAACTTTTTAAAAAATTTGAACTCCGCTTCAGTTATTCCGGCACTTAACGCTGTAGACCCAGAAGATCCCAAAAATAAAGGGACATTAAGATGTCTGAGAGGGCCTCATATACAACGCGAGTGATTGCACCCCTAGTTGCCTCTTTTAGAGAAGTGTTGAGACAATATTTAACGAAACGAGTGGACTATGGAAATGAAGCTTCACTGAGGACAAATAGCATTATTTTACGCATCAGTAATAATCAATTAATTTTTGTAACTTAAGTTAGCATTTAAATGTAACTATTTGAGACTGTTCTTAATTTCTTGACCACACACCCTCGAAGACGCAAGCAGAGCTCAGAATGGACTTGAAAAATGAGACACTCAGCATATTGAGTTCTTCGCTAAGGTGCTCTCCAAACTTCAAACAAGGGGATCGTCGTAATCTGAAGGAAGAGCTAACTCAGATCTACGTCAGACAGCACTTCTCTCACTAAATCAGGACCAGACATTAGTGCGTTTTTACCTTCCAGTTGCTTTCTAAATCAGCCGTGGGTCTATTACAACTGGATTTCCAACTAAATCCTGATATCTACGATGTATTTTTTCGAAGATAAATCACCTATTCATACGCTGAAAGCATAAACACGTTTCAAGATACATTGGCATAGTTTATGTAGGACGAAAAGCGACGACCTTTAAATATCCTACCTGCATGGCAATAGTGCATGTTTGGTGATCTTCACCCCCTACCACTCACCCTCGTGGTGGCTCGCAGGGTATTACGTAGATGTACGTAGATGAAAGCGCGCCATCATCTGGACCGATAAAAATACTCCCTATCCAAAATTCTACTATGAAAGCAGGCAATAAAAAAGTGACACGAGCGTTGAAATCGCCCCTAAGTGGACGTTTCACGCCTCCCACGTTTATGTCCCACGGAGATATATGTCTCCAAATTATTCACACAATACGCATCGTATAAGGGAACCAACATTATCACCAACATCTAGGCATTGTGTAAAACAACCGCAAACCCTCGATTTCCTCAAATAATGGTCATGCATCTAGATCGTTAGCTGGTAAGTTGGTTCATCACGAAGGCAACCGAAAACTGCGGTCCTATCGCCATTGAAAATTTACTACCTACGAAGTGGAATTCGTCCACAGCTTCAGATTCCCAAATAGACCACATTTCTCAGGTCCCATTCCAAAATGAACGTCTTCTACGGTAGCAGGATCATAAGCACATAAAAAATTTAAAATGCCACTTGTTATATATACTATAAGTTACAAAAGGTAAGACTCAACCAAAGCAAACATTTGTGATCTAGCTAAAAAAAACCACAACATTAAAAGGCAGATTGTTTTGGAAAATTACAATTTGCATTTTATTGACAGGGGTACATGACACACGAAGTTAAGCCAGGAGTGTTCGAGTTCATAACTAAAAGGATGTGGCTTTTGAAATGATAAGAATAGTTGGAAGTGTTGGTTAAGGGAAGAGGAATGGAGAAAGGGAGGCGTGAAAGCGTGCGTAAGCAATAATAATTTTTTACGAGGGGTGCACAGTTGAACGTCCCACACAAGGGACAAACTACTAATATTGAGGTACTTGTCAAACATCACCAAAGTAGGCATTCCGTTCTCACTGAAAAATCTTCGCTACTGCGGAAATGATGGCGAGTTTAACTGATGGCTCATGAGAAAAAGATAAAAATTACAGAACAGCAATAACGCTGATGCTGATCATGAAGACGCTTTCTTTTAGTTTAATCGCGACGAACTTCCACAGTCTACCGTCAGCTTTAGTCACGTCTCTCGCGAATAAGCGATAGCGGATGACGGAAATTGCGACAACCGTCAGTTTAAAAGAAACTCACGGAGCTTGAAAATTGAAATTGAGCGTGTGACCCGGCAAGATAAAAAGAAAGGAAACATGATGCAGTTCCCATCGCGACTCTATTCCGTCACAGTGAAATGGCTCCCCTTTTCCCAATATTATTACAACTGCCACTTCACTTTATATCCACCAATACACTGGCGGAAGCGAGATCGAATTTATCTCCAATTCACATCAGTTAAACTGTAAAGGGAGTCACTCACAAGTCCACATCTGAAAGGGCATCTCCCATAAAAAAGTAAGGTCCTAACACGAAAAATACACTACGGTTCGCTTTAAGTGATAGGTTTCTTTTTCATCCCTCAACGGTTGCCAGCACTGTTCTCCCACACGGCCCCACACCAGTTGGCGGGAAAAGGGAACATCTCTCCTGTTTCCACTCCGATCCTTTTGCCCTAAAGGGCCATATGGGAGGGGGCGATAGCGGCAGGGGTAGGCAGGGTAGGGCAGGGAAGAATGTAGGAGGAGGTGCCCCGATGGTTAGGGCGAAAAGGCGAGGAAAGGGAGCTTGTGTTGTGTAAATGGAGGGGTAAAGGAAGACAGAGTAGAAATTCAAACCCCTCAGCGGTTCCAAGTGGAGATTCAAACGGGGAGGTTGAAGGAGGGAGGATTGTTGCCCCGAGGGACGAGGAGACTGGAAAAAGCAACGAGAGGTGGGAGGTCCTGGAGAGGCGAAGGACGGCTCAGTCAGAAGCGAAAGGGATGTCCAGAATCCCCGTTCTCAGGTTCAATTCAGCTTTTTACATTAAGTACTCATTTATGGGAACCTATTGTGGAACACTTGAACGTAACTTAATCATAAACTCTAGTAGGTACACCTCTATTTTAAAGAAAGACAATGTTTCAGATTCCATTAGCTCAGATCGAACATTTTTTTGAGTATTTGAATTATTTGACGTTATAAAACTATTCAACATACAAGTCAACAATACAAAGAGCATATGACTATCTGCTGGGGACTTACGCAGCGGTGAAATTCAGAATTATAGCAGGCTTCCGGGCTCTGATGCGTTGTCTCATTGCGTCGATGACGTTTCGTGACCACTGCAGGGCACATCTTTATATCAAATCCGAATGCCGATGGATTGAAATCGGCCTGCGTATATACGGTCCACATGGTGACCTCCTAGTTGCGCGGCCAATCAATTCAGAGCATTCGACTATTTGTATTTCATTTCATAATCTCGACACTAATCAACTCTTTCGCCGACAGTCTCATATTAACGGCTTTGGTGGAGTTAATCCTTTGAAAAAAAAACACTGATCATCGAATATCTTTATTTTTCGAGTGTTCTTCCACATCTACGTTGTACCGCAACAACAGACAGACCTGAAGACGCGGCAAGGAGTGTCAAGGTAACTGTTGTCTCCATACAACGCAGATGCAGTAGGACACCCGAAGAATGAAAAGATTCAACAAGAAGTTCCGCGGAAGCCTTCACTCTAGCTATATTCTTCTCACAGGTTCAAACTCTCGTCAAAGAAGGTATTCAATAGCTGGGCGTAGACTTTTGTAGCGAGAAAAGACATTCAATTCTGGGAATCGGGATTCAGACATTTCCAGTGGGCTGTAAGGTAAAAATTTTAAATATTTCTGGGTAACTCTTGAGGAACTCTACCGTCAGATGAAAGTCGCTAGAGTACAGATAAACAGCAGCAAAAATACCCAAGGAGAATTCAAAACTAAGCATTGAGTAAGAGGCAACTCAACATGGGAGTAAACTTAGTATACGCCTTATTAAAGGGATTTTTGCTTGCGAAATCGAGGACATAAACAATATCATGTATCGATATGAATAATATTGTATCGGCAGGTCTGACAAAATTTACTGATTGAGATAAACAGCAGGTACAAAAATAGGTTTTAGCTTCCCCTCCAGATCTAATGATAACAAAATATAAACAGACCGAAATATTGATATATCATAACAGAAAACCAATTACATCTCCTTTTTCCTTATTCCTACAACTTTGATTCTCCCTTTTCCATGGCACGTTTTTTGACAAACCAACTGCTTCTAACAAAACGGCCGAACGGCAGCTTGCAAATGTCTACGGTTTGCGCTTGGAAGACACGGAGGAAATTTTTCCTCCGTGTCTTCCAAGTCCAAATTTCCTCGCCATATATTTCTAGAACTGATGGGAATGACAACGTAAGAGAGACACAATGAACAACTGATAGGTTCAATAATTCCTTCTTTCTATGCTCAAGTAGTGACTACAATAAGGAAACTGCGAGACACTGACGCAATCAGTTAGCATTTTTCGTCCCTTACCTCTATCTCTTCGTTTTCTCTATTCAAGGCTGGGGTCCTTTAGCACCCCCCTGCCCTACACCCCTACGGCAACTACGGCTTCGTAGCATGTAGATGTATATGAAAGCTGCATCGTGAGACACAAAAGTGAAGCGAACGAGCGAATGGGCAGAAATAGAATACCCGAGATCTTTTCCAGTTATGTTTTGATAGGCATCTCCCCAGCATCCCTAGCTTCCTCCTCTCACTACTCAAGCAGACGAACATATACGACCGTCTGTCTGCATTCCTCCCGCGCAGCAACAAGCCCTTCTCCCGGGACCATATAAACATAAACCCCCATCGCATCTCTAGCCTCTCACCCCGACCTCTCCACGGGGAAACCCTCCTTTCCTGCCCCCATGGACTTCCTCCCCTTCACAGCCCGCCTCGAGGCCACCCGCTGGTGATCTAAAAAGCGTAGCAATGGAAACGGAGCTCTCCAGCGGCGGGCACCCTGCCTCTCCCAACCCCCGGTCCTTTATTTAACCATCCCACCCTTAAGCCTCCTTTCCCATGGCGACGTGACCGCCAAGACGGGTGAATGAGAGGGAAGAGACTGGTGGGCTGGATGTATTACTGGGAGGGGTGGGTTCGGGATGATGGGCTTCCACCCTCTTTTTTCATCAGCGCGGGTAACCCAAAAAGGGGCGTGGGGTCAAAGGAATGGACAGTCTGAGTTCTCGCAACAATGTAGCGGAGTGAGATATCCTACTCCCACATCTGTCACCATTTGCATTCATGGACGACTCTGTCGAGGAAGTTCAAATTTCAGCTCATCTATTCTGGCCTCACAAAAGCGAAGGGCCTAAACGTTTTAGGGTTGAGAATTGAGATAGCAGTCCAGCACGCGCTCAAATCAGTTCCAAAACTAATAACTATATCAGAGAAGAAATTTACCCCGTACGATAAATATCTCATGCAAGGATATGCACTGCACTGCCCTTAAGGCTATGTAATTATGACAATTAGTAAAAATATGTCTATTAGCCACGTATCGCTTATGCCACTAATGGCGTTTCTTCAATTCACTAAACCGAATCACACAAATATACATAACAATGCCCTTGACAGTAAAAAACTAAGTAACCCGGGATCTGCGGGATAGAAGAAGAGGATTTTAACACACCGCCACCGAGGCCGGTTAAAAAAAAATTTAAACCTTAAATAAACTTTTGAATGAGGATATGCCGATAAAACACCTGACACATTTTCCCTCAAGATGACTTTTTCGGGTCCATGTCAGGAAAACGTGGCACAAGGTAAAGGGCGACATCCTCACAAGCTTGGGCGTTATGTTACGGGACGATGAGAAATAACTCCAAGCACGAATGATTACAGCAGACCCAAGATGAGCTAATATTCGGTTGTTTTGTCTCATTTTCTGAGAGTAACATCTCCCTCGGAGTAAATATATTGATTGACGGGAGATACGCATGCACATAGCAACTAATATTATGCATCATAAACTCCCCTCCGATCCAACATGTTTTTCCTAAGTGAAATAAACAAGTGCTGAAGAAAATATGAGAAATCTATAAGCAGTCAGTTTAAAATTAACTCTGCTATTCCCTGGACAACCCAAAAAATACATACATTTCTTGGAGGCAAAATGGATGAAAAATGTCCCAATTTTTTATCGCTGAATTATAAAAGTAAATTATTCGTCATGAAGATGTCCTCCAAGATGGAAACTGAAAATTTAAAATAATTACTCTAATTATTTTATCTTCTCTTGGCCTTACCGAAAATTTGAATAACTTTCCCGAGCAAAAATCGATCCTAGATAAGCATCATAGTCGCCTGCATTAATTTAGAACAGGGAAAAGCTTTCCATAAGGTCAAAAAGCTGGAAAATGTATAAGTTTACCTAACACGCCGGTAACAGAAGCTCAGCCGCTGAAACTAAAATCAAGAAACATGTGATGATGCTCCCGAACTCAGTGATAGCAGGACGGTCGGTTGAATTGTGGGATTCCACGGTGACAAGTCGGGGCACTTCGGACAAGGGAAAATAACAGTCGGGATGGGACAGATAGAAGCAAGGGGACCGCGGCTTTATACCATTCACATCATCATATTATCTTACACCGCTGAGCCTGCTGAGAGGAGATGTCTCCCAAGTTTCCCTCTCACGAAAGGGCGCGCAGCAGAAATTCACTCGCCCGTCCCTTTGAAGGGCGAGCGCCCCGCCACATCCCCGCCTTGGAGAAGTAGCAGTCGTTTCTTGAATCACTGACCTCGAAGGGCTCATGGGCGGAGAGAGACGCGCCCCAACGTAATAACTCTATTCGCCCGTTTCCCAAAATCTCACTCCACTTCAACACTCGCTCACACACACAACCACGTTCCCACTCTCCCCTTTATCCTTCCCCACTGGTAAAAATTTCTAACCTTCCCACTTTCTCTCGCAGAAGCCATACGATATTCGGGATGGGTAATCTTACAAAAACTTTTATCACTTCGTATCATGTGCTCGGTAATAGATGAATACTTTATATTACATTGGTAGCACATGGAGAAAATTTCACTTCCTCATGAGTACTTGCAGGGTTTGGTGGCGCATCAATTGTGGGAGCTACAAAAACATAGTCGGAGTCAAACATGATAGGTACAAAAACTCGTTCTTTCCGTGTAATTAAGCGACCACAATAAAAACTGAGCTCCACTAAATACACTCCCATAGTACGCGTCACTATTTCACCTTCCCAAAACCTTATCCTTAGATCTTTACACGGCTGGTGTCCTAACATCCCCTGCCACACGCCCATGCGGCGGCTCGCAGGGTAGTATGTACATGTAGATGTAGAAAATTTTTGTGATACACTGTTGTGTATATTGGTGAAAACTCCCCCGTCACAAACCCAAGAGATGGCTGGCACAGTATTATTTAGGTGTAGATTACCTCCAAAATTAATCTCTTCCTAAGAAATTTCATAGCAACGAATGCTAAGTAAGTTGGTAATTTGAGGATGCGACTGTTATTTGCACAAAGGAATGAAATAGGAAATGGAGTACGGGTGGTGGTAAAACCAGAGCCGGCATTAGCGTACATACTGAAATTGAGAGGTATCAGGTGGACCACAGTTAAAAGTCCTATCCGACAATCACATCCCACAAACGGAAAACTGCGCTTGAAATTCTCACCACTCAAAACTCGGGATAGGGATCAAAATATCCACCAAAATATTTCCGTCACTACCGCGATTCGAACCCAGGGGACTGAGATGAGAAGCCAATAATCTAGGCCACAATATCAACCCGTTCTTCCGCTGCAGAACAAATTATTAATCCATCACGCGCTTACCAGGATTTAAAAATAGAATTTTCACAATCATTCAACATGTCTAATGCCTGGCCCAAAAGAAACTGGTACGTGTAATAACTCACTGCCTCACTCAAAGAAACCAAAAGCACACCCGAAAAACCCCAATTTTTTGAAAGGGAACTGCTACTGGACTGGTCATACAATGCAGCCCTTTTTGCGTATATCTAATGATTTACTCATTATGGACATGCGGAGAAGTTAGTTAACCTGAAAAATTAGAAAGCATGATCACAATTTATCATGCCAAGGTGAATTGAAGTTCCAATAACTTCTCTTAACACTAAAAATGTACCACAGTATTGGCGAAAGTAGTATGGTACATATATTCTCCACGATGCTGACCAGAAATTTCAACGCAATCGGTAGCGCTAATTCGTGAGGCAACATCAAACACATTCCCCGATTACATCCTCACGAATTTTCCAAAAAAAAAGAAGCAAACTTTAAACTCCTTAGGGATACTCTCTCTCGATCAACAAAGGGAAGACCGCTGAACGTAATTTTTCAATCGCTACTCATCAAATGGCTGAGGATTTCCGATTCCAGGCTTCAAAGGAAAGTAAAATCAATTACTACTGATTGAATTTAATGGCACACTCGGATTCCGCATTATCCCACCACCGTCCATTTATCCACGTCCCAACATCCCTTTCCCCGGGATCCCTCGTATACGGCCTCCTCTATTTTTTCGTTCGGTATCTATGCTACGAATCAGAAACGCAGTTGACTTCAGTATTAGATCAATTTAAACAAAGATCCGGAAAATTAGTGGCAATTTTTAAGGAAATCAAGTAAAATGTACGAGTTGTTCAAAAAATTAGTTTCAGTATTACTAAATGCACAAAGAATGAAAGCATGACAAGGGCTTCTAGAGAGGTACACTATGTAATCACAAGATAAACGAGGGAGGGAGAAAGGGGACCAGAGTTAAAAAATCCACGGTAAGAGTTCATTACATTCACTTATTACAATGGTAGATTCGAATAGCCAGGAAAAATAAAATAAATGAGCAGGAACACTGTTTTTTAAGGCTTCTTACTCCTTCGCACAATTTTTTTCTACCACAACTTAACCACGGTAGAACACCGCAGCATTTAACGATAAATCAATGCACAGACATACGAAAAGTACGAGTAGTAATTATCATATAAAAAAAATTGGCTGGGTTTGCTAACACACCCTCTCAAAGTTCCCAGAGGTGGATCGTGGGATAAAATGTTTTGCGAAGAACAAATTAAGAAAATGATAATTGACAGTATTATTACACTGGCTGTAAGACAAGTCGAATTTTTGTGCGAAACATTTGAATATTTACGCTAACGACCACTAACTTCTCTCTCACTGTCACTTTACATTTGGAGTTCTAATAAATCTGAGGCTCTTTGCCAATACTCAATGTAAAATCCTACGCTTATAGCGCTTAAACACTACATAGCACGTACAAGGTACCATGCATGGTGACAATTCACTTTCTGCCACGAACCTATAACGTGGCTGTCGGGGTCCAGAGCAAAAGTAGTTTTAGTCCGTTTTTGGCCATATATTGGTTAGGTGTGCGTCAGAGGCGTTCTCTGCCTCTATTCTGTTTTAGGTGGTAGTGCGTGTGGGTTTAGCTTCAGCGTTTGCCCGAGCAAATTTCGTTTCCACATGCTTCTATAATACCGCGTTTTGCCACACTGTGACATGGTTATGTCCACTCACACAGCAACAAAAGAGGCGAAACGCGCGTTGGAGCTATATGAAATGATATGGAAGCTACAAACTTCGTTCGTTTAACTTCGATTATCATCGTTTTCACCAACTCAAGCTTGCTTCCATCAATTTTATTATTTCCTTTTACTTTAAGTGTCATTTTTCAGAGAGAAGACATCTTTTTACTTGCGTTATTTTTGCTTCTAAAGGCACACGTAGAGGAAGACGTATATAAAGACGCTCATCCACTCATGCACGGATGTTTCTCCGTTTGAGGAATAAACGTAACTCGTAAAGCATTTTCCTCATCTCCCCTCACCATCTCACGTGCGTCCACTCCCTTCCTTCCATTTCGAGCTCCCAAGATCTTCCTCCGCCCCGTCTCCCGTCGCCCAGCAAAACAACTCCCTCCCATCCATACATCATCTCCGCCTTTCCATATTTATGTCGCGAGGAGGAAAATAAAACCACCACGCCCCTTGGCCACTTTGCCTAACCGAGCATCTTCGTAACTCCCTCAATTTTGGGGGGAGAGCGTCCAGGGCCTCTCATGTACGCTTCATCCCACCCACGCAGCTTAAGTTCTTCCGACGAAAGAACTGTTTTATAAGACCCACGCAAGTCCCATTATTACTACAGCTATTCTTCAAGAAATCTTTCAGTTGTAATCCTACTTTAAAGTTATCATATAGTAATTTTTACGCAAAGGGTAGATAAAATAAGAGATGGAACCAATTATAATGACTGAATAAGAAAACACAGTAACACTTACACCAGTGCAAATTATTTTACAAGCAGAAAACAAAATTTTCTCTAGATCTCCGGTAACGTAATAGACAAAAGATAGAAGTGCACCTTTCACTATTCCGCAGATAACTCGTGATCTTATAAAATAACTCTAAAGAGTACTTACAGCGCAGCTGGCAAACCAAGTCACAAACGTATCAAAGGGCACCACTCTAAAATCACCCAATCAATGGTTGAATTGTTCTTACCTGTAAGAAAGAGAGAAATACCACATTTGAAAATTAATTCTCTTATCACAGTCACATACAAAATTAAGATTTACCACAGAATATTTTTTACATCAAAAGAAACTTTCGAAATTCCCATAGAATGAAAAGTTTCAAAATAATGAAGCAAAAATAAAATTAATTGAGTACTGAAAACTCATAAATTGTTTAAAATATTTTTTGATTGCTACAAAGATAACGAGAAAAATTCACATCAAAGAGGTCATAGACTTTCTCAGAGGATATCATTTGCTCGAGCACGCACACATTGTACATTTAAAACAAAAAAAGACGAAAAAGTAAAAAAGATAAATGGTCAACCAGATATTTGTAAGAATCTTTTATTCCTTTGGCTCAAGATGTAACTACTGCAAAAGGTGTACAGGCCAAATTGAGGAAACACGCTTCACCATTCACCCTTTTCCTATTCTGTTGGCCGCACCTAATGTCTTTCTTTTCCATAGGCTGATGCCCTGACATCCCTACCGTGGCACGCGGTTAACGACCTAGATGTGGGTCATTATTATCACCGCAATTAAACATTCTCCCATCTAAGTTTGACAGGGTGGTTTGGAGAAACATTGCGTCTCCAATATTTCCGCCCCACTCGCCTTTCAACCTCCCCATATACCCCAAATCTTATTAAGAATAAAAAAAACTCCGCCTTTCTCACGGCATCACGTACGCCTCGACACGGCCGCGGTCCTCATTATTAAAATTTCTCTCCGAGCCTAAGAATATTTTCAACGTCATCCGCGTTATGAGGGAATGGAAAAAGAGTTACGTAGAAAAGCTGGTCCCGATGGGGGAGAGAGAGGTAAAACGACTCTCATAATACATGCCTCTCCTTTTTTCCTCCTCCTTTATAAACTACCTTTCCTCCTCTCAATCTCTGCCCAATTTTCCCCATTTCCCGCTCACTTTATCTCAGAGTTTCAATCTTCTCCGTCTCTCTCTCTTTCTCCCTTGCCCGAGGCGCACACATCCTCGATCTCCGTGTCGTTCTCTCTCCGTGTTCTCTCTTTCTTCGGCATTAATTTTTCGCATGTGCTTTTTCGTGACCGTGACCAAACGCGAAGTGTTTCTTTTATGGCCACCCAAAGGTGCGTGAGTTAAGAAAAAGCGAGTGCTACTAAGCTGGGTCAATACTTCGGAGCAAAATTTGGACCACATTTGGCTGACAAGGAAACACTCGAGAGGCATTAGGGACAAATTTCTTAGAAAACTTGCCGAATTTGCAGGACCAACTCATGTTTCTAGGGGAGTAGGGGAGATGGCAGTGAATCATTTCACACGATATGTCAAGCAGAGCCTCACCTAGTGGTAAATTTCTGCGTTCCAATTATAAATGACCAACGTGCATGAGGAAGCAATAAAACTCTACATAATAAATTCCGAATAAACACGACCCTGTGAAATAATTTCTCGATAAGATCAGAAAATTACAACAACCACTACTTGAAGGCCCGAAATAAAAAAATACGTCGGGAAAACCATCGTTTTACACGCTACGACTTCTCGCAACAAAATTGTGATGGTACTACGTGCATATCTCATTTTACAATTCAGAACGTGAAAACATGACAATCTTCGGCACGAAACCGACCATAGGTACCCCAGCATCACAATCATTTTTTGATGATTTAGCCTCAAGTTAGGTAGTTTTTGGAGATAATATAACCGTAGGACAAGTTTCTCATATTATAAGTAACAAATATCGTAAATAACATAGAATAAATGATTGCTGTTGAGTTAAAAGGCATTCAATTTATGGCCGTAATAATTACACATTGATTTTTGCCCATAACAAATAGTCTTCAATATTTTACAGCAGAAAATGTAAAATAAACTCTTGCCATGCAAGAGAGCGAACTTGATGCGCAGTTGAAAAGGGTACTAATCTGCGGTAAAGAGCTAACTAATCAACGGTAATAAAGAGAGTTTTCGCCGGACGCCCCGCAATTAAAGCAGCACCAAGGAAAGAATAGCAAAGGAAGACTGTTCAATCATGCATAGTTCCATTTCATTGAAAATGTTGCGATGCAATTTGAAAAGGAAAATACTGAACTTTGTAGCCAAAGTAAAAAATTACTAAATTAAGACATGATCTGAATCAAAAGTGTCATGGCCTGAACCTCGAAAGTCCACTGTCTTCCGCTCTGATGGACGTTTCATTGAGTAATGGAGCAAACACGCACACAGGGAAATAACTTCGACGTCCAATTGCCTGGGGATGGGCAAGGACTCTCAACCACCTCCAAATTGCATGAGTAAGCATTGGTCCAAAAAACCAATGGCTCGCACCTTCCTCCGCAATTGTCCTCCGTTCTTTTTATGGTTGAATGCCACAATGCGAGCACGACGGACGCCTTGGCCGCCAATTGCTCCAACGGATCCACCCCGCCCCGCATTCATTCCCCAGCCCTCACTAACAGCAGCACTCCTCCCAACGAATTTCGTCTGACTCCAAGTTTTGAAGCGAAAGAAACGCGTAAAATAAGAGCGCATCGTCCGAGAGGTGAAATCATTGGGGCTCACAGGGTATACTTTCAATCCCCCTCGGCCCTCCTCATCATGGAATAGATTTTTACATTTGGACGCTCACCTAAAGACACAGGCTCGCGGCAATAAGATCGAGTTCCGGCTTCATTCCTAGGCGATTCCCCTCTTCTCTTTCAACTTCCTTGGCCACCACAACCCTCCACGGATTTTCGCCTTCTCAACAATTGACGCCCATCTGATTCTATCTTCTGCCAGCTCATTCCCGTTGGAATCATTCCCAGGCGATATATTGGAAAAAAATAATAATCCCAACAACCAACCACTCCGACACAAATATGTAATGAACTAACCTATCAGGGAGTGTAACTTGTCTCGCGCCGAAAGAGAACACGACGATGCGCTGGTAATTCTCTTCCGCGTGTAACGTATATTTAAATACAATGGAAAGATCGCAATCTCGAGTTGTAATAACTTGTTTCATTTACGGTCTATTCGACAGATTCAACACGGATAAAAAAGGCGGGGCATAACACCAAGAACATGACCTTAATTTCAAGCGGTGGAAAATAAAAAAAATTAAAAGCAAACCGATTGGAAAGACCGAGCCCTTACAACCGCATCAAGGGTGAGAGGACACCCCGTTCCTACCACCCAGGCAGAACCGAAACCCTCAAATGTCCCCCACCCTCGGGTTATTTTATTTTTAATTAAGACAAGGATCCCGATGCGCCTCCCGTCTTCAAGTGTCGACCCCTCCCGGAGAAAACCGTCAACTCGGGCGGGCACTATGGTAAACGAGTTACGGGGCGTGGACTTCCTTCCTTCCTTCAACCCGATCGCCTTTCTTTTTCTCCTGCCGCGCACTTCCTTCCCCTTTGCATGAGAAAAAAATCCAAGGAACCACGGAGAGGGGAAGGAGGTGGAGCAAAAAAAAACAACCCGACAGACATAAGATGGGGAAAGAAAAAAACCGTGAATGTGGGCCCCACGGTTTCTTTCAGAGCGCCACCCACTTCGCAGCGGGACTCCCCCCCCCCCACCTCTTCACCTTTTCTCCGCCTTTTCTCTTTCTGTGAGTTTAGACACGACTTGGTCCCCGCCCATAAAATAAAAAAGAACCCTTTCTCTCTTTATGTTTCTCTTCCTCGCCACTCTCCACATACATTCACATATTTCTCGCCTTCCACTTCAAAAAAATAAAAGTAAATGGAATTCTTTGGCGCCCATAGCCGTCGGGATAACTCTCCAAAACTCCCGCCTTCATATCCTGTAACCGTAGAGTACGAAGGCATGTGTGCTTCGGAGACTTCGACGCCTTCGAACAAGAAGAAACCTCCCTCCAGATAAGTGGTACATAAAATGCGTAGAAGAAAGGCCCGAAAATTATAATTCTCTGGCTTCAAATCTCCAGAAAAAGAACAGAACTCTGGAAAATGCCTTGCCCTTGAGAATAGACGCAATGGAGAAATTGGAGGGAATAGAATAGGATGATGCCGCCTGGGGTGCGCGCGAAAATGGCGGAGCAGAACGATGGATGGCTTTAATGTTCCTTAGCATATAATTTTTGTGCACGTCATGTTGAGTAGAGTGGCAGCCTTTCCCTAGAAAACTGACAAAAATTATTCATCCGCATCTAGTATACAGGGTAATCAATTTTAATATGATGTACATAATTTTAAACTGGTCTTTCAAGTTTGAAACAGAGAAGTAGACAAATAAATACTTAAAAAAGATCTACGAATCAACCGTCTGAGGTTTTCGACGGATTGAATCCTACATTATAGCCTTTAACATGTGAGCAGCAATTGTTTGCAAAACAAAGCGAAGAGGAGCTAGGTTTGTGAAGCAATGCTATGATAAGTTTGCTAGTGTGTCTGGTTTTTTAGAAGAATTGGGATGGGAATCGCTATCACAGCGTAGATAAAATTATAGGCTTAACCTCCTAATTGAATTTCAGGAAAATTATTTCTCTGACGACGTAAAAAACATATTATTAACCCCCTCGTACTACGGCAGATTAGATTGCGCCAATAAAATTAGAGAGATAGATTGTGGAACCGATAGGTATAAATGTCATTTTTTCTGCGTACCATTCGGGACCATAACAGCTGTGACCGTCGTCATGAATAGTGCGATTAGTGATATTAGCTAGTCTGTAGATCTTTCTTTTCATATTCTCTACGTTCTAATTTATGCATGATGTAAATATTGATGTTCTTATTTATGCATGATATTTTGAATGTGTAGTAGTAGTCTTTGTATCCCTTGCATGTTGGAACGATTGATGATTGAATGTTTGTTGGTTAGTAGATTTTTAATTGGCGCGTTGCATGTGTGGTACGCTGGTTTCAATGTGATTTCGGTGTTCTACCGTATCATTCATGCATGCCTAGTGTGGAAGCACCCCCGGCCACACGCCCTTTGGGTGGCTTGCAGGGTATGATGTAGATGTTGATGTTTATTAAATTATCAAAAATGGTAGGTACAGCTAAAAAGTAACGCAAGAAACTAGTATTTGTTATCAATTACAGGTTAGATGTCGAATAGTGTTCCTAAATAAGCTATCCACCAGGAAAACAGTGTTTAAGTCCACAATCTACATTTCCACTGCATCCACTCTGCATTACTCTCTCAAAATGCATTACAAAAAAGTCGCATTCTTCACTGACAGACCAAAAGTCACCCCAAATTTGAAGCGACAGACAAAGTTTCCACTCACCTCTTAAGATAAGAGAAAAACACAAATACGTGCCCGAAAAGTTCCACGAGCAATCGACCTTGAGGAAAAGATTCAGAGAGAAAAAAATATTCCCGGGAATGGAAATCACTTTTATACAATGGCTCGTCCTTTTATGATTCGTCTAGCTCACTTCCAAACTTTTCAACGCTCACACAAAAAAAGCGGAATGGATTAAATTTGCATACGGGAATATATATATATATACGAATGTGAGCGGCGCCGAGGGTGCGGTAATTGGGCCAAGAGCAATGCAGTCACGACATCCCCAGCGATTTAGAGACCCGCCCTCTCCGAAGTGACACTCCAAAAGAGCGCCGCCGGCCATCCCAATCGCGTTTTGGAGCTAATCGGAGCCAAGTTCTGCGATGAGTGTGACACGAGAGAGGGCGGGCTCCCATTCCCATGATGTTGTCTGTGCGAGATTATTCTCCTGCCACACTGCAGACCATATTCGAATCCCATCGTGACAATTTTTACTGTTTTAAGAGGTATGACGTGTATCAAGTTATTTAAATGATGCAGGAATTTTGTTTCACCTGACCAAATATCTCAAGAATTACTAAATCAGTAAAATAACCAAGAAATTATCACCATAGTCTCATTTGTTGATCGTGTTGAGGTTTCATGATAAAGGCATTACCATTAGATGTAACCGGATGATGTTGTCTTTTCGGTTAAACCAGTGGTCAACAAATAAACCTACTGCAAAAATTGGAAACTGATATATTAATTCAGTCATCATAAATTTTAACCAAGTTACACCAGGAAATATCTACTAATCATCAGTGACTAAATAAATATATATTTTTGATGCTTGAACGCGATTCTTCACGCTGTACGCAGTATACGCCTCGTCAGTCGAAAGGCTAGTGATCTTAGTACGCGTATTGTTATGAAGAGATACCATTTTCGTTTTTTTAAATGTAAAACTCTAACGAGTGCATGTCGTTTACGGTCAGATGCGATCTTTGCGTCAGATCTTCCTCATTCCAGACGACTCCCCAAGGACACCGAGGCCAACGCCACGACCAGTTTTGGGCAGTAACCGTATCGAGTAGCAACAACCTTTGTAAGAAGGAGTCTATTTATTTACAATAAATGCAGTATACTAGACTTGTGAGTATTTATTGATCTTCCTCGATCCCTGAGCGACATGTCAGTCTACCTGAGTTGAGTTTCCCTATTGGGACACGACAATATACATGTGTTACATGTATATTACCTTGAAAGCGATGATTTACGTTTTACGTTATGTACAACCCGTCGCTATGCACAACCCATCAACCATGTTAATTTATTTCGAAACTGTAAAACTCTATTAAGAGCATACCGTTTACTGTCTGATACGATTTTTGCATCTGATCTTCCTTTCTTTAATAATGACTTCCTGGTGCACACAGTCGTAAAAATACCGGAAAACTTCATGAACGACTTCTTATTTTCACCGAATATGTCGGAGAGAATTTCAATAAGAATTTAATACTATGGTGTCATTAGAAAGATGAGATATTCCCCTTCCTGGTGAGGCCGAAGGCAAAATTCTATGCTTAGTGATTTCTCACCTAAATTGACTTAATAAGAGTCGGCGCGCAACACTCAGGGGGTGTGCCGTTGTACTAAACCCTCTCCACCGCTCTTGCAAGGACATCTCTCAATCCTGGCACGAAGCCAACCCAAGACGTTGGAAGCGAGAGGGGTCCACGAAAGGCCATCACACCCGTCCAGCGACGTCGGAAATTCGCTCACTCCGCCGACGCCTCCTCCCCCAGGGCCAACACACACGCGCTTTAACCTCACCACTTTTCCACCGACTCGCGAGTGATGAGGTGGGGAACTTTTTACCCAGTGTATGTTTTTGAAGAGTCACTATTATTAATACGATAAAAAAAGCTTTCGCACATAATCACTGAAACTCAGATGAGGCGAGAGGATAGTTAGAAAGCGAGTTTCATGAAGATGCGGAAAGTATTAGTCCAATTTTGTACCATAACTCTCATTGATCATCATCATCATTGGTCGTTCAATCCTAAGATTAG
This sequence comes from Ceriagrion tenellum, assembly GCA_963169105.1. Lineage (NCBI taxonomy): Eukaryota > Metazoa > Arthropoda > Insecta > Odonata > Coenagrionidae > Ceriagrion > Ceriagrion tenellum. The sequence continues at coordinate 115,309,242 of OY720635.1, read as the reverse complement.
TTGACTGCAGCCCTCCACCATTTCCTATCTAATGCTATTTCCCTTACCTCCATTTCTTCCTACATACTTTCCTCTTTATTTGGTCCATGAAGTTATTTCTGGGTCTTCCTCTATCTTACATTCAATTAAGTTCTTTACGAACCCATTGTGTGTCAAGGTGTGTCCAAACTATCAAGTACTTCTTTTTTGTATGGTGTTCTATATAGTCATTTTCTCTTCTACTCTTCTGTGCACTTCATCATTTCTTATTTTGTCCGCTCATTTGATCTTCACCAACCTCCTTCAGCACAATGTTTAGAAGGTTTCCATTCTTTTCTGGGCAGCTTTTCCAATGGCCCATGATTCCGATCCATGTAAGACGACGCACCACACGAATGTTTTCACATACTAATTCCTGATTTGTAGTCCTGTCTTCTAGCTCTCTAACAATATCATTGATAGAAGGAAATATATAAGAGAGACTGCCGAGCTAATAGGCACAACATTCCTTCTTTCCATGAGAAAATATGACAAAAGCAGAGCGAAACACTAGGACACTATACTGACCTGCATGCATCCTCTCCCTTTCCCATTCCCTTTCTCTATTCCCTCCCTTCTTCATGGAGGGTATTCTAATGATCCCCGTCATACGCCCCCGCAGCTCGCAGGGTAATATGTGGATGTAGATTGAGAGGCACAACGTACTTATCCGAAGAAATTTCATCGGCAAGTTGAGCTTTTCAATAATGAGAATCCTTGAACCACAAGGCTTTTGAACAGAATTTTTCACGAATTTCCTCTTTTTATGATTAATGCTACACATGACGACATGGAAAAATTGATTTTTTATTCAATAGCTGCGATTAAGACTTTATATCATTATGAAGTGATGCATCACCTTTTTCCGTGGATTACCGGCAAGACATTTCACGCAGGATCCACTCCTCTCGGAAATCTCCAGAACGACACCCACTCCCGAGAGGCTCGAAATAACGACCACAGATTGAAACTCAACTATTTCCGCCAAATAACACTGAATCTGGTTTTAACTGCTATATAGCGACATACTTCATTTTAGACGACACTGCTGTGGCGTCTTGGAGCGAGTTAGTAAGCAGGACATGATAAAACGCAGCATCTAGCACAATGAAGAGTACAATGAGTATTTTTTCCATAAGTTTAGAAAGCCAGCATTGAACACGACAGATAAGGTGTTCTGTTTTATGATTAATACACATATATCGGTAATGAAAAAGGTTATAATTGAGAAATAACAGGCGTTGTGCTGCGTTCGAATACTTACGCATTAATTGCTATGACGAGAATGAAATCGAGCTACTTCCAACTGCACTTTAAGGCCTCACTCCCTCTACCAGACTAACGAAAACATCATGCTTTTCAAACATTTCGTAATTTTTTTTTCATCGCGTCCATTTCCACACTCCATGCGCCTTTCTGAGCGAAATTACGAAACTATGACCTCCCTTACGCCCACAGCCGACGAAAACCTGCCCCTTCGTCTCACTGAATCGCCGTTGGCGACGGCAAAGAGCAGGAGAGATTTGAAAAAAAAAAATTAACCTCCGAAGAGTAAAATCTAGTATGTTGCCACCATCATCACCACAAAGAGGTAGGTGATAAGGGACGCCTCCTAAAAGAAGGAAGAGTATTATTTTTCCAGCCATTAGTAACACGCCCCTCCTATATTCTCTCCTATATTCCATCACATCCGAAACAACGGCGGCTGAAGGGAGTTCACCATAATGGGGATAGAAACAATGCGAGAGCGGCTGCCGTCGATGCCGCTACCATGTCACACAGGCGTCGCTCTCCGAAGTCCCACACCCTCCGAAACGAGCCCATTGTATTCATATTCATTCTTTAAGTCTCCCGATAGATTGACGTCCTTTCTTTCCGTGGGACCGCCGCCTTGACATCTCCAAAGCATGCCAAAGCTATTTCTTTTTCATTTCATTCTTTCACTGCTCCTCCCCGTCCTGAACCTCGCCGCGCAAGATTAGGCGCCGCCGGGTAAAAGAATGCGGGTAAGGAAAGGGTTTATAATGGGAGGATCATTACTGCGGCAATTGTGTCGTGAATATTTTCGAGGTGAGATGATGAATCTCGGTAACTGGTAAAAAAAGGCTGTGTCAAAACTAGCGATGGACATTCAGTAATTTTGTAAGCCGTAAGCCATGTTTAAAAATACAGATACGAAGAGGTGTGTCAGTGGCTACCGATGCGAATTATACACCGCGGTTAATATAGAAGGAAAATTGGAGTGAATTTAGAAGTGCTATAACGTCGAAGAAACATTTATCGAACGATTGACAATAATATTTAACGGTCAGTCAAAAATGTAAGCTAACCTAGCAGTTTTAGGACGAGTCTTAACTCTAAGGAGACCTTATTAAAAAATGAGAAATTTCTAACTCCTAGATCTCGTCAAAAAATTGTGTATTTTGCATGCTTTCTCAGCCATTTTATTTTAAATAAATTATATTGTAACCTCGGTAATATTTTCAGGATTACAAAAAACCTTCCGCTGTAAAGGAGTTTCAAACGTAAAGCGTGAAAAAATGAGTCAAGTGGGAGACATACAGGTATTGATAATCAATTATTTCGAGTTTCGATCACATAAAAGTATTTTATCGCACCATTAATAATGGAATATTTAATTCATGCTTCCTACAGCTTCTGAAATTAAAATGTAAGCTTCGTATGTGGACTCCTTCATGACTAAGGAACTATCTCGCTCAACCTACCTTAACCAAAGACCACCATCATCCTGGATTCTGCAGTCACATAATCCCTTTCACTAAAAGGCATTAGACTTGCTTACTAATTTGCTGCATTGCCCGCTGTCAACTGCGATATTATCATGGACGATCTTTTAATCAGAGATTTCGACGCTCGAGTCGGAGAAAAAAATATTTCGCCACAAGCAGAGCAATGACAATACAGAGAAGAGCCTCGTCTGACCACGGGAAGACTTCATGCTAGCGCTGAATTTCGTCCCCCTCTTTCTCCGCAAGGCATACGTCGAATGCCAATCGCACCTCGCTCATTCAGTCGTAAAGCGGCGCCCATTTCGCGGTCAGATTGGGTCGGGGAGAAATTGTTCCGAGGGCTGCGTGTGCGTGGATGAGAGGGGACGAGAGATAGGAGGAGGAAATACGGATGGATTCCCTCCCACGGAGATTTTCCAATTAAACCTTTCGGTCGAAATGGAATAGGCCATCCAAAATTTAACGACGCAAACGTGCTCTTGTTGGGCGCAGGGAGACGGAAAGGAGAAGGAAAAAAAGAAACAAGAACTTTCCCACCTCCAAAACTCATTTGGGTACCATTAAATTTCTTTCTTCCTTTTTATTCTTAATGGTCACTGGATCGATATGGACACTTTGCCGCTTGTTGCTGTGGGCAGCCGCAATTGGTCCACGCGAATGCTATTCCGGTACGCTAATCCTCGTCATCGGAGACGACCAAAACTCATGCCTTGCCAATAACCAATTCCGCAGGGCTGCGTTTGAACCGTTCGAGATGATTCCTATCACGTAACAAAGGTGTCACGTGACACAATCACGAAGATTTTGAGATTTTTGTGCAATTAAATCACTTGCAAAATCCCACGAAGCCTTCCCGATAGAGTTGTTTTCGCGGGAACATTGTTGACGAAATTAAATATCGCCACTGGAGACGCAATAAGCAATATCTCAGTCATTTAAGTTATCCATCCCAGCGGGTAAAAAACACCAAATCTCGAACTGTTCGCAGTTGTAATACGTGATTTCTTAGTCACGGAATCGGGATTCTGTCAAGTGCTTCAAGCACAACCCTCCTGGAGGGCAAAGGCTTACAAAAAGGGCGATGTCTGATATCACTAACAACAATATCGATAACTAGAATAAGATATAAAATTTAAAAACAGTTACTATTACATTTGGATCTTGGACGTACATTAGAGGCGACCAGAAGGTCAATGAAAAGGCATTATTTCAACAATTTAGATCATTTTATGACTGCACCAGCTACTACAAGATTGTTGCCACCGGTTTCGCACCACCATTCTATTTGGTAGGGGAAGCATTGATTTCCGCAGCTGTTTGCAACAACATATTAGGTACAAAAATATCTTGTCTCAACTTATCAGCGAGGATAAGGGAAGGACAAATTAGAGGAAATTTATCATATGGCAGCAAGGGAGCTATCCAAAAAGAAACATCTTTGCACTTGCTATGAGTAGCCTACAATCTAATTTCTGACAAGTAGGCCGTTAAAGCTCCTTCCAAACGTCTCACATTTCAATAGATGAGATCTCTTGCATGAGAAAAAATATACGTCAAACTCGGCGCAAATGACTGGAGTCGACATTTCCGGAGCATTTATTAGAAGCCGTTTACTCTCATGTGCCCTCCGAATGCAGTCTGAATATCTTACGACAGGGGCTTTATCACTCGGACCAGAATAAGACTTTTTATACCATTGGGATGATTTCTATCCATCATAAACATTTCTACGGAGAATCAAACGCCCTTGATACACGAAAGGGGGGAGACGCCACCGAATGAGTTGCTATCACTCTCCCGTTTTAAGATGACTTAAAAATATAACCAAACGAGGTTGCCGAAAATTGGGATTCGAATTGATGTCACTGGTTGCCGCCATTTCGGGGCACTGCGGAAGAAATACGAGCGGAATCGGAGAAGAGGAAAAAAATTGAAACGTGATCGTGCGTAGGAGACTGGAGGAGGGATGAGTTGGAAAGGGATGATCTTTTGTGCGCAATGGAAGGGATTTTTTTCCTTTCTTTTATAATTTTTTTAAGGATCGCGAGGGTGAGATGGAGGAGGAGATAGAGGCGGACACCTTTCGCTGGCCGCGCGAATCCGGAGTGATTTACGCTAATGGGAGGGCTTCGGCGGCGAACGTTGCGAGGCGCCCGGCATGCGAGAGGTTCTCTCGAAGGTGTGATGTCTTTCTTCTTTCTCGCCCAGATGCAGATCGGATGAAATCCCGCGAAAAGGCCGCCATTTCTTTTCCTTCCTCTTTCTTTGTTTTTGCTCATTCAGCGAGGTGGTTTCGGTTACCCAAGACCTATATCGTTCTATTTTCACTTTTTACCAATTGCGTATTTTTTTCTTTTGGTCATTATGGTAGGCGAAAGACAAACGTAGTCGTTTGGTCTATTTTAGAACTGGTGGGCAGACTTGTAAGGGATAGAATATTCGTGGAATTGAGGAAGGGAGGACAGAAACCCGGCTTCGGTATTAACCTACTCCAAACGAAAGATCAAAATAGACGTCAATAGTTTAATAGATGCTCCGACGGACGTTTTCGATCCGACGGACGGAGTATTATACTTACTGTGCTCTCCACAAGGCACTCAAGTAGGCATAGGGATTTATTTGACAAATGTCCGCCATCTACGGGATTTGAACCGCGAAATCTCGGATTTGGGAGCCAGTACTAAAGCCACCATACCAACCATATCCCCGCTTGCTTTTTCCCTCAAAATGTTACAACGCTGGGGCGAATAGCATCAATCAGTAAACTACAAAAAAATCAATTAAGCTCATATTCAAATATGCATGAATGTTGCAATACAAAATTCATTGAGCCGCTCGCTCCCTCCACGATTCCCATCCCACAGGTTTTTACCGTACCGTAGAGTACCGTATACACTAATAACAAGAAGCTGAAAAAATAAACACAACTCTGTGTTTTCTACAGATTTATTTTTCACATTACGTCCGCTTTTATTTGCAATGCCATCATCAGGTACAATGAAATGAAAGCTTTTTCATTTCACAGTACCTGGCATTGAAATTACAGCCGAAACTGATTGCGATGTGAATAGAATCAGTGTATAACGGAAAGTTGACTTCATTTAATAAAGGAAATGTTTCACAAAATCAGATCGTTTTCGCTTGATTATTGGAGGAGGCTGTACAATTCCCAAATTAGCCACTATAAGAACCTTAGCATTGAATTCTGCAGCTTATATAAGTAGGTTTTGTACAGTCTTGTTCTTTCTAGGGAAAGTAAAATTTTCAAGATTCAAATGGTTTATTGAATCTTCATGCTTCTAGATGGAATTAATTTATTACTTTTTAAAATGCTAACATTTTATTCACCAAACCCATCTCACTCATTCAAATTTCCGACGCTTCGCCAGAATTTGAAAGTTAAACGTCAATTACCACTGGAAACGCAGAATTCCATTCATTTTTCAGCATTCACAAGTATGAGAAGCGTCATTTACATGTGAAAACTACAAGAGGTATGTGCCTTCGGCATGATAATTTTCTAAGTTTAATTCACCACATTAATGCAAGTAGCATACATTTTTTCTTTTTCTTAATGCCCGACTTTTATTTAATTTATAAAATGAGTTCAGCAGGCGCTCATTGAGATTAAAACCGACATTTTTTAAGCTCTGCACCGATCGTCCTATTGTTGGAGTTTTTCCTTAAGGGCAAGTCAAATTTTAGCATTCACTACGGATCATTGACGATAGAATTTCACGCTGCGTAATTGGAAAGATGCAGCGCAGACGGTTGACGCAAATAAGTGCAATTAATTTCATAAATCCCAAAGTATAAGGGACGCCCTCTTTTCACTTGGGCACTGAATTGTAAAATCGTACATCGGAAGGATTTAGAGCTAGAGGTCCCGTTAATACCAGTTCCATACATTAGTCCAGACGGTTCAGGCACAGAATGGAGAAAGAAATGAGCAGTGCCCACGCTCAATGGACTCGCATCCTCTCGCATATATTTCATCCCGTTCCTTACTTCCTTACGCCACTTGAATCACACCTTCACCGAGAGCAAAGTCTCCAAAAAAATCTTGGCGCGGATAAAAGACTTTAAAGACCCAATCCTTCTCCTTTGCAAAATCTAGGTCTAGTTTTGATTTATCAATTTAAACAGTCCCTACTGTGCAGAATCCCATTACTTTTTAACCCCTATTAATTCATTCACAATGACATGAAAATTACCTCAAACAATTTTTAAGAATAACCCAAATTCATTATTCTTCTGTGGAGAATCACGATCAGTATTGGGGTGTTTAATTCTAGAAAGAGTGAAACGTTGCAATCCATCCGCAGGAATATTAGGAAGCCTTTTGAAAATTTTCTCGTCCCCGTAAGATAATGGATCTAGCCAAAAAGCAATAAGTAAAATATGTTTACAAGGCTGCATTACCATCGGGTTCCTTGACAAACAGTCCATAGTCACATATATTTTTATCAGCGGAGTACAAAAAGAGTTCCAAATACTAGTTACAACAGTTCTGAGGGACCCGACTCCAATCAACAAACACGTTTTTGGAATCAAAGTAATACTGTTTTACGAGCGGGAATTTTACCATGGTAATTATTGCACTGAAGATGACGAAAAAGACATGTTTAAAATACCTGACGGTCAGGTGGTCATTAAGAGGCGTCACATTCAGTGTGGGTGAAATAATTACAAAGGAAAACCTCACTGGGGGAGAGGGAGGATGCTTCCAGAGATAATGCATGATGGACTCACGTCCCGCCAGTTTTTGACGGGCACCTACACTAGTTATCACATAAACGGCACACGAGTATCCAGGCAGTATTAATCAAAGTACGGTGGAGACCTGTAGAGCGCTGGTCACGGCGGAGCGGCGGTTCGCCGTGTTATCGCCGCTGGAAATCGCCAATCGTGGGCACAGCACTCGCTCTCGGGAGAGAGAGAGAGGGGGGGAGGGTGTGGGGATGGGCGGGGGGAACCGGAGGATGGCTAATCACGGAATCTACCTCCCTCGCTCTCTCACACAGAGGTACCTCGAAACGCTACGGTTCGTCGTTTGTTAAAAAAATCGAGGTGAATATTTTTAGGGTGGATCGAGAAGATAAAAAGTCATGCATTGCTGACCAAAACACCCGAATCCATGCAGAGGACCACTCGTGGAAACTTCAATAAAAGCCAGTATGAGGAACCTTTCTTAAAACCGAGCTAAGCTGCGGTTGTTTTGTCGTCGTTTTGTTCTAAAAAATATCATAAGTATCGCAATTGTGAATTAACGCTTTGATTTTTATTCTTTTTAATTTTTTAAAGGGGAAGAGAATTCAGAGTTAAGTTATTACACATGTAAATAGATATTCGTCCCCATTTTTGGCTCAGATAGCACTCACGATGCAGAATGACAAAAAGAAGACAATACCAACTGCGATTACATATATCATTAGGATCACGGATTAATCCCGGGTAGAACAGACGGAGTTGTCGATCGAACTAAACAGTGGAAAAATGCGAGCGGGAGGCACATAGGTTAACCAGTGGTATCAAACTGAAACCATGAAAAGAGAAAATAAACACTTCTTGCAAAAAGTTTTACAATACTACACGATGTGAATAAAGCTTTGGGCACGTTCAATGGTAACATAGTCAAATGTTTTTAATCCTACGCCACCCACGGTTGCGTTTACATTCCTTTATTCACCAACGGAGACAATCACACGGTTAAACTATCACATCATAAAAACGAGTATCCTACATCGATTTAAGATGCTATCAACTTGTTAAACATACCAATACAGCCAATATGCTTACAACATGCTGTATAAGACAAGGTCGTTTAATAGGTAGATATAATTCCTAGCGAGAAAAAATTAATATTTCTTTAGTTCTACGCCGTTACCATATATACTAACCCAGACGCAGTTAAAAAATTAACATTCATTATTATGATACCAAATTAATTTTCCTCATAGAATAACAATTCGATAATGCGAGCTATTCGACAGAGTACATCGACGTTAAAGCCATATTCCGAGGAAACCTTCGCAAATCACGACGGGAAATAGCCCGAAAACTGCAGCAGAAAATAGAAGGGTCATTCTCTGGGGGCCCATATTGTCAACCTGGGACTTGAGCGAAAGCAAAGTTTCGATAAGGAATAGCGGTGACCATTCACGGAGCTACCTTGGAGCGTGATCGGGCATGGATGGGGTACTTAATTAATCCGTTTACCTCCTCTCTTCTGGGACACCAATGGTTCTGGGTTGGTGTTCATGAATGGACGCAGGTTTAAGGAAATCTAGTGAAGGAATGGAGCATTCGGAAAAAGGGTAAACTGCTTTTGAAAACATGTAGGTACGTGAGAGGCTCTCGGTTACCTGCCTGAGGTTTCCGTTTACCAACTGACTGACAGATTTTTCTTCGTGTTATAGGCTATCACAAAAGACGAAGCAATTGATAAAAAGTTCTAAAACATCCCGTAGTGGTTAAAATCCAAAATCAAAAAGGTATCAAAAATGAGGCGCACCAAAAAATGGCATTCTGTACGAATTATTTCAAGGGGTAATTGAATATCTTTCGAACGATAAAGTGAAAAAATGCCGCGCGATCATGCCGCGAATTGCAGGGTCTCCCTAGGGACAAATTTTTTTCCCATTTCAAGATAGAGTCCATCCAGAGCATGGACAAATGCGAATATATAATTAACGAAGAACGCAATGAGAACACCCTTTAATACAGCGGAAATTTTGCATTCTAGGGACAGGAGACCAAGAAGCTGGTTGAGATCCACACATTGAATGTTAAAAATATAACTAGAGAAGATAACCCAGGAAAAATTGTTCCCTAATCTGAGATTAAAACATTCGGAATAGTTAAATATATATTAAAGTGTGAAACCCTTCATTTTCCAATCAGCATTCAAAAGTCATTCAGCCCGTCCACTCAACTTATAAACCTCAATGCGGAGCGGAGCTGCAAACAATTCCTACTTAACGCACGTACGTGACGCAGCAATTTCCCACTCCCATCCTTTATTCTGAGAAAGGGTATCTTATCTCAGCTACTTTCTTAACTCTTTACCAGAATCCTTTTGTATGCTAATGGCATCACCCGGCAAACCAGCTGAAAATCACTAAACAAAACACAGGCGAAGAAACAGCCAATTCACACCTCAACCTTATTTCAACTCCTTGAGCTACCCACCATCGTTAACGATTCCCACGAACTCGAACAAGGATTATATATACAATTCATAGCTCGAGCTTGAAAGTTCTGCCCTGGGTATTATACCTGTCAATCGTCAGGCGATCAAAGAACTAGATAGGTATCCACGTTTTTCCCCAGCAGTGATATCAGCCCAATTCCTTCCGAACCGAAACCTTCATTCCTCCATCCTAAAAGGCTTTTTATGCCCATAGAGAAAGAAGATAGAAAGGTTAAGCAGAAGAGGGCGGATCTCAAACTTCACCAGCTCGACTATCCCCACTCCCGCATCCTTGGGATGGCTGAGAGCGGAAGTGTTGGAAGGAATTGGATGAGAGATAAAAGACCTTACGAACAGGGAAATCACTTAGCTTCTTAGGAGCTTCGATTAAGAATACAGCGACCCGGAAAAGATAGTAATAGTCTGTGCGTGCGAGAACAAAAGAAAGAGAAAGACTTTGAGGTAGTTTGAGCGACATTTTTCCCAAGTCAAAAAAGAGGCGAAATTACAATTTTATTTTTATATTTAAGATGTAGTAACAAGTGATGGTTTCAGGCGTAACTTTAAAGGAATAATTTCATGATTAGAGATTAAAACACTTTGTAATTTCCAAATGAGATTTTTACTTTCACGACCCAGGTTTCGTCACTGTGCGACATCATCAGGTAATTAACAAGTTTGTCCATTCAAACATATACCTTCTGAGGCAAGACCTCTTCCACCTCCCTTGCCTCAAAGACTATATGTTTCAATGGACAAACTTGTAAATTACCTGATGATGTCGCACAACGACAAAACCTGGGTCGAGAAAATAAAAATCTCAAGTGGAAATTACAAAGTGTTTCAATCTCTAATCATGTTGTAACAAGCACTGAGGAAACATATAACGAGATGTAATTCCAAGCGAAATCACCATTCAACAATAGTGTTCGCTTTCAACCAATGATTAATGAAATGAGCTTTAATTTTATGCGAAAATTGCAGAAATAGGTTTTTCGGTTTCCGAGATATCACGGTTCAAAGTTGAGTTCTGAGGCAGACATTAGGGAGGCTGTATATCACGACCGAAAAAGCTTCTTCCGACGTCCACGCGCTTTCATTTTATAATTCCGCAATGCTACTAAAAGCAAAACTGTTTGCGAAGGCCTCTGGAATGAAGATTGATATTGATAGTAAACGTCGTAATTTTTCGCATTTTGCATGATTATTTCGACAGCGGTAGAAACGTACATACGTCGAAAATCAGGAGATCGGCATGGCGCGTACGACGTTATTTCATTAAAAATCTTCGCACTCTCTCTCGATGAGAATCCTTCATCTCTGAGTAGAATCATCAGAATGTAGCAAAAATTGCTTATTACATCGTCACGATGATATACCCCCCTAGTACAGGATGTGGCAGTATAATCTGCTGATTTGAAGAATCAAAAAACAAAAAATGTTATAGGTATCGTCGTAATTATTTTTTCTCCATATTCTACAACATGCATTTCAAGCATTAAAGTGTTGCGCATGTCTAGGTGAATATGTATAACGAACTTGTTTCATCACAGGATCGTATTTGAACCTCGCCACCTGCTGCCAAGTTTAAATCAGCAAATTTTGCTGCTGCACCCTGAAATATCACCGACGCAAACTTTTCATAAGACATTAGAATTTCTCACTAGATAGATAAATGTACATACATTAGTCTTAAACTTGACGAGACCTTCACGCCGTGGTCTGAAAATTTTTTTAAAACCTAGGATTTTTAAGATGTTTTTTTGAGAAAAAGTAATGCGGAAAACAATTAATGTCGTCATATTCATAATTGAGAAAACGTACAAACTATCCACCGTTACATTTCTGACGCGTCTGTACGTCAGAACTTCCGCAATCGCTTAAATCGTCTCTCTCCCAATAATAAACTCGAAAAATACCTCGGAAAGTTATGCGGTGAGCAGCTAATATTTTTGTATTATTAGACATAACACACAGTTCATGAAATTAGTAATACATTCTCTACATCACCAACATTTCAAATAAACTCAAGGGAATCGAACCCACAAGGATAGAAACCACCGCTCTATCAACGAAAGACCAACCTGATACCCGTGAAAACAGGTGGAAATGCGCGTAAGTGTTACGAAATAGAGAGAGAGGGCGGGAGATGATGAGCGAGCGGGAAAATGAATAAACAATCCGGTGAGAGGGGTTGAGAGAAGCTGTTATTATTATGGTGAGCTATAGTGTGAAGCGGTTTTAAGAATCCAACGGGTAGAGGCGGGGAGAGGATGTATAGTAAGCCGACATACGCCCCAGGAGAGGCAGAGACCCACGATGAGGGGGGGAGTGATTTCGTGGGGCAGCGGGGGTCCGGCCAAGGGGTTGCGGTGGTCATTTCCGAGCGGAGAGAGAGCGGTGTGAAAACCGGTTCGATGTCCCCCACCACATTTCCCGTCTCCCCCATCTTTCACCCCTCCTCGGACAGACCCACCTACCACACAACAGACATATCCATGGCACACTCGGGGAAGGGTGTACGGGGAGAGAGACGAGGATAAGAAGTCTCGTGCGAAGGAACGAAGGAGATTGAACCAAGAGGCCGCCCTGCAATAACAACTTATATAAAAAGGAGTGACAAGAAGAAAGAGGAAGGATTTTGAGAGGGAGAGGACTATTATATTTTTTTCGAGTTGGCAGTGGAAGGGAGAGACAATCCAGCCGCCAGGTTGAGGTGCCGGGCGGCCTGCTATACGCATCACCCGAGGCCCACACCTACGCCAAGGACGAAGAGGCTATTATCCGAAATCAAGAAAAGAAAAAAGATTACACTCCAGGCGAGAGGGAACAAAAGGCAAGGTTGGGAGAGGAGAACTGGAAAAGGAGGAGTTTGGCTCCACATTTATCGCCCCCGACGCTCTTACGTGTAAAGTGTGCGACGGTCCACGCCCTTGGGGCGAGCCGGAGAGATATGCGGAAGAGAAGATTTGGTGGGAAGAGGAATGACTGGTAGGCCAAAGAAATGGGAAGTAGGCACAGCAGGGCTACGGATGTAGTTGAAATGGAGGACCAATGCCGCTTTTCATCCTCACGTTTCCTCCCTAAATCCACAAACTTAGAAATTCTGCGCGTTTATTTTTCAGCGTATCGATCGGAAGCATGGACCATTGGAAAATCTGAACGAAAAGAATAGAATCCTTCGAAACCTGGAGCTAGAGGAGGATGCTGAAGATAAAATGGACTGACAAAATAAGAAATAATGATAAAGCTTAAAGAAGAGTACAAGAGTAATGAACCAAATGGAGCACGATAGAGAAAAGAAGAGTCAGATGGATTGGACACACTTGGAGACAAATGGGTTCGTGAAGAGCATAATTGAAGGTAAAATGGAGGGAAAAGTCCCAGGAATAAGTTCATGGACCAAATAACGAGGAAAGTACGTAAGAAGAGATACCACGAGGAAAGAAAACTAGCATTAGATAGGGAAGGGTAGATGGCTATGGTCGACCTTACTTAGGATTGAACGATCAATGACGATCAATCATGATTTCAACACCATTGAGTAATTCATACATTTTTCTCATAATACTATTTAGAGTAAAAGCAAAGCTTTCCTATCTTTTAAAGCGTCAAAATTCCACAAAAGGAAAACCTATAACTCTGGAGTGTTGGTATTTTTATTACATAGAATATTTCGTACTTTTCTTCTGTTCACCGTAACTGTAGAAAAGAGCAAAGTATTTTGCAAAATTATGAACACTGGCAGTCAAAACTTTCATTAAGTGAAGCCTGAAACAGTTAGATATCCATATAACGTCAGAGATACCTTTCTTTTGCTTGCATGAGAAAGTATGGCCTAGAATATAAAAGCATATGCAAGGAATTCTCGAAAGAATACAAATACTTTTATTGATGCTCTGGAAAAGTCTATGTAAAGTGCGAGGTAACCAGTGGACAGGAACTTTTTCCTTGAACATGATTTACCACTCATACCCAAGGACAACCAAAAATCACTCAAAACTTACGGTCTATATACACACTTTTATTGCTATCTATGTCTCTGTGAAGGATCTCAGGTTTTCCCGGCGTATCTGATGGATAAAGGTTTCTCGGGTTTTCCACCGGGTGAGCAGGTCCATGGGGGTCCATCCAATGGCTCTGTGGATCCCCGTCATGGTATGGTATAATAAGGATGAATTACCCTTCGAAGTTCCAAGAGTATTGCCTTTTATTTGCTGACAAGTTATTTCTTTTGGGTCTGCTGAGTGTAATATACCTCAGCAATAATAAGGTTCCATATCAATCGTTCGTGCCTGAGAGTGAAATCCACAAATCAGTGGTTATTTTCACTTCGGACTTCAACGATCCGGATGGCATATTATCTGCGCAAATCCACGTTGGAATTGAACCTAAAAACTATTTCAAGGTTCGAATCTCACTCTTTCCAAAGATCCTTGCTTCTTATAATTCAAACTACGCTAGTGTAGTAGGAAATTCCGAAACGTAAAAACCCATGATCAACATAACCCATGGAAAAAATTCGTGCGACGCCACTGGCAAAGAGTTGCGGGATAACATGGCAAGGAGGAATGGGAGTGATGAAGGAGGAGGAGGAGAAGAAGTGAGGGATCGTGACGTCCGAGGTGCCGGGAGGGATAGAGGGTGAGAGTAAGAAAGAGAGAGGGAGAGAGAAAGGGAGAGTGATGGAGGGGGAGGAAAGAACCCAGCATCACCTCAGGAGCCCCGCGCACCAGCGAGAGATACGAGCGGCGAGATCCAATTATTCCCCTCCTCTCTCGTTTTGTTCTCTTTCTCCTCTCTGCCCAGAGAATCGGTTGTATTCAAATTAGATTATTCCGAAGGGAAGGATCTCGAGGAATTTTCTTCCGTCCAGTGGAACGGGTAGAGAGAGACTTTCTGGCATTGGAGTAGAGATCTCGGAGTGTTCGCTGGGCGCGTGGGGATGAGTTCGCCAACCGATGGTATCATTTGAACGACAATACGGGACGAGATATCGGTGTATGGAGACCATGAAAATATTCTTCATTAAGAAACGGTAACTTAGACCGATTCCGCACTATATTTTCTTTCGCAGACCCAGGTTTCGGCCCAGATTCCATTTTCCAGGCATACATTTTAGTCAGGTCTGCTCACATTTATATTGCTAAGGAATGGTAGTGGAATAATGAGGAGAAAGATGTTCACTGACTACGGGAGAAAGGTGTGGGATAAGGACGTTTGCTGAAACAGATTAGGGGGGAGTAAGGAAAGATGACCCACGTTGACACTTCAGACTGGCGGCTGGGTGGTAGGGTTATGTGCAGGAGGGGCGAATGGTCATTACGGAATTTAAAATCAGCGAGGAAATTTACAATTTCAAACTCTTCCATGAAATCCAGTTCCCGCCCCTTGTTCAAATATGCAAAATTTGAATCAAAATTAAAAGAGTGGTTTTCGTCGCACAGATGTCTAGACATTCCAGAGGAAATCTCAAGGTTAAACAAACAACGTCTATGTTCCTTCATTCTCATTTTGGAAATCCCCTCGGTCTGGCCGATGTATATACTTCGTTGCACAATCATCGCACTTTAAATCGTACAATCCGCTTTTTTTGGAAATAGTATTTTTCTTTGGAGTTGAAAAACATTTTGCCTATTGTCGTAGGGTTGGAAAATGACACTCCCGCTTCGTCGTTTTAAAGAAAACAAAGTGTGGAATCAGACCAAGTTACCTGCTCATTACGAAGAACATTACAGTTTTCCACCGAGTCACGTCGGAATTAGTATTGCCTGACTATGAGAATATTCTTTGAAAAGCGGTTCACCCGAGTTCCGTGGGCACGCGTCCTCATTCATTTAACTAAGTTACACCTACTCTCCAAATGGGTTAGGTTCTCTATCTCTGCCGAAGTTTCGATGATAGACGTTTCCATCGTATCCATGGTTGTTAATTATCAAGACGTCGACAAAGAAGGAGAACATAACTCGTTCGGAAGCCCGACCAGGATTTCGCCGGGAAAGCATAAACTTTTCCATTGGTTTAACAAATTTTTCTGCCTCCCACCAGACTGATTTTCATTTTCCTTTATACCATCGCTCCAATATCAGCTGAATTAGTTCTGCTCCCATATCATCCATCACTCATAGGGAATTTTGTTACAAATGAACTTGGTCCCGTTTAAATTATTGTCCCATTGACGCTACCAAAAATTGACCAGGGAAATTCATTACCTTGATGTAAAATAATAGGTCTGGGTTTCTATTTTCACATCAGACAATCGGCTAGTTGACGTGGGCCTCAATCGACGGGAAAAAGTGTTAACTTCGGTTTTCATTACGGGAAAACATTGACCCTGGATTGTAAAACCGGGCTCTAACCACTAATCTTCAATATTGTACCCAATATAATGAATAAATGTTTATTACTTAAATTCTTACAGCAATGTTCACCATTTTCCACATAGTTTCGCTGATGGGAATCGCTGTGATTTCTGTTTTCACTAAGGGTAAAAACTAGCGCGGCATAGGTCATCGAGGGAATTCGAGTGCTGGAAGATATGTGTAAGGAAGGATTGGATTGGATATTAGGGGAGGCGACCGACAACTGTGGTCATTTGCGCCATGAGGGACAGGGAAGGGAGGAAGATTGGATAGAAACCCGGCGTCAGCATTAGCCTGATCTTAACGAAAGGAATCAAGGGGACCACGGCTTAACGTCTCATCCGACAGACGGAGTACTACACTTTAGTGCCCTCCACAAGACACTCAAGTAGGGATCGGGTTTCCAACATCTGAAAAACATACTCCTCAGCAGGGAATTGAACCCTGGCCGTCCGTATGGTTAGCCAGCACTATAGCCACCACACCTACCCGATTCCCCATGTAAGGAAGCCTGCCTTAAATGAGATTCCTAGAGTGGTCCGAGAGCAATCCAATACCATTAGTTACCATTTCATTCATTCCTTGCTAGCAATACGTTTTCATCGAAAGCTTCCTCACACAGAACAGAAGTTCATGATAAAATATAAAGACTAAATTTTTGGCGACTCTTCCTTTTCAATGGCTGGTGACCAATTACCCTCTGCTTACAGTTATGCCTTCGTGGCATAACGCAAGGTATCCCAAATATAGATTTCTGCATTCGACCACATTTGGTCCACTTTCAACAGGTGAACTAAAACCTAACACAACATTGTACAACAGAACACTAACTAATTTTATCCGGTGTAAGATTTTTTTTTGGAAATTGATTAATCACCAAGTAACTAACGGATCATTAACACCTCCTTACCACCAACAAGCCGTCAAATTTTCTTGTTTTACGTCTCAGAGCATATTTTCCGCAAAAAATTGCGTACATTCCAATTATTACATCTTAGGTGCCAGGCAATCTTCACATAAAGGAATCAACGACAGTAAACAATTTAAAAAACTACTTAACGATTAAATGTTCTGAGTAGAGTAACTTTGTTATCTATATGACTGCTGTATCGCCAAGAACCCTTATAAAAGGAAAGAAATTACAGAATTCATTTTTCATATGGTGCGTTGTGATGCATTATCTTGAATTGCTCGCCAGGCATGCTTTTTAAAAGTACCATCCGCTATCGTCAAACGATTTCCTCAAACACAACATCTGCCTCAAAAATAACTTACTTCCGACACTCAAATCGACACGAAATTATAGAAAATTTTTTCCAATCATTTTGCCAAGCGAAGCGAAGAAACCCGCGAGGAGATTAAATATAAATAAAGCAAAATTCGACTCAAGCATGAAACCGGTACAAGAAGCAGCAGGTTTATTTTCATTATTGCCATTTTTTTATAATAATCACGGCTCACTAAAAAAAACGCGAGGTCGGATTACGGGTCAATCTTGGGGCCGGACAGGAAAGGGGCGGAAGAAGAGGGGCCCATCCTGCTTTTTAAAAATTATGGACGGGAAGGAATGAACTCACGCCTGTACAACTTCTTTTCGCCAAAGATTTCCATTTCCTGTCGTCTACAGATCTCGTTTAACCACCCCCTCTCCAGCCTACCCAATATAATCCTCCCTCCCCTTCTCCTGCTTTCCCCGCCCTCTCAAGAAACATCTCACTTTCCCTCTCTCTTTAACACGGCCTCTATCTCACAGTTCTATCTGTATACGCACTACTTGCGTCTTATTCCTTTTCTTCAGCCTTCCCTCTTCAAGAACCAACGCGGGGACTCATCAAAGACACGCACTTCTGGTCCTTCTTACCTTACAACGGACGCCCTACCGCTCTTCCCCCTTTCACAGCTCCTTAGCTTAGGGACCGTTAGGACAAGGAACGCAATGGCCGACGTCAGCGCCGAATGCTGAGTCAAGAGCGCGCGTAAATTTTAGTTCCTAGCCAACTAGCCACGGTGAGCGCTGGCGTCGTGGTCTGGCCTTCGTAACTAGCCTAACAAAATTATCAAATGAGGCAAACAAAAAGCAAAACAGAAGAACATTTATTTCGATCAGTTTACAAAGAGGAGTGTCTTTCTCCATTGAAATCATCCTAATAACCTTCAAAAATTATTTTTAAAACCACCGAGTTTTCAAACGAAAGAATCATCCATTGCAGTAAATTAAAATTATGAACAATTAGTAAAATAAAAGGAGCATACAAACAAGACTACCTATCGTGGTTCCTGATTGTTTGCAGAAAACTTGAATTTTTTAACGTGCTCGTCCTGCATTCAAATGCACTACTGTTATGAAAGCGATCAAACGTTACAGCCACAGGGTCAAGGAAATTCTGAGTTCGTTTTAAAGAAACAGCTTGTCTTTTTTCAAATGTCTGCAGCGAATCCTCGAGAGGGCAGAATACAATTACGAAACTCCGGAAGTAGTGAGAACACCCGAATATTGGTTATGTTGGTACGTGTACAATGGTGGCGTGAACCGGGTCCCATTACTTCTCTCCTCCTCCACCATTTCAAGAACCAACAGCAGGGATCCCTTCTCAAAGACACGCACACGGAATTCTTCTCAAGTTACAACGGACCGCATACCCCTCCTCCCCACTTTCATGACACCTATACGTGCTTGCAAGCCTTCCTTCCGAATACCCACACAACACGGGAGTCGGTCCACCAAATTCCTCCTCGCCCTCCGCCGTTTCGCATTCGACTGTATGTTAGAAGACGAATGGCTCGCATTACCTCTTCTTCACGCACACGATCTCCTTCACTACATTTATTCCTCTTCACTTTCGCTAAGGCTTTAAGGTAGTTTGAGTGAGATAGTTCCCTCATCATAATGGAGACCATATTCGAAGTAGGTATACGTTTTAATTTTAGCAACTCTATGGAACATGAATCAAATATTCCACTATAAATAGTGCAATTTAATACTTTTACATGACTGAATGTCTAATTAATTAACTAAAAATATCGGTATGAGTCTTAAACTTGACTAGTTTTTCCACGCGGTACGTTTGATATTCCTTTACAACGGAAGATTTTTGGCGATCTTGAAAAAATTACAGCGGTGACGATATGATTTATCGTAAAAAATAGCTGTGAAAACATACTAACTAAAAACTATAAAATTTTTGACGAGATCTAATAATAATAATAATAATAATAATAGTCTTCATTCATCTGCTGCACATACATTGTGATAGATGTCGTCAAAGCCGTAATGGTAATATATTCCCCATTTTTTTCAAATATGGTTTCTATGGAGTGCGTACACGTACCAGTTCACATGAAAAATACCTGGTATTTATCGTCAAAAATCTCGGAAAGTAGTGTGTTAAGGGGCTGATATTTTGGTACCTTTGGAAGGGTGAGACATTTTTCTGTAAAATGAGATCAAACACATTGATTTCTAGGTGAAATGATTTTTTTACTCTAACTACTATTAATCCTACGATCGTGAAAACAATTTTTTTGTAGTGTGATAATAAATTTTAATAGGGTGCTATGCGGAAATAACCCTCAAATACATTCTGCATGAAATGTTTATCCTGGCCACGAGCCAGTTGAAATGTAAAAGGACATATAAGATTCATTTCTCAGTCGGTTCAGTTTGAAAGCCTCACACACAACTACCGAAAACAGTCATCGATGTCAGAATGTCTGGAAGAAATCGAGTCAGTTCCCGGCAATTCCTTTGTATTCACACGTGAAGACACAGTCGAACTTCGTAAACCGGTATTTCTACTCAATAAATGTGAGCGTTATTAGCCTTTTATAAGTGCATATGGGAAGATAAGAGTTTTCACAAGATGGCACACAAAATTAACTCGAGTCAACAATTTTCCCATATCAATGACAGTCGGAGAAAATAAAAAAAGTACGTTGCAGAAAATTTTAGAGACGCACAAATCCAGCTTTATCTCAGAATTAATGCAAAATAATAGTGAAAAACCCAACCATCGAGATAATTTTTCAGCGATCAAGATAGGCACACGGGATACCCAGCAACAATAACGCGCTCTTAAAGAGGAGTCGCCACTTTACGACGGCATCGGAAGTCACATCAATGAATGAGTAACCGACCGCCTCACGTCTTGCTTATAAGGAAAGAGGACTGGGAAACCGGTACAAGCCAGGGGGATACCGGAGGAAGAGGGGGGGAATAATTTACCTCCGCTACTCTCACTCATCTGACCTTCAAGGCGGCGAGAGTCGCGAACGGGAAGGAACATGTTGTATTCAGTAGTGAGCAGGGAATTCTGAAACTCAAAAAAACGCGCGAAAAATACAAAAAGAAAGAATGAATACGCGTCTTTCTTCTGTATGCAATAAACCATGCAAGTGTCATGACATGCCCTAAAGGGAAGTAGTCTATAAAGCAGGAGTAATTGTTGCGCTTATAAGATAAATAAATACATATGTTGTAAATAATTATGTACATTTGATACTATGACAACAGCAATAAACTATTTATCACTTAATTTGTGACTTTCCTCTTAAGTAAAATTAATGGTTGTAGTCGTAACTTTGAGGAAAATTGTCACAGATATGACGAAAAAATATCTTAGTTTATTCTACACTTTATACGTTTATTGTCAACTCAGGCTTCGACAGCACAGCAATCATTATCAAGGTTAACTATAATTATTACCTCATTATAATTACCTTATTATTACCTTGGTATATGTTTTACCTCCATATATTATTGATTATTACCTTGGTATATTTTTTATCTAATTATTATCTTGATAATGATTGCTGTGCAGTCAAAACCTGGGTCTGCAATAAACATTTTAAGTGTGGTACATACTAAGATATTATTTCGTCATGTCTGTTCCCTCTTATGGTCAAGAACAGCGAGAGAGTAGCTTGGTAGATGAAAATGCCAGGATACACACAGCACAGTAACCGCATAATTTAATAAGTAAGAGAGGGGGAATCTTCAATCGATCGAAGAGATAAATAAAAGTTTCATACTTAAATTACGCTTGAAGAAGCGGATTAATATGCTTTCGCAAGACGTTCAGCATACTTGGCTATTGCTGGAATATTTCGGAAGAAATGATCACAAGCGCAAGATTAGGGATGTAGATAGCAGGTCTGATAGACTAATTCAGATATATGTAGAAAAATTTCAGCGGGCAAAATCGGACCATAATAGTTGCGATGGATGTCGTCCACGAAATCAATACCTTCGCCAAACAGACTAGGCATGGTTATGGCGTTTAAAAACTTATTTCATAAGTAGTACATTTAATCTACGTAATACCCTGCGAGCCACCACGAGGGTATGTGGCAGCGGGTGAAGATCACCAAACATGCACTATTGCCATGCAACTAGGATATTTAAGGGAGACATGCTAGAGAACAGGGTCACATGCAGCTAGATGGTTAGTATTTAATAATAAGAATGGGATTATTGGTTGCTATTACATGCATCATGCACTACAGACTAGGTACTCTAACTATATTTCACCTACCTATCCCTTTGCTACGCTGCCTATTGTTCTCTCTTATGGTACGCGGGAAAAATGACATTTTTAATCTATCGGTACGACAATCTATCTCTCTAATCTTGTTAATCTGATCGTAGCAGCGTGGAAAAAAAGGAAATTAGAAAAATGGGTGAACTCAGCTTCATTTTTCAGCTCCATTTTATTGAAACAACTCGGGTTCAGACATTTTATGTCATATTCAGGTCCGAACGGGAAACGAGGAAACAACCTGGAGACGACACGAAACGACGAAACCAAAGTCGTTACAATGAAATGCGTTAAATGGGAGTTCACCAAGTTATTTAGCATTTTTTCATTGACGAATAACTAGCAAATATTTAAGTCTAAAACTGTTCCTTTAGTTACAACTAGCATTAGAAATCCATTAATTAGCAATCGGCATCAGTATCCTGACCTCTCTATTGCATATAAGTCCGCTAATTTAAGCATCACTCGCCTTTTTTGTTTAAGCCCAGCATCTTTCACCCGACATCATTTCGGTCCTTGCTTAGCGGCCAGGATAGGGAGTGGGGTTCGACAATTAAGAAGTTTGTGCGAAATATTCCCTATCCATAACGGAGCCCATATTCGAATTTTTAATTTAAGCAGCCGTGGCAAGCATGAAGTAAATATACTATTAATGTTGCATTAATATACTTTTATATAACTGGAATTCTCGGTAATTAAAAAAATATATATATCGATATAAGTCAAACTAGATTCATTCTTTTCACTCGGTACGTTAAAAATTTCACAATGAAAGGTTTATGGTGATTATGAAAAACTACTGCGGTGAATATGTTATTTATTAAAATAACGGTGAAGAAATCAAACAAACTACATACTGTTAGTTTTATGACGAGGTCTAGGTGCTATAAATTCCTCATTGTTTTAAATAATGCCTCTCTGGAGTTCGTGCGTATACGTACCATTTCCCATGTAAAATGGTTCGTATTTTACATCTACATCTACGTCATACCCTGCAAGCCACCCAAAGGGTGTGTGGCAGGGGGTGCTTTCGCACCAGGCATGCATGAATGATATGGTAGAATACCGACATTACATTAAAGCCCGCGTACCACACATGCAAAGCGCCAATTACAAATCTAATACCCAAGAAACATTCTATCTCCAATCGTTCTAACATGCAAGGGATACAAAGACTACTACTACAGATTCAAAATATCATGCATAAATAAGAACATCATTATTTACATCATGCATAAATAAGAAAGAGGAGAATATAATGAGAAAGATTAACTGCCTGCCTATTGTCAATACTCGAACTATTCATGACGACGATCACAGCTGTTATGGTCCCGAATGGTACGCGGAAAAAATGACATTTTATACCTATCGGTTCTACAATCTAGCTCTCTAATTTTATTGGCGCGATCTAATCTGCCGTAGTACGAAGGGGTTAATAGTATGTTTTTTACGTCGTCAGTAAAATGATTTTCCTGAAATTTATTTAGGAGGTTAAGCCTATAATTTAATCTACGCTGTGATAGCGATTCCCATCCTAATTCTTCTAACAGTCCAGACACACTAGCCAACTTATCGTAGCATCGTTTCACAAACCTAGCTCCTCTTCGCTGGACGCGATCTAACTCTGATATCAACCCCGTTTCGTATGGATCCCATACACTAACAGCATATTCCAGATGAGGCCTAACGATTGAAAAATAACAACGTTCTTTCACTTTCTCATCACATTTTCCGAGTACTCTCTTGATAAAGCCTAGCTTCCTATATGCTTGACCGCATATTTCCCTAATATGTTTTCCCCAAGATAGGTCGTGACTAATTGTGACTCCTAAGTACTTAACAGACTCGGCGTGAATAATTTCTGTATTTTTAATTCTGTAAGCCCTAACTGGCCAATTTTTCTTTTTCCAAAAGCTGACTGCTACGCACTTTTTTATGTTTAGTTCCATCTGCCACTTTTCGCACCAAGCATGAATAGCAAGTAGGTCGATTGTTAACGAGTCGCTATCTTCGGAATTGTTAATATCCCTATACACAACCGCATCGTCTGCGAAGAGTCTAAGCTTACTTTTAACGACGTTACTAATATCATTAATGTACAAGAGAAATAAAAGTGGACCAAATACACTTCCCTGAGGAACACCCGATGTAACGCTGTGTTTGACATGATACCGTCTATGACAACCCTTTGTTCCCGCCCATGTAAGAATTGATTAATCCAACTAATAATGTTTTTATCTATTCCATATGCTTCTAGTTTTGAGAGCAACTTAACGTGAGGTACCTTATCAAAAGCTTTCCTAAAATCGAGTAATATCGTGTCAACTTGGACATTATTTTCACCCGAGAGCAAGATGTCATGAACGAAGTGGGCCAATTGGGTTTCGCAAGATCTACCCTTTCGAAATCCGTGTTGGTTATTTATTAACAATGCCTCCCTATCTAAATGACTCATAATGGAGCTTACGATTATGTGTTCAAATACCTTACAGGAAATGGATGTGAGAGAAATAGGCCTATAGTTACTAGGGTCTTCCCTGTCGCCGCTTTTGAATATAGGTGTGACATTTGCTACTCTCCAGTCCTTAGGCACTACGTGATCTACTAAAGATTTGGTAAATATTAATTCTAAGTAAGGCGCTATGTCTGATGCCATTGTTTTATATACGCGAGCAGGTATTTGATCTGGACCGGGGGATTTGTTGGGGTTAATATTTTTTAGCTGCTGTTCTATGCCGCGACAATTTATAATAATTTCAGGCATACATGTTTGGGAACGAACTGGCTGCGGATCGAAAAGATGTGGTGTATAAGTACTGAAAATGCTTTTGAAGAATGAGTTTAACGAATTGGCTTTTTGTAGACTGTTGGTTATCTTTTCCCCTTTGATATTCTTAAGCGTGTGTACTGTTGATTTATTTCCTTGAGTGTCCCTAACATACGACCAAAATGCCTTGGGATTATCGTTCAATTGTTCTCCCAGTAATTTACTTTTGAAATCAGCTAACGCCCTTCGGCACGCTTTTTTTGCTAAGAGTTTAGATATTTTGTAATTTTCGGTGACTGTGTATAGTTCTTCGGAGGATTTGTTAATTTTTGCCTTTTTTAACCTAGCATGACATGTTCTTTGGTGCTTTAATGTTTTTCTAACCTCCGCGTTATACCACCTAGGCTCTGCATTGGCTCTTTTCCATTTACTTGGTATGTATTTGCTAACTACTGATCGTGTAACGTTGAGGGAAGTATTCCACAAAACCTCAGTATTACTGTTGATACTTATTTTTTGAAAATTAGTAATGACTTTTGGAACTCTCGTTTCATACCTTCGTAGTCAGCCTTATTATATAAGTAGATTTTTCTTTGTGGATTATGTTTCTTGATCATGCTCACGGAAAAATTAGCTTTAATTAGCTTTAACTTTAAATTAACTTTAAATTAGCTTTAGTATTATTTTGGCATACATCTCAGAAAGTAGACCGGTAAGGAGCCGAAATGTTATCATACTTGCGAGGGTAGCATTTTTTACTTAAAATGAGACCACGTTCATTGATTTGTAGGTGAAATGATATTTCGCTCTAACTACCTCAAAATGGGGAGTAATACTAGCACGGGGTGGACGGGGTCCCACACACCATTCAGGAGGCTAAAGTGGCTAACATGTTACTTCGTAGATGCAGATGTCGATGCGATAATCGCCCTCAACCTCGAGCGTATTCAGCGTTCAGGAGGAGGAGGTAGAAGTTGAAATAAAAAAATAACGAGAGTAGAGAGAGGGTGAAACGACCTCCGATCGGAAGTGGCGTCTCCCCCGTTGCTACGACAAACCGCAGGACGGCTATCAAGCAACGCGGAGTCTAGCGTTAAGATGAAGCGGACTCGAAACCATTCTCTCCCTTTCCTGTCTTCCAAACGAGACCTTCTTCAGAGTGATTTCTTCTCCATTTCCTTATTTTTAACGGGCTACTTTTTTCTTAATACACTTCCCACAGAAGCTTTCATTCCACCTCACTTCTTCCCCCTACCTGGCTTTATCAGACAAAACACGCCTCCGCTCCCATCCTTAGAACCCGAATCTTTTCACCCTTTCCCACCATCCAAAACGGCACTCAATCGCTTTTCTTCCTCTCTTCTTCCTGAATGCTTCTCCTGCAAGTCGAGTTGACACTGATTCGGATTGAATACGAAAACGTAACTTTATAACTTAACTTAAATAGGGCTTAACGCAAGAAGGGAGTCAGACTGACGACGTTGCTAACGTGCCTTGAGAAAGAAACGTAGAAATGGCTCTGATTCGCACTCTTTCAGTTAACCAATCTTGACAGAGTGTGATTTCTCCAGTTGAACATTTATAAGTCATATCAGCTGTTAAACATGAATTACCAGCGCCGAGAGAGCGAAATGCAGAAATTAACTCAAGCTATCTAAAACTATGTCACTTCTAAAAAAGAGATGGTTTTGAGGCAACCACATTTATTCAACAAAATAGATCCAAATGGTCCAAATTCGAAAATTAAAGCCGCTTCATGGCGTGAAGTAGGAACCTATTGTGGACGCCGGACATTTTAGAAGAAACAATAAAATTATTTACCTAAGGGCAAAAGGAAAAAGTTCTCATTGGTTTGTTTGTGACACGAACATGAGCTTGGGTCACGTTAAGACATTGCGTTCAGCGTTAACTGGCCTTTTTTATTTCCTATCTTGATTTCTATCTCCCAGCCTTTCTCGCGACCCTCCCGCCCACCTTCCCTTTCAAAATTTGAACGCTCTTTCTCTCCCACGAACAAAGACATCGTCGCGAATCCGACCCGATACTCCAATTGGACAATCGATTTCTTACCGACGACTTCAGCCGCTTATATCCCTCTTCCTTTCTTCGCTCGAGAACACATTGTTCCCCTAAACCTATCGCTCCCCTCAACTTATAGACGTTTATTTCTGTCTGCCGCCCGAAGAAAATATAAAAAAGATCGGGAGCACCTTCCGCATCATTTGAAAAAATTAAATCTTAACCACGCATACAGTTTATCTTCACGCAATGGTACTCGTCGCAAATATCATAAGTCTGTTGGAAAATCTTGCGGCGTCCCAAACTCTGATCCGAGAAACGACTTTCACTCTTTACAGCTGGTTCCACGGCAGAAAACCTCCACGAGTGACCGTGAAAAATTCAGCCGCTAGTTTTCTGAGACGGTTAAACAGAAGTTTTCCATGAACACAAGGTCGAATTCGACTATGTTAGAAAGCGATGGTCAAAACAACATTTTACAACTCCTCCAGTGATCAATAATAGCCATCCAAACAACGCGTAAGATATAACGATGAGGAAGATACCTTACGGAATAATGTTTCTTCACAAAATTCTCATTTGCCAGCCCCAGAAATTGCGAGGTGAATTCTGCAAGAATTCTCCAAAACAGGTAGAATTCAACGAGATTGAAGGAAAGGAGAAATCTCTAGGGGAGAGTTAAGAAATTCTGTAATTATTTAAAAATCCTTTGAAAATAAATGATGGCATGAATTGGAGTCAAGACACAGAAGACTTTATTACGATTACCAATCGAAAGCTAATTTTATGCCAAAGAAATAAATTAAGAGATCCTTAATTCATAAATTCTTCAGCACAGTTTCACTCTCATAGCATTTCCAAAACATGTATTAAACGTAGTACATATTAATAATAATCACAGTTTCCTGTTCTAAGTATACGTGCGATACGACGCTCAAAAATTAGTCCAAGTATTTTCCACACACTTTTACTTCCTCTATTTTAGATTTTCTGTTACTTTGACACCCTTGACTATTAAAGTAAATATCAAAACTATGGTTGATGAAAAAAGAGGTATATAAAAAAACATAGAGCAAGAATTAATTGAGTCTATTATATTATTTTCCACAAAATTAAACAAATATTCGCATTCGTTCGAACCGGCACCCAAAAATAAAGACAACTACGACTGCTTGATTTTATTATCACCTTTAAGAGTGCCGGCATTAATGGCGAAAGCTTTCTAGCTTCCTAATCTCTCCTACCTCACTCCATGAGACAATACCTTCTCCGATTTCCTCAAAAGCGTGCAAATGGGTCATTAAGACGCCACTACCCCTTCCTCGTCACCTGACTTAAAACTGACACAGGCAATTAGAGGCTAACTATAGGTTATAACATCCGCTATCACTCACTCTCATCTCCCCAAGAGATTCCTTTCGCCTTCCTCTCGCCAACGAGCAAAACATACGGGCAACGCTCATCCGTCCTTCCGAGCGATGTTCATCTCCCCTCTCTCTCTCGATAGCTCACGAATTCCTATACCCTCCGCTCTTCCATCTACAGATGAATCGAAACAAAAATGTATTCAGCGCTGCAAGTATATTCATACAAAGGTATTTCCATCCTACCTCTTCTTCCCAGTCTTTGACTTTCAGTGAAATTTCAAGCGTGGTGAAGACGAACAATGCTTTTGACTAAAATATATAACCATGTCTAAGAAAAAAATTTAATTTGGAAATTTTTCCGCGATGAACGCGATAGTATGTTATCTATTCTAAGCAATGATGAGTTTAAGCATACGACGTTCGATAAAGAAAACTTAATGAAGGAATTACTTTCTTCCAAACCCACTTGAAACCATTAGAAACTTTGAAATACTTTTCCAATGCATAACGTCAGTTTTCACTATTCTCGATATTATTATGATACTAAGGTATTAATAGGATACCACAGAATGTTGGTATGCTTAGCCATCCGGATGAAATGAGAGACAGAAGATTCGGGCTTGAAATATATTTAACACTCCTTTCTGGTTTTAAATTTGAGGGTTTCTTCAATCGATAAGGTTACATAGCACAGCCTAGCACTGTCACCTAAGACCTTAACCCGAAGAAAAGCAAGATGATTTCCTTCTTAATCCGAGCAAAGAACCCGAAACTTATAGGTTGGCAGGCCCGGCACAGTAATTATACTTTTCCTTCGTATCAGACGAGTCTGTAATACACCAAGGCCAGTCACCGCAACAGATAAAACAAGCCGATAAATCTAATTGCAAAAGAGTATTCCCAATTGGAACTCTCAATTTCATTCGTTTCAAATGATGTAATTAGTGGATGATGTTTTTATGACACCCGGTACATGTCCTCTGAGGATAGAAAGTCGTTCTGAGATAAGTCTATTATTGTGAGAGTCAGAAGTCTGAGTCAAGGAAACAAGGCCATAAAATCCAAAACAACAGAAGCGTACGAGATTTCAAAAAGCAAAGAGTTGAAATGGGAGTTGAAATGGCAACACTGAGGCGTACTTTCTCGGTCGTCATGGGCCGTCGCTCATCACTTGTGGACGACTCGTTGACGGGGGATGTCGGGGAGGGCCGAGCGATTCGCAATGCGGTTTTGGGTAGCGGATAAAATTGCGAGCACTCTTCTTATTGCTTCCCAGACTTGTTCGCTCGTCAAGAGAGGGGAATGAAAGCGTGGAAAGGGGGGGAGCGAAAATGGACGCATATTAAAATAGTAAAACCGTGCTCGGGGATTTTAAAACCGCCCGCGACACGTTATGCATGGCGAATATGTACCAGCAAACGAATACGCAAAAATCATAGAAAGGCTCTCGATTACTTGAATGGAATGTTAGGAGGGTCAGGGGGAGGAAAGGATGAAAATTCGTGAGGCTACGATGGAATGCTGCAAGGGGACCCGATGGCAGAAAAAAATAAAATAAAAATAAAATAAAGGCTTTAGCTCATGGCGATGGCGATATAATCGCGCATTCCTCAACTTTTATTGCCTCGTTCGATTTCACGTTCAGCACCAAAGTTACTGCTCGGAATATCAGAGATATGGAAGCGCATGAGGTATGAAAAGAATCTCTAATTGATTTCATGGAAATTTTCCGCCCAGTATTTTTTTTACGGATATCGATATATATGTACCTCGTAAGTCCATTAAAACGGAGAAGCGATTCTTTCCGGCTGTATCTCGTACTTCATATCCACCCATAAAAAAGCATTCACATAATATATGGATGGAAAACAATAAAGAAGAATATAATACCAAAATGTGAGTTCCAGTAGGTATTCACTAACGACAGTTTTAGCGAAACAGTGAAGTGGCGAATCATGGTGGCAGAACAACTAATCTCGTACAGAAACGTTGATCATTGATGATAGCTGTAATAGAGAAGACCAAGCACTTATCATATCCTCAGTTCCTTCAATTGAATTGTGTAGACCAAAGCGCTATTTCGTACTAACTAAAGTCTATTCATTATAGACACCACCGGCACCAGCTATGGTTTGTAAGAGGTAAATAGGAATAGTACTCCGAAAGTTTCCAAAGATGAGAGATAAAATAAAAATCATGACGTAACGAAGCTATCTTTAAAGAACGACGTAAATGGGAAACATCCAAGTAACAGAATGGTTTGACGGTTGACTACGCATTTGCCGATCGGCCATTAAAACGTTTCAATCACACCCATTTATTCCAGAATAAAAAGTGAGGCAAGTACGCCCACATCCGGTGGATTACAATGGGCGCCCTACGCCCCTACCGCCATGCAGGGAAGGAGAAATGAAAAAAAGAAAAAAAAATGTCTCCATTCGGCCATCATTGCACGAAAACCATTATTGCTCAATGCCAATGCGAGCACGTAGCCCTCATTTCGATCCCTCCTCACAAGCGACGAAATTCGAACTCTCCGACCCCCCGTTCCCTCAATGTAAACCCTTTCGGACGTTCGTCTCGTGTATACCCTTTGCATTCCCCAGCAGACCTACCCCTTGCTGGGGGATAACCCCCTTCGCTTCAATGAAAACCCACCGGGACCGCATTCTTCATACCATTCACTGTGACGAACTGGGGGCGGGGGAGGGTTGGGGAAAAGGAGTGAAGGGGGCACACATATAACACGTGCTCCGAGCAAGCGGCACGGTGCCCACTCTCACGAACACATGCCCATGTTAACTCTTTTACTTATCCCGCACCAACTCATTCTCGCCTGCACCCTTCGTCCATTACACCCACCGGAGCAGGAAAAAAATAGACAATGAGGCACGCACGAAACTGTAGATCCGCTCTTTCATTCGCCCCGTATTTAATACCAAAGTACCGAGTACCGACCTCCTTACACAACAACGTAGGCGGATTACGTAGTCCGAAAGCGAGTCCATACCACCGTGATTCTTAGTTCCAAACGCAACCAACTCACTGAGGGAAATGTCAACGTTGAGGGAGGAGACCGAAAAAGAGAAGAGATATTCGTGCAAGGCAAAGGAAATGCAGATGGCCATTTTGCTGGTATTTTCATGAAAAAGGAAAGTGGTTGCTAGAAACCATTTCTAAAATTGCAAACAGTCGCGTAGAGGATGTATATTTTTTAGCTTTGCCTTAAATTACCAGTTTAGACTTTCACCTGTTTCAAGCGAATACGAGCTAACGATGGTGGAAAACGCTGCCGTTTGCATACCATCAGATAGAAGTGAATATTTACAATAACTGCAAAAATGGAGACTTCACAATGTAACGACGGTAACTCAAACAGCAGTGAGAATCCAGAAAGTTAAGGCAATTTGAACGAGATAGTTCCCTAGTCATATTGGAGACCGTTTCAGAAGTACAGTCACTTCATAAAGTATCGCGACACACTACGCTAGCAGTTCGTATAGGTCGGCTGTCGAAGCTGAAAGTACGTTGGCCATCCTGGGTCGTCTTCGGTGACTATGAGAATCGTCGGGTACACTACGATATATATTCTAAGTCAAGTGGGACTAAACACCGACAGTGCAATCGACTTCGTCCACGTTGGAAAGCTGACTTCGAAATGAATAAACTGCGGGAAGGAAGGGTATTCGCAGTTACACAGTTAGCGTTACATCGGGTGTTCCTCAGGGAAGTGTAATTGGTCCACTTTTATTTCTCTTGTACATTAATGATATTAGTAACGTCGTTAAAAGTAAGCTTAGACTCTTCGCAGACGATGCGGTTGTGTATAGGGATATTAACAATTCCGAAGATAGCGACTCGTTAACAATCGACCTACTTGCTATTCATGCTTGGTGCGAAAAGTGGCAGATGGAACTAAACATAAAAAAGTGCGTAGCAGTCAGCTTTTGGAAAAAGAAAAATTGGCCAGTTAGGGCTTACAGAATTAAAAATACAGAAATTATTCACGCCGAGTCTGTTAAGTACTTAGGAGTCACAATTAGTCACGACCTATCTTGGGGAAAACATATTAGGGAAATATGCGGTCAAGCATATAGGAAGCTAGGCTTTATCAAGAGAGTACTCGGAAAATGTGATGAGAAAGTGAAAGAACGTTGTTATTTTTCAATCGTTAGGCCTCATCTGGAATATGCTGTTAGTGTATGGGATCCATACGAAACGGGGTTGATATCAGAGTTAGATCGCGTCCAGCGAAGAGGAGCTAGGTTTGTGAAACGATGCTACGATAAGTTGGCTAGTGTGTCTGGACTGTTAGAAGAATTAGGATGGGAATCGCTATCACAGCGTAGATTAAATTATAGGCTTAACCTCCTAAATAAATTTCAGGAAAATCATTTTACTGACGACGTAAAAAACATACTATTAACCCCTTCGTACTACGGCAGATTAGATCGCGCCAATAAAATTAGAGAGCTAGATTGTAGAACCGATAGGTATAAAATGTCATTTTTTCCGCGTACCATTCGGGACCATAACAGCTGTGATCGTCGTCATGAATAGTTCGAGTATTGACAATAGGCAGGCAGTTAATCTTTCTCATTATATTCTCCTCTTTCTTATTTATGCATGATGTAAATAATGATGTTCTTATTTATGCATGATATTTTGAATCTGTAGTAGTAGTCTTTGTATCCCTTGCATGTTAGAACGATTGGAGATAGAATGTTTCTTGGGTATTAGATTTGTAATTGGCGCTTTGCATGTGTGGTACGCGGGCTTTAATGTAATGTCGGTATTCTACCATATCATTCATGCATGCCTGGTGCGAAAGCACCCCCTGCCACACACCCTTTGGGTGGCTTGCAGGGTATGACGTAGATGTAGATGTATTCGCAACCCAGAGGCATCGATCATACTCGGCAGTTCTCTTACGAAGACGAAAATGGAAAGAGCTCCTCTTCGCGAAACCAGCCCAACCCAGCGCGCTCTGATCTACATGTACATCTACGTAATACCCTGCGAGCCACCACGAGGGTGTGTGGCAGGGGGTGAAGATCACCAAACATGCACTATTGCCATGTAAGTAGGATATATAAGGTAGACATGCTAGAAAATAGGGTCACAGTTTATTAGTTACTACAGTAGATTATTAGTTATTGCAAGTAATTGCAGTAGTTATTACAATAGAATATTAGTTACTACGGTATAGCACAGGTTCAAATCTACATAATAAGGAAGGGATTATTGGTAGTTATTACATGCATCATGCACTATAGACTATTCTAACTATATTTCACCTACCTATCCCTTTTGCTACGTTGCCTATTGTTCTCTCTTATGGTACGCGGGAAAAATGACATTTTAAATCTATCGGTACGGCAATCTATCTCTCTAATCTTGTTAATATGGTCAAACCTAGCATAATACGCAGGGGTTCTTAATATATAGGGGTTCGGATGGTGGGCTTGGTGAGAGGCGGGAGCCGAGTCTAGAGTCAATAGATATCATAATTTTCCATTAGGCGGGCAACTTAAAATATCATCCTGTAATGCACGAAAGGCTCACCAGTTCGCATAGCCTAGTCTATAGCAGTGCTCATTCTCCTTCGTGCATAGGTTGGAGCTCGTATTTACGTGCATTTGGCTCTTCTTCGTTTTATCTTCCCCCGATTTCACTCGCATATTCACTCAACTCCATTCAATATTGCCTTTTCACCACATTCCCCTTCTTACTTCTTTAACCGAATCTGTCTGTCCTCTCCTCTGAACGAGAGAACTCCCATAATGCAGTCCCACTTAACCTGGCGCTTTGTCTCATGGAAAATGAAAAGTGTACCTGCAAATTCTCTTAGCTACCAGAGACGGCCCAGGATAGCCAACGTACCTCGAGCTTCGACAGCCGACCTATACGATCCGCTAGTCTAGCGTGTCGCGATACTTTTTGAAGTGACTGTACATATACGTTTTTAGTCCGGCTGCTGTAGGAATCATGAATTAAATATTCCATTATTAACAGAGCAATTAAATACTTATATGTGACCAAAATTCTAAATTATCAAACAAAATATCTATATAAGTCTCCAACTTGATTCATTTTTTTCACGCGGTTCATATAAAACTCCTTTACAACGGAAGGCTTTTTTTTGTGATCCTGAAAAAATTACTGCGGTGACAATACAACTTGTTTTAAAAATAGTTGAGAAAACATACAAACTATACACGGTTAATTTCTTGAAAAAATCTAGGAGGTAGAAATTCCTCATTTTTTAAAATAGAACTCTCTGGAGGGCATTAATGTACCATTTCCCATGTAAAAGGGCTGATATTTTTGTGTTTTACGAAGGGGAGACATTTTTCTATAAAATGAGACCATAGTCATTGATTTCTAGGAGAATTGATATTCCGCCCCAACCATCTAAAAAGGATGATTCTGTCCTTCCACCTAGGCGTGGATGCCTTCCGATTGGTTACGTTGGTACTATGTGGAGTGGCAGTGGAAACGGGTCATTACTTGAGCTCCAGCCCATTCTTGCAAGCACCCTTAGAGTCATTATCCGGTCGGCGCAGATAAAAAACGAAGTGGCACGCACGAAGTTACGAGTCCCGCTCTTTCATACACACGTCGTTCGCATGCACGTACTTGTATTTTTCAATGAACAAAAAAAAATTACTAGTACACCAGAGCCGCCGCAGTCGCCGGATGCTTTATGAATTTCTTTTTTAATTCGACGGGGTGGAAGCATGGGTGGTTTTTCGAGTGCTTCATGTGACGGGAAGGGGAGGAGTGTACAGAGGAGATACGCACTGGGAAAGGGGAGAGGGGGTTTGAACGGGGAAGCGTGAGGAAGGCAAACCAGTCTCCGGTCGTGGGAAAAACGGGAGTCAAGGTTTTTGACGAGGAGGGCGGGGTAGGAGAGGAAGTTTAAGTGCGAGCTGAGTAAACCATTCAAGCACTTGAGAAGAACTCGTCCACACACGCGCAAACTAATCGACGACTCGCTCTTCGTGAGCTATGAATTGCTGAGTAGACAGCCGAGGTAAAATAAATATTCCCGCTTCTTTTACTGGATTGTGCTTCGTCAACGGTAGAACAAGTCGTTTTCACGAGTCTACACCATAAAATGAATGATGAATTGAGAGGAAAAGAAGGCGTTGCTCCCTGGTCTGGTGTAGTTTTCCAGGTGGTAAGGGGCCATTCAAGTACAACGTAATACGTTCTTAGGGGTAGGTGGGTTGGGATCATCTTACTTCGTCTAATGAAGAGGGGAGTCAGGGGATCTGGAATCAATTTACGTAAGATTTCTGTCCATCTTGAAATATTGTATCGTTTCCAAATATCCTGTGATTGTTCACAACTTCATTAGCAGTGGTAATATTTCGCTCTTAACATTAATGAATGTGGTACTCCAACATTGCATAATTATACGATGTCCAGTGCTCACAGCTGAACGATGGCTTCCATGGAAAGATGAAACCGCAGAAAGCGAGCATTAAACTAAGAGTAAATACAAATATCCAACGTCTCACGTAAGACTGAAAGGGAGGGGGAATGGGAAAATCTTACATTGTCTTACTTTGGGTGAGGGGGGGGAGGTCAAAATGGCATAAATCGTCTCACGTAATACTTGACTAAGGCTCCTAGATCTGTTGGCAAATTGTGACATTCAAAACTGCGCCCATCTCACCTGGCGCCAGGGGGCAAGCATTACATATTTTGCAACTCCTGATGAAGATGAAATTTATCTCTATTCGGCCTCTCTAGGATAAAAACCTCTAAAATATTGAAAATCCAAAGATTCTAGACATTTTTCAATTCTAGATTTTTAATATATAACACTAATAGCTGATATTTCATACTCAGTGAGAAAACGCAGTAAAATATTGATATTTGGGTGGAGAAAACCTTATAAATCTGAACCACGAATGAGAACTGTTTGGCAACTACTCACTCCAGCTACAATATTAATGGGAGGTATCCTGCCCACCATCAAAAAAAGGAGGTCTCCCAGCACAATTGCGTCTCTGACCACCCATTGTAGCTTGATATCTTAATGCCAATGTCCAAAATGTTATTCCTACATAGCAAGCTGCCACCACGGCACGATGCACCCCTTGCAAATATGAGAAATCGTGGCTCTGATGCCATTCACCTAATTGAGTTTTTACCCCTGGAGACCTAAAGGCAAGGATGTCTTCAATGGGATATTTCCTAGTCTACAAGGTATAACCTCAATGTCTACTAAGAGTATATCAAACTGTCTTAATTAAGACTTTAACCCTCGGACAAAAATAAAATCCATTCCCATATCGGGATTCAAGCCCACGACTTCATTACTTGATTCGCTCATTAAGTCATTACTTTGGTGCTTTCATCGAACTCTCTGGTTAGCAGTATGAAGGCTATGGCAATCTGGTACGTACTTCATTAAAGATTGACGCCCTTGTACCAACAGGTACACGTTCAAAGGGTGGTGCTAAAGGTATCACGAGTGAAAATGCATACTAATTAATAGTAATGAGCAATCAAGGCTCATTGCATAGGGAGCGAAAAATCCATGGTCTGGCCATCAAATTTATGGGTTGAGAAATAAAATCTGAATTAGATTGAAGGTGATTAAATTACTAAAATATTCATACATTAGGTCTCGAAGGCTTAATAAAAGGCTAGAATAATTCGACGGAATGAATTATTCAAAATTCCGCAGAAAAAAAAACTTCGAAAGAAAACGAGTTCAGTCATTACCAACTTACCAACCACCAACACTTTTCCAATGCACCCGGCCTTTGACTCTTTTCAGCTTTTATTCGAGACTAAACGTGCTCAAATCGAATCAGGTGACTAATAAAATGGAAAGTGTTGATATTTCAGCAAAAAAATTATGACTCCGCGCTTGTTCTCACCCCGAAGGCAACAATGAAAACATCCGTGGTATGGCCAACGAGGGGCAGCCATCTAGGTAGCAGAGCGAAGAGCAACCAGAAGCCAAAACTCTCTCAATAAGCAAATAAACAAGACGGCCTTATTAAGAAACTGACTGCTCTTAATTTGGATACGGTCCATTGAAATTGATAGTTTCCCGACGAGGTTCACAAAAAAGATGAAGAGCATGAAAAATTTTTATCTACAGCGCGAACATTAAGTGCTCCCTGAAAAAATGGTCACAGTAAATACACTTGGAATAACGGACCTGATTCAACAAAGTTCACCCTACCGACAGCGGTAGGCAGATTTCTCGGTCTCAGCTTGGAAATCTAAAGATCGAGGGTTTTGGATTCGGCCTCAGGTGTGGACGTTAGAATTTAGGTTTTATGTCAGTTGCTAATGTTAAAATTTTTTCACCCAATATCTTTCATAATCACCAGCAAAACTTTTGTTTCTTTTCTTTACAGACAATTCTGATGGCTCGCATTACCTGCGACCCCAAAAACCTACCATCAGATTTTCAACAGGCTACTCATAAGATTTTTCAGGGGCCGAAACAGCAAATCTTGATAGAGACATGGATGCCTATATGGAAGACGACACAACGCAGGCGGGACACAAGCCAAAGAGAACCCAAGATTAGCAAGCGAGGAATTTATCCCGCCACCACCGAGGCTCGTGAAGTAAACATCATTTGATAATTTACTTGCTCGCGTATCAAACCATTCGGAAAACTTGGCTTAATTAAATACTTATACTTAATGAAATAGAGCTGCTTCTATTTCTACGCAAACGTTTCGTAAAATTTTACCCATTACTTAATTTTTAATAACTCTATGTATTATTTTCATTGACAAATATTTTAACGACAGTTTAGGAAAAAAATCATACCACGAGTGACAGTAATGATGTTCGATGACGCAACATAATTTAACCAGTAGGGAATCCTTAATTAAAAACAGCCCACAACAACCACCCTTAACCTTAATCAAAAGAGTTCTCACAGGTTTACGAAAGCCTGGACCGCGCGAGAAAAATGTTTTTCGGTGGGGGCAATTTTTTTCGACAGAACTCAACGCAGGAATGCAAGAAGAAGAAGAATCGGATGGAGGTGTTTGGGGTGAGGTGGGTGGAGGAGAAGGAGGACGAAGTAATACTGGTGAGGAGGTGGTGGTAGTCGAGGAGACGTCGAGTCGATTTACGGAGCGAGTTAGCTCCTTCGTTCTTTTTATCGGATGCCTTACGCTCCGCGGGAGAAGGGATCACGGCTCACGTTCGTGATGATGACGCCGATGAAGAAAACCGCAACGAGCTCTCTCGCATGAATGAAAAACCGACGAGCTGACTACGTCTGCGAAGAACATTTCCTCTCCGGCCGTGTGTTCCCTCTCTCTTCCTCTCTCTCCAATCTCTTCTTACCTCGCTTTCTTACTTCGTCCTCACTCCGCCCCCCGCATTATGCGCGTTAACCCTTCACACGGAGCTGTCAAGAAGGAAGCCATCAGTCCCCAGTTTTTTTCCCTGCCGGTTTAATTTCCTACGGTCGCACAGGAAAACACGAGAGAGAGAACGCGCTCTTTCGCGAAATGTTTTGGAATTTTAATTTGATAAAACCTCTCTTCTTGCGTTCGGCAAAGAAAAAACTTCGAGCACCTCTCAAATGCAAAACCTTTGTTCCGGAGGAGAAAAACACTCCAAGGATTCTATTGAGCTCCATATTTTTTTTAAACCTACTTGGTTTTTATCGATTTTAATGAAATTCCTAAAGGTAAAAGAGCTCTACAATTCCTTCTCTTTCGTGCGAGCTGCGTACTTGAACGCTTGTTAGGATTGAGCCCGAAACAACGAGCACGAATAAGGAAGCTAAGAACTTATGGTCGCTTTGCAAGTTTGTAAATCAATGCTCGTTTTACGTACCCTAAGAGAAAGATTTATATACAATGGGAGGAATTTCCACGATGAATACAGGAAGTTTGGGATAACACCAATAAAGGAAAGACAAATTCTGTGTTTACTTAAAAAGCACGCAGTAATTACCCTGTTTTGGGCACTAATCCTCCTCTGATGAATCTCCAGAAAAGGATATTGGTATAAATACGGCAAATCAACAACGATTCCCTATCCATATATCATATAAGTGATCTTTTATTTGTTAAATCATTGCACTGAACATTAACTCTAAATATTTCTCAGGTTAGAAATAATTTCTGATGAATACGCTTTTTTTTCTCGATACATTATTTATTTTATAGATGCATGTCACCAAGGTCATTAAATCACGAGTTCGCATGACTGCGAACGAAATTGTTATAGTGTTCCGTAATTGAATTATTAGATTACTAATAAATGTTATTGGGCTATTAATTGCTAACGACAGCTTTTACCATCATAAAGCCAACTTTTATCGCATTAGAATGCATTCGCAGGTTGAATATCTTGAAGCCTCTGGTAATTGATTGATGAGTGGTGAAGGTATCTTCATCCCGGCACAGCAGAATGTGAAATATCGAATGACTTCATTGTTTCCGACTGAAATTTAACCCATGGATATTTTTCATTGGCGTAAATACCAAGGATGTTGATATATGACAACGATGAACTCAAGGAATAAAATATCCATCCAAAAAAATCTGTTATACTTAAATTCAAAATCTAAATGCAATGAATTAATGAATACATTTTTAAGGCAGCCTAACGGTTTTAGTAGAGAGAAGAGAGTAAAAAATCCTTTAAATGTCTATATAACGTCCTACCCACGGATTTTGAATAGTTTTACCTCGATCCACCCCGTCCATAAAACCTACTCTCTTTCTTCCCCTTTCCCAATGGATCATCGTCCTCGCCTCCATTAAGGCCTTCAGCATTCCGTTCGCCCCTCATTCACAACTGCGACTACCTACTCTGCCTACTCCTAATCTCCTCCAGAAGTTCATCTTCCCACCTAGACAGATCACGGACTCGTTACCCTTCCTCTCCGCCCAACACACCCCCTCCATTCCAATGAACACTTTAACTTTAGAAGTGAGTAGGCTCTGTCGAAATTTCAGTCCTCTATCCTTTGCACTGTCAATAAAAAGTTCACGCTTGCAGCGGTCACAGAATTGCAAAATTTGGTTCATTAAAGAGGCAACACCGAGGGGCTCTCGTGTTAAGCTTTCCGAGATGGTCTCCGAGAAAACTTCACTGGCACATCATCAAAGGAACTATTCTCTTGTGAGCTCATGCGGACACTTCTTTCCCCACGTCTCAAGTAAGCTTTCTTTTTAAAGCTGGAAACTTTTCTAAATGGAAGCCTTTGAATGAATATTTAATGGGACGATCCTCAAGAGAATAATCCTTCATCGTCCACCACAGAGAGGAAAAAGAAATGTCTGAGCGCATAGGGGTCGCTAATTCCCTCAACACTCCTCTTCGTTTCTATCAATTTCCCATCCCCATCTATATCAGAAGACTAATATTTTTTCTTCGCAGAGCTACGATTAATGGAGAAAAAAATCACAAGGTATAGATTTAGCAATGAGGAGGGAACACCCCCTTCTGAACACTGATGTTAGGACGCAATGCAGATGCGTCACTGGGAGAGAGCAAAAAAAGTCAGGATCTTGGCGTGAGTGCAAGGATTAGACCGAAGGCGGCTTAGTTACGAAATGTCAATACTTAAGATTACGGCTAATTTTTTGGGGAGGCTCAGAAACTTTAACGGAGAAATCAGAATATTGAAAGACTAGGAAAAAATAATTTCAATATATGACAGAACTTCGAATTACTCTCTCCCCAAATATATTTCCCTTTAATTCTGTTTATGCTTATGGCCATTTTTCTATTTTCACGGCATTTTTTA
This sequence comes from Ceriagrion tenellum, assembly GCA_963169105.1. NCBI lineage: Eukaryota > Metazoa > Arthropoda > Insecta > Odonata > Coenagrionidae > Ceriagrion > Ceriagrion tenellum. The sequence goes on along the minus strand of OY720635.1, from coordinate 115,268,470 downwards.
AGTAAACATTACGCATTCAGTGTTTTAATCGGTAAAATTGTACTTCACTTTGATCACAAGTCCCCTTTTTTCCTGCACAAAGGCAATCCCGCTCCCGCCGCTACAAAAATAAACCCATCCTCTCACGGCCTTTTATCCACCGTTTCCCTCGGCTCAACTCACCTTTCAAACTCTAAAACTCTCCAACTACCACAACGACCCTCCTCCCGTGCCCCTTACCCCCCTCACCTCCACGGAGCTCTCCTCTTAATCCTACTGCGATGACGGCCGACGACCGAAAACACGTCTCCCACTGAACTGCTATTCCCGCCTTCTTCTCTCGCTTCCCTCTCCACCCATTCTCTCTCTCTCGAGCTCAACACAATTCGAATCACTTCGCACCACCTCCTTCACGTGCTCCTCCCCTCGTCCATCCTCCCTCCTCCTCCAACCTCTCCCCCATCACCCTACACCGAGCCCCCTTTTTGACGGACAAAAGAGGATCGAGGAGCGCTATGAGCGAGTGAGGGAGCTTCTCCATCGGCATCCGGTCTTCTTCACTGAGGGAACGGCCAACAAAAGAGAAGAGGGCGTGTGTGAGAAGGGTGTGGGGGAGAGGGAGGGAGTGTGCATTTGTGTAAAAGGGAGAGAAGGGGTGAGAGGGCATTTGGCAGGGGAGTGGGAGGGTTGGGCACACCTTTAGCCCGCTCCTCTGACCCTCTCCCTCCCACCACCCAACCACCCCGCCAAATCTCTTCCGCCTCCCCATCGTGTCACCGCCTCCTTTCCTCGTCACTCACGTGCATAACTCTTCTTCTGAGGCCCCCTACTCTGCCAACCTCCGTCAACTACAACACTCATGACACAATCCATTCGTTCTCCTCACAGTCGGCATGTGACAACGCCGGAAATGCATCCAAATTACCCGCACGGTGCATCGATGTTTATGTATATACTTGACACGATGCATCTAGGAAAAAAAATTACTGGCCGAGGGCATCAGGATAGTATCTTCAAAGCTGAGGTTTCTCCTCGCTGAAACGGATGATATCGCCAAAATATCACCAAACGATACAACGATAACGATGCCACCATTCCGCCAACTAACATCCCTAACGTATCGTTTCGACTCTCTAACTTCACTACGAGGTATTCAAAGGATTCAAGCGGAAGACAGTTTCAACAGCCGACTCAAAGAACAGTGAGTTGATTCGGCACATTTAAATTACGTCAGCTTAAACATTCTAAGCATCACAATATACAACAACTTACGTATTTGTAAAGCTACATGAAGAGCAATAATACTTTTAATATAACGACAATTCTATTTTTTTATTTAAAAAATACCATGGTACTAACTAGTAGGCATCCAATTACATATCGGAGTTAAGACTTCAAGGATAATAATATTTCCATCGATATAAATATCAAATGCAAACCCATGTACGACGAAACCCGCAATGAAAGTAGAGCTCAAGTTTCATGGGTATCAATTTTGTTTTCTTTTGATATCTCGTTCCAAGAATTTAGCTCATTAATAATCAAGTCCCTGCGAATATTCCCACTCTTTTCAACTTCATTTTGAGCGGTTAACATTCTAATCTCATACTATATTTAGCATATATATGTGAGCTGATCTTATGGAAACGTGAGTGCTAAGCCATGCTATGCATCGCTGATTACTAAAGAACAAAGCGCATTTGTTGGGGATGGGGGATTTTGATTTCCTAACAATGTGTAAATTTCAAAAACGTTAGATTGAAGGAACACATCAAATGCTGATGCTAGAATTCCATACGTGCACATTATTTGCATCATATGGAGGATGAATCACAAGCATACAAAACCCTATTACTCAATACTAGTATTTTCACAAATAATTGGTAGATTAAGGACACTTCTTTCCATAATTCTTCTTATAATTCCCATTGTAAAACTGTGTGAACCTCTTAAGCAGTACTAAATCCCTTTCAAATTCCTCAAATGAGAGCTGCGAGCGAAGAAAGAGTCGCATATCGGAGACGGAGGACCTAACCAGTAGTGGAGCAGAATTTTCCATAATGCCACCAGTATTACATATAAAACTCAACATATACAACATCAAAGAAGCGTTCACCCCTTATGTTCTGTTTCAACCTCACATACGCCTCTATCTTGAATGAGCCTCATAATGAGAGATACATTTTAAAATGCCGAAGTGGGACAAACACCATTTTCAGTCAATGCACGCAATGATGAAATCATATGCCTTGAAACTATCAAAGACCACTAAATATATAAGCTTTGACTCAGACCGCATAGATTACTTTTTCACAGGTCGTAGGAGCTTAGAAATGCGTAATTTAAAAGACCTAATAAGGAAGTTAATCACGCCAAGTAATTCGAAGGAAATTTTGTTTTATTAGCCGTTAAAATGCAGTTTTCAAAGAAAAAGACAGTTTCACATACCTCCCTCGGCCTTTTTGGTCCGTACGGAGATTAAAAGTGCAAATGGGTGCAAAAAAGAATTCCAAAAGGTAGTTTGAGCAAGACTCGACTCCAGTCAGTATAGAAACCACTTTCGGATTTTATTTTATTTAAGAAACTTGAAGAACCATGAAGTAAATATTGTGACGTAAATGGCGCTAAAACTGTTTTGAATTACTTAGATTCTCAACAATTACCTTAGTCATAAATTTAACTTACAGGCCTTATGTATTATTTGACATTTTTCACGCCGTACGCTGTAAACGCATTTACGACCGCAATTTTTTTGCGATCGAATAATTATTAAAACTAGTTAAGAAAGGAAACGAACTACATATTGTAAAACTTACCGAGACCTAAGCGTTTGAATTTTTTATAATAATCTCTCTGGAGTGTATACCAGTCACAATTCTCAGCAGTAATTTTGTTGGCAAATAAATACAAAAGTATGACAGAAAGTGGCGGATACTTTACTCATTATAAGATGAGAACTCTCGTTTAAAAGAATTTTCCTTTATAACGAGGCCTTACGTTATCGAATGTTATGCGAGCGAAAGGCTGATATTTCGTTATCGTTGTAAAGGTCCCTTTACACAGTACATTATATTGCACAAACGAATGTATTACGCATTATATAAAACTATGAAAGAAATTACAGGTAGAGCAGGTTCTATTTCCGATCAGTCATTCAGACGATCATACAATTTGCCGCTTTACGCGGTACAATTTTCCTCGTGAAAAAGTCCATACATTCGTTAGTACAATAAAACGTAATTTGTAAAGCGGCCTTTTGATAACAACTCTCGTCATAAAGAATTTGTCACTATAACGAGCATAAATTCATCGTAATTTACGTGAAGTGATATATCGCTCTAACTACCTTAAAGCGTATGGCGACGTGACCCTTCCCTTTTGTCCGTCTGTCTAGACGCAACACCCCCAACCATTTTTTTTCTCACACTGCATTACGGAGCGCGGCGAATGCATCGCCACGCTCGCCAAAAAAAAGAAAAAACGTCTTTACGTCCCCAAGCGGAACAATTCGTTCGCATCCTTAGAGTACACGTGCACCAATGCGTAAGGCAACGAGCGCACAAAGACTCGTCAACCCCTCCACTCCACTCGGGCCAATAGGGGAACCAATATGGCGCCCCGGATGACGCATGCGCCGGGAAGTTTTTGACGAATCGATGTCAAAAGACGAAGACGAGTACGCTCCCTGAGTTACGTTCTCTCTCTCTCCACCTCTTTCTTCCTCGACGCTCGCAAGGACCACATGCTTTCTCATGGGAACTGATGAGTACGTTAAAGAGGAATTGGTTGAAAAAGAGAACGGATATAGCAGCTTTGGTTCAGGGGACTCAAGCGCTAATCATTCATTTCAGTATTCTACCAGGTGAAGGGTCGGTCGTGGACAAACCTTATCCAAAAATCCAAAATTCTAGCACATCGTTCATTACATCGTAGGAGGAATATTAGAAACAGCTGACAACACTTTTTTTTTACTTATTCAGCCAGGCACGTACGCCGAAGATTTATGGTTAGCTAAGTTTAATTGTTCAGCGAAAGCATTGGATTACTTGAACCCAACGCAAGGAGGAGAAGCGCATCTCAAACTGTATCAGAACAGCCGCCAGTAAACACAAAACAAATATGTTAAGTAGAAAATAAAAGGACAAAATATATTCAAAAGGTTCAAAATTTAGGATAAAGAGAAATCTGCTATCACTCATGCAAAGCGATCGACACGAACAGCAAAAAATAAAAGCTGAATATGTGTGTCCCCACACATCCGAGTTACCCAAGTTGCAGTATTTCTTGATCTTCCTTCTTACGAATCAATAGAATAAATACGCTACATTTATCATTTAAAGATAGGCTATTCAGTTAGAAATTAGGAAGTTTAAACAAGAAAAATTGAGATAAATATTTTGGCCGAACAGGCATTATTTTGAAGCAAATATGACAACTTAGACTTGGAAACGATGCTTCAAGAAAGGAAATTTTATGTAGAAAATGTTCCCCACCCTCTACAAAGCAATATTTTACCAAATTAAATTTAGCAGGAAGAAATAGTTCCACAAAACAAAAGAATTCTGCCCCGCGGAGTGGAATTTACACTAAAGCTAATGCAGTTGGAATTTCATTATATTCCTCTATATTTACAAAAAATATCACAAAATCTCTCTAATTAATGAATAATACCTCTCCATACTGAAGCATGGTTAAGTTAATGTAAGCTATTATAATGAGTTTCATCCATACCTCATTCCTAGCTTCTCCATAAAATTACCATGACATTACGCATTCCGCTGAAATTAATTAATGGCACAACTCAGCGATTTCGCGTTCCGTTTCCCTTCTACAATTCTTTCGCGTTGTTTCCGAGACTTTTGCAAACGAAAATACTTTACTGCATTTTGAAATTTTATAACTTGAATTTTAGGCTATCTCAGATGTAGATCTGAATCTTCCAACTAGGACCGGACGGCTTACATGCGTGCAAACATTCAGTAATATCGCCGAGCCCCCTTTTCGATGAAGGGGTCCAAACAACTAATATATCTGGATATTCGATCACATCGGTTGCAAAAAGAACCACACGAGTCAATTTACTAGCTGCTCGTTGGAGAAAATCGAACCCTCAAAGAAGTAAATACTTTTTTCATCATCGGATGGACATGGAGCTAAAATTACGCCTTCAAAGAGCCAACAAGCACAGGAGAATCACTTCAAGTTAAGCCCTCCAGGCAACAATGCTTCCCCTCAATAAAGAAAAAAGAAATTTTTTGTCACTTTCGGAAGGGAGAAAGATTAAAAGGCGGGTCGATGGGTTTATCACCAAACAAGGTTCGTCCCATGAGGAGAAACAAGAGAGACGGAGATGGGGGGACCCTCCCATCAACTATAGCGGCCACTCACTCGTCCGCTCAGGTGACCCAATTCCCGCATCATCTCGTGGCTTGCATCCAGGAAATTTAAGGGCAAAAGGGTCGTCGCCATCATATCCATTACCATGGACCAGACGGCGACGAAAATCGACCCCAGAACTAAACGGGAAAAAGTAAAAGCTGGGAGAAAATAAATGAAGATCGAAAGAATATGCCTAAATTTTTGACCGACACGAAAGAAAAATCGATTGAAGACAAAAACGGCATATACTTCAGACATTCACAGGCATTATAAATGAAATAAAACTCGGTTTAACTCTGTGAAGTTCCATGCTAATTGGTAAAATTAACTTTTACACTACACTGGTCAGTTCACGGATCAATTAACTGCACATCCCAATTTCGAAGCCTGGCATCATCTTCAGACATCGAAATCCGGATGTGAAATAAATTGATCTGTGGAATGACCAGTGGAGTGTAAAAGTTATTTTTACTAATTCACAGATATTATTATTCTCAAGAGTATTATTAGGCTTCTCGGTGCTTTTTGCACACTATTCTTGACGAAGCGCCCAGCAGAGGACGCGAAACGTTGAACGCAAGGACTGAGAGACACAGAGAAGCCGAGAAGTATTCCTTAGATTAAGAAAAACTTACTCTTTCGGAATACTTTCTTCCGTTCCTGGTGGATACTTATTTTTGCACTCGTAAATGGAGTGGGGGGAGAAGTTTGATTTTGGTGACGTAAGGAACCACTATGCGGGATAAAAAATTCATTTATACAAGCATAATCGATAACGATAGAGAATTTCCATCAATTGCACAATCACCTACTAAATAGATCGCTATTACCACAATCGCCAACCAAAACTCTATCGAAAGGGATTATTAGGCCATTATAATTTTTTTACTCTTTTCTCAAATTAGCAATGGAATATTACCCGAAAAAAAGAATCATGTAATGATAGCATAACCTTCACGAACTGATGAAATGATAGCATAAATTTTCCATCTTCCAAAATATTCTCAAGTAAATGTTTATAAATCCACTTACCTCATTATTTGCTTCATAAATATTTCTAAATCACAATTTGAAGCATCCAAAAACCGACAGATAAATTACTTGAAAAGTACAGGTCATGATAAAGAGTGCCAATGGTTCATCAACTTCCTTCCATCTAAATTTAAAACTCCCACTCCAGCAGTGAATGTAAAAACATTTTCAACTCTGTAAGTAGTTTAAATAGTGCCTCGGCCATCAAAGAATGTAATGGTGGTCTATGCGGATTATACCGAATCATGGAACCCTAATAGTTGTTACATGGAACGTCCTTCATTCGATACATTCTGAGACAAACCTTTTAATTCAAGGAAGTAAAGGCTTATTATATAGCACACATTAACGAGAAAGAGTAGAACGAAATTGGCAGTAACAGGTGAACTAAGACATGAAACCAAGGAAATTGGCAGTCCTGAGTAGCAGGAGCACGCCAATGTTAAGGTTCAAACCAATGGTGATTGAGTGGAAAAAAATCCCCATTTCCGCGAGAGCACTTCAATAAAATATGAAAATCAATGGATGAAATTAAGTGTGCGAAATTCCACAGAAAAAAATTAACCGCCTTGACCGCGATTCCAACCCGGATCCCTCGATTTCCGGCAGAGTGCTTCAGCCATTTAAGCTACCGAGGCAAAGCTACCTTTGTTTTTTTCTACGTGGAATTTCGCACAATTGTGCATTGCGGGTGACTCTGTATAAGTGGAACTCCGTGGCTAGTCCCGGATAGCTTAAAATCTGGATGAAATTAAGTTAGGGAAAATAACGAAAATCTGTGGCAAAACTCAAAAGCAATAGAACACTGCACCACGATGAGTTCATTAAAATTCGATCGCATATACACGGACAACCCCGAACTAAAAAAAAAGTCCTTCTATGTCGTACCAGAGTAAGTGTAGCAATGATTTAACCAATTCTAGAATCCGTGACAGAATCAAAACGCACAATTCTATTTGGAACTTTCGGTGCAACACCACTCTCTGCATTCATGAACTGCCAATTGCCTCATCGCGCATAAATGCCTTCATTACGAATTTCAATGAGGGAATATCACGTGAGTAGGGTCAGCGATGATGAAATGAGGATAAATTTATGGATAAACACTCTTTCATAGGATAAAGAGCAAGTGTGAATGATATTGGCGCTCCAAATGAGAATTTTTCGGAAACGAAAAATTTAGTAAGCCATTGGCTCCAGGCCCATTTCACCAGGACTGGAATTCAATGGCATAAGCCGCTCACGGATAAAAGAAAGGGAATCAACTATTTAATAGGCGTTACTCTTTCGAAAGCAGAATCTTGAAACCAAAAGCTATGAAAAGGTGCGTGCGATACCAATACTGGTTTGATGAGCTTCGTGGAAAGGCCCTAAATAGATAGGTAATACTTGTATCTGGATGAGAACCTTCACGGTCTCACACACATAGATATTACATTATACAAGAAATCTTGCAAGTGTCTTACAATCAGATTTAAGCACCGCCAAAGGTGTGATTCAAAATTAGTAAAAGCAAGCGTTATCACTAGGAGGAGATTTAGTAAAACGATCATCTAACAACACTACATTTTGAGCCCAGTGGAGCAAATGTCGAAGGTAATAAAATACGCTTATTTGAAAGGCAATGGAAATTATTTCTTTCTCTTCCGAAAAAGGAACTCTGTACTTCATAAACATTGGTAATAAAAATGACCGATGTCACTTCAATCTCTTCGCAGCTTTCAAGGTAACGCGATTAATGCATTCATCTGCATGGACAAGAATTATTACGCTAAAAATGCATATGAATGAATAACCTGAGCAGCTTAGAAGCTTCTGCTTCAGAAACAGCGCAAAAGTGACATCGTCAAGATGCAATGCACTAATAAAGAGTAAAATCGTGTGAATATATCCCACTTAATTTTTGGAAATGAGGAACAAGAATAAGGAAAAACATAATAAACCTCTTGACTTGGAAAAATTTATTTTCAATCCAGAAATTTCCATGAGAGCAGCAAGAGGAGATCGTAATTTATTATACTCCAATCATTGCCAAATCTTAGAGTTTATATGCTCTTTAGTATATGAAAATGTTCCTTATGAGATCGGAGAACCGTCATATTTCCTCATAATTTTTTAAAAGTTACCTTCTTTTATTATAACATGACTGACTACTATTAATGAAGTCGCATTCATCACTAAATACGAAAAATAGTAAGCTCTGCAGACATCCGTGAGTCAACATTTCAATATTATGCATCCGAAGAGTGGCAGAGTTCAAACATTAATCGCGAATTGCCCATTGCATTCATCAGAATCCTCCAAATCTGTACACCAAATTGACTAGAGAAAGGCAATTTTCCACAACAAAAGAACGAAACTACCATGGTCTGCAATTAGATTGAAGTTTCAACTAACATTATAGATTATTAAACCGAAAAGGTATTTTTTTCGCTCAGATTGTTCTCATTTTAGGGCATATGACTATCTGCAAACTTTTCAAAACGAGCCAAAGTTTGATGCATTTGTATTAAGGTAAGAATGAAATAATATATTCGAGATGCAATTCAACGATCACAATGACGTGAGCCATCCTCAAAGGAAATGACGATGGAATGAAATTCAATGCATCGCAGCCAACCGGCAGGGTAAATTATTCGTAAGCCCCTCCAAACGATTCGAAATCTCATCGAAAGAAACGCTCTCCAAATTGAAACACTTCCCTTCAATTGAATTCGTTCGCCCCGCGATGTGAGTGAGTGAGACCTGTCTTTTATTTCTGAACTTTAAAAGAATCGTCTTCCAATCTGCAAACCTAATGCCCGATCACGGTGTCGCCAAAAAAAGCCGAGCTAGGCAGTGCGAACGGAGAAGAGGTCGGAAATAAAAAAAAAAAAACAGAAAAAAACACAAGAGAAAGACTGAAAACGCCGCGACGGAATTTAAAAAAAAAGAAGGGAGTGGGTCGCGTAAAAATTTTGTTCCGCGCGCCGCCGCCGTCGGAAATTTTTTCGCTTCCGTCAGATTGGCACCCCTGCGCGTCCTAGTCAGGGGTCACTCCACCCCTCTTCCGCACACACCCACAGTTTTCCGGCCGCGGATCGATGTCTCCCGCTCCCCAGTCCGCTCCCCGCTTTCGTCCGCAGCGCAGGAATCGGCGCTCAATCTGCTTCCCTTGCTCGCTTCCTTCCCTTCCGCGCCAAGGTCCCCCCTACCTTTTTCCATGTATCACGCACGCTTGCCAACGAAGGAAAAATTTACTAAAGACGATAGAGGGAGTACCAGAAAGATCATAGCTCGTCGAGAGCGAAAAAAAGAGCCTTGCGACATCATTGCATCAATGATTCCCAAACAAGTGATGAAACCAGTAGGTCTAAATTTTAATGACTGCATGTTTTCCGCGAATGTTTGGCGGCTAATTAGTCCCCTTGCATACTTCGTCGTCTGGCAACGTGACGCGCAAACGCGATGATTTTTTGATCTGTGCAGAGAAGTCAGTGGCGAACTGTCTCGTTCGTTGGCTTTAAGCAAGTACCGGCCTAACTCTCTGACAGTGACGGAGATTTTTCAATTGAACCCTGGCAAAAAACATCAGAAGAACGGCGTTTTGTCCGTCGGATGGGATGTTAAATTGTGGCCCCTCGACACCTTTAGTTTAAAGATGTGCTAGCAACAACACTGGATTTTTCTCCACCCTCACTCTTATATACTTGATAATTCATTCCTTGAAAAACCTACCCACATAACTTCGTTGTCGCAAAAGACCTCAATGTTCCTTCCCCTAAAATACTATTACCAAACTGAGCGTCTTTCATTCAGATTGGGCGAGAGTCGATGACGTCAGGTTTCCCTTCATCCTTCCTCCAAGCTCTCAAAGAACCATAGCGACGCTAACCTAATCACACCTCAGCTGCAAGACAGTTTGCGAGATAAATACCGCGAATATCATTGGCACCTTCCGTCAAAAACTAGGCTAATACCGAGACCAGATCCTGTCCACCTCTCTTCCACCATTCCTCCGAATGATTTTGTCCATACCAGCCTACTAATCGGTCATTTCGGGCCGAAATGACATCATATGCCTTTCGTAACCATTCTTTTCTTCGTTCGTTAGGCTCGTAACATTTCGTCATGACTTCTAATGCTACCAAAAATAATATGCGATCGCCAACCGAGTCGATTTTCCCGCTGATTTCTAGGTCGACCTACAACCACGCACACTGTTAGCACTTTCCGCGATTAAAAAAATCGAGCGGTTAGTGCGATACTCACGTTGATGCGCATGAACAGGCGTATAAATGGGGTCAACTGCCCGTGGCCGTGTTGACGCTACGGTGTGCAAATGGCTAAAGCAGGCGGCCATTGGCAATTTTCGCAAAATTTTCACGACTTTTTTTTTCCTTTTCCATACACTCGAAAATTACGCCAGAGAGCCCCGTTCCTCGTGCACACGTCTAACCTAGACGAGAAATGGCAGGAAGTGAATTTCCCTCGTTCCTCTTGCAACGTCGCATCCGTATTTTTTTCCTCCCGTAGCGAGATATTGCTCGGTGAGCAAGAGAATATTTAAGCAGACTCCATCGCCACCGCGATTTTCATATTATTGGCTATTTTGACCTCAGATGTTTTGGGCCAAAATGTGCATTTCGTATGTCATCCGTTCTTTTCATAGTTGCATTACTGCGCTTGTTTGAATTGTCGCCACTGTTGCCTTGAGGAGGAGCGAATTCCATAAGGAATAAGTTTACTTTTCTTGGACAATAGTACATTTATTAATTTCAAATTTGTACAAATAGACGCCAATGCAATTTAAAGAGATCCGCATTAACATGTAAAATTTTCCCCCGGTATACTCAGCAATGACTTAAACCTAAATAGTCCAAAGAGTTTTCAATACTTTAAAATATTCTGCTTTCACAAAAGTCAATACAATCACCTATTTGCAAATAAAAAATCCCCACTATTCTGTCCGGTCGACCCTATATTACTAAACATTTTCAAGATAATTTTTGTGGAAATTATTAATTAAGTGAGACTGGTTTTTGTCAATTTTGTCGAGTAATGGGATTGATTTTCTTTTAAAAGCCCAAATTAGAAAAACTTACTTTAAATAATCTTCTAAAAGAGAATGTATGAAAGAAATGACTATAAAATCTTCTCTACAGTTGTACCTCAACATTATGAAATATTATAGGACTATTTAAAATGATTCTGAACAATTTTATAGTTAACCATTTAGTTCTAAAGGTGTTTGGAACAATCTATAACTAAAAACTATAAATTTTACATATAGTTTCATAAATAGAGGTTAAAGAAATACCTATACTGATTGAAAATCACAATAACGAATGAAATGAATACTGTATCTATAGTCATACAGTTGCATCACGACTACGATTATACTTTCATAATTACATAAGTAAAATCTCTAGTCAGAGAACAAATTGAGCTGTAACTAAGGTTGATCTGTTCTCCAATTACTGCATCTGGAAAGGAATTGTGCACAAGACTGTACTTAAACTGAAACAAACAGTACAATTTGTTACATTACACAGCTTTTTTGCAGTACAGTCATTGCAACAGTATACTTACAGATCTGTAATACAGTACAGTTTTAACCACAATAAAGTCCCTGCACTGTGAAGCAGCACACTTTCGTCATAGCCCTCTCCGCAGTTCAGTACCTACAATACACTTCTTGTTCAAATCATCCAATACAATTCAATCACAGTACTGTCCAGTACAGTTGGGAGGGACTGGAGCAGTACGAACTGCTGAGTTTAGTTGAGTTAAAGCTTAACTATAGTTTAGTAGAGCACACCCACTGTTGACATTTTTTTCCTCTTGGTATAAAAGCAATTTTCGGCGACGCTACTTTATGGAAACGATATATTGCTTATCACGAGGTTGAAGAAATACGTTATTTTCCTCATGTTAAACTGCTGAGTTTTGTACAGTTTAAGCTTATGTACAGTATCCACAAAGTAGAGATGTTTTTCTCTGGGATATCAGTATATTATAGAACAATAATCACTTTACAACCCTACAGGGGCTGTTTATAATACTATGGAACTATGCTTAGTTTATAACAAAAAATTGTACGATCACTATCTCTATGTTTTCCAGAGGTACTATTTTCTACTGGAAGTATATCTCTCTGCGTCCTTCTCTTTTCCTCTATTCAATGCTCTCCATATCTCTTTCCTCACTCCGCGGAGGCATTTATCGATTCACGAATAGTTTCACAGCGCGCTTATCTTTTTGTGTTTCGCTTCCCTTAGTTTTATTTGCCTCGCCGTTGCGGTCGCGACGAGACTGCCGATGTCCTCCCCAAGATCGATCGTCGGCACATCGATTCTCGAGCCCACAACGCTAACACAAGTAAGGAAAAGTATTTTTTTCAGGGATGTAGTTCAACGGCCTCGTTAAAAGCCAGGTGTTACACATAAAGGGAAGGAAGACCGCCAGAGAGACCGACTCTACGAAAAATGTCAGGAGCCGGAAAAATTGCACGCCGCCTTTTGCATGAAGTGTAGTTTTTGCCCCGACGCAATTGATCACTATCCCACACGTCGCAGCGTACATCGGACAAGCATAATAAATCATTTTTCCGGAGAAATTCACAATAAGTGGAAGTGTTGATGGATCGCATGTTTTCGGATCACACTCCGGACCGAAGGATGCACTTTAATTTTCACAAAATCGATAGCAAATTTCCATTCACGCCGGCTTATTGGGGATTGACAGTTGAGATTCCGCCATCCTTTATACCTACTATCGGCTCCATCTTAGCCCTAAACTCTCCAACAATATGTCTGCATTTGAATAATGGCAGCTGTCTATCATGTGCAATTCGGTTTTCCACAGATTGAAAGCTAATATACCTCAAAGTACGAACTTTACATAGGAATTCAAGAACACGTTAGAACCCTTGATCAATTTACATGACGAGTACGTGAAGATAACCTGCGAATATCTCCACCGAAGAGGATCTTTTTAAATGCACTAAAGTAGATATTTTAACACAACTTACTCAAGAGGTAATGATACAGCTTAGGAATTAAAAAGTAATGATTCTGTTTGTATATTGTGTTTAAATATATCATCCCAATTGTAGGTATCAGGTAGGTTGGTGCGGCGGTCCGGGGCACGAAGTGCTCAAGTCTGCAGATTGTGGCCCATGTCGGCGTTAACGACGCCATGGACCGTGGATCCGAGGAGATCCTGCGTTCCTTCAGGGAACTGGACTCCGAAGTGAAGCGGGTAAGTCGCGACGAAGGGGTTGACATGACGCTTGCAATTTGTACTCTTGTCCCGAGGATCGATCGTGGACCCCTGGTTTGGAGCCGAGTGGAGGGCATAAACCAGAGGTTGCGTCGCTTCTGCACGGACATTGGAGCCTCCTTCGTCGACCTTCGGCCGGCAATCCGATCGTGTCGGACCCCTCTGAACCGTTCTGGTGTCCATTACACGGCCGAGGCAGCTAGCTGTGTAGCGAGTAGCATACTCGATCACTGTAGACCTTTTTTAGGATAGAGGGTAGGGCAGAGAGTAGGTCAGCTAATGGGTCGAATCAGGTACCATCGCGAACAATATTTAATAGAAAAAATATCCAAGAAAGTGTTAAGTCTAAAGAGAACAGTAAGAGGCCAGTTTCAAAAAATAGCAGTAATGTAACTTTGAATATACCTAAGAAAGCGAGTTGTAATGAGAATACACATTCCGGGAATACGCTCACTGATAAATCCTTTTCTGTCGTGGTAGTAAATTGCCGTAGCTTAAGGAATAAAGTAGCTGACTTCTACCATCTAATTGAAACTACTGACGCAGACTTAATTATAGGGACGGAAAGTTGGTTGTGTAACGAAATCGCAGATAATGAAGTATTCCCAAAAAATTTCACAGTTTATAGAAAAGATAGAGTGGAAAGGACCGGGGGAGGAGTTTTTATTGCAGTGAAGGATTGTTATATTAGTAGGAGGGAGTCATTTTCCGACGACCAGGTAGAAAGCGTATGGTGCTCCATTCAAAATCCTAAAGCAAAAACAATCTATGTGTGCGCATATTACAGACCACCAGATACCCATATAACCTCAATATTAGGACTAGAAAGTCAACTCAGTAAATTAACCACTCAAAAAAACGACTGTCATATTATAATCGGTGGGGATTTCAATCTTCCGTCCATAGACTGGGACACGTACAGTTTTATCACTGGGAGGAAAGACAAAGACCTTTGTGAGTCACTCCTGTATACATTCACATCTCACTCACTACATCAATTAGTCACTGCTCCAACTAGAGGGAAAAATACACTTGATCTTTTAGCGACAAATATTCCACACATGGTTGTAAACATAGGTACGGATAAGGGAATAAGCGACCACAAGATAGTTAAAGCTAATTTTTCCGTGAGCATGATCAAGAAACATAATCCACAAAGAAAAATCTACTTATATAATAAGGCTGACTACGAAGGTATGAAACGAGAGTTCCAAAAGTCATTTACTAATTTTCAAAAAATAAGTATCAACAGTAATACTGAGGTTTTGTGGAATACTTTCCTCAACGTTACACGATCAGTAGTTAGCAAATACATACCAAGTAAATGGAAAAGAGCCAATGCAGAGCCTAGGTGGTATAACGCGGAGGTTAGAAAAACATTAAAGCACCAAAGAACATGTCATGCTAGGTTAAAAACGGCAAAAAGTAACAAATCCTCCGAAGAACTATACACAGTCACCGAAAATTACAAAATATCTAAACTCTTAGCAAAAAAAGCGTGCCGAAGGGCGTTAGCTGATTTCAAAAGTAAATTACTGGGAGAACAATTGAACGATAATCCCAAGGCATTTTGGTCGTATGTTAGGGACACTCAAGGAAATAAATCAACAGTACACACGCTTAAGAATATGAAAGGGGAAAAGATAACCAACAGTCTACAAAAAGCCAATTCGTTAAACTCATTCTTCAAAAGCATTTTCAGTACTTATACACCACATCTTTTCGATCCGCAGCCAGTTCGTTCCCAAACATGTATGCCTGAAATTATTATAAATTGTCGCGGCATAGAACAGCAGCTAAAAAATATTAACCCCAACAAATCCCCCGGTCCAGATCAAATACCTGCTCGCGTATATAAAACAATGGCATCATACATAGCGCCTTACTTAGAATTAATATTTACCAAATCTTTAGTAGATCATGTAGTGCCTAAGGACTGGAGAGTAGCAAATGTCACACCTATATTCAAAAGCGGTGACAGGGAAGACCCTAGTAACTATAGGCCTATTTCTCTCACATCCATTTCCTGTAAGGTATTTGAACACATAATCGTAAGCTCCATTATGAGTCATTTAGATAGGGAGGAATTGTTAATAAATAACCAACACGGATTTCGAAAGGGAAGATCTTGCGAAACCCAATTGGCCCTCTTCGTTCATGACATCTTGCTCTCGGGTGAAAATAATGTCCAAGTTGACGCGATATTCCTCGATTTTAGGAAAGCTTTTGATAAGGTACCTCACGTTAAGTTGCTCTCAAAACTAGAAGCATATGGAATAGATAAAAACATTATTAGTTGGATTAATCAATTCTTACATGGGCGGGTTGTCATAGACGGTATCATGTCAAACACAGTTAGCGTTACATCGGGTGTTCCTCAGGGAAGTGTAATTGGTCCACTTTTATTTCTCTTGTACTTTAATGATATTAGTAACGTCGTTAAAAGTAAGCTTAGACTCTTCGCAGACGACGCGGTTGTGTATAGGGATATTAACAATTCCGAAGATAGCGACTCGTTAACAAACGACCTACTTGCTATTCATGCTTGGTGCGAAAAGTGGCAGATGGAACTAAACATAAAAAAGTGCGTAGCAGTCAGCTTTTGGAAAAAGAAAAATTGGCCATTTAGGGCATACAGAATTAAAAATACAGAAATTATTCACTCCGAGTCTGTTAAGTACTTAGGAGTCACAATTAGTCACGACCTATCTTGGGGAAAACATATTAGGGAAATATGCGGTCAAGCATATAGGAAGCTAGGCTTTATCAAGAGAGTACTCGGAAAATGTGATGAGAAAGTGAAAGAACGTTGTTATTTTTCAATCGTTAGGCCTCATCTGGAATATGCTGTTAGTGTATGGGATCCATACGAAACGGGGTTGGTATCAGAGTTAGATCGCGTCCAGCGAAGAGGAGCTAGGTTTGTGAAACGATGCTACGATAAGTTGGCTAGTGTGTCTGGACTGTTAGAAGAATTAGGATGGGAATCGCTATCACAGCGTAGATTAAATTATAGGCTTAACCTCCTAAATAAATTTCAGGAAAATCATTTTACTGACGACGTAAAAAACATACTATTAACCCCTTCGTACTACGGCAGATTAGATCGCGCCAATAAAATTAGAGAGCTAGATTGTAGAACCGATAGGTATAAAATGTCATTTTTTCCGCGTACCATTCGGGACCATAACAGCTGTGATCGTCGTCATGAATAGTTCGAGTATTGACAATAGGCAGGCAGTTAATCTTTCTCATTATATTCTCCTCTTTCTTATTTATGCATGATGTAAATAATGATGTTCTTATTTATGCATGATATTTTGAATCTGTAGTAGTAGTCTTTGTATCCCTTGCATGTTAGAACGATTGGAGATACAATGTTTCTTGGGTATTAGATTTGTAATTGGCGCTTTGCATGTGTGGTACGCGGGTTTTTAATGTAATGTCGGTGTTCTACCATATCATTCATGCATGCCTGGTGCGAAAGCACCCCCTGCCACACACCCTTTGGGTGGCTTGCAGGGTATGACGTAGATGTAGATGTAGATGTAGATATCAAATTCCACTCCATCAATAAATTCACAGAAGACTTAAAGCAACTATTGGTAATTTTTAAAATAAACACCGCGTTCAATGCACCTAAGTGACGATCGTCACTGTAAGGAAGTATCTTTACCTTGAATTATTTAATTTTTTAAAGTCTATACCATTTCATATAAGTACCATGTTTTTTCTAACCAAAATTTCTGCTTCCATTTTACCATGATGTCAATTTTTGCTAATCTCCCACAGTTGAAGGAGTCAGCAACCCTCAGTAAACGGTCCTGATTGTAATTTATATTGACATTTCAATTTTCTTCTTTTCTTTACACCACTATTCAAGCGTGTAATCAAATGTTTAGTACGAATGTTCTGGCCTGATACACGTTTTGACAACATAATATATCTAGTTTAACTATTTATATGAACTTCGTTAGCGTAACCCAAGCCAATTAGTATGTTAAAACTCAGATAGGTTGCACCGCAACATGTCGGTATTTTTGGCATGATTTGTTTTTTACACAAACGCATTGCATTACGCAAGTTTGTCGGAATTTTGCCCTTTAGAGTTCTCTATGCCCA
The DNA here is from genome assembly GCA_963169105.1 of Ceriagrion tenellum. Taxonomy (NCBI): domain Eukaryota; kingdom Metazoa; phylum Arthropoda; class Insecta; order Odonata; family Coenagrionidae; genus Ceriagrion; species Ceriagrion tenellum. The sequence continues at coordinate 115,250,695 of OY720635.1, read as the reverse complement.
GAGTAATTCATAAGCAAGTAAGTATTATCAACTCATTTATTTTAAGCATGGTACAATGTCAGAACAATAATAAACATAACAACAACCGAGAACGGAATAATTAAATTTTCAAATATGACCACTATGACAGAGGATGACGAGAACAGGCAGAAAGTGTTCGAGATGTGGGTGAGGAGAAGCGTCGCGGAGGACGGAGAGGAATACAAACGAGGAAGTACTAACTATGGTGGACGACGAAAGGGTATTTCTGGATAAAATCAAGGGTTAAGAGCGTGGTGACTGGAAGAAGTAATAGCAGGCGATAGGTCGCTTAAGACTATAATAGAGAGAAGGATATTTGTCAAGCGGGGAAGGTGAAGAAAGAGAATAGGTTTTATGGAAGCTACAAAAATGGGGTTATTCAAATGCTGAAGCGAAGATGGATATATTTGAGGAAGATAGGGCCCTGGCAGTATAGACAATCGGGAGAATTTTCTCAGACTTTCAATGGAGCCTACTATTAACCGTAGAAATACTTAAACAGTAATAACACAGCCTCATTTACACAATGTTATCTTCACTGATCCTTTGGAGGACTGTCATCCGTCAATTTTCCATAGGTAACTTACATGGCGGCAAACACACGCAAACTCGTCCAAACGATCACGAGTCTCGCGCGAACTGAAAAAACTCCGCGCCATAAGATCCTTTCTCGACGACCACCGCTCCACCCCAAGCATCCTCCTCCCCCGCCTACACCTCTCCCACCTCCCCTCTCAATTCTGCCCGTTCACTCCCACCAAAACCCTAACACCCCCTCCGCACTACATCACCGAACACACATTCACCGGCCCTTTTTTTCATTCGAGCACGTCAGGTCCCTCATTAGCTCCCCATCAACAAACACGCCCCTAGCTAATTAGGATAAAAGTTCTCTCCGCCACCACACTCACACACACCAACGTCGGGAGCGGAGGAGAGAATGAAACGAGGAAAAGCCGAACATCATGGCGGCGAACGGCAAAGGCGGTTTCCGCGTGGTGGATGCAATTTAGTGCGAAAGAGGGAGAACCCTGGGAAATGAAATGAGCACCCGCGAGTCTATTCACGCACTGGTGTTCATAGCTACTCGCTCTCTATTACCAAGTAATGCCTGCAGAGTTATGGGGAGAGTAAATTGTATCACTAAAAACCTGCGGAAGCGATTTTTGAATGTGTTGTTTAACCATTATGAGCATCCAAGGAAAACAGCCGATGCAATAACGCAGTTACGAGATAAAGAGAAATAAACAACTGATAGAAGTAACGAAAAGAAAGGAATATAGAGGAAAACAGATAGGTACAAATAAAAATTCCTTCTTCCCACCCATCATTAATGTTCATAACAAAAGCTACACGCTAGTCCAAGGCACATAATTTACATAAAATTCGCCTCCGTCCCCGCTACCCTCCTGTAATGTATTTCCTCCCATTTCATAGACGGTGCCCTAATACACCCTGCCACACGCCTCTCCGACAGCTCGTAGGATAGATAGCACGTAAATATAGAGGTAACTGCAAGCACAATCGCTTTATATCAAACTTGAGGAAAGAAATAAAATTGATAAAACTCTCCAGAACTTAAGCAGCATTGACCTATATATTTGTCTTTTATGGAAGACAGCATTTTTCGGATATCCTTTGCAACGTGTGGTTATGCAATTTAAACGGGTCATAGAAAATTTCTGTAGTAAAAACATACTTCAGTTGACCTCAATGGCTAATATACTTCGTCTCACCAGTAATAATTTAATAAATCAGAGAAGTCAACAGATTTATTCCATCACTGACGGGAAGTACCAAAACAGAGCCTCGGAAAAAAGTATTTATTTTTTCCATTTTCAGTGTCTCCTCATGCTGCTATAGATACATTTATATACATAATCAAGGAATATAAGAAATAAAGAATGAAGCCATTGACTACGATAATTTACTGTGAGAGGCTAATTCGATTGCAGCCATGGCATATTATCGTAAACTTATTGTCAAAATGAATATCAAATTCATAGGGGTAGATCAACTGAAGGATTTGTTAATACACGACATGTCGCCATAAATATATAACCAGTATATCAACCAGCCTTGGTTATCATGAAGCAACCCCGCTTTCACCATCATATCAGCCAGAATGGACGTTTGGGAAGATATTAGGCATAGCAAATATCGCCCATGCGAATTGATATATTTTACCATTAAGGTATGTTAATAAAATCATGTCAAGCCAGAATTACATTGAAATCTGAAATTCACAATTAATAAGCTAGCATATAAGTCACTAACACCAAAAGCCTAGGTACAACATAGTGACGACACAAGTCCAAATTAACCAGTTCTCCGAACATTGAGTATTATGAGATGTAGCAAAATGTGTTACAAAATTGTGTCCGTATCTTACTATATCTTGTTAAAAACAAAATGCCATAAATGATTGGTTTGCCCGAAAAATAGCCACTATCCAGAGCATCCACTCGTGAAAGACTAATGTCGTGGTACAGCCGACGCTCACAGTGGAACAAATTTCTTTTTCTTTGAAGCAAAAAATAAAACACGTCCCTGTTTGCAACAGCTACAATTGACACGTCATTTCTTATCCCCGTTTCCTTTGTCGCTCCTGCTGATTACGGAATATCATCAAAGCGGCGGTCGGTCTGAGTCAGGGTTGACTACTCGCATACGCTTTTAACATCCCTTGCGATCAGAGCGTCTTCGCGGCGCTTGACACAATGGCCGGTCAGGTACCAGAGAAGGTGATATCGATTGCGTTTTTTCCCGACACGAGAGAGAGAGAGAAAATATCCGAAAAGCAATCACAAATATTCATCTGGCCTCGAGTGATTTCATCGACTCGTGAGGTGAATCGGCGAAATTGATTTCTTCTATTCCCAACCTCTAAATGCCTGGTCAGATTTGATGCAAGAACATGATTCGACATGGACGTTCAATATAACTTAAAGGACAAATGAACTCGTGCATGTGATGCATATAGATAGCGCTCACAACGTGCCTGCCTAGGCAGCATAACGCAAAAGATTGTTCTTGTTCTTCTCTTAAGATAAGTCGTAAAGTTAACCCACTCTCAGCAACGTGGGTGGGCACACATGCGCCAGCAGTAACTACAAATTTCTATGTAGTATTTCTATGTAAACGCATGTTATTGGGACGTACTCACTTCTTGTTGAGATGGTATGCGAACAAACACTTTGTTTTTGCAAAATGGATTGCAGCTTTAAAACTTGAACAAACCCTAAGAAATATGATTTAATAAAGTTTCCATTGAACATGAAAGTGAGATGTATTATTAGTACCAGAGATTGTTTTGCCAATAGCAACTGATTTCCTTAAGCTAAACGCATCTATGAACTACTTCGCAAGAAATAGCAAGGGCGTTAAGAAACAAATCCATATAAAGGAAAGCTAATGAAAACGGCGGGAAGAAAGGGATTGCGAATTTATGCATATTATGAATTTCGTAAAGCAACAACATCGTTCTAATCTTACTATAGTCGTGACTGGCGCAAGGGAAGAATGAATTCTTAAGCCTACCTATTCACCTTTAAATATATTTTACTTCGTTCCTTTTTCTGCCCATATTTGTGTTGAAGTAAAAGACCTGCCGAGTCGACCTGAAACTAGTTAGATAAGTTTTTCTAAAAATCTTTTGGCTGGTTAGTTATTTTGGCATGCTTCCGACAAGTAATATTCTCGCTTTGAAGGATATTTGGTTACTAGGTAAGGGCATGCGCAATAGCATAAAGAAACTCGACGAGCCTTAAACGACACTGCTGAAAATATCTCACACAAAATGGTATATAGAACGTAAGGGATGCTAAAAAAAACTGCCGGGCTTCTTGTTTGACAAGTTTCATTAATAAAACTTTGTAAGGAACGTAAACGTAGCAAAGCAAACTCCCGATTTGCGTAGAATACGGGAGCCCTCGAGTAATTCACGGAAAGTTACTCGACATTCCTTAGCGAGTTGAGTTAAAGAAAATAAGTGAATAAGATTGTTTGCCCTATGGAGGAGTTCACGATGATGAACTCAACAGCTACACAAGAAGTACTAACTTACAACAAAATATATGAATTTAAGGAATTCCTACGGAATTTTGTAATAATTATTTCTACGAAAGCATTTCTAAGAAAGTATTTTTTGCGGGCGAAAGGCGCGAAGGTTCCACTGTCAATCGCCTCATTCGATGGACTATTCTTGAAGTCCTCGCTACAAAACATTTAGGTAGGGATCGCGTGTTCACTGAAAAACCTTCATCATTACCGGAATACGAATCCGGGCTGTTGGTGAAGGAAGCTACAACTTATATTCTATACCAATACGATCCCTTGAAATCTTAGTCCGTAGGGTTACCTACAGCCTCTACCGTCTCCCAACCCAGTCCTTATAGTATTTTATCTCAGCTAGTTTGTCCTTAAGTTATGTTTTTATGTTGACTTTAAACGGAATTCAGGACTCTGGTCGAGGGGTTTCAAGATGACAACCATTTTCTCCGTCCCAGAAGGAACGAATCGTGAGTTTTTTTCTAGCTGGCTTTATCCCTTCGCCCCGCTGTATCCTTCCTTTTCTTTCCGCCGCCGTCCGACACTCTCTTCGATCAGGCGTGGAGGAACCAGGAGATAAGTGCCCCTTCGATTAACGCGATCGCGGGGCCGTGTAACACACTCCCCACCATCCTCTTATCGCTCCCCAGACCCCTTCGGTACACCTGCTGCCGCGCCTGATTTCATCCCCTCAGGATAGACCGAGTTACTTTGACGGCCACAGTCGACGGCCCAGCAACAAAACCTCCAGGAATGCTGCACAATCGAAACGAGAGAAACCCCAAGCTAGTTGATACAGGCAAACGAAAGTATAAGTTTTTACTTCTTCCGACGATTAACGACGGTACGTTAAGTACGTGATTCGGCGTCTAGGTTCTGGCGTTGCGTGGCTATAGACCGATTAGAGTGAAAATGAGAATCCAAATGTTCTTCGAAAACCTTGAGGCCGATGGTACAGAAAATGTTGCTGCTTTCTTTATGGAATCCATGACAAATGAGCGACGAATCAAAGGCCTTCAATATGTCGAATTTCCATAAATAATCTTATAGCGCATCATCATGTCCTTTGCCTGTATATATTGGGAGTGGATGCGCGCAGAACGAATGCCTCAAGGTACCTGAAGGCCTTTATGAGAAATAAGCCGAGACGTGCTGTTAAAAGGACCACATTTGCCCTGAGGTAGGACACTTAAGTAAATTCAGATAAATAAACGTCAAAGACTAGGATGGGACTCGTTACCACACCATCGGTTAATATTTAGACATTCTTTTAAATAAGTTCCAATTAGATTCATTCTCTGACGACATAAAAAAAATTCCACCAACCCCGACAAACTACCGTGTATTAGATCGTGATAATAAAAAGTGGGTAAATTGAGTGTGGAAAGGACAGGTTTAAAACGGTATTTTTCCCTCGAACAATAACAGACTATATTAATTACCCCAGACACTTCGCTAATTATGTTGGTGGATAGGTAATGTGACGAATTATTTTCTAGGCTCTCTAATGATTGTATCTTTATCTACCACATAGAGCAAATAGCACTTCCAGCATGAGTTTTCCTCTCTGCACATTCAAGAAGCAGCGAAATGTATTTATACTCGTAGTTTTCCAAAATACTGGTAGCATAAAGTGCATCAAATGTTGGAGAAATTTATACTGCGCACAGTTGTTTCCAGGTTTTTGAAAATGCACACACACCCTCCTCCTCCACCCCACGGCCTCGAGGCGGCTGGAAGAAAATTATGCAGATGTAACTTTACAATTAAGCATATCTATCAGGAAATCTATCAGGAAAAATCAAGCATATCTGTCAGGAAACAGAAAAAAAGACTATAAGTGTTTCAAAAATTCAACACTTCCACTCAAAGTGAGCATTGTGCACCGATAATCACAATCACTGCTATTTTAAGACAAAATGCCGTTCCGTTCCGTGCAGATGGAAACGCGCCACTAGCCTCCGGTAAACTTCACCACGAAATGGGGCGAGTAGATTGTGCCCACGTATTTAAGGCCTAGCCGCATGAGCGCTAGCCTGTTCCACCTAACGTGAGTCAGCATGGATGATTTATATTTCGTCGGAGATTTCCGGCGGGCGAGCAAGAGGATTAACCTGGAGCGGTTCACTCGGCTTAAGTGGATGCGATCAAAGGCGTATTACATCGAAGGGTTAAACGGATGGCCTACGGGAGCTTTTGCACCGGCAGTTTGCCCGTTTGGAGGGAGAGCTGGTAATCTCGCCTAAGTGCGTAGGTAGTCATTCACTTTGGCAATGAGGGTGAATCTTTATCGAGTAAAGCTTCCGGTGGAACGACAGTTGATTCTTCATCAATAGCTACTGAAACCACCATACTAGACATAACAGATTCATCTATGACCTCACTGCAAGTTTTACAAATATGAAGAGTAAATTTACAAAAAAAGTACACACTTTCGCTTCGCACTTACCTAATTCGTTAAAAACTGCTACGGGCGAACATTTAGTGTTTCTCAGCCTTTAGAGGGATGAAGGTGGGAGCCCCTAGAGACTCGGAACATACAAGCTAGGCTTAGTTTGCTTGAGAAAATCAGAGCTGGTGTGTTTCTGAGCGACACAGAGAATATCATTTTGACGCCACATTACGCCTAAATAGGTGTGACAGAAGTAATGAAATAAGAATGATACATTTCCGAACAGATAAGTACAAAAATTCTTTCTTTCCACACACAATAAGTGATCATAATAAGAACTAAGCTCCACTCAAAACAGACACGATACACTCACCATTTCAACTTCCACAACCTTGTCCTTTACACCTTTACACGGCAGTTGTTCCAGCCCCTCCTCCCACACGCCCATGCGGCGGCTCGCAGGGTATTATGTAGATGTAGAATAATGAGGGAAAGCCTTGACCCGTAATTTACAATTTTATGTAGGGACGTAGAAAATACGCGGGATAAAGAGGTGGTGGGTTACAACAAGCGATAGAAATCTCGAGACGGATAGATGAACACACATAAATTAACTCGCAATAGCCAAAATATATTTCAAGCATCCACCGAGAGAGAAATCCTCATAAATTGACCTAACCTGCAGGCGTCTAGGTCTCGCTTCAAATTTGAAGCGAAGTAATAATCCTCTATCCTGCATCTGGACTTCCTTATTTTCCAATTCCTTTCAGCCAGAGTCCGAAAACTTTCTGATTAAAATTTAAAGAGATATCATCCGAAAAATTACTTACTCTAAATTTAAAATATATTTTGTGGAAATGACAAAAAATGCCACTAATACTCGTAATTTTCGATACTATTTCAAAAAACTCAAGCTTGAGGATAATTTATGACGGCCAAGGGTTCACTTAATCTCTCCAAACAGGTATTTCGGTCCATCAAAGATTTCTAATTGGCTTTGAGAAGGGCTGGTATGAATTTGACTTAACCTTTCATCACTCAGATTGGAGAAGATTGCGAGCACCGGTTCTTCTGTCGGGAAAACGAAATAAAACAGAGGGACCAACTCTCGAGGCCAGAATAAGGACCCGAACGGGAATTTAATTTGTAACAAGGCGTGACCCTCAGCAACTGTACCTCGCGGAAGCTCGTTAAAAAACATTTACATCCATCCATCGCCTTCCCTCCGACCCCGTCCATTTCCCCACTTAGGGAGGTCCGTCGTCTTAACATCCTCGCACGCATCACCAGCGCAACTCCAATCACATAACCCTCCCCTCTCAGAGACCGCCACAGCACGGAGTGGAACACAAAAGGACGGCACGCACGGCCAATTCCACCTGCTCATTCAAAAAGCCCCTCCCCCCACACATCCTGGCAACACCCCCACCAACCGCCCTCACTTCTCTCTGTCCCACAAAAAAAACACATCGCATCCTTCACGAAAGAAAGATTTGCTTTGTTGGCCGAGCACGTAGTTAACTCGAGATGACTTCGAGCCGCTTTAAGACGGCCTTAACGAAATGAAAAGAAAAGTGGAGGCTTGAAGAGGGGATGGGGAGGAGAAGGGATTAAAAGGGAAAGGGAGGAAAAGGGCGACGATTTTTAAGGGATGATCAAGACGGTGGTGTGAAAGGGGATGAGACTATATAAAGGTCCCTTGATTCGGTCTGGGATTGAAAAAGTTGATGGAAAAAAATTGTGTTTATCCTCGGCAATGCCAAGAGCCCGATTTCACCACTTGTCCTAACATCCAGAAAGGTTTCATGACACCAGATTAGCCATATAGAAACACGCCACAACAAAATTACGGAGGCAGCGATTACACATCAACGTAATGATCATAGTTTGAAATCCTCCCGTCGTCGAGCAGATATTCTGTCCCAACACCGATTAATACAGAAATATCGCTGCCTCGGTTAGGGTAGGGTAGATCCCATTCCAGCTTATCATACGAGCAGAGGCTCGAGTCCCGCCTTAGAGAATTTTTAACCACTTAGGCCACGGTTGCATGTGTTGTACTCACTTGCATATCAAATGGCAGGCGTGAATAGGTTGATTTTGGGACAGATGAAATATAAAACAATTAATGTATCGCCATTATCTTTAATTTGAAGATATATCTGTGAAACATGCGAATATGACCCACGCCAAATTACTGAAAATGTAGTCATTTGAGCGATTAAACGGTCAAGAACATACGGCCATACCGATGGTTACCATCGACAATACCGCCTTATCGAAGGTAATTATTCACTAAGTCGTAATTATCGGCACTGTTGCCCGTATTGACCGACCATAGATACCATAACGTAACTTGGGCGGAAATAGTGATCAGTCGACAGCTTGCGTCGGTGAGATTAATGCGGCCGATATTACAAACAATTGTTTTGGCGCGCGTGAGCATGTGGCCATATTGCACAACTCTACCTGGCCATTTTCCACCATACTCACGGCCTCCGATACAAATCAGTAAACCTCACGGTCTGCTCTGCTGTTGCTATGAAAAATGAAATAAGCTGCTCCCTTTCGGTAGGCAGTGGGAGTCGGTCGTTAGGGGCCAATTGTTGAGTGGAGCGAAGTGGCAGACCGACAGAAAGGAGCAAAGTGAATCGAGGGAGAGAACAGCGGTGGAGGAGTGACTGATGTCTTGGGAATGGAAGACGTATTTCCCGGTGCCCGACGAGGCGCGTCCAGAGAGATAAGGCCATTCATTCCGCAAGAGGCTAAAGAGATTTGTCGGACGGTTGAATGGAAAAGGGAATGGGGAAAGGGAGTGGGAAAAGGAGAGAGAGAATTAAGGGCTTCGGAGCATTCGTATATCACCACAAAAAACTAATAAAGGGGGCATTAATTAACGTCGTTTCAGAGAGAGAGATGAAGGACAGTAGTTGGCCCAACTGTGCTATAAATATGACGGGAGTCGAAAAAAAATATCACTGAGTTCCTTTAACTTCAAGAGGACCCACATCAATACAGATGGGAAGCATTACAATGACTAGTCCATGGGATTATGCGAATCTTTCTCGAGATAGCAAAAACATTTACCCCGAAACCGGAAAATGGTTGAAAAATGTAGCAAAATACGTCGACAGTGAATCACATTGTACTTCAGTTTTCTAACTCCGTCTACACTCACAACCTGTTCTCTTACACATAAATATCGATTTCTGTTATCTTAGCTTCAAAAATACCAAAGATATTACAACAATTAAATCTTCAATAAGCGACACTCAGCTGACACACTATATGCAAACATTGAAGTTTTTCATTCCTTCACTACGGCAACTATACGATTACTAACACTGAAGTTATCTATGGCCTTTATCATAGCAACTATTTCACCAGTTTTTATGGAAGATTTAGGCGTCCTTCAACAAATATTCATTTCGATTGCAAATAACACAAAGATTTAATTCTCCACAAAGTCAATCGTAAACTAAATAAGGACCACCGTGAACACACGCATCCAAAAACTTTAGCTCGCCACACAGAAGAGTAACAACGCCGCTATCAGGCTGATACAGGCATTACATCTCTGAGAATGTTATCAAAGTGAAATGGGGTATATCAAGACAATAACGTAACCAAACGCTTTTTTTTCTAGCTATGAGTACATTTTAATCCATTGAGAGGTAATTTTTAAAATATAGTTAGATGCTTATACCTATCATAATGCTGATTGAATAGAGTTGTTAAGATAGTTCTGAGGAGAAACCCTTTTAAACATAGAACTTACATCAATATCATTTGAAACTTTCGTCGTGTTTTGGCCTTGCAATTATTCGTTCAAAAAAATTAACAGGAAATAATATGGAATCATAATTCTCTCATTAGGAACCTAATTGAAATAATTCCCGAACCGCTGTTCATACTCCGCTGCTGTCTTTGGGTCGTCGACTCAGTAACGTGCCAGCTTGGTAATTCAAGGGTCGTAACCTCGGACCCAACCTAAGACGTGGCTGTAGATTTTAGGATCAAATTAAATAATGCTATGTTAATTTGGTAGTTGGAGTATTGACAACTCAAATACACTCGATTTACTTTCGTGTAGAAACTTGAACAAAGCACAAGAGTACAGCTTCAAACTTCATGACCCAGGACTTCGAGCATCATCTTATGAGGTAAAAAACGTACAACGTATCACCACATTGTGTTACATGAATACGCCACAATGTGGTGAAACGCGTCAAAAAATCTATGGGAGATCACTGTGTTTTTTATTAATCATGAGCATAACAGATCTCTTAAAAACAAACCGATAATGAAAGGGAGGGGGAAGAAATTAGTGGATGTGAGGGAAATGGATGTTTACTTAAAAACAGAAATGAGGTGGTGGTAATTAGCGAAGAGCATTTATCCAAATCTATACAACTTACGACAAGAGCCTAGATCACGCTAAAATTCGAATTATGGCGGTGAAGAGCACTGGGTGTGCAGAAACTGATCCGCTTAACCAGGGAGGATTGAAAAACCAAAATCCCGAGGGCATCGTTCACATATACTCCATGGTCTCGTTCCCGCCATGCTGGTCTCATTACGGAGCGTTTTAGAAAGACGGCGTGAAACACATGGACGGGGACACATGGACTTTTATCCACACTGACGGAAAAAAATAAATGAGGGGGACCGTCAGGGCTGCTTCCGATCCCAGGGTATTAAGCATCGGCTTCAAAAACGAATCACTTCGCTGGAAACGGTTTTTTTCTCTGTTATCCCTCCCCGCTTCTCCCACCTAAAGTTCCGCGCCGTTAAATCCCCTCTTTCCAAGGGCGATCCAGTCAACCATGCGCCTTCCCAGTCCTACTCTACCATTCTCTCTCCCCTTCTCACTCCTCTTCCCCCACCCTTCTTCCCACACCCCTCCCCCTCGTCCTTCCTCTCCTTTTATCGTCCCCACCTCTTCCTTATCTCGACTCTCCTCCCACTATCCCATTCTACACACAGACACACAAAGGAACATGGGAAGGTATACAACATTCTCCTCACTCCGTTCCTCCTCTCCAACCCCCACGCACACGATGCCCATCGGACAGTTTACAGCGCCCTCACGAAATTCGGAGGATTCCGAGCTCTTTTGACGCCCAAACACTTTTGCCATGGATTCGCCAGCTGCGATTCCAGCCACCGCTACCGTTCCAACCCGTTCCTGGTTTTATTTACATCGCAGAGTGAGAGGTTCCACCGATTTTGGTATGCCCTTTCGAGTCCGAAAAAAAATGTTTTAAGAATGAAGTCTTAATGGTAGTCCAAGCGACTTTTTTCTCTGCTCATAGTGGAAATTACTAAAATAACTTACATTTTAAAATTCAAGAAGTCTGAGAAGCATGAAGTCAACATTAAGTAATATTAACGACGCAATAAATTTTGTTCTCATAACTGACCTTGTAACCAATCAACAAGGAAATTCGCTCATAAATATTTATTTGAAACTTTGACGTAAACTGTTTGTATTACGCTCTAAGCTAAAAATCTACTCATAAACACAAGTTATATTCCAGTTCATGAAAAAATTGCCCAGCGTCACAACTTCATTTTTCTTAATGATTGAGAAAGCGTACAAAATACACAATGTTGCGTTCCTGGCGCGATATGTACGTTCACAATTTAATGTGACGCAAACGACAAAATGATATTCCACAGATAACTTAGATTCCATTTTTGGCAAAAAAATCCCAACGCTGAGCAAAAAGAGGACAATATTTTGATATCATTAGAAAAATGAGGTCTTTTACATTATAATGAGGCCAAATAAAAGGAATGAATAACTCGTTTTAATATTTATTTATGGTAAGATTAATGCATGCACTTAGGTCTCAGATCCTCGTATCTTAGAAAAAAACGTTAAGTCGGCTAGTTAACCTATGAATTCATACGTTCCACGAGCGATTTTCAGTTTCTCCTATTCACTTAACCGCCAACATATATTTGCAGGAGAGAAATTCTACGGCCGAATTAATTTCCTTATTCACTAATAGATTTTCTCACCATTAATAATGACGTTACCCACGCCAATACATCCCGCAAATGTCAGTTTTTTCTAAGAAAATACGTCTTGCATCCCAGGCACGAAAGCTGGACGGAAATTTATCCTCTTCATACTAAGAGAAGGCAGCAAGGTTATACACAATAAGCCGAAAGCGTTATTCTGGAGTGCGGGGAATATTGTAAATGGAAACTCACGTAAAAACCGAATGGATAACCCGATTGAGTCTCCATATAGAAACGACGCGCGGTTCTAAGAAACAGCTTATCACCCCGAGTCCTCCTTTTTCATTCATTTTCTAGCATTGACATCCTATCAATTCTTCACAAGTATACTAGCCCATTTGGTAGCTCTTACCTAATCTGTGGGTCCCCTAAATTTTAGCCAGGCTATTGAGTGTTTTTCTATCACTATCTTAAAGAAGCTCATTAAAGCTTGATGCCAGTTTTCTCATTGTCTCACACTGGAATAATTTTTGAATAAAATATATTTATCAGCGTTTCATAGCCTTTTTCTCATTCAATGGTTTTTCTTCAGGATTTTTGCAGTTTTTTTCTGTTCCATCACCTCCCGTTTACGCCGGAGCTATTGGCATATACTATCATCAGTTTTATTTTTATATTCGGCGTCAAAAGAGCATTTGTAATCCATTCCTCAAATATGCATATCGCGGACAGTGTAGCGACGCGCTGGGAACGAAACCCACCAGAAAGCTCTGCCTCCCATTTCTCTTTTCCCTCCAAATGACACGATTTCTAACGGGAGTCCCGGAACCAAATTCCACATCCCTTTACATCCGCACGCGAAGTGAACCCCTCGTTTCGGTGCGGAAATTGAGAATAAATAAATGAACACAAAAGGAGTTCAGGACTGGCTAACAATTAGCTTCCGGAAGTGGGTTGAGGTCGTTGGAGCCATTACAAGCACTAGATTTATGAATGACCGCAAGCTTCAAGGAAGCCAAAAGCGTAATCCAGCGTGCCTACTCGATTAATTCTAGATTCGGGTCCATCAAGTCAAATCGTGATGTATTCTTATCATAGTGGAGGCAATGGTAGAGCTACAGACGTGAAAACGTCATCATCAGGCGGCAGATATCGCAACGTCTTAACCCGGATCGGAAGTAAATCTTATTTCTTTGTGGAAAACAGCACGTACTATTTCCTAATTTTGTATATACAAATTCCACTCGATTTCGTACGAATCTCCGGATTTTATAAACCACAGATATTCAAACACATTTAAATCCAGTTTAAGGATATTATTTTATCCCATAGAAGCATTAGTCTAAACAAATGTAATGCAGTGGCAGTCAGTCTTTTAGTTTAATGAGAAGTACGGTATTGTGTTGCGCAAACAGATATTGAGGAGCAGTGAAAGCCTACGATCACGCTATGGCTTTAAATCAGGTTTCAACGGATAATTCATAGCAAGGCATTCATACCTAAATTTTTTCATTCCATAAAAATTGAATAAATACGGAAAATATATGTAAATTTCCATTTGATAAATTTTCAATATTATGTCCTGGGCTTCAAAACGTACCCTCTGTCCTGTGTGCGCACAAAGACTGGTATACACGCATCAAAATTTCGTACGATAAAATGAACTGTCCTTTTCTCCATTTCTACAATTATACATTAGGGTGGTTCGAAAAAAGGCTTTTCTCGCAAATCGTTTCCCGAGGGGTGCCAAACCTAATCATTTGCTATGACTAGGAGGTACCTGCAAGATCATTGCGTAAGGTTGAGGCTTTCCACTCTAACCTGACAAAAAAATGAGTTTTTACGCACATTTTCAGGAATTATCGACTTTTTCATGGTTTTTCCTCAATATTTCTCGAAATATTTTTTAAAATGTTTACTCTCACTAGTATAGGTAGAAAATAGTTTATTCGGCACATTTTAGTTAGTATTTATGGAATATGTGATGTCAAAATTTTGTTTCAGAGTATTTAAGGTCGATTTTTCACTCATTTTTAAGCATTTTTCATGAGTTTTCGAAATTCTGCCAAAATTGTGTTTTTTATCAAAATACAGTCTACTACCTCTTGATTGTTCTCTTTTAAAGCAGCTTCAATAATAAATTTGGACCGTTAAAATCCATAGATTGGGAAAAAATCGTCAATAGAAAATATAAGGCCACTTTTTCGTTTATGGTTAAATTCATTAAAGTCGCGCGCATACTTATATGGTCATATACTGAAACGCACCATTCGATCATCAAACTAACCTTAATTACCGACAGCAATTAGCTGTAATAATTCAAGGCAGAATTCAAGTAAAAAGTTTCATAAATTTATAAAAATTCATCAACTGCGATTGATACGATGGCGTGAAACTGCGTACCATGCGTGGCTATGGTGAATATTAAAGGGATCAATTTCGACGGTGGCCTTATATTTTCTATTGACGATTTTTTCCCAATCTATGGATTTAAACGGTCCAAATTTATTATTGAAGCTGCTTTAAAAGAGAACAATCAAGAGGTAGTAGACTGTATTTTGATAAAAAACACATTTTTGGCAGAATTTCGAAAACTCATGAAAAATGCTTAAAAATGATGAAAAATCGACCTTAAATACTCTGAAACAAAATTTTGACATCACATATTCCATAAATACTAACTAAAATGTGTCGAATAAACTATTTTCTACCTATACTAGTGATAGTAAACATTTTTAAAAATATTTCGAGAAATATTGAGGAAAAACCATGAAAAAGTCGATAATTCCTGAAAATGTGCGTAAAAACTCATTTTTTTGTCAGGTTAGAGTGGAAAGCCTCAACCTTACGCAATGATCTTGCAGGTACTTTCTAGTCATAGCAAATGATTAGGTTTGGCACCCCTCGGGAAACGATTTGTGAGAAAAGCCTTTTTTCGAACCACTCTATTATACATAACTTCTACGATGAGAAATTCAGACACTCTGCGCATTACTTTTCGCGTTCACTAATTACGTCTAAAGCTGAATGCATTCTGCAGGATAAGCAAATACCTCTGGAAACATTGAACATGGCTGCGATGCATGGCAGGAAAAAGCCATGCAAAAGGGCAGTAATTGGGAAAAAACGTCAATAAGAGCGTGTTATCATTGTATCCAAGTGGCATACATGTCCTACCTGCTACGGTTGGTAGTGATGGATTCTTCCGCTCTGCTTATCTTTCTCAAAACGACGAAATTGTAACGCTTCTTCTCTCCTCTACTCAGCATACAATCCTACCCCTTTTCCCCATTTGTCCAATGTGCCTACTTACACTTTTCTTTCCTCTTCCCACATTGCCTTGTATTCCACCCTCAATAATACTGTTAAACACCATTTAATCTCTAATTATCTGACAAATAATGAGAGTAAAGCAAGGTCAAGTAGAAAATTACTGATAACGTGAGCTTCATGGGGACACGGAGGATACAAATTAACCACACACGACACATCTGAAACAGGTAAAAAGGCAAGGCACGGGAGATAATCTATCGAAAAAGAGATGGAATAATTCTTTTTTCCCACGCCTAACATATGACAGTGGCAAAAACTGAGGGAGAGACCTGTCTATCAAAACATATACCACTTTCAATCTTTCCCTATTTCCCCGCCTCTTCATAGCTGGTGGATCCCTGCCATACGCCACCTGCGGCTGCTCGCGGGTAAGTACCTAGATCTATATTAAGAATGTACTCCTGTCTAATAGGCTTCATGTCTCACCCTTTTCCTGCTCCCCTAGCAATGACAGTCTACAGCATCCCCTCGCCTCTAATTATCTTACGGGTATTTGTCAAAGATATCGAAAGAGAATATTACACAACTTTATATTCGCACGAAATTCACAACTCGTTTCGATGTCCACTCACATCATCATCAACATCGCCCTTGTACTTGTAATCAGAAAAATAATGTCCATAAACCTTTGCGCAAAAAAAATTATCAGCCCCGTATGCACAGACTTCTTTTATTAACTTCACGCTCCGTCACATAAGCAGCCACACAATGAGCGCCACTGCACATTCCACAATCCAGCATTTTGCTTAAGCAGCGGAGAGACTCACAGCATCCTACAGCTCTTCTCCGGGGACTGGGTCGAGGATACGAAAACTCCTTAAAGACTTTTTTTCCCCAGAAAGGCATAGAAGCTAAGCAGAGCCGCTCGGGTGAAATACTTATACGTTTTTTTCTTCCCATTTCCACCGCACAAGAGTTTCCACCAGGAGTAAAATACAGCTGGGAAGAGCAACAAAAGAGGGGAGGAGTGGTGCCGGGGAGAGGATGAGGAATGAGAAGAGGAGTAAACCTCATATGTGCGCGCGCGAGCGGAGAATTCCAGCTTCCACTTCAGCCCGGAAATATTTTTCCCCCCTTCCTCCTCCTACGAAAAGTATAATACTAATAAAAGAGGAAGAAACACGGAAAGAAGGCCGGTTGCTGCAGCTCTCTTCCACTCACTTATCATACTAAGCGCACCGCCGCGGGCCAAGTTTGCCAGGCATTCGATGTTCCCACCATCGCAACCGGCAGAAAATGGTACAGGGGGTGGGGGGGAAGGGGAAGAAACACAGAAAGGAGGAACATGGGGAAACACCCAACTACTCCCAAACTCAAAATCCTTCCCATAAGGCCTCACTTATTTTGCATCGCAATACTTATTGCCATTTATCTCACTGCTTGAATTCATCATGTTTTACTACGTGAAATTAAAAAGTCATGTAACATATCTTGTCTCAGAGGAGAAAAATCAAGAGCACAATAATTTTCTCCTAATTTTTATTGATTTCATCATGACAACATCGGAAATATTAATTTTAAATTTCGTAAAGATGCACATTACGATATTATGTTAGTGTTTATAATTTTAATAGTTTTTCCCCTGGTTATCATTTTCATGTTTTTGCAGGTGAATTAAAACAATGTTAAACAACTGATTTATGTGCATTTTTCTCCACAGGAGCAAGGCTCCGAGGAACCTAAATCTATTAATAATTAATACCTAATAAACTCAATCTTTCCCATTCCCAGAACTCTTCTGTATTTTCCTCTATTGTTCCGCCAAGTGCAACCACCCTTGCGCGATAACAAAACACAATCCTTTAAGAGCCAGACGCGCACAATTCCACTCAAGGTCTTTTGAGCTGCCTAATATTTGAATGGCAAAAACCACATCTGGGGTAAAAAACATATGCAAGTGCGTCCCACATATTGCATGTATTTCAAATGGAACGGCAAAATATGACGATGAATCGAAAGTATCATGGTATCGTGAGAAATCACAAATTATTGCGAAACAATAGATCGAATATTGCGGCGCCATGTATTATATACCCCACAGGATTAATAACCCAATGGGTGATCTCCGCCTTATCGCATACTGGAGTTAACCAAGACTAAGAGATCCAGCCAACTTAACCACGGCCATCATCTCCCACTCCTATCTCTGCACTCCCAATTATTTCCCATTTTTTCCCCGTCGACCCACCTATCACACAGCCTTGCGCGGCTTGCACAGTAATTCGTAGACCCAAATTAAGATTCACGTGATAGCGACGACTCATTCATTAGACGATAATTGAATGCCGCCCCTAAAAACACCATCCATTCGACGTTAACGTGCGAAGGCAAAGTCCCATCGACCCTATCCAATTCATCGACCTCACCTTAATACATCAGCAATGTCGCGCATATTGAAAATACCATGTATTCATCCACAACGTCCATGCCATGGAGGTGAAATAAATCGCCTTCACGAGCGATAATCACAGGGTCATCAATATCATCCTAGAGCTAAGCGAATGCTTCGACTCGAATCAGACTTAGTTCGATTCGATTTGCTTGCGAATTGGGATGCTAAAATAAACCGAATTATTCGAAATATTCGAATCTGATAGATTCGTCTTCAAATCGCTACATGAATTTAAACATGGAGCTAATTCCCAAATGGCGTGCCGTCCGTCTAGAGGATTTTTCCTCACGCAAAACGAAAATTTAAACGACCGCATGTTATTCTGTGCTTTT
Source organism: Ceriagrion tenellum (assembly GCA_963169105.1). Lineage (NCBI taxonomy): Eukaryota > Metazoa > Arthropoda > Insecta > Odonata > Coenagrionidae > Ceriagrion > Ceriagrion tenellum. Next base: position 115,232,205 of record OY720635.1, on the reverse strand, counting down.
ATTTGTGCGACTATAGATGTATAAGCTAATGTAAGGCCCTGAAATATTTTGAAAATCTTTATTACTTTAACTCTTCATCAGCTTTGGCATTTTATTTAGATTCGAATTCGATTCGCAAGCGAATTTTTGGGTGATTTGATTCGCTATTAAAATTAAAAAAGAATCGTTTCGATTCGATAATTTTTTGGGAGATTCGATTCGAAATGAAAATCCCTGACTCGCACAGCACTATATCATCCATATCACTGCGTCAACGATAGTTATCGACGCCCACCATTTCTATTCACTCCAATTTTTAATATCGATTTTCGGAATAATATGAAGAAAAAAGTATCGAATCGGCATTCATGTACACCCAGAAACACCCAGTAATAAGTCGGCAGAAGTGAGAGGGTTGAGTTTGGCGAAGAAAGCGTGGTAAAGAGCGCAGATTCTGTGGGTATTGTGAAAGGAAGAGGAATCAGATAGAGGTAGTATGTGTTTGAGCCGGTTGAGCTCATGGGCGCGAGGTTTCGCGTGCGGGAGAGAAGAGAGAATCTACACCCTCGGGGAAGGAGTAAAAACTCTAGAAGGTCCAAAAATAAAACGGAAACAAAAAAGAGCAGTGGGTAAGATGAAATCCCGGCCTCTCCCCGCTTACCGAATCTCGTCGGTGGCGCAAATAAGACGGCACGAAATTATTATTCCGAAAGCGGTGAGGCGAAAGAAAAAAATCATACACACTCGGAATGATTTTTCTCTTCGTATTCCCCACCACCATCTTGCAATCCGGCTTTTGGAGAGGAGAAAAAAGTCGGTACGAGAGAAAAAAATAAACGTTATGAAAGAAAAGGAGGAAAGCTTACGGGGCCAAACATGAAAACGCCTGGTCATGTGCTGACACGGTGCGTTCCAGAGGAAAAACTGAGCATGGTAAACAGGGTAATGATGTCAATTTCTCATGGCACACGGTAAAAGAAAGAACGAGGAGACTGGCATAATTACCATAAAAAAAGCAATATCGATTAAACCGTTCAGATGAGAGTCAGAGACCGAAAAGTGGAAACAAATCGGCAAACAAACGCCGCGCCATAAGTGAACTCCCTGGATGATTACCGAAAAGGAAAAATCTCCCACCTTCGCTTTTGATTTGAGCACAATAACGATGAACTTCCACGTTTCCACCTCTCTTTCGTCGAAAAATCAATAATAAAATACGAAACATTGCCGTTACAGGTTTTCCAAATATTTAGCCTGCGCGGTTTTAGGAGCTGTAACTTAAAAGCGTATCATTGAACTACAAACGTACCCATGCTTCGTCACTGAGGAGCACTTACATTTCCTGGGGATGCTTTAGATATTGACTTCGGCTCTATGCCAGTTTATGGCCATTATGCCTCACTTGATAGTGGCGGGATATTTATCCACTATCCGGTCGTTTATATTTTTCTCGAATATTCGCTATTTTTCTTGATAGATCTACCACTATCTATTTTTCTACCAGGTATTTTATAGGTACTACTAGTTTCGACGCATCATCACATTATATATAGGTACCTACAGGGTGGGTGAATAAAATGAATTAGCACATAGTTTAGCCTGAAAACATCGAACATATTTAAATATATCGCACCATCAGACCTTAGGCCCTAATCCTAAGGCACAAGCAAGATCTATAACCGAAGCCGTTTGATTTGCACATATTCAATTGACGGAAACTTAAGAAAATGTTCAAGAGGATAAATATAAGCGGTACTTCAGCTAATTTTTGACTGAACTTGGAAGTCGGAAGCATGGACCATTGGAAAAGCTGACCAGAAAACATTAGAAGCCTTCGAAACATGGTATTGGAGAATGATACTGAAGATAAAATAGACGGACAAAATAAGGAATAATGAAGTGTACAGAGGAGTAGAAAAGGAAAGGACCATATGGAATACCATACAGAAATAAAGAACAAAATGGAATGGACACACCCTGAAGGACAATGGGTTTGTGAAGAATATAATTGAAGACAAATTAGAGGGAAAAGTCCCCAGAGGAAGACACAGGAATAAGCTCCTGGACCAAATAAAGAGGAAAAAGCATAAGAAGAGATACAAGGAGGTAAGGGAACTAGAATTAGATAGGGAAGGGAGGAGGACAGCAGTAAGCCAATCTTAGGACTGAACAACCAATGAAATGATATACACCAGTCGTCGAGCCCAAAAGCGGCCACAAGAAGTAAATACCTACGAAGCAAGTAAAACTAGAGCGGTGTAAAAACGAAAGGACGCTTCGGAGCAAAAAATATATGAATAAAGAACGAGACACCACTTCCAGTGCAGGGGGAAAGAGCGGGATGAGTTGAAACGAGGCGAGGCCGAAAATTACGGCGAGACGCAAATACGCGACGCACGCGCGCCATCGCGTAGGTCGGTGGCGCAGGTGATCGACGGGGCCCGATACATACATTTTGCGAGGGATGGTTTAAAGTGCGCCCGGTCATCCGGGGAGATATTAAGCCCATGGGAAAGGGGAGAGAGAGAAAAAAATTAAGGGATATCGGGGAGGCATTTTTCGAAGGAGAGATGCGAGATACGTAAATATGAGTAAAGAGTTAGAACCGCTCACGCATGCATATTCGCACGGCGCCTCCCTCCTCCCCACGTCCCCCCGGAGAAAATTGGACGCGAAAGGGATGTAGAGATGGGGTGAGGAGGAGGAGGTACATAGGACGTCAAATCTTTAACGTGCCCGTTTATATGGCAGGCGAAGCGGAATAGTAGTTTTTTCGGAAGCGGAGAAGATACGGATGAAAGAAAATTGTGAAGGCTTGCGATTCTATGTCATTGCGTCCATTAGTGACGCAAAATTGATGACTTGAGAACAGTGAAGGCCCAGCAGAGAAAAACGCCGTGGTATTCAAAATTACCCTTTTTGCCACTACTCACGTGTTAATAAAGCTATTACACGGTTCAAAGCCTGAAGCAAAAATAAAAGGAAAAGTCCTCAAAGGGAAATTCAGGAATTATGGACTAAATAAAGAGAAAAGTACATAGGAAGAGGTAATAGGGAGTCAGAGACCTAGCATTTGATAGTGAAGGGCTGCAGTCAACTAATCGAATGACAAATCAAACACAAACGAACGGATCAGCGACTAGTTCCCTATCATAATGGATGCCATATTCGAATTAAACGTTTTCTTCGCAGCAGCTGTGGGAAGCATGAATAACATATTGCATTAAAATGATGAAATAAATTGTTTTTAATTAAATATCTGAGAAATTAAAAAATACCTGAGTAAGTAATTAATGTAACTCATTTTTTTCACGCTGTGTTTAAAACACCTTCACAATGGAAGGTTTTTTGCGATTTTGAAAAAGTTGCTGTAGTGACAATATGATTATTTATTAAATATAGTTGAGAAAATGTACAAACTATACACTTTTAAATTTAGACGAGATCTAGGTGATAGAAATGCCTCATTTCTTTAAATGATACCCATCTGGAGTGCATACATGTACCATTTCCCATGTGAAAGGATCGGTATTTTTCGTCAAAAATCTTGCTGAGTACTTCGGTAATGGGCTGTTATCTCAATTTCTTGGGAAGGGTAAGATATTTTTCTTTAAAATGAGACCAAATTCATTGGTTTCTAGTTGAATTGGTATTTCGCTCAAACTAGCTTAAGTTATAATGCACCGTCTGACCAAAGATGCTATATCGCCATTTATGAACAACATGGAAATCAACCCCGCGTACTTAGGATTGTCAAAGCGCCGATTTACCAACCAGACTTCAAAACCTATAAAAAAAATCTACGGAAGGTATAAAACTTAATTCAGTAACAACATTATCATAAATTCCAAAGTATATCCACAATGAGATGAAGAAAATAGCATTAAAAACCATTGTTGAGAGGAAATAAGCAACTCCTCATTTAATGTATCTCCCATTGTAAACTATATAATGCATCAGATAAGGGATTGATTGACAGCTTACGAGAAGTTTGGTACAACAAAAACTCCAAGTTTGGAAACATATTTGATAATAAGTAACACCCACTAATATATTATTCCCAAAGGAAGAATCATAATGCTATGCTTTGGCTATGCAATATTTGATAATAAGTAACACCCACTAATATATTATTTTATTATTCCCAAAGGAAGAATCATAATGCTATGCTTTGGGGCCATACTTTTGAATATAATCCACTTCAAATGATTCCCCCGAATCAGTAGTGCAGCTTGGGAATACTCCTGTTGATTACGGTAACACGAGCCACTAAAAGCATATCGCAGGTAGTAAAAACACATTTAAACCACAGGTAGGATACTGCGCTCGCTGAATTTTGAAATTTTATTAAATTAATTTTGCTTCAAATAACCGTATCAATTCTGGTCTATTGTATCATGGCGCAGTAAATAATTGGGATACGACGCATTGGAATGTGGGTGTGCTTAATACAAACGCTGTAAAAACTGTTACCGGAGACTTTTTCTCCAATTCCAACATCCTCTGTCGCAATTAACATCATTTATCCATAAAATTTCAATGCATACAAAGTTCTCGGCACATTAATATTAATTATGGTGTCACGTTCGAGTTCAGAGAGGGATTTTAATTATTTATTGAATAATCGATATATCATCAAAATCACATTTGGATGTTCATAAAATTCGATGATAAAGGTAAAAACTGAGGCACACTGCCGTTCCGGTATACATGAGAGAATAACAGCAGAACAACGAAAACGTTTGTAGTCGATTTCATTGAAGGGTGTAAAGTAGTAATATAATTTCCCTGAATTAAATTCCAAATAAAAATCGATCAATTGAATAACGTTAAAAAGAAACAAAACAATTTTAACAAAGTCTCATTTGGAAAAAGAGTTTAGCAGAAAAACAGCAGTAAACGAACGAAAAATACGGCAGGCATGAGGGTAAATCGCTTTTTCGATAAAATCGCACTGATCATGTGAATGATTTCCAATAAAAAATTACTTAAATCGACCGAAGCAGAAAGTGAAAAGAAAATTATAATTTTCCAAAAGAGCAGAACGCTGTACTTCCTTGAGTGCATTCCTTGAATATTCAAAAACATGATTTAAGTAGTCTGAGCGAAATATCATTTCACCAAGAAATCAATGAATTTAGTCTCATTATAAATAAAAACATCTTACCCTTCTATTGATACCTATTTATCAGCTCCTCACCCAACTACTTTCCAATATTTTGAATGAAAAACACCGACCCTTTTACATGGGAAATGGTAAGTGTAAGCTCCAAGCACTCCAAGGAGACATTATTGTAAAAAAAAGGAAATTCTAACACCTATATCTCGTCAAAAAATTAACAGTGTGTAGTTAGTAAGTTTTTTTGACTTTTTTTTAATAAATCCTTTTGTCATCGCAGTAAGTTTTTCAGGATCACAAAAACCATTAGTTGTAAAGGAGTTTTAAACGTACTGCGTAAAAAATGAGTCAAATTGAAGACTTATAGAGATATATTTACTTAATTAATTAGATTTTTAGTCTCGTAAGAGTAGTTAATTTCAGTATTAATTATGCAATACTTAATTCATGCTTCCTACAGCAAAGGCGGGCGAGGAACCCGGTATCAGCCCATATGACGCCAATTTCTTACTGCAGCCGAATAACATCCCATTTCGCATCAGAATACTCGGCCTGCTTACCAAAGAATAGACGAAATTTTCGAGATGCAGCCAATCACATCGCATTCCGCATCGCAATATCCAGAAAATCACACTATAAAATAAATACATTAGATATGCCAGCCGATGGATCCACACAACTCCACTCGTTCATTCACTGCTTTCTATGGCTGCCAAACCACGCTCCGCTTCCTCCCATTCTCACATTTGTCGATCTTTGTCAAGATAGCGACTCAACCTCTCATCCATCTCCCGAGGGCTACAGTTCGTAGCCATCCGTCTCTGCAAGGCATTCGCACGCGCGTTCGTTGTCTTCCTCAGTACCCGAGTGTTTCGCCTTCCCCGTTAAATCCCCAACGCACCCTCGCCATTGGCACGCCCTTGGCCTTTCCTTTCCTCCATTGGGTCGAAATCCCAACCGCCCCAATTGCCAAGTCGACGAGAAACCCTACGGAAGAAATCGGAGTGAGGTCTCCGTGAAGAGATGAATGGGCGAGCTCCGCGCGACGAATTAATCGATCCACACGCAAAACCTTAGAGACGGAAATTTTCCGGAAAAAAGAATGCTGAACTAAAAAAATACGACTTCCACCCTTAATCTATCACGAATTCTAGCGCTAGAGCTTTCATTAGAAAGGAAGCGTTCACGCAAAGCCAAGAAACAAAGAAAAGTAATATTGACTTCACTTCTATTTCCTGGTCTCTCCACAAAATTTCAAGCTTGAAAAAAATCGCGGCCACAGAAAACTTCATTAACAGTCAGTCAGTCCACAATATGAAGGACTAATAATGCTGATTGATAATATAGGATTAATAATGTTGTGATCTAATGCAAATAATGTCACAAAGCGTTTTGGGGACTGATACTTAAAGTGGTTGAACTAACAAAGGGTGCTCTCTAATCTTAAGGCCTGAGTAAATATGCCTATACGAAAACAAGTTCGTTTAACAATGTAGACATTAGATGATATTGGCCCAAGTGGCATAAGAATTTTTTAAGGGCTTTCCGAGGCATAAATTTGGACGCCTGAATCGTTTTGGTTATGACGTTTCTCATGAGACGCATAGCACTAGATATCATGTTCTTTTTGGTTTTCCCCTCGAGAAATTTTATATCAAATCGTTCCACTTTTAGATTCTCATATTATTACCATAATGCGTGGATAGGAGTCCAATCACCAACAAATTATAATATTTGATACTTAAAATAGAAAAAAAATTAATCAAATCATACACAGTTGCAAATACAAAAAATCGAATGAGAGAAATTGGCCCGAGACCAAAAGCTGCAAATGTGAAAAAAGCACCTTCATAATGTAAGAAAAAATTAACCTCACACCTGACTATCACAGAAACGCTACGTCAATCTCAGGCAAATTTTACGCCGTAAATGTGAATTTTTAATGCAATTTAGGAAAATCCCCGATGAATATGATTTCCATTCATTAAGTGATTAATTTTAGGGCTAAGGTCAATTTATAAATTTCCATCTCACCCTGCTCTATTTATGCACATTTATATGCTCGCCATAAAAGTAATTATATCAAACAACATCCTAAAAAAAAAAAAAACTAGTAAGTGATATGACCAAAGTAACAGACAGGGAGAGAAGGCGCCAGTAGTTCAAAAATAGGAAGAATGATAAGATGAGAAATTCATTAAATCGCTGCACCAAAGGTCTCATACGTTCCGCCCTTTCATCTCTTCAATCTCTTTGTCCTTTGTCTGATTTTCATTCTCCACCTCTTCACGCACCATTCTCATTTGCCTAGCCTCCCAGCACTACCCCCGTCTCAAACTCCCACTCACCCCCTCTCTCTTTCACTAGACGCGGCCAAATTCCCCGGACCCGGCTAACTACATCGACACAAACATCTCTCTTCCTCCCTCCTTACTTCCGACATCCACAACAACTCCACTCATTCTCATCAGCAGCTCTCGACACTCCGCGCGTGTTTCTATTCCACGCCATTGATTCCCATCCTATCCCATTCAAGGGGAATGCTAAAAGCGCAAGCCAAAACAGCCAGGCTCCGATCCGCCATAGGAAGAGAGCGAAAGGTGGAAATAAGGAGAGAGGAAGCGGATGAGGATAAAGAGCGAGAGAGGGAGGATGACCGTGGAGGAGAGAGAGGACGCGATGCGGTGGAAATAAAAAAAGGATATGCTCAGCAAATATGATGGAAGGGTGAAAAACAGAAAGCAGGTCAAAAAAAATGAACTACAGAACGCCGCTCGGATAAAAAGACCACGGCCTGTTTCGGTGGAAAAGATCAAAGTAGAATAAAAACGCGAGAGGTGGGCAAAAATTTACCAGAAACACGGGTGAGATATATAAAACCCGTCGAAGGGCCCATTCTGCCCGAGCTAACGGTATGGCCCCGGCTGAATTAATTAGCGGGATTGATATGGGTCCCCAGATAAACACGCACTTAATCGAGTTCGGAATTGAGAGAAGGAATTCGGTATTGAAAACATAGTCCGACACGACGGGATATACGAGTTTCCATCGCAACGATGGAACGGCACACAAGTGTGTTTGCTTTCCACGTACCTAAAGTCTGGGAAATAATAGATGCACGTGTACCAGCTCTCAACATCGATCACTGAAGTTCCGAACTAGAAATTAGCACTTTTTGAATCACTCCATTCACGACAGTAGTTTTATATATCACGAAGAGTGATTACATCCCAGATCAACATGACCAACTGAGGTATATTCAATTTTTTTAAAGGCATTGCAGCACAAGACTCGTTACAAAAATACTTCCTAAGTAAGTTATTCTTAGTCCACAGAGATACATTTTACGCGCTTAAATGAATAGAATTTCATTAAGTATGCTGAAGCTTGAAGACTTAAGAAATGATATTAGAAAAAAAGTCTAGGTATTTCAATGCTGGCTCGTCAATTCTCATTGCATATTTCTCGAATCAATACATGAAATGATATATAGAAACTAAACGTCAGTTGATTTATCAACTATGTAACCTTCATAAAACAAACTGGAAATTTGGCATTCCCCGGTTCAATAACACTACAGAAAAATTCAGCAGTAACTCCATCAAAATCCCATTTTCCGATTGCATCTGTTATTGACCACCAGGCATACACTATCGTCCATTACATCAGAGAATTTTTAGATTGTTCAAGAAAAACACTGCATGCTTTTTGTTAAAATCAAAATACCTCAGCCGTAGTCGAAAAACCGCTAAAATTTCACAAAGAGACCAAAATAAATCCAAATATACAAATTGAACTACATATTTCAGAAGCGAAAATCGATTCTGTTCACTCAAAGACCTTAACATGGAGGACGATGCACGGGGATTGAGCACTCGATATTCACTGTCGACAAGAATTTACCGGGAATAGAAATAAATGTTTAGCATAAATACTATTGTTACCAGATTTGTAAAGGTGAACAATGAACGATTCGTGCTCAGTAAAGGCAATAGCTGCATTTCATTTTTGGAGAACATCAAGATAAGGTACAAGGTCTGTAAAGGACTTTTAATAACCTTGGATAAGGTATGAGTATAAATTTCTTTGAAGGAAAAAGTGGAATAACTGCTAAAGGAAAAAAGGATGGCAGCGAAATCTCGAACGAGAAAATTGTGTAAATGTTCCAAATACAGCCTATTTTTCTTGACTCACTCGGCTTAAAAAAATAAGAGAGCTATCAGCGTTGGAATTATGACATGAAACCTAATTCTCCACATAATTCATCTACAAGCAAATTTGAGCCTAGTGATATTTCGAAACTCAAAAGGGCGCGAAATTTCACGAAGAGTCGTGCGGGAAGATTTCGGGCCTTAGTAATTTTTGCCGCGGAACACTTATAACCATAACCTATGGAAATATTTCTCATTATTATTTTTATTAATTAAAAATAGATACGTTACACGATTACATTATTATTATCATAAAAATATGGTTTATCCAAACCTCAAATTTCCATCAGGACAAACCGTATTGGCGTTGAAAACGTTTAAAGACACCAATTAAGAACTAAGCAGGCAAGATCATTTGTATTCACCCAGATTTTACCATGGCAAATGATATATTTAAAGCGTCTCACTGTATGTAGCCACTTCAGCATCCCAACCAAGACTTCGCCGATTTCTGCAAATAATCGAATCGATTACAATATTAATCATCTAGTGATGTCCCCTTTTCGCACAATTGATTACACTTATGCATTCTGCTTAGCTGCTTCAGCTCCGGAAGTGGGACTAGTGGGAGAAAAACCTTCCCAATACAACCTTCCAACACAACTTAATCAACTAACCTCTCATTTAAAAGGCCCCGGGTTCAATTCCAACAATAAATGGAGATTTTACGGGGTAAATATGCGAGTAATTTGGAGAATACTACAGAAGTGTAATTAATTAGATGGGATATTAAATCGTGAACCAATTGCATCCTACTATGATTAATTCCCCCACTGGGTTCTCCACCCTTTACCACCAATTCCATTTACCTTTTACCCACTTATCCTTTGGGGTGTAAAAACAAATATGGCTACCGGTAGTTTGTCCTAATTACCGAACAACGACCTATTATGCACGCAACATACGAAGAACGATGCGCTGAGTCTGGGGACAAGAAAATAAAAAAGACAAAGTTGGAGATTAGGATCTATTAGTGAGAGGGGGCGTCAAATTTACACGAGGAAAAATTAAAAGACCCACTACCCTTGGCGTCCTGCGCCATCTGCTCCAAATTCGGAGACAGACAGACAGACAGAGAATGAGCACTTCCGCTGCTCTTAATTCTTACTTTCGGTTCCCATTCCCCCTCCCTTACCCAGCATTCAACCGAAAAACCGCCCGCCTATTCCCCATCGGCCCAAAGGAGCTCCGAGAACCGTCCCCACGACTAGTACGGCAGACCGCATTGCCCTTTCCTCCCGACGACCAACCAAATTAAAGCGACGGCCGCGTTAATTACGCCCGCTTCCTCCCACACGCCCACCCGCCAAACACCCCTCTTTATTCCAGCCTCCCTCCCCACATTTCCCTCCCCGCCAAGTTAGGTCCCCTCATCCCACCCCACAAACACCCGCGTAACCCGCCGAAAAGTTTCGCGGTTCCAGGGCGAGACGAGAAACAAGGTTAGTAGTGAGCAAGAGATGTTTAAAATGCTTGCCGAGAAAGGGCTTTGGGCGATAGGGCGGAGAGATTATAAAGCCGTTCCTACATCGTATTCCCCATACTGTTAAAAGACTAGAGAGGAGGGGAGGTAAGTTAATTTAGGGGGTTAATTGGATCAAACAAGTTTAAATGAACGAGCTTGTGGTGTGGAAATAATTTCCAATGACATTATGAAACACGACGAAAATATGTCGCGATGGATTAGGAAGAGGGAGGACATCAGAAAATACTAAAGAGACACAACTTACATCGTAAAACACCTACTGACGAATGAAAATCATACAGTGGAATTCGATGCATCATTTAAAACATCGTTTCCCTGAAAATATTTACCAGAATCATTTTCCCTAAATCCACACGCAAGTGGAAAATTAAAGTGATCATTAGCTAAGACGTATCTGGCTCTCCTTCATGAAATATTTTCCACTGCGACACAAAGAAAAAATTAATCTTTGAAAACTCCACAAAAAATGTACTCTCATGACCGGTTTTGTAACAGAGTTAATATTTTAAGGTGACAAACAAACCAACTTGTTTTATCCCAAACTTTTATTGAAACCGGCTTACGCATTTTGCCTTCCATTTGTAATAGCTGAGACGTTAGTGAGCCCATAACAAAATATTTTTACAGCACGAAACCAAAAACTAAGCAATCTAGGATTCGAACATAGAATACTCAATATAACTCACTTTTTCAACCCTCATTAGGCGTTAAATTATTTTTAGAATTTCTGCGAAGAGAAATTAATTCGCTCCCATCCACATCTTGTCTGAAAGTTGTAAGTACTGAAAAGACTACGCTATATAGAGTTGTATTGCGGAGCGACGATGTCTTTATTATGGACATTCTTACTTTCACAAGAAGTCACATCACACTCAGTTCGTTCTCAAGAACTTCTTGCAAGAAAAAAGTTAAAAACAAGACGGTAACAAACATTTTCATCGAGAAAGCTGAACATACTGTTCTGCACCTGTTGACCTGCGTTGCTTCGAGAGAGGATATAAAGTTAAAAAGAGTCCCTGCAATACCACGGAAAAGAGACGACGAAGATATCACGATGCTTTTAATAGCAACGTTGAATAGTAACTTAATATCCGAGAGCCTAGGTGGTGTTCCGAGAAAAAAAGAGCATTCTTCAGAGCTTCCTTCTACAGATGACATATCCTACTTCGGTCGTACAATAATTCAACAATGCTCGCCCGGACTCGAAAGAGACTTCCGTTCCCATGTAACCACGCTCCCTGTAAAAAAAAGACGCGAATCGGATGCAAGAAAAATAGAGCCTGCAGAGTAAACTCATATGGAAACGGAAGGAGGCAATTTCACACTGTAAGCAAGGTATTTCTATTCATCACTACGAGAAAAATGATACGGCTCAGAGAACACTCGGGGAGCTTCTATTTATCCACTGGCGCCTTTCAAATGGAACTCTTTATCTCTCTTATCAACGGATTTATTTCAACGAGGGGAAGTCAATATTGGAATAGAATGAAAAAAGATACAACTATCCGTTATTCAATAATAACACTCCACTCGTTTTCGCATCGAGTCTTGATATATTTGGTTTATACCAGACTCTCCTTGGGGGAATTCTTCGCGAAAAGTAATAGTACAAAATAAGTATATAAAAAAGTAAATAATGGCCTAATGGAAAAAAATGTACGAGGGACCTAAACAAATCAAAAAATCTTATTAGGAGCGGAAGATTACGGGAGACGAAACAATAGATACGCAACACGGAGGTTCTCTAGACCACGCGCGCTAATATGCTGATCATGACCCCGCACTTTTCTTTGCATCATATTTCGTTAATTATTCCGCCAAAATAGTTTGGCTAAGTTATTTATTGTTATATTTGTTTACTTGATTTAATTTATTGATCAAAAAATCGAAGAAAGGTTAAGTCCAAGAAACTAATCAATCGCTTTCGATAATGAACAATGCTAAATTATTCGAGACTCATGCATCGGTAAGCAGAACATATTTTTTTTCTCTTCACTCTGATGATCAGGGGATCTTCGATGTCAGCTAACGCAATTAAAAACATATGAGATCCTGTAAATTAATTTAAAATTGATAACTCTATCCATATTCCAAATCAACGTTTTCATATCAAGTGTCAAGTCATATCACGGTAATTGAGAAATGATTTTGTGGCTTTCAGTCTATTAAAAATTTCGACTTTACATTATGATTCGGTTGATGTGGTCAGATCGAACTGCTGAAAGGGATCGGGTTGGTGCATTGGCTAGAGTACTGGCTAACCATCGGGCGGCCAGAGTTCAAATCCATGCAGAGGAGGATATTTTTCAGATTCCTACTTGAGTGTCTTGTGGAGGGCACTTAAAGTACAGTACTCCGTCCATCGGATAAGACGTTAAACCGTGGTCCGCTTGGGGCCTTTCGTTAAGAGCAGGCTAATGTCGAAACCGGGTGGCTCTCCACCCTTCTTACCTTATCTGTCCCCTAGCTGTCGGTCACCTCTCAAAACCAATCGAATCCAACCGGGCTGCTGAAGCTAAAAGAATACTGTTAACTCAACTCTAAGGCCCTTTTTCCGACATACGCAAACGCAGAGATCTCATATGACTCCCTAATTACGTGCCTCGAGGATAGAACTTCCAGTTCAGTACTTCAGTAAACAATCTTGTTGATTATTTGGTGGAGGGGGCGACCGAAAACTGAAGCCATTTACGTCTTTTATCACAGGTAGGCATGTAGGCCAGGACCATTCCAGCGGAAAAATAGGACAGGAAAAGTGGACTCGTTGGGAGCCTAGCGATTTACGTACGCTAACTTAGACGATGGGTTTCTTTCTGCATTTCCTTTATTCTTCGTGAGACCAAGCTGCACTAAACCAACATCCAGCCCTACAGAGTGAGAATGAATTATCAGTTGCCAGAGCTAATGGCACTTAAGGTGGCTGGAGCGTGGATCGTGAGTCAATGAGTGCATACTTTAAAAACTTTTCAAATAAGTCGAATACAAATTCTTGGTCCACACTTCATTTTAGTACATCCATTTATACGCTTGAAATTATCAATCATGTTGTAAAATAAACCATGTAAGATTTATGCCTCAGAATTTTCGTCTCAATTAAAGTACTGTTAAAACTTGATTTTACCCCGCGGAATTCGAGATTTAAGCAAAAATCGTACGTAAATATTCGCTTCTTATTCGTCATGATACCTGGCATTTATTAGAGATCGTTATATTAATATTTAACTTATGTTTTCGCGCCAAGGAAACACTGTACATATGTAACTGAATTATTTCAAAATACATGTCAGGTGCCATAAAGCTACGCGTTAAAATCGCATTAAATTGCCAAGAAACCAAGTCGGTTACATGCAATTTTTTTCGCTCTCATATATACATGTTACTACTAACATGTACACGTATGGAAATTTCCACGCAAATCTGTGCATAAACAAAAATCGTTCCAATCACAATAAAACTCCGATTAGGATTGAAATAACACATTTGTTCACGCGATTTATGAGCGATTAGGCAATACTGGTAGTGGTACTCACCGCCAACTCCTGCGTTGGTGATCGTCACCCAGAAGTCGACCGTTTTCTCCGGCCCCAGTTCCTCGTAGTCCCACCTCCTCTTCACCCTCACTGCGCCGTTGGGCTCCACGGTGACCCAAGGGGATTCGTCCCTGATCTTGAAGGTCTCCCGCTCCGTCTCCTTCTCCAGCTGGAACACAACCCTGCCTTCCGCACCTCCGTCGGCTTCGCTGAACTCAATCCTTTTGGTCGGTCTGACCGCCCTGGTCACTCTGCGCTTCACGATCCTGTGACGGGAAGCCGTTGAGGAGGACGAGGCGGAAGAAGACGGGGACGAAGACATCGAGGACGCCGAAGGAGGAGCGGACTCTCCGGTCTCGTCTCCTTCCCGCCTCCACATGCGGTGGTGGGCGGCTGCCGCTTCGAGGAGGACACTCCTCCTCTCGGCACCGTCCTGTTCCATGAGGTCCTCTCCCAGGTGATAACCATGATGTCCCCGTCCGGAGTGCTTCCCCTTACGGTACGAATAATGCCTCTGCTCCGAGTTATCGTCCACGACTTTACCATTGTGTCCCCACCTCGATCCTCCTCCGACGTCGACGTGATTGGACATCTCACCCTCGTACATGTGATCCCTGTTATTCTGTCTGGACGGATGGCTGTTATCTAGGGTGTTCTCAGAGATGCCGTCGTGTCCTTCGCTGCCGTGGTGCATCATGGGAGGGCCCTCGATTACCCCGGATTCGCTGCCGGTACCGCTGCCGCCGAGTCCCGACACGCCCTCGGGATCGTTCGGATGCCTCAGAACGTGTATCCAGACTGTAGCGGGTCTTTCAGAGAAGAGCGTGGGTTCGCGCACGTCGTGGGCCAGGACCCTGACGGCGTGAGCACCAGGGGGAGGGTTCGGGGTTGCCAGGAGGACGTCGCCCGTCTGGGGAACGACAACTGCGATCCCGCTCGGGGCCGCGAGACGGAAGTTCACCTTGTCGCCGTCCGCGTCCCTCGCGGAGACCTTGCCGAGTACCTCGCCCACTTTAGGAGTCGGTCTTTCTCCGTTTTCCCACAGGATGACTTTGAAGTGGAACTCTCCTCCGTTGTCAAAGGTCGGTGCGTTGTCGTTGACATCCTCCACAGTCACGCTGAGAGTCGCGGTGGCCGTAGCTCTTCCGTCAGAAGCTTCGAGGGTGAGTACGTAGCGAGCCCTGGCTTCCCTGTCCAGCGCCCTGGCGGTCACGACGGAGACGCCACCGTCGCCGTCTTCGGCTGCGGCCAGCCTGAACGCTCCGTCGGCCGCGCCGCCCAGAGCGTAGCGGAGTGCGGCACCCGGTCTACCTCCGAGCGCGGCGAGGGCGTGGGACCCGCCCGGCAGGCATTTTATCGGCGTGCCGGAAACCGCGTTCTCCGTCACCACGGCTGAATCGCACTTGCCGGAGGGGAACCTCAAGACCCTCTGAGGGTCAGTGACGAACAGGCTGATGGAATGCCTCTCCGTTCGATTCCCGGGTTGCTCGTCTAGGACGACTAGTCTGATGGCCCTCTCCGAGAGAGGGTGCAAGTCCGCGGTGCTCATGACCAAACCGTCGGACAGGACGGCGAAGTAATCTGAGAAAGTTGTGTCCAGGAGGCGGAACTGGTGGCCGGATGATGCGTCTTCACTGGAGTCGACGACCCGGGCAACGCCGAAGCCGGGTCTAATGTCGCTTGGTATAACAATGCTCTTTGTGCCTCCATGGGCCGCCGCCAGGGTCGCCAGCGCCGCGGCGGCGAGCACCAGCATGGCGCGGGACCACATGGCGTGGGTGTTGGTGGGAGGTATCCTGGGGTGATGTCTACCTTCCTGTAAAGAGGCAGACAGGAAAAAAAT
Source organism: Ceriagrion tenellum (assembly GCA_963169105.1). Classification (NCBI taxonomy): domain Eukaryota; kingdom Metazoa; phylum Arthropoda; class Insecta; order Odonata; family Coenagrionidae; genus Ceriagrion; species Ceriagrion tenellum. The sequence goes on along the minus strand of OY720635.1, from coordinate 115,216,037 downwards.
TAGAAATTTGTTAATTTTAATACCATACCATTCTTACGACTACCATCTCAAAACACCCAATCGTCGGCCGAGCATTCATAGTGATTGATAAATAGCATCTCTCAGGTGCATCTCGGGTGAAAGTTCCCGACAAAAGGCGTAGAACGGCATGAGATAATATTAGCTTTGAGGTTGCAGCGAACACAAGTGGCCTTAATGTGAAAGTGGCCCTTGCGTGAAGTACAGAAAGAGAAAGACCACTTTCACAAATCCCAGTTCCAGCCGCAACTCGTAACACAAACCCCCACAGGTGCCAAGGATTCTGAACAGAGTTCCGACTTAAATAGACGCAAAGTCAAGCATACTTTAAAAATAGATCACCTAACGCTATTAAACCTCCGCCATCCAAATTTATTTATTTATTTGCATCCAAACTTAAGGGCGAACAATGTTTTCATCGCTGCCATACTCCCATGAAAGAGATCCCACCATTAATGAGGGCGCAACGGAGGACGGCCTCATTGTCCCGACTCATCAAATGCATTCAACCCATCTATTCAATTGCCAAGAAAGTTCAAGCCATTATGAAGAAACACGGAATATTTTGCACCTCTAATACACGACCGAATGAGAATAAATAACATTTAGGAGCAAAATTCCGCCAGTAGAACTAGCCGGTCGAGATGTATTAGAGTACCATCGTTATGATAAGTTTTATACTTACGAAATGATCATGGGGTAGCTTTCAGAGTACGCACCACGTAAGCGTAAACATAGAGAAAGAATGGAGGAGAGGCTAGAGAAAAGGTGGTTTACTACCAAGAGCAGCGGCGATTAATAGGCATCACAACTTGCATGATTAAGAATTACCAGGATGGCTGTTATTTGTTTATGTCCCGTTTCCGATCACAGCAGAACCTATAAGTCGTCGGTGACAGCTAGATGGAGTCACATCTGCTATCGAAGCACCACCTGGTCGGTCTGTCTAAATTTATCGCTGCTGTTCATTCTCTGAAGGACTTCCCGCGTTCAAATTCTCTCAGGATAAAGTTAAGTCATTGGATGACAAATACGCTTTCATGTGTCCGATAAATATGAAACGCGGCTATTTTTACAAGTTTATACTTGAACAAAGTAAAGGCACATGGCCAAGGATAAAATAGGAAAAGGAAATAAAAATAGGCACGCAGCACGCAATTACACTTCATTGCCTTGTTAACAGCCATACATGCATAATGAAGAACGACATCTCATTATCACACGCAGAACACTGAGCCGTGAAAGGTCATGGAAGGCGTCTCCCTCCAATGCACGCGGAGAGACGATTGAAATAGGCATTAACGTTACGCAACACGGAGGGGCACGCAGGTCCATACTCAATAAAAATGAAAATAATGCGTGCATTTACGGCGCAGAAATAAAGAATAATCATATGATCAGAACTTAACCACGCGAAATGCTTAATGACGCTAGATTACATACGTGAACGATAAGGACATTCACAATTTGTATTTCCAACTTTGTAACTAATTCAGAAGAGGAAAGATTTACTCGTAATCATAAATGATGCATAGAAATCAGGTGGATTGGAAAACCTCTGAAAAGGGGATCAATATAGGATTACAAAGAATTATATTAGAAGAATAAATATAAGGGAATATCCCATAAGGAAGACCACGAGATAAGTACTTAGCCCAAATAGATCATGACGTTAGAAGGAATAATATACAGTACTATTTGGAATCAGCTGTTCGAAGAGAAGAATAGACGCCTGCAGATAGTCAACCACAGCGTTGAAACACTGGTGACGATTATCATAAGATTAAATTTCAACAACGACGGAAATGAGAAATACCATCTTTAAACAGCCCAAAACAAAGGACCGACAGAATATAGGTCGACGTCAATAACAGCCACAACAAGAGGATTCTTGAATACAGCAAGGAATACACTAGCCACAACAAGGGCGGTATGAGTTGGTGCACGCTCATCTATACCTACATTTTATCCAGCAAGCCACCTCAAGGGTGTTTGACAGGGGGTGATTTATCAACAACATGTACCATAGAATAAAAATGAACCTGTACCAGCAAATACAACACTATAGGTATCCTACTAGTGCAAGAGAAACTATTGAATTAATCCACACTGCAACTACGTACACGAGAAACAAAATTCATGTAAGAAACATGCAAGACGTGACATTAGTACTTCGTAACAGATTAAGAAACAAGTATATGAATGAACAAATGAACTAATCAGCAAGGTAGAGGGGGAGAGAGGGAGAGGGAGTTCTTTTTTAACTCTACTTTATCGCTTCCCGCCCAGGATAGTAATATTGATAATATTTTATTTGCTCGGGGTACAACACCCCTAAAGGCAATAAGGTAATTACATAAAGTGATGCACGTACGCACAATGAAAGTAAACATGGGAAAAAGAGAAAAACATAAAATAAATAAACATACATAAATAATCTCTTAGGTCACAGACATTTCTGACACAAAACATGGAGTTTGACACGGTAATGCCGGAATTCGAAGGTTTTCTGGTCATTACATATGTAATTATGAAAACTGCAACAGAGGTAAGAGACACTCAATGGACAATCTGTAACTATACAGAAATCCAAGCCAGAAATCAGAGCTACTTTAAAAGCAATTTGCTTCAAATACATTATCAGACCTATTGTGTTAATACAACTGGCTAACAAGTTCCATACTGCAGTTGAGCTGGTCACAAATACGAGGTTATATTTGGTCGTAAGATGAGCGGGGCAGTACAGGTCGGAGGAGTCGCCAGGATGAATGGTTCAACCAAATAAAAATAAAATGGTCAAAAACGATCCGAATAGCGGCAAGTCGTCCGAAAAGGAGAATTGGGAAATAAAAACCAGGGCAGTTTATGCAGAGAGAGAGAAAAAAGTACGCGAAACTGCGGGGGAGGATAACAAGCACGGCCGGTTGACCTTGAGTATACACGAGCGAGGAGTAAAGACACATGGTTAATTCCCTTTCACTCTCGGCGAGACGGAAGCTGCATTGCACTGCGATGGGAACGGGTCGCATTTAAAAAAAAGTAAAAACGAGAATGAAGAGGAGAAAAGAAGACATTTCTTTTCTTCTCCTTCCTCCCCCGCATCAAGCGGCTGTGTGGTGGTCGTGGAAACATCACTTTCCCACCGCCACTATTTTTTTCTCCCCGATGTCAACGTCCCATTATCGAGGCGAATGCCTTCTTCTCTTTCAATGCAACTGGCCTCGGAGAAAGGGAGGAGAGGAAGACAAGAGGTAGAGAGAGAGTTCTTTTTAACCCTCCTTATTCGCTTCCCGCGGGGGAGGAGACGGTTGTCCCCACATCGCTCCCTCCCTCACATACTCCGGGTGCGTAATCATGCAAACAGCTGCAAGGGGGGAACCAGTTCGGTCGGTCTCAACGTGTGCTGCGAGTGTGTACGTGGTTCCCCTCATGCTTGGTTGTCGTCTCCGGAGCGTCTCTCACGGCTTGGAGAAGTCTTATCCAATCCTCCGCGACGGCATCCACCACCGACTTGCTCTCTTTCTCTCTGTCTCTTGCGTCTCTCCGAATGTGCTCTCTCCCGAATGCTCAACCGCGGCGAGCATCCTGAACTAGCATCTTCTGCCCAGACTCTCTTTCTTGGCCCCCTCGTCATTTTTACACCGTCACTGTCCAAGGTTCTTTGAATGAACAGGTTGTCTCAATCGGAGTTGTTTACGAATTTGCGAAATTGTTGCTGTCGCCAGCACTGCTGCAGTGACGTCACTGCGTCTACACAGACAAGCCCGCACAAGTATATCGAGACTAGCTATAGCTGCTACCTTCGGTGGCAGTAAAGCCCCCGTTTGTATTTTACTCTCAAATAGTTTACCTTTCTTCCCCCATTTTATTACTTCTACGCTTTTGAATGATACCTGATTCCAAGTCGCCTAATTGAAACGGTTGCCCAATTTATATCTTCCGGCATGATAATTCAGCAAGCACATTCTATTCCTAACAGTTTTTATGCCGCATATTCAATTAACCACCAGAACGCAAATTCAGTCGTCCGGTCTCCACTTTTTCAAACTTCTTACCCCGCATAGCAACAATAATGGGCTGTTAAATGGTGTTTATATAACTTACACAACACAATAACGGGTTTTATTTCAGTTTAAACATCAAAAGTTTAGAACGGGTGTAAAAAATAGCTGTTTACACGCGGTTTGAATAAGTGCCCTTCAATTACACAATAATTCTAATTCTCTAAGCATAAATCAGGTGTTGCTAGATCTCGGTCACCTGTGACTTCGTATGTGAAATTCCAAAAATCGTCCACCCTACGGCTCAAAATTAAAACCTATAAAAAATTACTACAAACATAAACTCATTCGCTACATCTCAAGTTTGCGCACAGCCAACGCCCAAACACTTATGTGTGGAAAAGGATGATATATAACGCCGTTTTCTTATTCAGTTCAGTGATGTATCTTTTGTAATAATCATTGAGGTATATGGAGAGGGCATTGCGTCATCAAACTGAAAACTGATAACCGAAATAACAACCACATTATTTAACCCTGCTCTTTTGTTACTTTCCTATGGAAAGCACGACGGAATTGACGAATTAGCACATTAAAGCAAAGATATTCACCATCTGTTAGAAATTAAATACAAATAAATTTTGAAACATATTATGGTTGCTTAGTGCTATGAATTCCACTCATTCGTACAATAATTTTCACAGTGAATGTGGGTGATTTTTAACTTAGATAAATAAATAAAACACGTAAGGAGATAACACAATATAGAAGTATTCAGGAAGATAAAATTTCTAATTCAGGAGCAGCTATCTTCTTTCAAAACGTATATCCAGGAGAAACTATACCTTGTATGTCGAGTAACACAATTGTTTTACATTGCACCGTGCCTAATGTAAATTGCACATTTTTCGCAGATTTGACGGTAATTTGCAAAAGTTATGATGAACTTCAGGGTTAGGGCCTTCCTCAGGTTTTTCACGCCACTCCTCCGGTGCGGGAGTTTTCCTGCGGTGAGTTTTATAGGGGGGTACACGTCAAAAATTCAGTATTTTTCCCAAGAGCATTGAATTGGTTCATCAAGTACACTGTAATCTAGCTAATACCACGACCAATCTGTTAGACAGCGGACCATAAAGCACTTGTTCATGTAAAATATGTTTTACTCAAGAATTAATTTATATTAAAATATTGAATTATTTTTTCACAATTCCCCATTTCTGAAAAATATAGTGACATTAAATTACTAGGAACAATTTCACTTAGGTTCTTTATTCCCCTTGATTTCGATGTCTAAGTGTCAACATCAAGGTGACTAAAAGATTACCTTACCTACCTAATTCGAGATTGATGAATTAACGCTGACACAGATCGGAATATGAAAGTCAGTGGCATAGCACCAAGTTCTTATTTTCACTAAGCTCAACGAATTAAAATTCTACAAAGTGTCACAAGCCTCCATCAGTTTCACCCATCTCTGAGTTTTGAACACCGTATTTAATAGTTTTTGTTCGCATATCCACGGTTTTATAAGTGTAAAAAGGGTTAAGGTGGAAAAGGAGACCATAAAAGTCACAATTTCGCCACAAAAATAAAGATATTTATTTATAAATGAAGCCATATATTTACACGCCACAAGCCTTCTCTCTCCCCGCTGTGCTTTTCCATTCGAGATCGTCTTAGCGCGGGATGCACTCACGGAACAACATGCAAGGAAACGATTCAATGAAAAAGAAAGGACTGCACGGGCAGGTCAGACAAAAGCGACGAAAGCAACCGGTGACACAAGACTGTTGAGCGGAGAGGTTCGAGAGATCGTTTTTCCCACAAACCATTCACACCAGCTCACGAGCAGATCAAAGACCTAAACTCCAAAGAAAATCTCCCTTCGTTCACTCTTTTCCATGACTAACTACCCCTCTTAGCACTCTTACAGGAACATGCAGGGTAATAAGGAGTTCAATTATAAGAGGGGAACATGGAAATAGTGTTCCAATTATGAATTCAGCGATTTATTTTAAATTAAAAAAATGTTAATTCTTTTCCTCAGGAAATGATTTGAACAAGATAGTTCGATGGCAAACAAAAAGGCACAGCTGATTCCCCACGCTATCGCCAATAATTATGGCCAAGAGCAATGAACAGACTGTTGTTTAATGCTCACTTTTGGGAATTTAGCTCACAATTGGGATAACAAACATCCCAGAGTGAACATAATCACCAACATGATGAAGAGCCATCAGTGAAACATAATCAATACTTCGACGTAAATTTACATCTACATACTACCCTCAGAGCCGCCACATGGGCGTGTGATAGGTGTTAGGACACCATCCGTGACGTACGATGGGCAGGAAAAAGAATTATTCATCAATAATTTGCATCGAGCGTATGCGCTACATACATAATGCGGAGAATAAAACCTAAATTGATAGCACCCTACAGATTTGAATCCTGCAATAATCAACTATTAGGAGATTCGCGATGCTGATTTACGCCACGAAATGAGGTCGCAAGCCTGGCCTCATTAACATTCCTTCATATGTAAGTATATCTCAAATCAAGTCTCAATAAATATCACGACCGTTCCCATTCAACACAATGGGTGATGAAATGCCGCATCTGGCGGAATACCAAGTATCACCTAAGTACTAAAAGGAAGGCTTTCCCTTCGCTTAGATGAGGAGAATTTTTCTGTTTCTTCCGCTTACATTCATGCTGACAGAGCGCGGAAAAAAATCAATGGAGAAATAGCGTAGGGTACAAAAGTACTATCTCAGTTTGTGGGCGAGAAGGAACTGCAGGATTTCCTCCAAGGCCGAGGGGGTGCTCGTGCGTGGGTGCATGACGAGTAGGCTTCATGTAATGTGCACACAACAATAGGTGTCGTAAAGCAGAGAGAGAGATCATAACCTGTCAGGATGTGAAGCAGGCTTTTTCTACTCTCCACACCGAGCCTCTTAAAAAATAAGGGGACCAGAGAAACGGATTGCGGAGACCCTGCGAGGTTAGAAACCAACCTGTTTGAGAACTGTCATCTTAAAAAAAAAAAAGATTTGGCAATTAGATATTCCACATATCGCGGCTTCCAACCTTTTCCACTACCCCATTGCGACGCTTGGAAGAATGTTTCCAGAGATTTCACTTCAAAATGTGTACCAAAGGTATAATACCAATATGCTGACCACATATCCATGATTACACGATTTTCATTCGCGTGCCTCTTAGAACTCATACGGAAGAATGTATTCACCCCTAGAAATTAGCTCTCATTATGAAAGGAACCGTTGTTTTATAACAAATAGTAACTACTAGTGTTAGGATTACATTTAGCATTTGATTCAACTCACATTTGACTCAACATTTTCACATTCGAGACCAACAAAAATTTCTAAGTTTGAAAAGTGACTCACTTCTGAAAATCAGCAGAAATTCTTCTCCCATAAATTCCATACTAATAAACGTAGTATAGCAAATGATCTCTCCTGAAAAAGGTGTAGCCACCAACTAGAACTTAAAATGAAGCAAGATATTCACATTTGGCCATTCACTAGGCAAGGAAAAATAAACTTATTTGACCCAATTTACATAAGGACCTCGTTGGCCGCTGAAGCATGCTCGCCATTCCAGTGGAGCTCCGTGTGAAGGTCGCTTAAGGCGATGCCAGATTACTTACAACCAGCCGACACCTACTGTCCGGTGCGCATTACTTTTGCTAGCGAGACGGCTGGAGCGGCTCATACGAACTAGATCGGAAAAATCCCGCTCATGAACAGGATTTGTCTTTATAATGCTTTACAATTAATTCTCAACTTCATAGATCCCGGAGTCGTGTCTAGTGAGACCATGGTCGCGATCGCGTTATATTTTTTATTCGTATTTTATGCTGCACTCGTGAGAACGAAAATGTGATCGTCATTTTTCAAATTTTGTCTGGTGTTTAGAATCACTAGTGTTAATTGATGGAGAGTATTCTTAGGGCAGTAACTGACAATATTAACCATATAGAGTGGTTTCAGTTTTGAATAATGAGAACGCATTACAGGTACCGTGATCTCATACCATGTATATACCTTCTTTGAGCAGTAATACAGGATTAAGACTGACAGCTTAGAGTCGTTAGCGCCATTGAGCTGAGGTGGGTAGGTCGGTAGAGTAATAATTATTAGCAGAATAACAGGATGGGCACAGGAAACCGGGTGTCGGCATTTGCCAACCCTCATGAAAGGCGAAAGGGGGCCCAAAAGGTTACATTTCATCCGGCAGACGAACGGAGAGCTATGCTTGATACCACTGATAAATCCTATAACATCGCAGGGATGTGGATCACACACTAAGATATTACAGTCCCTAGCTGAAACAATAATGAAGGGAAATACAAATGCCAGAATGGAGTAAACTAGGCAAGGGTTTTATGGCATCAAAAATAAGCAATTATGAACACATACAGCGGTTAGCTGTTGAAATTATGGGAAGGAGAGCCTCGGTAAACCAATCATAGACTTGGATTTAAGACTAACAATAACCGTCGTACCCTATAGATAAGTCAGTATTCTAGCCACTGTACCTACCCGACTCCCTTTTCTCTTCTGAAGTTTCTGTCAATGACACGCTCAAACGAGTCCCGGGCTAAAGAGTCGTTTCTCGGCGGCGAATGTGTGCTTTTTGATAGGGCTACCATTACAGACCGTTTAGTAGCAAAAGGCAGTGACGTCGCGAAAGTTTGAATCAGGAGATGATGATGTTGAGACGTTGACACTAGTAGTACCCAATAAATTGTGGAGGGAAAATTAATCGAATTTTTTACTTCTGTCACAAATCAATGTATATTTGTCTATAATTTATCGTCAAATTGCGCCAGAATTGGATTGATGCGTATTTATGAGTCCCACAAAAAAGGACAGTAATTAATAGACCGCCGGAAGTTCAAACTCTAGCTCCGTCACCGATTTTGGCTACCTTTCGGTTTGTAATGGTAGTCCTACCAAAAAGCACAAATTCGTCACTCGACTTGGCCTCCCGCGCAGTCTCAGAGGTGTTCAGTAAAAACGGTTTTGAGGATAGAAAAAGAAAGAATGAGGGAGAAGGGGGAAACGGTTGGCAGTTCGTGGAGGCTCGACAGTGTGGAAAAGGTGTAAGAATAGACTGCGGAGAAGCAAATGGAGCGAACAGGGGAAAAGGGATGTCGGAGAAGAGAGGGCTGAAGGTATGTTGTAAAAAAAAGGCTGGAAGATGAGGTGTTCCGAAGAGGCGGGGAATGACGGCAAGCAATAGAGAAAAAGCGGGAAGAGGAAACCAATCCTACCATCTCGCTTGTTTTCCCATGGGTGAGTGGAGAGGGGAGGGCTGTGAGAAAGATAAATTAGAGATTCAAACAAGCTGAAAAAAACGGAAGGGCAGACACCGGAGAGATGAATGCAAAGAGAAGATGGGGAGGACTCGAAAGTGGAGCGCAGGGACAAGTCAAGGAGGAGAATAAAACCATCTTCAAGAGGCCGGTGAAAAATTAAACTCCGTTCAAATAGGTTTTCTGCTCACCACCTAATTTCTCGGAAGCTGGCATTTGGAAAATTCCGAGGAAAACTTAGGGATGCACCTGACATGAATATCGTTTGCATCAGGCAGATTCGTTCGGCAGTATGTAAACAAGCACCAATGCCGACAAAGCCCGAGGGCACAAGAGAGGGCAGTTCAACCTTACGATGAAATGGTCCGACGAACCCGAGGTAATAAAAGAAAAATAGGAACGAAAACAGAACATGAAAACGGTATTATAATAAGAGGAGCATTGTTCAAATGGATAAGGAACAGTTAAATTTCAATCGGATAATAGAATCAAGAGGTATTTCCTTGCTCTGAAGAGAAGGCCAATGTCTTGAGTTATGTCAGTATTTGTTCACTAATTCTTTTTACAATTTACCTCAACCGTCTGGTAAGAATGAACCATCGCATAAACAAGCTACAAATTAGGATCTAGGATTGAGCAACAGACACTCCAGTGAGGAAAATTTCGACGAAACAACTATAATTATGATTTGGCGGTACAATGAGCAACCTAGAATGTCTTCATGTATACTGCAAACTCTTGACTAGTCATTCGATAGACCAGATACTTCAAATATAGAGCCCTCATGAGATCTGCTTCGCAAAATTAACTCACAAACGTTGAAAATCCGAGTCCCAAGAGACTTATCCCGCAGTGAGTCAACTCCAAACATTTGTATTCAAATCCACATAATTTCTCTACCACGGTCCTTCCATTCCTCTATGAATACAACGTTCTGCACCATTCCGTTGGAACAACAGAGCCAGTAAGTTCTTATTGGGTTTGAATGGAGGACATCACCATCGCATAACTTTTCACATAATTCTCAATATAGGCAAACGATGAGAGAGGACAAGAAAATAGGGAATCCAGGGTTCATCTAGGGCAGTTAGGGTGAATTAGTGAGCATACCTCGAAACGGTATACGTGAACCCGCATTGTGTATTTACCATTCGCAAGTATATGAAATTAAGCAATTAATGAAATATTAAGATAAGTGATATTTGTTTCGCGTATTTCACTGAGAAATCAGTCCTTCTGAATGAATTAACTTCAGTATTTTTTCCAATTAATGTAATTCTCGGGGGTAATCACTCACTTAAATCTGATCACAGTGTAAAAACGACAGTGACTGAAGAAAATGAACGATGATGATTGAATGTGCAAGTGTGTGAAGGTACCCGCCTGATCTATACGATAGATCCTCGAGCAGAGTCCAAATGGATGAAACGGGACTAAAACTCACCTGTGAGGGAGATTTCAAAAAGGAAGATCTGACGTCAAGATGACGTGGGGATGAAAAGACGTAGACAAAGAGAGATGAAGGAGCAGGAAAATCGAAGAATGGATGAGCAGACGCTATGATCTGAAGAGGAGGAAAATTTTCAAGAGGACAACTGGAGCGCTTCTTTTTTTCCGGACGGTTCATTTTTTTATTCACGGGATAAGAGGGGGAGAGATGATGCGAGAACGGGAGGAGAGGAAGCATGCGAAGGAAATGAGGTGGAGAATAGTTCGGGGAGCCATCAAAGGGGATTTCCCCCCTCCTACTACCCCTCCCCAAAGGCGCGTCATCTCCCGGATGGCGCTCTCGCCCACTCGTATCCGATGCCCCTCCCACCCACACCTCACCCGTCCACTCGTGTGAGGACGAAAGAAAAAGTAGGAAGGATTTGGAGGAGGAGGCATGGGTCAAAATATTCTTCGCTCCAAACGGTGGCCACTCGCATCGAGAGAGTGAGAGGGGGGAGGCAAAAATGCGGCACACTGACTGGTCCAATTACGAAGGGCTTAAGCGGTGCAACAACGGTGGAACACATGAAGCTTGCATGAAAGGAGGAAAAAAGAGCGTTACGAGGGCGTGAATGAAGCGGTTCCCCAGTTTTGAGTTTCGAGTGGGAGGTGGTTCACGCCCGCCGCATTGGCGACGGAAAGAGCTGGAACCGTCGAGGCATTGACAAAAAAAAGAGGAGCGTTGCGCAACTATTAAAAACTATTCCCGTCCTTTGTAATAGCTTTAGGGCAGTGGTTCCCAAACTATTCTTGGCGACTAAAACGTGGGGAAGGGCTGCATCGGAGGAGACGAATACGTTTTGAAAAAAACTGATGCGCCGGAATACATTTTTACATAGTTATTTTTAACGCTAACATCAAATACCTCCAGCATTTTACTGTTTACATTGGGTCCTGATGAAATTTATTACTATGGCTTCAGTTGTTTAAAATTTAAAAATATGATCTCATCGATAAAAATAAAAAACTATGCTATATTATCGCAAGAAAAACTTGACATTTTTCAGAGGATTTCATTATAATACTTTTCCATTCACTTAAGACTTGAAAATAGTCTTGATCAAAGCCGGTAGACGTTTGGAGAAGAAGAAATTGAAATAATCGCAAAACAGATCACAAAGGGAAACGGTATATTCACTAACGAAAATATTAACTTGTCCTTACATTGGAGAGAGTATTGAGGGGGATAGGTACGAGCAAAGACAGAAGGCATTCCGAGGACGATCAGGAGATGGATAGCCTTGGTTCGAGCAGTAGGGCAAAGAGCTGAATCGAACTATTTTTGCCAAAGGAAGCGAACGGAAAAAAATACGCGGAGAAGGAACAGAGTGGGGTTGTGCTCATAAAAATAAACAAGGTGGAATACACCGCAAAAAAGAAAAGAAGATGGAAGAGAATGAGGGTGTGAAAATGAAATCGCCTCCAAAATGGAATGCTCACTCCACGATGGAAGAATGTTTCCTACCAACACTTCTTCCTCCAAGTAATGAATGCGTGGGACGGAGCGGACGGTGTACTGCCAAGACACATTCGCACTTATCCGCCTTCGGCCGGCCCGCCGCATTTCCAACGTCCGCGCGAGTGAAGCAAGATTCACGAGAGAAAGGAAGGGCAGATTCCGTGAGGAATGGAATGAGTGAACAAATGACCAGCTAGAGCTAAATTGTCACACCGAGGAATCTCCCACTGCTCGGTAGAGAAAGACATTATGTACCCGGAGATAAATCCACCCGGAAAAGCAGATGGTATCTAAAGGGAAACATGCATGCGCGACCATGATTCTCGAGCGAAGAATCGATAAATTTGGAGCAATACCGGACAAATGCTAGGCGGCACTCGTTCTTCAGCACCAGAGCAGTTCCGGGCCAATTTCCACTTACGCGAAACACAATTCCAAAGTTGCACCAAAGTTCGACCTCCGAAATAGTCCGAGTTCCATCGCACTGCAGGCCGTGAATTTGAGCCAAGAGAGCTGAATCCACGCCCGTGGGCTGGAAATAAGAAGCGTGCTACGTCTCCAACTCCTCTTCGGTCCGAGTATGCACAATTCTAAGGCTGGGAACAGTCAAATGGGCAGCACTTAGACTATGAAATAATAGCCTCTATGATTACTGCGGGGGTTAAAAGAAAAACTGAGCTTATTCACGTTGCATTAGAGCTAGAAAGACAATGAAAAAAGGCGGCACTATCACAGACCGAAATTAACTGGAAGCACGAACTCAGAGAGAAATAAGCGGAAATCCTGTAGAAAAGACACAAAACAGCATACTGAACCGGAGAAACAGTTGGTAATCAACTCGGTAATTAGGGTTAATGAAGCAAATAGACAGCTGGTCGGAAACATTCAATTACGAGATAAATCCAGTGCCGGCTGCAGTATTAGGAGAGAATAACTAAATGAGGCCGCCACGCACCGAATTCCCAAACGAGGTACCCATGAGTGGGCTATAAGAACTCTACGTGGTAGACAAAATGAATGAACGGTTTCAACTTGACGGAAACTATTGCCTGCAGCCCTCAAAAACAGACAATATAGGTAACTACCACTGGGCCAAAAGTCCCAAGGTAACGCCAGTGAGCGCCGTTGAGGTAATTCGTTCAAATATCAAGGAAAGAAAGATGTGGCGCAAGAAATTATACGAAGTGTGAAAAAAAGAGGGAGAGAACAAAGAACAGCGAAACTTGGGAGGCAGAAAAGTACATTACATCCGTGCCAATACGAGAAAATGAGAGGCTTAAATAAAAAGCTCCCGTTTCTCTCATCCTAATTTACGAGCATAGCCGAGGCGGAAAATTGGATTTTAATAAAAAAACGGATTTCAGACGCGATCTGCGATAATTTATGTCCCTTTCAGAGTGCTACATTACAAATAAAGAGCATCGATAACTACCATCGAATACGCGAATCTCTGAAACAGGGGGAGATTAATCATTCACTCCTGGGAGGTTTTAGCTTTCGCCGATAATAAATTCATGAAAATCGATACTTGAGCAATGCCTACTACCACCTCTCATGAATTCCCGTTATCACTTACGGGAGGATTCAGAAATGAAAAACCCTCTTAGTGCTGATAACGGACTAAAAGTTGACGACAAAGCGATGTTGAGTGGAGCGAGACAATAGACGGCAAGATGAATAAGACTTCACTTGAGAGCCAATCGAATAAATTTGATAAACGCCTATCGATTTTCTCCCAGAGAGGTAACCATATCGACATCCAAATCCACAAAAGAAGTTGAACCCTTTCCAGAATATTTATAGTCGTTTCCGCAGCCTTAAGACGGGACCACACGTTTCCCATTTAGAAACAATTTCCATTCGTGAAAAAATCATTTAAGTGTCAGGCAGTAAACCACTTATCAGCATGCTCTACGGTGGATGAATGGTGCGGGAATCAAACACCACATGTGTTCGATAGGAAATACAAGGAAAACAGAGAAGCCTCCCAAATACCAAAAAAAACTCCAGAGCAAACACGACGGATTTTTCCGAGAAATGACGTGAGTAAAAATGAACGCGAGATACGAAGATTTATGACGCATAAAAACTTATCATCACTCACGCCCAAGAAGGGTTCTGGGGAAAAATCTGAATTAAAAACGAAAAATATCAGCGACCAACGAAACAACATGAGGCTACGTAAAAAAAACTATATAAGAGGAGATGGAAAGCATTACACGCATGGATGTGGAAGTGACGGAAATGAAGGTAATTGGGAAAATAAATGAACGATTTCAAGCAACAACCCTTTGTTTAATTTTTCCATCGGATTGCTTTCCAAATTATACCAAGCCATTTTCATCAACACAAATGAAAGGTGTAGACGTAGGATTACCAAAGGTTGTTCTTAAAATGACGACAATGCAGCTGGCCAGGTGGTGACATTAATTAGCAGTCTTATAACTCAAAATAAGCGCGTAATTTTGGACATGCTAACTTTATCACTGTCGCAAAATTCTGGCATACAGATAGACAAAATACCTATTGTCATCGATTTATGTATTCAGTGTGGACAGATTAGTTGTTTCAATGACCGATTTCACAAGCGCAACAAGCACGTAGATGATTAAATTGGAAACGCATACTAAAAATGGCAAAAGAACTTAGATAAAGGCTTATGATGAAAAAATAAAGAGCCATAGATGAAGACGCAAACATAAGATATGTGAAACGCCACAGGAATCCCAACATAGCAGGAAAGCAACAAAATAAAACACCACGAGATGTCAAATAATTCAACGTTTGTTTTAAATGATTAACTCTAAAAAGAAAACGAAAGAAAAGATACACCAGACATACAGAACAGCGTGAATCGCTATCGTAATGGCTTCTCCCATTTTAATGACTCGTCTCCTGAAAGGCACCGCGCCTCGTTGGGAGAACGGAATAAAACCAACAAGAGACGAGCGACCTTTCGGTGAGCAGCCCTATACGGTCGCTCATACAACACGGGGGTGGCGTATATATCTGAAAGGTCATAGGGCGTTAAAGAAGGGGAAGGCTGACGGAATATGAGGACCCAGGCACAAGATAAACGACGGCAGTAAAATAAAGACGAGGCCAACGAGGAGGATGCGACGCAAATACTTCGTTTATAAGCAAATGGAGAGAAAGGCTGCATGGATTGCACACATACACCAATGTGTAACTATTTTTGAGAGGCCATCACCCAGCTTCAGTTGTCAACTCCACTCCATTTTTAGCTTCTATCACTAAGGGGGAAAAAAATCTCACGCGTTGGAAAATAACACTCCGCATGCGGCTTGATTATTCACACTTTTCTAGCCACGAAGTGTCGCCCACAGCCAGCTGTCAAATAAACGTTGCATCAAACGTGAGAACTCTGACAAAAACGCGAGATTTTTTTCGAACGAGGACGACGTGTTTAAAAGAGAATAGTTTTTATCAGCAATGGTGAACTTGAATTCAGCAAAATTACAACTTCCGTCCAATAGGCAAAGAACTTCCAATCATGCAGAATATATTTTATTTTTTTTCAAAATTCGCAAACGGTAATACATTTCTAAGAAGTGGCTGCGGTAAAAGTAGGAGAGATAAGGTTAGAGATAGATAGTTATCGAAGAGTATGAAATGGATGCTCCGGCGATGTGCACGAATAAGGGGCGTGGTTCGTTAGTTTAACAATGTTTAGAGAATGGACAAGAATCGAATAACCAAACAGATTTGTGGTACAGCGATTGAATGTGACAAAAGAGACTCTAAAGAGCAGGAATACCAGGAGTCTTAAGAACGCGAACATGAAGCATTCTATTAAAGCGACGAAAGCGAAGGAGATTTGCAACGAGAGGGCAGTAAAGAGATAATAAATGAAAGGAAAATTAATGAAAGTTTTCCGGACTTAACGCCAAGTATTTGATTCTTTTGACTGTGCCTACTGGGGACACGTGGTAATAGACGAGCTTTCCTACAACTGCTAAGGTTACATCGTGCTGTTTCGCAAACGCCCTTAATCCCAAGATAAACACAACATCCATCAAGAGGTACGATTCGAACTCGCGACCACTGTTGCCAAAACTTGGATAAACTATTCCAACTTGGATATCGCAATAAAATGTTAAAGAGGTTTAAATCATTCGGATAAGGATGATAGAAGTCACAGAGTACAAGGAATATCGTTCATTTCAGGAAAACACCGATTTAACATCAGTCCTAGAGGAAGCAGAAATTGAAAATAGTCTGGACACGGATACAGTAAGTGACTAGGATCCAAAAGCTGTTTAATCGAATTTTTATACCGTTATTGTATTCATTCACGTTAGAGTCTCAATTCATAGTCTTCAGCAAGAAGATGACTAAATTGAAAGAAACATCGACATCATGAAAATATTAAATGTCGAACCCTTTAACGTCGCAAGTACCTCGAAGGACATTCTCGTAAAAGGCGGCTCCGTTACAACCTTGGAAGGAAGACTTTCGCAACGAGACATATGCGCAACACCGACTCACTGATCATATTTCCCAGCCGTAGAAACCTTGCGATGAAGGTTCAGTATTATTTATGTATAACTACTAGTTCGACAATAATCCTTCGGGTTTCGTCCAACGCCTGTTTAATGATTTCTACAGCCAATGAACACGTCACTAAAACATAAATTGAACCAGATAAAATGTTTTACGATGAGGGACAAATGTAACAAGGCGAAAGATAAAAGGGGAAGGGTCATTTCCTTCTTCTCGGAGAGCTCTAATCACGATAGCCACACTGAGAACCGCAATTACGAATTTGTTCTTTCATTTAAAGAACGAATACACTGAGATGCGGAGGAAAATTTCCTTTTTCCAAAGTCTTCCCCCGAAAAGACACATCGCGCATAACAAAAAATGCTCAACAACTATCAATATCTATACTCATGGAAGCACGGAATCTAATACCCAAAGTGCTAAACAAGAAAATTAACATGATATGAAATTTATGATGACGTATAAATTTTAGAATTGCTCATACTTAATATCACCTAGACTTTTAGTTAGATCTGAAAACCATAATAATTCGTCATTATCTCGACGAACAAATGTCAACCAAAATGATCCAAACAAAAATAGATGGACGTAAGAAAATAATAAAGATTATCACTTTCAAATTAATACTGTATTTTTTCAAAGCGTTGATAACGATGTAAATAATACCAGTGTTTCCACAGCAATACCTATCTTTCTAGTTGATTTTTCAATATACAAGTCGGGACAATACAATATCTAGTTATCAGAAATATACTTTCATTCAGCTATCTCCTCGTATGAGTTATTTATTAAGACCTCAATTCGCCTATGCAAGAAATTTTTAAATAACAACAGCATATTCGTACTTCGGATATACAAAATGGACACCAAACATACTCTTTTGAACACTCCCGTGCAGTCCACAATACACAAACGAAAATACGCCAGAATCGATAACATCAACCTCTATTAAGTCTTTTAAGTACCAATTCCGTTCGTTTCCGTGTTAACACATCGACATCATAGAGGTTTTACATTACATAAAGTAATAAATCATTGAAGTTTACCAAAAATTAAGAATCAATACAAGCACTGCAATTACAATCTGTTTTCATATATTTACCATTTAAACTAGATTCAGCCTACTCAAAGTTGTGGCTTTGTCGCCGTTTTTGTCCTAGTTGTCATCAGTTGACAAACGGTACAAATAGTGCAATCGCATCAGAAAACTTTGATGACGAATGTGTTCTAGTTTGACCCCACAAAGAGTAGCATTACATTTTCTAAAATCCAGCTACAGTATAGATGATGAACCAACACTCCAAATATTCACATCTTGCATCCCAAATATGCACACAGCGATAATCCTAGCAAAAACTCTTAAATTTATTTAATCAAGCATACGTGAACGATAGTACTATTCCACGATGTGGATTCAAGCGAGTTCAATAACATTTTTACGGGAATCCTCAAGTGCGCCGTTCTAATAATGTCAGGCGGTAATGGACTCGTAATGGAAACGTAGACTGAATAAACAGCAAGATGATCCATCTCTAACTCCTTTCGAGTTTACTCAGGTTTGCCACGACTCAAAATGAATAATCCAAAGGGTAAAGGTTGCTGGTGAAATGCTTACGATGGAGCCCAAAACCTTTCGCAAAAGCGCTCGTATATTTTTACAAAAACGTATTTATGCATGAACATAATAAAACCAAACAAAATGAATATGAAGGTGAAACGAACTTTGATATTCATAGCTACTTAGGCTCTCGTTTAAAATTTTCAAGAACAAAAAAGATAAAATATCCCCATGTCCTCGCCAGATGCGTAGAATTGCATTAATTAAATCTGTGATTCAATAAATAACTTCTTCAGCCGCTTTTCTACATTGCGTGCGGATTCCTAACATGATTACATTGTCCTGCTCAACCTTCTACCTGTTTCACTCGGTTTCAATTTACCAAAAGTTTCAATCAATAAAATTCAATAAATTTCAAACCAATTCCTACCTCTTATCCGCTTACTCAAAGCAAGACATCCTACCTAGAATGGCGATTTACACCCCATATATCATATCTATAAAACCTTATTCTTCATCCCGCTCCGTTTCCAGCAATTTTCTCTTTTTCCCAATCGAATCTGGTATTTCTTCGTCTTCCGGTCAGGTAGCACTAAACTAGGAAAATAATTTGACAATGTGCCCTAAGAATACGGGGCACGAGCTACCATAGCGGAGAGTTGTAAAAGGTATTAATATTGGAGACAAAAAAATCGGTCATCTCAATGGCTTCGGGCTCAACTATGTGGAAGTTCATTATAAATAATGAAAAAGAAAACTATGTTAGACTCCACCAATTTATTTTAAGGTTTTTAAAAAAAATGGTCCTTGGCATTTCACACTTTGTGAACCATTTCCCAAGATTTAATAAATGTATAAACCAAATAGACCATCATTTACATCAGATGTGCGTAATTAAGCCTCAAATTTGGTCCGCTAGGGCAATCCGCTCCATTTTCTTTTTTAGTAAACCACTTCACCACTTCGCCAAAAAATACCCGCTTTATACTTACTCATGATTTCGGGGGGGGTCTCCGATTTCTTTTCAATGGTCTAAAGCCGCTTCTCAGAATCAAGTAAGAACATACATTCACCGAACTGGAACTACATACAAGAGCCGTGTGTGACATCGCAATCAGCCCTTAATGCGAACATCACTGCATTACTCCAAATTTTTCCGGAACGCCTCCGCCGCGGCGCATTAAAGAGCGAAAGGGTGCAATTGAGCGGCTTCGGTTTGAAGGCGAGTTGATTCCCGCCGCACAAGTGCATGATGGGAGTGAGGCCTCTCTCTCTCCAACCCCCGATTACGCCTCGCCTTTCTTGAGATGCCGACCTCCACCACTCCATAGCTCCTCTCTCTTCAGTTCGAATGGGCATCAAGCCATACCATCAAGAGTCGAATACTCAGAAGTAGAAAATTTCGAGCGGCATGGCACACGGTATTTCAACGATAAATACCGGCAACACCACAGATTAAAGAAGAGAATATATGAAACCATGAGACTGGGTAGCACGGGGGAATACTGAAGCCAATAAAATGCGCAATGAGCTCAAGTGAATGGATCAATTGTGCCACTAATGATCTCTAAATATGAGCATTGGTGGCGGAGTAATTGAGATGCTGTGATGGATCATGTTTAGAAAAATGTAAAAATGGGAATAATCTTCAAAAAAGCAAAGAATTTTTCATAAAACTTACGAACAAATTTCAAGTGATAATTACTTGTATTATATTGCAATAAAACAGACTTCACCATCATCCATCAAGGCGCCATTATCAACCCTAATCAATGCACTCCACATCAACAATTTTGCAAAGTAAAACACGGGAAAATCCGATCGACAATCAGTCAGTGATTCCCAATTTGACAACGTAGGCGTAATATTTCCAGTACAGCTTTCAATATTACAGAAGGAAGATCTATAAAGCCTCCACATCAAGATCTATAAGCTAGTGAATTGTTAATTAATACTCTATGGAGATCGATTAAAAAGGACATCATCGAGCAGTATGATTATTACTTCCACACTAAAATTCAACCAGGGGTGAGCATTCCTCATTAGGTAAGAGATTAAATGTGTAATTAATTACTTTTTTGTCGAGAAAATGTTTGCTGACTTATCAATTACACTTAAAAAAATACAAATAGGGAACAAATATTTTAAAAATCAGTCGAGAAAACATAAAAATAAAGCCAAAACATTACTCTGTCGCAAACAAATCAGAAATCGAAAATCGGCATGGCCTAGAGTTTTGACGTCATAATACCATTCAGTAGTGCTTTTTACGGCGGGAAATGAGGGAAAACAACGTGGGGAGATAAGAAAAAGACAGAGTAGATAGTTGGAAGAGGTAATGAGGGACGAAGGGTTGCTAAAGACCATGATAGAGGGAAGGACGTTGGAGAAATTAGTGAGGGGGGGAAGTGAATAGATTTGACGGATGGGATAAAGAAGGGTAGGACGCACGCTGAGATGAATAAAGAAATATTATAGGCAGATACCGCCCTATAAATGTAACATTCAAAGGATATTTACTTCCTTCCATTTTAACCTGCCTATACCGGTACAATATTCCACTGACGATCGAAACCCACCACAGTAGCCGACCACCAACCTACCGCGCCAATCCCACTCCCTCGCTCGCTCTCTTTCTGTCCCATAATACTCTTCTCATTCCCGTCATTCTCCTTGGAAGGAGATGCGGATGAGGAAGAGCGAGAGGTGGGAGGAGGTAGACCTCCCGCCAAGACTGCCAGGGCACCCAACGTCTCATTCCGCCAGGAAGTGTGTCGCATTTATCACTCCCTTCTCTCTCTCTCCCTCTTCTTCTACAACCCCCTCTCACGCACACCCATAGCCCACGCTTCCCTCCAACGGCCGGCGATTCCGTACACACCCACTCACGCCGGCTGACCGTTCCAAAGCCTCTTCTTTTCCCTCCCTCCGCATGCCACTCTCAAAGTCAGTTCCCCGCCGCCACCCAGACAATTACACCTCCTCTCTCCGGTCCCTTTCCCTCTTGTCCTCTGGCCGAGCTGCCGCCAACCGCTCTGCTTCTCAACACGCTGACCGCTTCTCAGTCAGACCCTCGCCAGACCCATGGCTGATCGCTTTCAGAGACCGGTGCACGGAGTAAAACATCGCGGCCGTGCGATACATCGGGTGGTCGGAGCAATTCACGTTCAAGAGCGAAACTGCGTGTGTGTCCTCATTATAGATGTCCACAAACGAAATAAAAAAAACTCCATCCAACCGATTCGATTCTTTCGTAATTACATGTAACTTTAACAAGTAGCCTTCTGACTTAAGGTATATATTTACTAATTATTCAACTGCATACGCAAGAATGTTTTTCTAAGCGCCAAATAAAACATTTCACGTCTTGAAAATGGTTCCTCACAAATATTAAGGTATAAAATCCAAAGATTCTGCGATATTGATGGGAATTTGTGTACTTATGATGCGGAAATGAAAATTTTACAATTATCCACAGAAATAAAAATACTGCAGTAAAATTTATTTCTGTGGATAATTGCAAATTTTTCATTTATGCAGACTTATAAGGTGTTACAAAGAGTGAAATATTCGAAAACATTATATAAATATAGAAAGTGCAGCTCAGTTTTTATTGTGGTCGCTTATTGTGCGCGGAAATAAGGAGTTCTTGCACGTTTTTAAGTACATTAATCAAGCAGAGGAACTCACCATTCATGCGGTCTAGGAAATGACTCAATTTATATTTTATAATTTGCCTAAGCATTCAATGACTTGAGTTTTCGGAGCGGTATCCATAATTTAGACGATCTTTATATTCAAATATGTTTCAACGAATCTTCGACTCGGAGTGACAACATTGTATTCCGGCGGCAGCCGTTAAAATAATAGAAACTTAAAATGAATAAAATATTACTTAGTGTTCAGAAAACTAGAGACGATGGTTTATACGATAAAATATGGACCAATATATAAAAGGAAGAAAGCTGAGAAAATAAAAAAAATGAATACTTGGAAAAAGTTTCATTTATTCATCACCAAAAGATACTTTCGTGCACCTAGATGATCTCTGGCATTCCAGATAAAAAACAAGGCAACGATCACTTTCACCGCGGGAGAGAAGGAATAAATGGCGATCTTTCACCCAGTTAAATGCATTTACCCACCGGCCTGCTCCACCTGCGGGACCACAGCTCTTCGAAAGACGCCTCCGCCTGGATCAGAATGAAAGAAGGTAGAATTCCACCTCACCACGACCTCTACTTCGGCGGTTCCCGAACAACCTAACCTCTTCCGCCTAGGAGAACTAGAAAGCATGCCTCCCCCTACAAATCCCTACACAAATCACCAATACATTTAACATGTACAAAAAAACCATCAGCCACAGCTCGCTTGGTCGCCTCGGAGACGGGAGAGACTTTTGGTAAAGAGCGACCGGTGGCGAAGGAGAAGAAATTGATTACTTCCTGCCAATAGATCGATACGACGGAAATATATGAGGGAAGGGCGGCATTAGGAATACTCGCACGTCTCGCTTTCAATGCTTTAACCTCTCCATTCCCTGGATATTTAGAGATGTTTCAGGGAGAGCAACCGCAATTTGTCCGCTGAGCCGGATAACAAGACAGGGTAAAGAAAGATGGTTGAAAAGCTAATTCGCTTCACGGGAATTAGGCCGGGTGTTTCATTTCCTCCAACGTAAATGGCGAATACGGTAAACATGAGCCAAAATTCGTGAAGGAGGTTTCTAAGAAGTAGTAACGATCATACCAAGCTATTTCACAAGTGAGGTCATAATTTTATTTGACCATCCCTTATAAAGAATTTGTTTGCCGATCAACATCATCAAAACTGCGCGGTTATTAAAGGAATAATCTGGGGTTTATGAACGATCCTCATGGCATTTTCGTTTCCTTTTCTGCCATAAAATCAATTTTCAATCTAGACGTTGCCTCCAAGCTTCGAGTTCTACGAGGTCGAGTGTTTATAGGTACATATAGTGTCCTATACCTACGTGGTAGTTACTTCAACCTCTAATTTGCAGTGAAATTTTACAAACAGATTCTTTTAAGTGGGAAAGTGACGAGAATGATCAAGTAGGAAAGTGTAGGCTTTATTGAAGTTAATCAGTCGTAGGTTTCTGCGGCGTTATAGAGTTAATCTCTGCATTGGCTCAGGTTTCAACCGCGCTTGTGGTGTATTCAAACCGAGTTTCTCCCAAGTTCCAGCTAGCGTCTTCAGATCGAAGTGACCTGACACTTCGACCTGAAGACGCAAGAAGTGTAGGGTCACTTCGACCTGTAGACGCCAACTAGAACGCTGGAGACACTGTCCTCATGAATACACGACGAACGCACTGGGAACCCGAACCATTGCAGAGATTACCTTTTCCTTGAAGTTTATAGTTAGTTATTGAAGTTTTTTGAGTGTCAATCACTTTTACGATATATTTACGTACCACTGAATAAGTTAATTTTGAATGGAAATTCAGGCACGAAGATCGAAAAATTTTCGAGTAGCTGTACTTCATATACGCCGATTCGCATTCACTATTTAGACATTGACTGGCCACCCCTACGACTGGCTGACGGTACCTCTAGCCTACTTACAACCACCGTGTTAGCCCATGCCTTGCGCAGTGACCAGCTACCATGCCACTTTTCCCAGCCGATCTTCCTTCCAATTCCGCCCCAAAAGAGCAAAAACGTGAATTAATGCCTACAGATCAGGATTTTTAGCAGCAAAAAGGATTAGACTTTTTAATCTCATCAGTTACCTTGTTAACAACATCATAAATACGTTTTACATCCATTGTTTGCGTTAAAAAATGATAACCTTCAACAACACGCAGACCATGCAAATATGTTGATTTTAATTCCGCTGAAAAAAAATCACATCCAATCGGTTTTTAATTTCAATGGCGCACAAAATCGTCCACCCAAACCACGACAGCAAGCAATAGATGGATTGAATATAGGCCTTAATTATTGGTGCATTTTAAATTCGGAGATCCAATACAATGACAAAAAGTAATTAATTCAAAATAATGAATCATCACAAGCGTATGCGAGACAAAGTTATTCAATTTTTCCGTAATAAGGTACGCAATTATTTCTTTGACGAGATTAAAGGGCATATTTCATGATTCCAGCTTAATATTAACAAGAGCTCACATTTCCCACGAGTAAAATTCATTTACATAATTGAAATTGACTCCAGGATGGACCATAGGATGATTTTAATACTCCCATTTCCATAGAAAAGGTACCTGATATCATGGATAACGCACAAAAAAGCAAAAGAGCTACAGTTAAAGCGTGTGGCATTTATTCAGTCGTTATCATGGGATCGGTTACAGTGTTCAGAATTACCGATCTCAATTGCGGGTGAACACAAACAATTGGAGACACTATGACGGCGGACGTACATAAAGAGAAATGGGGTGGTAAAACAGGAAAAACGTAATAAAAAGAAACTGAAAGCCCTGAAAGTCGAAAAGCAGATGCTTAAAGGAGGACCACCGGTCCAAGTTTTGATGTGTCCGATGTTAATTTTTATTTTATTCCAGCTGTCTCCTTCGCCCGGTAAGGGTATATTCAGAATGGTCCTCGAGTCTCCCGCCACGCCTCAACGCTGTCTAGTATATTCCAATTCCTCCAACAGCTAAGGCGTAAAAGTCAAAGGAATTAAAACACAAAAATGGGAGCTCGGAAACAACTCCTCCAAGCCACTTCATTCCAATACCCATCTTGTCAGACATTCCTTTTCTCGCCTTCCCTCTGTCCCCTCTTATTGCCCAACCAGCCAACCTCCTCTCCGGGTATCCCTTATCTTCATCTTACAGACTCTCTTTTTCTCCTCGGCCATCCGTCCATTCTTCTTCTCCACCTCTCCCTCCATCCCGCCTTATTCTTTATTTCCCTAGTGAACCGTTCCACCTGGCGGAGATTCTTATCGCTATTCTGTTTTCTATCGTTCTGTCACGCCCGATTCCGGTCGTAAAAATATACCCACGTTCCAAAGTATCTCTCGAGAGTCTTTGAAATGACTTCGATTGTAAAATAAAACTCGACAAAATTCATACGAAAGGAGGCCAAAAATACCCACCGTACCGTTAAAAGGAATATTTTGTTGGCCGACTGAACGTCAATATGTGTCCGTGACACGGTACTGAGATCACATGAGCTAAAATGTACGTCCACATGCGGGAGTGATACTTCCTGTCTTAACAATGGTAAAAAAATCATCGTTTGGGTAACAGTTTTAATACTAAACAGGGTGACTGCTAAAATAAACATGTCGTTCGTACCCTATGCTCAAGGGCACGGAATTGGAATTTTCGAGCCTATGGGTTTGGAACAGTACATACAGTGACATGATAACGCAAGAACCTTATTAACAAAATAAGTAATAATTCATAAAAAATAGCGATAAAGATAAGGTTACCGAATTTTCACGTTAGTAAGTACCGAATTTTAAAAATACTTAATATTGTATAAAATTAAATTAATAAAATTTTCCTCCGACTGACGACAAGTGTGACAATATTTTGAGCTAGGACTGCCAAATGGAGGGATACGGTCATAAAGAAAAAGAGTAGAGAAGAATAAAATATGTAAAAACAATAAGGAGAACTGATAGGAAGACAAGAACTAGATGGATAAACCACACTTTGAGATTCATGCCAATTTTCATGGAGCATGATAGATGGCAAGGTCCCACAAGAAAGACAAAGGGACAAACGCATCGCCAGGTAAAACGGGATGTGTAGCACAGGCGTAACATTAAATGAGTTTGTAGAGTGCAGGGTAGAACGCGAGGCTGTCGTCTACCAATCAAAGGAAAAAATGACTTATTATAATCAATGCTTCTTGACATCGCAAAAAAGTGAAAAAGCGGGAAAATAAATAATCAATAAGTATTTAGGCAGGCAGACGCGTCGTCTAAAAACGCTGGAGAAAAGACCTTAACGGTGACGACAGGCGCTACAAGGGATAGAGGAGATACAAGAATGCACAGAATCCAGAGTGGTAAGGTTCCGCAATTTTTATTGTCACGAGCCTCCCATTGTTCCCAGGGTCCCCCCCTCAGGGCTACCCACGGCGTGAATGAAGCCTTAACAAACACATACGCCTCCGTCCTCCCTTTGTTCTGTTTCGTCGTCTCGTGATTCGCAGTAGCAACACAGGTCGTTCAACTATGCAACGCGATGGATTTCCCGTTCAGTAGCGTACGTCGCATATACCCTACACCGACGTTTGATATGGCCGGAGAAATCTTACAACTGCGAGGATAAAACACGCGGGGTCTAACCGAGAAATTTGCCACTCCCGCCGATCGATCACAACCCTCCTGGAGGCTTCGACCTCTTGAATACATAAAGAAAGTTAAGTGAAAGATTTCCATTGGCGTCAACCAGAATAAGCCACCCAGTAAAATTTCATGAGCCAACGAAATTGATTACTTCTCATCCCCATATTTTTAATTAGCAGTAAACCTATCTTCAGAAACCTCACGGTTTCTTGACGTTATCACAATATTTTTGCGAAATTATTGCAATACTTTTAAACAAATTGCGAAAATAAAGACGCCTCATTACCGCACTACCTGAAACGACATATCGGGGCATTCTAGTGAAATAATATCCAGGAAAAAATAAGAGAGATAAAGAACCGACACAAGAGGCGATATTTAGGCTATAAAATTCAAAAAGAGGCAGAACACTTAAGTATAAATGTTCTAATTTTTGTTAGCTTTAAACCGCACAAATCCTCTCATCGAAGTATACGCTAGTATAATACTCAGCAAATCACACGTTAGCAATCAGTATTAATTGGTAATCTGGAAAGGAAAAATCGATTTAGCAAAGTAAAATGGACTAATGCCTCACTTTAGTAAATAGCTTTTCGCAAAACTTATCAAGATGATGCTGTAACAAGCGAAACCAAGGTTGAAATAAAACTTGTACTCGTGAAATTTTCTCAATTAAGTGATTTATCAGTTATCAAGGGAATAGTAATTCTACCGGAAATCATTTCCCGAATACAACGGAATTTCCACCGCAAAATTCAATTAAATCCAACTCGTCGTCAATCATACCAAAGGGGTGGCTAGTTATTTAACTAATAAAAATGTAACGCGCACCAGCGCATTACTGAAATTTCAGGGAGAAAATAAGTGTTACGTTTTCATATTTGTCTTGCAATGAATGAATATATTACCTGAGGAATTGGATGGAACAATCTGAATTGGAAATGACTGTATCACATGTGATTTTACACAGGAATTTCAGATACTGGCGGCATACATTTCCTACATTCAAGCAGATATGATGCGTTTGTTAATTTAGAGGAAACAGACGAAGGTGATGGGTTTAAAATGCCAGAAAGGCGAATTTAAAACCTCACAACATATAAAGTTCCATTGTCACTCTACATCAGCAAATACTTGAATATCAAAAAGCAACTAACTTAACGTGGAGAGCAAACGTTTTTAAATACTATACTTGCGGCATGTTATTTGAAAACACCTGATATTGGAATAATGCCTCCAACATGCGAGAGCCTAAAAAAAGCCTTCAAAGTGGGCTAAAATTACGCCAAGTGCTATATCAAGCATCCTTTTTCTGGAAGCGAAATTTTGCTCCATTAAATTGATTGATTGTTATTAAAGGTCTATAATAACAGTAATTCCCCGTTTCTGTAAAGACAACGAATAAAATATGAAGGTATCCAATGCTTTAATGGCCATAAAATAACTCCTTCGAATGGAAGCCGGGACATCATGTGAATTCAACGCCTGGATTCAATTTTTTTGCAATCTGTCACTCACCGGCGCTTTGTTTGCCCACGGAACGTTGTAAAAATTAAGGAGCCCACGCGAATTCTTCCTCCGCGCTCACCTCACCGGCGGCTCACGTTACCGCAAAAGAGAACTTCAAGCATTCAAAATGCAACTCTCCGACTATACAATAAGTGCCATCTATTCATAAGAGAGGAGTAATATCTCCCACTCCAATCTCTTCCTCATTCTTCTGGAGGCCATAAATAAGCCCTGATGAAGAAGTTTAAAGCTCATATCAAGCCGTCAAAAAAAAAACGAAAGAGTTAATTCTCACTGAGACTGCATAAATTTCGATGAATGACCCAGGAGCGGGAATGGAATGAGCCTCAAAGCCAAGATGACAAAATTAAGATACGGCTAAGGAAATGAGACGATAAATTTTTACCTTTTTCCTCAATTACACCGCTCAAAAGCAGAAATTATGACACAAAAAGAGCTTCATCAACGTTTCCCAAAAAGTCACAACTGCTTAATTATCTCAAAATAACCACAGATGGATTTATACAAGAATGAACTCGAGCGGAAAATTTCTGGGGAAACTTCTTTGAATCCTGAGACAAAGTTCAACAGAAAAAAGCAGCACGGATATTAAAGTTCCCCTTCTGAAATGAATCAAGATAGTATAGGGAACTCGAGCAATGTACATTTAGCCCTTTTAATCTCAACTTACATAAAATATAGTTACACATTCTCGTGTAAGATAACTCACAGCAGTATGCGATACACGATATTGGAAAGGCAATCAACTGAGTAGGTCCTCAATTTAGAATATTAAGCGGCTTCGTGTTGGCGTAAGTGTTGGGAAAAAATGGATGGCATGATAGATTAGTCACTACCAATTCCCCATTTGGAGAAACATGAGAGAAGATGTAAAACCAAAAGATATATTTAAGTAGTATTAAGCCTCAAAATCGAATGCCATCCGAGCCATCCTTTCGATCGAATCAAAAGCATTGTTTCATTAACTCGTTAGTACAAGTTAGACAGATCAAGGCTGGAGTGGATGAAGTTATTCCCCTATATAATAAGGTAAAAAACCCTTACGATGGGTAAAAAGTTGATAAGGAGGCAGATAATCATACTAGTTTTGACCGGTGTTCTCGAAAATATACCACGTATATTTCGATTACTAAGTAACATCAGGAGTTCAAAATCATATTCCTCCAAAATAAACAAAAAATAGCACATTAGATGTACTGCAAGACTTAAAATAAGTGACTACCACAATATCGCGCGCAATAACGCGGAGACAGACGAATTTCCCAGATAAAGGGGCCGATATTTTCGTTAAAAATCTCCCATAGTAGTTGGGTAATCGGGCCTAGGCCTCCTCATATTTTCTTCCTCCATTCCTCTCTATACTCTACCACTCTTCTCCAATTCCTCACCTCAAGTAGTTCATGTGCACCCTAGCTTACGTTATCATCCCACCGGGCTCTGGATTTTCCCACTGGTCTCTTCCCTCCGATCTGTCCAGTAAACACTCTCATAACTGCCCTCTCCTCCGGCATCCGCAGGACATGCCCTGCCCATTTGAGTCTCATTAGTTTGCAGAAGGTGGAAATGCTGGCTTCTTTATATAGGCTGCATAATTCGTTGCTACGACGGATTATCCATACCCCTTCTGAGTTCACAGGCCCGTATATTCTCCGCAGTACTTTTCTCTCAAACCTGTCCAACAACTCCTATTTTTCCTTGTAGTGAGACCAAATTCATTGATTTCTTGGTGAAATGATATTTCGCTCTAACTAACTTTATCTCGGACGTCCTCTAACGATTTTCAAAACTGAGTCAAGGCTTGTGGCTGCAACGTCATTGGTAATGCCAAAAGACTCGTACCATTCACGCTTTGCACGAGGTTTCATGCACCGAACATACATCTTCGATCGCGTGAAAAGCGGGATGCAGTAACATCGACCTGGGGGCACCCTTTCCCCCCAACCAAGGACTGGTTACGACGGAGCTGCACCGTATTTACTTTTTCGGATTCTCGATAGACACCCTCCACCCTCCCATCTCCTCCTGCCCGCGGGATATATCACCCGGACCCAACTCTCCCTATTGCCCTCATAGAACTGCGCGTCACATACCGATGAGAGAGAGGGAGAACACTTTACCACCTTGGTGTTCGCACAGCTTCCCTCACGAAATCTCAACCCTACTGAACCCACACACGCCTCCTTTCTCCTCGCCCCTTCCCCTCTTCTACCAACGCGGGGCTCTCCACGGAAAAAACCACCCTCTTCAAAAAAAATATTTAAAAAAAACGCGGAAAATAAAAACTCAACGGAGGTGAGTGAGGGAGGGATGAAGATGGCAGCACGGCACGTTAAATAACGAAATAACACCACGGTTAGGAATTATTTCAGCCAACAGTACGGCAAGGAATAAAGGTATTACATATTTTCTTTGGTACAACATGAAATTACGATATCATTTTCCGTAAACAGTACAATTTCCTAGGGGGTTGCTTCATGCCTGGTGTGACACCGCTCTGTGCTCAGGTGGCTCGTAAGGCATTTCGCAGAAGTAAGCACCATTCCGTCTAAAAATACGAGTTGCACGTGGCCGTGACGTGACTCATCCGTCATCAGACAAGCCATGGACGGCCATGTAGTCAATGAAGCAACAACTTCGCACACACTTTATCGAACAATTTTCAACTAACTGGAGACTTTATTAGAATGCTTATACAACATATTCACACATCACCTTTCGGAATAGGTACCTTCAAATGGAGTTGGTTATTGCTGTCAGGCCTAGAAAATCGGCTCCCTTTTCATGATATTCTCCGTAAAGCCCAATTTAACCGATCCATTAAAAAATCTTGGCATTCGGAGTGCTTCATCATGGGCAAAGATTGCTCTCTAAAGGGCTCTTTATACGGCAAATTTTATCGTAAAAACAAATGTATCATAGGATGTTCAAGAATGATTGAAATCAAAGCAGGTTCTATTCCCCGGTCAGTCATTCAGACAATCATTCGATTTTCCGCTATCCACGGTACATTTTTTCTCATGAAAGAATTCATGCATTCGTTTACACAATAAAATGTACCATGCACAGCGGCCTTAAGACGCTTGCGTTTTGAAACTACGGTAAGAAATTACAGAGCGATATTTAACGTGCGGTACCATGCGTTATGTGTCATTCCAGTTCGACAAACTGCATACTATTACGGGAATGAAATACGGTAGGATAACTTTTGGGAGTACGAAATACGAATATAAAACACGTATCGTACTGTAACCTCGTGGAGTGATGAAGATACTGTACCATCACCCCCCGTTTTCTCCGCCCTCCCTCTCAGCTTCTCCATTCGCTCCTCTTTCAAGAGCTTCCTCATCCCTCTTGTTCCTCAATCCTGCACCCTGATATCTTCCAGCCTCCTTTTCCCCAAAGGACGCGGTCCTTATATTTTTCTCTCCTCCCCATGCCCACTTTCGTATTCCCGTCTTCTTCACTTGCCTTCCTCTCCTCTCTAAAAACACCATCCCTTACCCCCCCTCCCCTGCCGGCCCCTTTAAATCCTGCGCAATTCCACCACCGGCACCATATTTCATCTCGTACCCTCTTTTAACTTTATTCCGCTCTCCCATTTTCCATCCCTCACAAACTACCCTCCGTCCAGCGCCACTGCTGGGAGGATATCGCAGCATTCGCTACACCCATCGATTCTCGATCAACTGGTGCCCAAATTCGGTACGGCATCGGAATTTCCGAGCCTCGACAGTGACGAAATTTTGACGTCACAGCCTCGAACATTTCAAAAAGTTGAGATTCATCGGCGGCCGTGACGCCACCTTCATGAGCTTCCTGAGGTTTGACCGCGTCCAATACTTACTGAATAAGGCTCTTCTTGATCTTCATGAAAGCGCATACCACGAATCCACACCGATTACCAAGCGTTACCGTTTTCAAACTACTTACGTCCACTCGGAGTAAAATCATTTAGTAAATCCCAAACCATTTTACCACTAATCGATTTGGGTTTCGACAGTTTTTGCATTCTTCTCGAGAGTCGCAACCATGGTTGCCACAATAAAAATAGTGTGACATTTACTGAAAGGTATTATTTTTTTCGAGATATTTTATTCGAGAAAAATATCAGCCGAATAAATAAAGCGCATAATTTCGAAACCATGGTTGTCATTGGTAAAAAGGGTTAAATTCATTAAAATTAAATTCATTAAAATAATTAATTCGATTTGAGAACCATTTTATTTCACAAATAAATTATGTGAGTTATGCCACATACTCTTTCTCATAGGACTCATGTTCTGTGGACCTCATTGAAATTGGACGGTAGAATTTCTTCAACACCCAATCACAGATGTCCTAATCATTTTACAATAATTATTAACAAGCGGTCCTGTCGCACCGGTTGCCTGTAAATCGCCAAATAGAAATTCCTAAGTTGAACTCTTGATTAGCAATCCACTAGGGACGGCAACGTCCGCTTCAGCCATGACACAGATCCCTGCCGGCCAGACTGTAGACGACTGGTTTCTGACCAGCCAGTATTCCTAGACAGAATTCTTTCCAGCCGTCCTCGGGGCCGATGCCGATGAAAAATATTTATACGGAACGACTCTTGAGTTTTTCCAGTTAATGGAGTAAACACAACGTCTAATTTCAAAGAAGCAGAAGCCCGCACACAAAAATGAAATTCTGTTATCTCCAATTACGCGTTAAATGCTCATCAATATGAATATTTGCAAAAGTAAGGCACGGCGGCAGCAGCCGTAAATAATAAAGTCGACAGATAATGGAAATGAACTCATTGGACCTCAGTCTTGCCATAAAAAGCGAAGCACTAGGGTGCAGTTTAAACGCAAGGTATGCCTCATACGCGCGACAATCGAATGTCTCACTCATTTCCATGGCCACTTACATCCAAGGTGGCATCAGGCATCGGCAATCCGTTGCTTCTATGTATATAGAAAGAAATAAGATTTATTCCTCCTTAACTAATTACATAAGTACAATTTTTCATCACAATATTTCGGTCTTCTGAATCTTCTTCGTTTATCCTGTTCATATCATGCGTAACCTGACCTTTACATCAATCTCTCAGCCTTTCTGGAGATCCTATTACATATCGATTTTGTTTGCACATGTTTTACCATTTCACTCATAGTTGACATGACACATCCATCTTTCAAATTTGGCTTCCCCTACTCAATTAGGTTGGTGTCTGTCAATCCATTATTCCTCTAATACGTTTCATTCACCGCGGTTTTCCCACCTTTGTTGGTTCTAACATATTTCTTTATACTTTATTTTCGAATTCCACCAAACATTCCTCTAATCAGTTTATGATCCAAAGAGTGAGGCCAACAAACCCACCTCTGATGATGATGTGAATGAATCGACATTAGTCAGGGGAAGAATTTAACAATGAGGAAATTTACGCATTTCTTCAACCACGTGATAAGTACTGTATCGATTCCATAGTGTTGTATCGCCGAAAATTGCTTGTATACCCAGAGAAAAAATGTCAACGGTGGGTAAACTGCACTGCAATATAAATAAGCTTTAACTGTACTAAACTCAGCATTTAGTTCAGTTCCAGTCCTCCCAACTGTACTGGATAGTACTGTGATTGAATTGTATAGGATGATTTGCACAAGAAGTGTACTGCGGTGACAGAACTGCGGAGAGGGCTTGCTGAAAATGTGCTGCTTCACAGCGCAAGAATTGCACTGTGGTTAAAACTGTTCTGTATTACAGTGCCGTAAGTGTACTGTTGCAATATCTGTACTGCAAAAAAGCTGTGTAATGTGGCAAACTGTACTGTTTGTTTCAATTTAAGTGCTATCCTGAGCACACTCCCATGCCAGCAGCAGTACAGTTTGAGAACAAATCCATCTTAGTCACAGAACAATTTTTTTCTCCGAGTACATTCAGTAAGATTGGCAAAAATACAGTTTTATAAATTTATAGTTTTGCATGGCTCGGGCAATCGAAAGACCTAAAATAAAATCAAACGAGAACGCAAATGCGCACTAACATCGTTTGGGACTCGGGACTCCTCTTCTTCCTTCCGTCTGCTCGTCCGCGTAACACGCCACTTAGTTCTCCCCCAAAAATCTCCCAGACTCCCTCAAAAACATAAGCCATTCGCCTCAAGTCCCTCCAGTCATTCCTCACATCCTCGAAAACATATATGTACATACATGGCCGAGCCGCACACACATATGTGAATACACGTGCGCGTTTCCCTGAAAATATTTCCGTATTCTAGCCAGCCCCTGGACCATTCCCTCCTCCTTTAATGCTTCCCAGCCTCCTCTCGCCATCCCCACGGGGCCTCCTCAAAGCTCCCTTCACCCCTCCGCGCGTGGTCCATCTTCCTCCTCCGCCATCGGAGCCATATAACCCTCTCCTTCCGCCATTGGCGGCTTCTCTCCTCCTCGTACCATTTTACGCCCGTAGACCACTCACCGCAAACGTGCATGCCATGGCACTTAGGCCATGCCTCACTCAACGCGCGATACGTACCAAGCTAGCAAATGCACTTAAAAAACATAATAGAGCACACATGAGCCGTCGAGAGCAAAAGTAGCGGAAATCAGTTTTTTCCCATTTTGCTAACTACGCAGGAGCATTCCTCTATCTGAATTTTGTTTTGTTAATTAGTGGCGCAAATCTGGCTGTAGTGTTTTCCACCGGAGATCAGAACTCAAGATTTAGTTTTTTATTCACTTACATCTAAGCCCCATTTTCCAAAAGGTGATATTTTTTACCAACACCATAGGAAAACTAATGCTTCGGGAGTGGGTACATAGGATAACTTATTTTTCGACAAATCTTACCATCAATTCTTTCTTTCCACCATTATAGTGGTTTGGATGAAGATTAAGCTGTACTTTTAACGTTCCATCCACAAGCTATGCCGATAAGAACGATCATCTATTGAAATCCTACCACTATTTTGTCGCAAGGACCGAATTCGTGGAATTAAATTCGCAATAACTTATGAGCCATAGAGACCGATTAAATATTTATGGAGCAAAGCTCTCAATTAATCCGTCTGTTGGTTCATAAAATTTCTCAGGGGGTAGTGTACTCAACTAAAATGTTCCAAATTCGTTCCTGAAGCCGAAAACGCAAAATCAGGGACTATAAGATTTTGAGAGGATAAATTGCACGGTGTATTCACAGCTTACCCTGAAATCCAGCCCCAAGAAAAACTAGATACCATGTATACGCTGCGAGGAGGTACTACGGAAGCCAAGCATTCATATGGTAATAGGAGGACTCTCATTGCTATATAGGACCGTGGTTGCGATGAAATCTCTCCCTAGCATTGAGCGCTCAACTCCACCACAAATTTACACATTTTTAACAACCTATTCCCCTCAGGCAATGTCGCTAAAGACGCCTCCTCCAAAATATTCTCAAAGTTTACCAACTCCCTGAAAAGATAAATCCACATAATGTTACGCGATCATAAATAATACGATTCGTTATATGAAAAACTCATTTCCAAAACTATCATCGCGGAGTATTTCTCAAATGGCTTTCGGATATATTTTCATGAAAATCCGCGAGGGCAGATCATTTATCATTTTTATCGCGCCCACGCCGCAGAAGTTTGTACTACCTCAAAAAAGCTCCATTCTCCCCTCTAACCCCCTCAAGGGATGTTCCTCATTCTCGGCAAAATCTCCGCCGATATATATATATATATCCGCGAGGGCCCCTCCCACCTCAGCAGACTCAAAAGCCACCCTTTAGCGGGAAGGGGAGGGCGGATTGAAACGCCCTATGCACCGCCACACGCCGCCGCTACCTCTTTCTTCCATACCGTTTCCTTTTTTACACTCAGCCCCTAATAGGCGTCCCCCGTAATGCTCTCTCCATTTGACCCGACGCCGCCTTCTCCACACGAAGAATATCTCCATCACTCCCTTCTACTTACCGGCTGCTATGCGTCGCCCGTTAAAATAAAAATAAAAGGAATAACGAAAAACCCAAGGGGGAAGGAAAAAATTCTCTCTTTAGCCTCCCCATAAAAACCCATTTTATGGCACCTCCCAAAAAATAATTACGTTTTATATTCCTCCCCATATCTTTT
Organism: Ceriagrion tenellum; assembly: GCA_963169105.1. Classification (NCBI taxonomy): domain Eukaryota; kingdom Metazoa; phylum Arthropoda; class Insecta; order Odonata; family Coenagrionidae; genus Ceriagrion; species Ceriagrion tenellum. The sequence goes on along the minus strand of OY720635.1, from coordinate 115,179,737 downwards.
CCCTCGTGAGGAAGGCGCTCTCGGGGAACTACCCTGAATGGTTGGTAATCTTCCAAGGTCCCCGTAGCCTTTTAAACCAATATCTTAGTACGACGCGAGGGGAGTACTAATTCACGGCAGTATGTACATTCGAGTTCACTTTATGCGCGTAAGGAAGAGATGTATCCTTCGGGCGTGGCCACTCATCTTGCCCCGGTAGCGTCCAAATTCTCTCTAGAGCCTTTAAGCAGTCCCACTGGATCGAGTTGGGAAAACGCTTTTCGTCTGGGCGACATTATAATCTTGGTGTCACACGGAAGCGAACGCTTTGCCTCTTCCTAGAAATATTCCAAACGTTGGGCGAGATTAATAATGCTCCCGCTTCCACGACTGTTGAAAAAAATTCTCTCTGAGAAAATGACGCTCGGTAAAGAAAAAAATAGCACTGTCGACAGGAAAGCGTCTTCGAGGTAAGGAATTATTTGACATCGGTAGTGATCCAGGTGATTAACTAAGGGAAATGAATGTAGCTTGCTTGTTTCACGATTCATCCGATGATATACCAAAGCTATGAAACAAAATTAACTTGTTCGCTTCAACATTAACAAGCAGTGGAAGTTGTTCCAAATGAGATAAGGTTTCAAGCATATGTTAACGGCTTCTGGGAAGTAATTTTAAACTTTAATAAAAAAAAAGCAATCAATAACACTAAAACCGGTTGCCCTGATCAAGACATCACCTGCGATGGGAACAGAGTAATTAACCAGTGACTTCGACTTAATTTAATCTGCACATTTAAATAAAGAAATATAATTCAGCCAGGTGGAATAAATATAGTTACTTCAATTAGGACCTTAAATTCATAGATCGTGGCGGAAACATACATCGTAAAGCTATGAAACTGTTGCCAGCTACGAATTAACCTCAAATAAAATAAACTTCCAAATTTAATACATAAAAATAACGGTAATGGTGAGGAAAACCGAGATACCAGGAGAACAAATTACGAAAATCAATTTAAGGAAGGTTGAAAAGGAAAATTATTCGACAAATCAAGCAGCTTGTCTTGAACGACTACCGTTATTTAGTAAAGAGTAAATTTAAGTCGATAGACTCGGAGAAATCCCTCAACCAGTCTTTTCTGGTCAAACGCTTTCATCCAATCCTTTGAATACATAATATCTTCACGCCAAAATTCCTTTTCAATCGTAATCTTTTCAAATGTAAAAATCTTCGCATTCCGTCACCAAATAATCATTCTTGCACGACACGTAAAATACCCCTTGAAAACTCCCCCTTTCTTAGTAGCCATATAATTTTAAAAAGAAAGAACACTGGCTCAACTTCTTATCACAACTCTTTCCACGTCAAGGGACTTCTTAAATTCAAAAAGCCTTTCTGCGCCGGGAAAAGTTGACGCTTTTAAGAGAACCAAATCTAATGGCGTGAGAAAAGAGTCCCGCGTCCTGCTTTGTCACGTCTTTTAAAACCACGGAGACAAAAATATCAACACCCTTATCTCTAAGGGGATAGTCACTGTTCATAAATATAACTTTTCCAACGTTCCTAAACATATTTCACCGGAGGAAGTAAAATTAATCCCAGCAGATCCAGAAGAGTACCCGTTTATATTACGGCTATCCCCACACGCTATTCAACCAACTATGCTCTATGGTAGCTTAAATAACTTCGCTCATGAGATTTAAAAGGTTTCTAAACTCCGCTTGCAACTCTGAGCTCTTTGTTTCATGAGCGATTTATCTTTTTCAGGGGAATTACTAACACTTATTGTTAGTCTAGAATTGAACTGTCAAAATCAGTCTCCCCTTTTAATATCTATGCCCATCAGACTAAGGAGAATAATTACCCGCTCGACTGCTCGGCTAGATACGGATTGCCTGTCTAGCGCTCACCAAAACGACTCCATCCCAGTATGAGGCAGCATAATTGTTTCAAGCAATCAACTGTCAAAAAGAATGTTAAAGAAATGAAATAACTCAGAGATGAAATCATTTACGCTTCATTTAAAATAGAAATAATAATTTATCATTTCAAGTATTGCAATAATGAATCCTCGGAAATTACACCATTAGTTAAATTATAAAAATAAGGACAACAGGAATTTATGGTAGCAAATTGTCATTTCTGAGCAAGAGCAGTATTTTATTTTATCGGTAAATAAAATATTTGCGAGTGAAATCCAGTCCGTCACTCTTTAGTACTGAGCACGCAGTATCCATTTCAAGACCGCGATTCCAAAAGAATATACGAGGTATGATAGGCGAGACTGATAAAAACGAGAGATATGATACGACGCGCTACGTGATGGTACTTCACCTCGAAGACCTCAATTCTCACTTCAACGTCATGAAGAAAATGTAAGAAACTGCAATGCAAAACTCCATGCATTAAACTTCCCCTGTCCGAGGAGGTTTAATTTGAAATTTTGAGTGACATAAATGAAATCGATTAGTGAACCGTAGTAAAACGAAGAAGAAGTGGAGGCACAACTTTACTTAATGCGAGAATTACTGCACGGCATTTGAAGATTAATACCTCCCCAGGGCAGACAGAATACATGCATTTTAAGCACGATTCGTCGTTCCCGCGATAACCAGAATGTCGACGAAGGGCGCCACAGAAAGAAGCGGGGCCGAGATATAATTTACTCAGCCATTCCACGACAACTCCATCACCCAAAAGCGATATACAGCATTCGCTCGGGATTGGGGCGGGATTGTAGTCACGTGACTGCCGTCCCTTAACGATAGCGAATAAGAATTCGGAATTTCATTCGATACCCCTTCTCTATAGAGTCCCTCCCGGACAATAGCGCGTATGCTCCCGTCTAAACGGAACTGTGTCACAGGCTCGCAGATAAACGTATCGAAAAAAAAATGCCTCGGCAGCCCCCTGGCATCGAAGAAATAACATTGGGAAACTGTCGATAACTTGCAAAGGCTTGCCTTTGGAGCACGAAGACCTATTTTATCATGTCTCCATATTGAAATGGTTTGAATAGGTAGTTTTTAGAGTCTGTTTGACCAATGAAAATAGCTAAATACTCAAAGATTTCGACCCAATTTCGTCATTACCGGTGCTGGCACATCGAACATACGTAGACACTTCCAAACGCCAGTGTGACTCATGATTTCATCCTAATGAATCACCTATAGTTTATCATAACCTTAAACTTTTATAAACAAGGATAAATAAAAATAATAAAAATAATATATATTTAAATAATACAAGTTCTTTGTTAACTTTGTGGTATTCCATCGCATTTCAACGCTTGAGCGTCATCTTCAGGTGAAGATGACGCTCAAGCGTTGAAACCCGGGTCGTGTGTGTTTTTTAAGTTGTGGTTTTGTAAATGTAACCATTAAATCATCTGAAAGATAATATATATATTTCCCTCAATACCAACCAAAGATGGCATTGCATGGTTTATCTCACGTAAATAATAACTTCAACTTCAATTAGAAAGACTTTACAGCAGCATCGTTAGGGATAGCAATAAAAATTATTTTTAAAATTACATATAAATAAACTAACATAAAAATGAAAAAGTTTTACGGTAGATATATACTCATGGGTTGGCCCAAATATTAATTTATGTCAGTAAAAGGGTGTTCTGATGACCACATTTCAAAAGCATATTCCTTCGACGTAAAGAAGTTTTACCTTCATTTCCAACTTAAATTTTTCACTCCAACTTTCTAATTAAATTAAAGGGGACATGAGTAACGAATTAATCGTTACCCTGAAAGGAAAAAGTTCATCAAAGGTAAAGTTCACAGATGTCCTCAGTATAAAGGTAAAGTTTACAAAGCCTAATTATATGTTGGGTCGAAAGGGTGGAGGACGCGTTTTCCTATTCTTAAACCGGGAAATACGGAAATGCGTAAATCACGAGAATTTTCACGCGCGCAAGGTGCAAAACCTGTGCCACGGTAGGAGGAAAATGGAGAGCCAACGTCGCGTGCGTCCGCCCGACGACGTATACACGTACCCTTTTTCTAGAGCCTTCATTCTCCCCGCTCTCTCTCTCTCACACTCCACACCACAGCCTTCCTGCCATTTTTTTCTCTCTCCGTCACAACCTTTTCGCGAACTCGGATCCAACAGAAAATGCGTAAAAAATACACCGATAAAATTAGTTCCTTTCGCATTTCCACAACTCCAGTTTTCGACGCCGAACAAATGTAAAACTTTGACAATGAACAGCGCCAGAGCTTGCTCTTACGGGTGGGAAAACATTACTGAGGGCAATAACCTCTGACCCACACGGAATAAACTCCTGCCTAAACTAAAGGCAAAAAGAGTAATCAAATTAACTATCAGGGACCCAAAGAAAGATATATACTCCGTAATTATTGATAATGTATTCGCCCTGATCGATGGAAATAGCATAATGGTAACGCTACGGAATAAATGAAAGAAATGAATATTTATATACAGAATTATTTTAGTGTTTTAGATCAACGTGTGAAATTTATATGCCTCGAATCATCCATCAGGGAAAATCTTACTCATTCCATAACATCAGTTATAAAATGATTAATATGAAGAGTTGACCACGAAATTTGATCATACATTTGCGGTTTATGACAACGGTCATACTCAATTCGAACTAATGCCACATCACAATCCAACGGTATTCATAATGACTAATAACAATTTTGTGCGCCTCAAAATTGTTTGCGGATGAATAAAAATATTAATCTTCCGGTTCAAGCAGTCCTGCCCCGTCAACCAATCCACTGACTACGAGTAACTGTGATAAAAAATTTTTCAACAAATTATAAACCCCCACCAAAAAAACTACTCTCATTAGACCTACTTATGTTCCCCAATGCAGGCGCCAGCTCAAACCTCTCTTGCAATTAGCCAAAATGTGACACACATATTGAGTTATTGATTGTATCGTTTGAATGGTATAGCTTAAAGACACGTTTTAAGCCAACAAAAAACAGGTTTAAAGATTGCATTTAATCAAACGCTACATTCTAATAGAGTAATATCAAAGTACTCGGCACACACAGGAAAAAAGGTAAAACGACGCCAATTCAAGCAGACGAGGACTTTCGACGCCAATTCAAGAATATTAGACCGGCACGACACCCTCCCTCAGGCGGGCGAAAGCGGGACCGAGGGACCACATTTTTTTATCGACGTCGCGAATCAATCAAAAAGGTCAAAGCACCACCGATCATGGGGAAAAATAATCGACGGGAGAGGGGGAGGGGATCATGCGGGGAAGTGTGGGGGATTGGTGGGGGGGTGGAAAGGGAGAGCAAGCAAAGGCCACGGCCCCGCGACAAAACAAAAACACAAACCCCGATGCACGCACTGCCTCCAGCGGTGAATATTCATGGCATTAAACGCATGCTCATCTCCGACCCCATCGCCGGGGCTTTCGCCACCCGCCGTGGGGTGATGCGTGGGAGGAGGAGGAGGTGGGGAAGAGCGGGGGGAGGGATAGGCGAGGGGTTAAAGGCACCACCCAGCCCCCTTTCCCCCCAACACCCCTCAATCCTCCCGCTAAACAGCCTCCCGCACACACTCATCATCCACGCCCTGGAAAGCGACATCGCCCATGTCTCACACTGGAAGCCTTTTTATCCTTTCTTCCTCCACCTCCCCTACTCCCACCTCGCATCCCCATTGTTGGGGTTTGTCTAAGAGCAGGGGGGAGAGGAATGAGGAGAGGAATGAGGAGAGGAGAGAAGAGGGGAAGAAGAGGTTAGAAGGATCCCGACACCGTGAAGTCCGTTCCGCACGCGTGAGTGTACTGTCTGGGGAACCGTGAAGTAATCTCCCTTTCTCGCTCGCACGCTGCCTTCCTCTTCCACTCCCTACTCCATTCTTCTCTTTCGCACTCCTCTGTAAAAGGATAGCAAAACTTTATGGAAATCAACAGCGGAGAATTAAGGTAGCTTAGGGTAAATCGAACGTTTATGAGCAGGCTTATGTCCAGATGGACTCCCTTAGTGACCTCTGGAGATAAAACTCGGCGATATCTTTGGTGTATCTCGGTGTTCTTTCCTCTTCTTTGTGTCATGCTCTTCACAAACGAGTATCATCCTAGGTTTCTCTACCTCTATTCTCTTCACTGCTACCTTTCTATAAAAGCACTAGTCCACGTATGACACGATAATACAATCAAAACCATACATTGAGATAGAAAATCAAAGTCGTAAAAGTACGATAAATTTCCGAATTCGAATCTTCCCTAAATTTCGTTTCACATAGCAACAATCGAAAAAGGCAAATGAAACACTTCCCCTGAACTTTCTTCCTCCAGGAGAAGCCCTGACAATATTTCAAATAGCCCTAACTTTAAACATAAGAGAAATATCTTTTGAACCCTATCGGCTAAATAACGTGGCGTGATTACCATTATTAAATAGCAATGAGCCTTGTTCGAGGAAAAATGAAAAATATTAGGATAAACACCACGACCTAAAAGGGGTTCCGTTTGGACCAGAGAACAACACACGACACTGGTTCCGATGAATAATCATCATCACCAGGCACAAAATCGAAATGCAAACAAGTTTGGGAATGAAAATTCATTGTTAAATAGTAACATCAGAGATACGTAAAGAAATTTCAGCGCACTGGCGAAAATTGTAAACACGCGTCGTATACATGATTAAGACCACAGTTTTGACTGAAAAGTGGACTGCATCGGATTCTCTTACGATCAATAATCGCATGGATCGAAAATAATGCCGCGTTATGTTTAATTCAGACACCACTTCTAATTTAATGTAAACTATGAATTACATCTAAGTAAAATGATCTCCACATCCAAGTTGTGTTACAATTTTACTGACTGTAGCCAATTAGTCAATTTCCAAAAGTCGAGCATTAATTCAAAATAAAAACAAACGAATGGCGGTGAAACAAAAAAAACACATCCCATTTACTAATTAGCTTCTGGCGTCTGAGTCGAACAACTCAATGAGATATTTCAGTTAGTTCGCGGATTAGTGACTTGCTTGAAAAAACTATTACGCTTGGCCTTAATTCGACCGTTATCTCTCTCCCTTAAGGAGCGCTTTCCTCTTCCCCTCCCCATCACACGCCCATTATGCATGCTCCCATTCACAGTCTTTATACACCCACGGAATGCTAGATAGCGGAATCGTCCTTCCCTCTAATGCGTCCCACTCCGCCTTGTCCTCCGACGAAGCGTAAACAGACGCGCCTCACAAAGGGACTGCGCCAACGCCGTCCACGGACCGCCCAGGATAGAATGTAGCAAAAGCAGATTGAATCGCACCTTCAACATAATATCATCAACACGCGTGAGCTTTCTATCCCGGAGGGAAATAATTCCCAGAGCTCAAGGAATGAGTTTTCCTTGGGCAGCGAGTGTATGTGTGTCACTTCCTCTGAATAGTAAAGCGCGGGGACCCTCATGGAATCTCTTAAACTACTCGATTTTTTTCCTCATCCACAATTTCCTTTACTTCAAACGGATTAACGATTCAGTAATTCTAGGCGCCAGCCAAAATTCCCGACGCAGGACTTCAAAGTCAATTTTTTAACGAAAAAATGCGTGAAATACATTGACTTTATTCCGTCCAACGAGGATCTGCGAATATTACGTCCAAAATTGGAGATTTAATACAATGAATAATACGCATTTCGTTTGTGTATCATTAATTCAGCATAAGAGTAGTCAGAGCAGTGTTCAAAAAAGGTAGGTCTACAAACTAGAAAACAGTATGTAAAAAATTTGTGAAGAGCGTGGAACTCAATGGATCGGAAGCAAGGAACATTAGAAAAGCTGACCATAACAGACTAGAAGCCTTCGAAATCAGGTGCTGGAGGAGGATGCCACAGATAAATGGACAGAAAAAGTTAAAAATAATGAAGTTTTCATAAGAATAGAAGAGGAAAGGACCATATGGTACATCATACAGAAAAGAATAACCAGATGGATTGGACAGACTCTGAGGCATAACAGGATCGTGAAGAAGATAATTGAAGGCAAAATAGAGGGAAAGTCCCCAGAGGAAGACCCAGGAATAAGCTCATGGACCAAATAAAGAGAAAAGCCAATAGGGAGATATACCAGGAGGTGAGGGAGGAAGCATTACATAGGGAGGGGTGGAGGGCTGCAGTCAACCAATCTTGGGATAGAACGACCAAAGATGAAGAGTAGTAATAACTCTTAGGTGACTAAAGTAGAAGATAATGTATACGTTAGAGACGGAAGAAAAGTCAACTTCTCAAGATGAATGCGACTCAAATTAATTGCCTCTAATGGGTAAGCAACGGATGACGTATCAGCAACCAAATTTCTAGACGTTTAGTATAATAAGAGATAAGATAGATATGGAGTATCTTTATAAACTTAGTCAATACAGGCATAATTTGAGGAAATTCATTTTCTGTGATGAAAAAACAATGTATTTTTCCAAAAAAATTTTAATAAGGTAAAACTAGTTTCAACGCATAGACGCCATCTTCAGGTACCTGAAGGTGACGCCTAATGCTCTTTTCATCACAGATTCTATTTATTTTTAAAGTAGTAGGCTAGGTAGGTATTCCATCGCTGACGCCCATCGTGAGATCTTAATTTTTCAAAAATACATAGTAAATTTGTTGCAAAAAGTAAGTCGGTGATAATGCAATTGCTTTGCCATCTTTCCAGTATCTAAACGCCCGAGGAGTAATGCACACTGGAAAGCAAACGTAACTCGCCATTCAAAACGAATCGACGCGGGAGAAATCCAACATCTTTAATGACGTCCTCAAACCACCGTTGGAAACCTACTAGCCATTTTTTTGGAAACACAATTACCATGCCACAGCAGGGATTCGATCCCAGGACCATTAAGTTGGGTAACTTTAGATGCTACTACGACAGTTTAATCATTAGTCATAAAAACGATAATCCTACACCAAAATTTCCTTTGTAAACCAAAACGATGCAACGGAGGCACTTTTTTCCAGGTGCGACACATCCACTATCATCGAGGTTTTCTCAATCGTATAGTAGCGGACTACAACAAAAAGAACAACACACCCCAAGGAAGGAAAAGCAAGCTGACAGAGTCTTGTCTCATCGGTCGGCGCTTCGAAAAATAAACAAAAATCTGGGCCGACTCAGAAGCGACTTCAGAGGCGGCTCTGCATAGTTTCCGCTTAAGCCACGCCCACCCGCCCCTCCCCCACCCCTCGACGCCTTCGCATACAGGCGCCGCATCCTCCCACTCTCCTAACCCACCACCAATAAACATTCGCACTCACACACAGAACCCCTCCTCCTCCTCCTATTCCTCTCCACCACCCTCCCCCGCTAACGCCTTATCTTGTGACTCGGCTGCATTGCCGCCTGAAGCGGGCCTCGGCATACAACAAGCAGATGGAGGTGAGCGAGCGAATCGACAGGCTATGGCGTTTCGCGCTCAGCGAAGAAACCAGAGAGCGAGCACACGGAAGGGTGGTGCACACAATTTACGAATAGCGGAGCAATAAATGCCCTCCGAGCAAATAACCAGTCTCCTTCCCGTCACATCAACGGATAGCACTAAACGGGAATAATCATCAAACAAACGAGACTCGATGAAGTAAGACTTGAAGAAGAACCAAAGCGGATAGCAATCAACGAACCTAGTCAACTTGATCCAAGATATCAATACTTTTTTGTAGTATGAGATTCGGTGATGGAAAAAGCCTAGCACTTAGGTACACGCATGCATTTGCTGAATGACAATTTTAGAGCTCAATTTTAAAGCATTTTCTCAAACACTATCACACGCCTGCATACTCAAAAATCTCACACTCTCGGAATTGGATAGTTATGAACAAAATGGATGAGAATTACGTAGAATAATTATTAATTATCTCATTTCTATCCTTCGAAATTCCAGCACATATCTGAATAATCAAGCAAAAAGAACCAGGTGAAAATATCTCGAGAACGATAGTTTTCTTATAGTTCGATAGCCCTCTTATGAAAGCAAGATATTATAAGTTTTTTTCATTTCCCCAAATAAAATAGCATGTCTCCAATATATAATTCACAATAACCATCCTTCATGGTTTAGAAAATATAGTAAGCGTTATTACATATTTTTATATTATAAACATTATAAGAAACTGTACGCCTTATCTCCTTGCGGAAGCTTAGGGAAGGATGAATTCACTTAAGCTGTGAGAATGAGGACTAATATAAAGTGGCTGGTGAATAAATTTTAAAGGAAGTATTATTCTTTCCAAATCATGAGAAAATTACTAGAATAGAGACGTTAACAACAAAACCTCATAAGTCCTGCAGGAAGAGAGCTTACTAAAATTAAGAAGGTAATGGGAAAAATAACCTCATTTGAGGAAATATCATCACCATCTTTATCATTTGCCGAGGAGTTTTCTTATGGCAACAATCGACTTTTAAATGCACAATGGATGCGTTGTCGGAGATTAGTGTAGAGATCCAGCCTCTTAAAAATTAGAGGCAAATGTGCCCTATTTAAAATATATCCCCGAAGGATGTACTCGCTCCCGCTTCTAGTCCCCGGCCTAAAATACAGTATGTTATAATTTTATTCAAGGTAGAATAACACCACATCATTAGCGATACAAAATGCATGCGGAGAGGAATTGCCAGAGGTACTGCTTCACAAAAAATAGAGCACCTAAGCCTTTGATATAATTCATCCCCTCGGCGAGCACCAGAGTAATTTACGAGTCAAAATCATGGAAATTTTAGCTTTAAAGCTCATTATCTTGATAAGACATTTTGATTAATGGGGCAAGAGCGAAGAGGTAGTTTTGCTCGGCTTTCCATGTAACATGAATGATTTTGAAATTAAAGCGATGTCAGCAAGATCTGCTTCATAAATTCAATTACAGGGAGGCGGAGTGTTTTCCGTGCCCACGCAGAATCAGGCTGCAACTGACGCCATGTATCGCACCGTTTAAAAGTATCAGGCTTCACGAAACATTTGATCGCTAGCATTGTTGAAACAGGCATGTTTTACACATAGGTACATGCGTCGCTTTATTTCAACCCTCCTGTCCTAATTCCGCTTTAAGTGAAAAGGCATTTCGAGCGCCACAGCCATTCAAGTAATGGGCTTCCGAACAACAACCAATTTTCAAGACCTTAAATTAAAAAGGGGAAATAAAGATGCAGAACGCCACTGAACTACCGATGAAAGCAAGATTATTAGGAATCATCTCCTCCGAATCAAAGAGTCCATCATTTAACCAACAATAAGGAAAGTAACATTATATGAACGCTCCGAAAATTGATTTAGAGAGGAAATAACGACCCAAGAAATCATTTCTCTAGATAAAGAACACAGATAGTGACAAGAGGTCATAAAAGCCGAAAAACGGAAATTAGAGAATCCAGAAAAGCAATGACCCAAGTTCTCCAACTAAATTACGAACGAAAACTTGATCTACATATCATAACAATTGAGTACAACCAGAAAGGACAGAATACCCAGAGTTCAGCCAAATAAAGATATGACAGCGTCAAAATCGAAAATATATTCATGATAATCCAGATGAAGGAATACTAAAACCATAATCTTTGCGTAGATAATATCTACAAAAGGACAAAGGAAAGCTAAGGATAAGATTTTAGTAGAATTGATAAAAAAGAAAATAGGCAAGAGTAGTTTATTGTAAAAAAAGAGAGTACGCCAATCGAAAAAAATAAACAAAAACGAGAGAAAATTATTACTAGGGATAAAATAGACGGAAGGAATACGGTGTGCCAGTCAGAAAAAGTGATAAAATTAGGAACGTCGGAGTATTTTTGAATAATTCTGACGAAGCCGATAAAAATACATATTCAATGAGGATTTCCTTCGTTTCACCAGTCTAAAGAAAGCACTGACGGGTGTTTATTGGAGAAAGAATTCGCGGTCAGTCCAAAAGATCTAACAGATTTCATTCGGGTACATCAACTGCTAATTTTGAATGAAGGGCAAGGGATATACTCAACAGTCAAACTATTATCCCCAAAATATGTATATAAAATATTGGCCTATACCCCTGCTAACACTAGATTGGAAATATGCCTATAAGAAGAAATTACAATCAAATTTCACACCGAATGAAGAGGAAAATGCTGAAAAATTGTGCCGACTGGGGGCTGTGTGTTTTAGTAGCTAATAGGTTTATTTGGCGTTATCTTTACCAAGCGCCGACGCATACGAGCTATTCAACGCGATCCAAACAACTCGGACACAAGTGAATGTGTGGGAGAGACTGGTGTGGAACTAGAAATAACAAAAAGGAAGCGCGCGGAAAAAAACTGGCGATATGGTGATTCTCTTAACGGTCCCTGAGAGTTAAGACGACGGTAATAAATACAAGGTATTGAATTCGAGCGAGTAGGCAGCGGCTTCAAAGAGTTTTAAAAGAATAGGCGTGAGAATGTGGGACGCTCGCGGGCTCGCTGATAGCAGGAGAGGGCGGAGAGAAGCAATGGGACGACGCAGCGTGAGACCGAGGAGATTTAATAAAAAAAAGTCACGCGTGCAATCACAAGCGTGTCGTTGGTATCGGAGGGAGTGGCAGAAGATCATCAAAAAAGAAAATAACGGAACAAAAAAACAAACGTGAGAATGAATGCGTTCGCTCCCCGCTTAGTACAACTGGAATCACGCGAACGGTTGGCGGTAGACAATCACGCGATGCGTATCCCATTGAACACTCTATCCAACGTGGACGTCGCACTGTGTTCCTAATCAATGCTAGATTACACATAAATTAGAGCCAAATAAGCGTTAGACTTTGAGAGAGCATCCACAATAATTCCGGCAATAACAATAACGCTGTTCATGTAACAACTTAGCGTAGAACCCGTATTAAGCATCGGGAATATATAATAGCATAATATTCGATCGAATTGCAATAAGTTATGAATTAATTTTAGGACAGAGTTTTGATTTTGTCGATCGCTATCCGCTATTTGTTTTATGTTCGCGTGTCACTGGAGGACATAAGGTTAGGAGCATTAAATATATTAATGAGTCAAACACTGGGCCGCTACAGTCGCTAAATTTTAATGGCGAAACTCGCAAGCGAAACTTTAGATGTGGGATTTGGGGAGTATTTGGTAGGTACACAGTAGTGAAGGTCAAATGCTTCGAAAATTTAGAACGGATTAGTTCAAAATACATACTAAAAAAGGCAGGTTGTATCCTTCTTTCGGGTTTTCCGCCGCGTTGGTTCATGGTGTCCTCAACATGAACCAACGCGGCGGAAAACCCGAAAGAAGGAATCAACCTCCATCAAAGCCCCGCGGAAGCCTTCATCAGTACCAAAAAAGGTAATCTTTTTACTGTAAAGTGATGTTAAACTTCAAATCATCCATGCTTTACGCTTATCTGAAAATCAACATCTCAACGGATATAGCGGAAGAGGAACATCAAAGCTTATCCCTCCTCAAACGGACCCCAGCGCACATCAACTCTACCTTCGTTGTGAAGGGCACTACCTAGTGCGCAGTCTGAAACAATTGGAAAGCACGGGCACAGTTGCGTTACGATACGTTACTAGCAACGCACTATAGCGAATGGAGAGCCCCCTATAAAACCGGGATTGAGCATGGTTAACTTAGCTAAGCGCAGATGTCTTAATGAAAAAGTCTTTCCTGAGTCCTTGGAGGAAGGTAAATCATATGTTTTCTCATTCCCCTCGAGTAGTTACTCGCAAATATCATAACGATGACGCGCCTTCTGCGAAACAACCAATCCACCCACAGTTGCCATTTATTCAGAAACAAAATAACCAAATGAATCGGGCGGCGTGCATGCGAGGTCGTTCTATTCAGGAAAAAAGGAGAAAATAAATCCGGGAGTGGGGGAGAAGAGCTATTTAAAAACCCGGTCCACGTTTTAAGTCTCGGATGACACACCACACGGGAGGGCTACGCGCCAGAGGAGGCGGGGAGGTGACAAAAGAAGATCGGGGAAGACGATCAAGCGCCTCAACCCCATCGAATTCCTTCTTCCCAATCGACAACCACTTTCACCCATAAAAAATTCTTCTCCCGCACGCCTCTAACCGGAAATATTCTACGCACATAATTAGCGCCTGGTTACAGCTGATGAGCTTAACACGTGCGGACGTAAACCTTTGATAAATAGCAATTGATAAATATATATAAATTCCTTTCATGTTTAGCAGCTTTTTCTACCACCTGGTCTCAAATGTGTACATTTTAATCAACTACTCCAATTTCATTTATGGTGAGCAATATAGTAAAAAGCAAATGCAGGTTCTTAAGTTTCACAATATTCCTCGAGATAGAGCGACTCATTATAACACAGATCACCAATCAAATACATTCTCTGAATGCAGGGTGACACAACAAAGATAATACTAAGAGTACAGCAGCTGAGAAAACATGAACATACGCAAAATACAAGGGGCTTGAAAATAAACTCAAAATATAACACTTATATCAGGGGATGCTAAAACATTAGAAAATAAAGTTACAGTGCTCAATGCACAACGTACTCTGACAAAAGTAGGCCAGCAGCTGTGCACAAAATTTGACGGAACGACCTTTCTGACAAATCATGAAAATGAAGTGCGAGAGAGTTTTCTGAAAAAATGAGAAAATACTGTTCCGTTACAGCTGTTACATTAAGCCCGCCCGAATCGATGATCACCTTTCTATAGCATAGGAATACTGAGACTTCACTCTTCCAACCTAATTAGAAACAAACAAAACATATGGTAAAACAGAACCCAAAATACTAAGCCCTAGTGCGTATTTTTCTTTGCTTCCTCTCACTACTGCGTTTGATCCATAACGGGAGACAATGCAACGAAATTAGTCATTACTGATACCATCAATGTTTCCCGAGCACACTACCGAAGATACCAAATCATTTTATATGAAATGTAGCCAAAAGCTACCAGTATCTAAGCGACAGTTGAAATGAAAATTCTACCCATACACTTGAATAGTTTACGACATAAACTCAACGACAATACATTTTTGCTTCATAGCTACGTAGGCCAAAACACATCGTTCGAAATTTTCACTCACTCCAGTGGCGAAGTTAATATTTTCTATTTATTTACCGAGAGAGTAACGAAGCAATGCCCAGCACAATGAACGGTTGTACACGATCGTGCATTCCTCGAGACAGGAGAGGATCAGGGAAAGTATCGCTCCAACAACAAACTCACCCAAGCGAGAAGGACTACTCCTCTTCGCCTAGCTGTTCCGAGAATGCGAAGATTTCCGGCGGCGAGGAAAAAACATACTGGAGGGATAAAAACCATACTCCTTTTCTCCCACAAATAAGCGCCCTCTACTTGAGAAATCGATGCCTGCTAAGGTGAGTAATTAGCTTCCCCATCTCAGGAGCCATTAATCATATAGCGAACAGCTTAGTAGTTCTCAACGTATCCACCATACTCGAACGTGGGGCGCGGGAAGAGTATTAGTAGTAGACAGATGGCGTGACGATCGCGTTTCGCGTGCTTCGGGATCGCGTGTTCGCAGCCCGCCGGCCGGTAGTGGCCACTCGGGTGTCGGATCGCCCGCCGACGCTTCTCCCGAGACCATTAAATCCAATGCGTATCAAAGGGGATCGCTCCCCCCCTCCCCTCCGCATGCGGGGGAGGAAACCGCTCTTAAATCACTCACCGAGGGAATGGGAAATACACCCAATACTCCACGAGTCATGACTCCATAAAAAAAAATCCCACAGCACGCATCTAGATTCCAACGCTTCCAGTGTTTCTGACTTCCCTCGGCCTACGACCGTAGTCGGAGATGTGGAGTCATTTCAGCTCGTTATCAGAGTAGAACTGCAGTTATGGTTGATTCAGTTGAGTAAAGACGTATATATTGACACCTTACTATTCACATAATTACGATAAAGTAGGCATTTACTCCTCCATGACACCTACTTCTCCGGCTCAGACGCCAGTTTCCATGCCTCCACATCTCATGCAGAATGTCAGTTTTCCGACATACCCTCTTCCATCACTACTGCTTAAGGTAGTTTGAGCGATATAGTTCCCTTGTCATAATGAAGACTTCATTCGAATTAGTTATTGGAATTCTTAATTACAGCAGCTGTTGGTAGCATGAATTAAATATTGATTTAATATGGGTACAACAAAAAACTTTTTCATGGCAAAAATTTTAAGTAATTAAATTTAAATATTTAAGTCTTTAATTTGACTCATTTTTTCACGTGGTACGTTTAAATCTCCTTCAACATGGAAGGTTTCTTGCGAATCTGAAAAAAATACTGAGGTGACAATAACTTATTTTCAAAAACATTTTAGAAAACATACAAAATACGTACTTTTAATTTTTGGACGAGATCTAGCTGTTGGAAATACTCGCTTTTAAAATAAAGTCTCTCTGGGGTCCACACGCGTACCATTTTTCATGTATAAGGGCTGGTATTTTTCTCAAATATCTCGGAAAGTAGTCCTATAAGGGCCTGATATTCTGGTATCCTTGGAATGATAAGATATTTTTCTATAAAATGAGACCAAATTCATTGGTTTCTAGGTGAAATGATATTTCGCTCGAGCTACCTTAAGCATCATGGAGCTCATTACTACTTACTCCACCCCTCCACTCAACCTCCTACAAATTTCTTACAGCAGCTTTTAATTCCCCCTCATCCTCTTTCCTCAGAACCAGAAGTGTATACACCGTGCAATGCTACGCTCCATGTCAGAATCTATACCAACCTCCTCATTTCCAAGTTTTTAAATAGCGTCCCGCTAATTAGTCCTGATCATTAGATAACGTCTCGCATTTAAAAAGTTAACGGCGACACCCCGCGTGGATGTTCACATTCTTCCCTTTCCGTTAATCTGACTCTATCCCTCTCAAGCATTCATGGTGAGAAACGCCGATACTGTGATAAAAGTGAATTCGTTAATCGAAGAACAGAGAGAAAAGGAAAAAGGAGAAAAAGTTGTAGGTACAGTAAAACAATGAAAGACAAATACATTATTGTTTGGTAGCACAAAAAATATGTATTTCCAACTTAAAATGCATGAGAATAGTCGAGAAAATGACTCGCTAAAGACGATGTAGGTCGCGTGGAGACAATTAACGTCGATGGAGGATTTTAATTACACAGACTCGACCCTCAGGAGAGTGATTTTCTTCGCTGAGAAATTCGCTCGATTGAAACATGCCTCAAAAATGCGAATAAAACGTTTAGTTGACGAAGACAGAGTCATAAACATAAATTTGCCGTCATGCCTCAGACATCGAGGCTGTGACGAAACGAGAAGAGAGTAATTTTTCAAAAGTAGAGCATTTAGCCTAGGTCTCTCTCGCATTTTTGAACAGGCTTTTGAAAACGACTACGAGAAGTCCCGCCTACGCAGCAACCATCGTTGACAGAGTGCAGGAGTAGCAGTGGAGGGGAGGGGGGAATGAGCAATGGCAGCCAACGACGCGGTGGCAGGGGTGCAGGGCCGCAGGCAATTTGAGTGGATACGGGCGCCGCGCCGCACGCAAGGCCGACGGCCCATTGAGACGTAAAACCAACTTCAAAAGAGCGAAGCCATGCATATTCATACGCAGGGTGCACTGGCCGAGATGGCCTGAAGGGTGGCAGCAGAAAGGAGGAAAAGGAAGCCATTTTACACGTTCCGTGCGGTGCTGGAGTACGAGGAAGGAAACGCTGCGAGAGATGGGATGCGACGGAAGAATGGCAGCTATAGGCCGAAAAAGGCACAGTTATATTCGCTCGCATGAAATTTTTAATACACTTACGCAAGTAAATCACCCATCGTAAAAATCTCTTCGGAATAGATAAAAGGAGGCATTAAAGAGGGAGAAAAAGCCCCCACAAGAAAATCTCACCACATTTTGTCTCCTTTATTGAGAACGTTTAAGGGTAGTTGGAGCAAAAATGTTATTTATTCCTAATGGAGGCATGTTAAAATTTTATTTTAAAATTTTAATATGACTCCATAAAATTTTAATCGTAATCAGAAGTTTGAAATCAAAACAATATTTATGCCACAAAAATTAACTTTGGTGAATGAACTTAGCAATTGATTAAATAAACATATCTCACCTATCAACGCATTTTGTTCATGCCATACATTGAAAACGCCAGAAAGGTATGTAGCGATTTTACAATGAGTGTTACGGTAAATAAGAAATTATTTTTTTAATAACTTAGATATCAAATAAACCACACGACAAAAATTTTTTCGCGATCTCAGCGACCTAACTTCCTCATATTTAAGCGCATATTCAAGACTTATGCCATTGACGCTGCTATTTTTCGGCAAATATCTGAAAATAGTGATAAGTCATTAGCTATAATGTTACGCAAAATTCACAGTGTTTTAGGAGTCATATTTCTCGCTTGGATTTCCTAGAGCCCCTAAAACCGGAATAAGCCTGGTAAGTAGATTCTTTAACGCCGATCTACTATGCATATTATGGAAAAAGCCATAAAGGCCATGACACCGAGATAATGCACCTTAGCAACTGATTATGTACAGGCCTTTCATTTGAGGGTCCAGCCATGAAATCCGAAAAGAGGAGAGATTTTTCAACCGATTCCCGATTCCAACTCGAGTGTCATACCAATAGTAAATTAGGTACATAACTCATTGTAGATCAAACATACCTAGAGTGTAGTGCATGTTGGTGAACACACTATAGGTGCGTATTGGTGTTAATCATCCCCTGCAAAACACCCTCGAGATGGCTTGCAGGGTATTAAGTAGATGTTACTCTATACTCCAACCGACGTAAGGAACCTCAACAGGGGACCTTTGTGCGCCTTTAGATGATAGTATTCTGATTTCGCCATCTTCCACTCTCCATATGTTTCTGATTTACAACCAATTCTAAATAACGCATCTATTATCCTTCAATGTGGCGAATTAAGTCATTTTTTGATCGTTCAGCCCAAAAACTACAAAGCTTCATTATACACTAATCGCTAAAGGAATTCTGAACAAATAGTTTCATAAAGCGAAAATCGCAGATATTACGAATGACACAGGTAAGGCACCAGAAACACGGATAAACCAAGACAATTTAAGTTTGATTAAGCTTAAATATGCACAACCAGATTGACAACTATATAAAAATAGTTCCTTCGACTTCTTGGAGAGTACATAAACGACATCTTCACTACCGTTGTCTCATACGACGAGTTACCGCGGGCTTACAACGGTTAACATCATAATCACTTTCACACAAGCAGGCGATTCGTCGACACAAGGTAAATATAACGGTTAACCCTCAACTCGAGAGCAGTTTTAAGGCTTCAAAGCACTGGAAAATGAATTCAACCCTCTGATCCCATGAAAATATCTCGAGCGAAACGGGATATCCTTCATAAATTAAAATCTCGTATTTTTATGCGTCGATTCCCTGAAAGAAGCCCGAGCGAAAAATGTATGATAATAGATAAAATTGCCCTCATAAATAATATATATCTATAAATGAATCATCAATTGCAAAACACTATATGGAAGTACTTTAAAATTCTAGCAAATAAGTTTATCAGACCACACAACAGTGAAGAATTTGAGTTAAGTCTTCAAATTGGGAATTTAAATCAGCTTCTAAAATACAGATTCCGATGGACGCACAAACGTTTTTAATTATGAGCTTTTTTTAGCTTGATATTCATAGTAAGAAATCATCCATTCGCCATTTCCATCTATAATAGCCTAAACACATTTTGCTATCCATCTATAAAATTCTCAACCCCTCAGAGACGTTAAGGTAGTTTGTGCGAAATATCATTTCACCTAGAAATCAATTAATTTGGTCTCATTTTAAATAAAAATATCTCACCCTTCCAAAGATACCAAAATATCATCCCCTTACTGAACTACTTTCCCAGATTTCTGACGAAATATATCAGCTCTTTTACACGGAAAATGGTAGTACGCGTATGCACTCCAGAGACCCTAATTCTAATGCACGGATTCCGAAAAGGTAGATCATGCGAAACACAGCTCGCGCTCTTTCTTCACGACGTTCTCAAATCTGGTGAACCGAAAAGACAAGTTGACGCACTATTTCTAGACTTTAAGAAAGCTTTCGACACGGTACCTCACAGAAAACTATTATACAAATTACAGTCATGCGGGATAAACAAACAAGTAGTAAACTGGATACGTGACTTTCTGAGTGATCGTAAACAAAAAGTAGTTCTTGACGGAATTAGCTCTGATATAGTTCAAGTGACATCAGGTGTCCCGCAAGGAAGCGTTATTGGCCCACTCTTATTCATTATATATATAAACGACCATTGCTCCCGAATTAGCAGTAAAATACGTTTATTTGCCGACGAAGCTGTCATATACCGCGAAATTAGTGATCACTCTGACTTTGAAATTCTGTCATTGGACTTAAACAACGTACATGCGTGGAGCAAAGAGTGGGGACTAGAACTTAATCTGAGCAAATGCACCGCGGTTCATTTCTTGCGTAGGTCGTCCAACTATCCCCATGTATATGTTGTGGATGGCGTTAGCATAAATTCGACAGATGAAGTTAAATACCTGGGAGTTACGATAACTTCGAACCTATCGTGGGGGACACATATAAGAAATATTTGTGGCAGAGCCCTGAAGAAGCTAGGATTTGTCAAGCGTGTTGTGGGAAGATTTTCGGATGAGAAAGTGAAAGAGAGGTGCTATTTCGCACTCGTCCGGCCACACCTTGAATATGCAGCGAGCATATGGCGGAGAAAGACCTAGTCCACGAACTTAATAAAATACAAAGGAAAGCTGCGCGATTCGTCAAAAACTGCTACGGCCGAACAGAAAGCGTTACACGGATTTTGAACGATTTAGGGTGGGAGCCGCTAGAGACTCGGAGGCTATGTGCTAGGCTAAGATTGCTAGAGCAATTGAGAATGGATATCTTTGAGAGCGACACGGAGAACATCATATTAGAACCACATTATATTTCCAGGTCCGACAGAATCGATAAATTAAGAGGGATATTTTGCCGAACGTATAGGTATGGGAATTCGTTTTTCCCCCGAACAATTAAGGACTTAAATAAATGCTAGGCGGAAAATTTTCCTTTTATTTTTACTTATTTATTGATTTTTTTTACGGCTGGTGTCCTAACACCCCCCGCCACACGCCTTTTGAGGTGGCTTGCGGGGTAGTATGTAGATGTAGATGAATTAAAAAATGAGGAATCTCTAACTCTTAGATCTTGTCAAAAATTAGCTGTGAGTATTTAGCATGTTTTCTCAACCATTTTTTAAAATAAATCATATAGTCACTGCAGTAATTTTTTCGGGATCACCAAAATACCATCCGTTGTGAAGGAATTTTAAACGTACCGCGCGAACAAAATGAGTCAAGTTAAAGACTCAAAAAGATATTTCTCTTTAATTACTTCGAATTTCAGTCATATAAAAGTATATTGTTGCACCGTTAACAATGCAGTATGTAATTCCTACAGCTGCTGAAAAAATAATGTAAGATTCGAATATGGTCTACATCATGACTAGGGCACTATCTCCCAATAACTACCTTAAGTGATTTCAGCATGCTATTGAATAGGTAAAATTGGGCAAATGTGATGCAAATCATCATTATCAGAGTCCAGAACTCGAAAGGAATTTCCTTAAGTTGCTGATTCCAGATTTCATGTATCTTCAGCTTCTACATTCTCAAACTTATAAATACACTCATTCTCAATTGAAATGCTATTGCAGCATGTTCACAACTCTTAGCTATCGGCAAAATCAGAGTTATCGGCAAAATTTAAGAAATATAACACCGGTGAATAAATTTCACGATTGCAGGCGGAATGGTGGAATGTCTGTTTTCATGATTTGGTAGTAGTTTTGGATTTTTATAGCTTGGGCGTGTGGCAGGGGGTGTTAGGTCACCAGCCGTGCAAAGGTGTAAGTTATTTGGAGATGATATGGAGACATGAATAAAAAAGTGTATTTAGTTAGTTTAAATAAGATCCAAAAGAGCGGCTACTTGGAAGGGTGGCAGGGGGTGTTACGTTACCATCCGTGCAAAGTTGTAAGTTATTTTTTTGTGTTGTGGTGATGCTGAGAAACACAGTGACAAGGGAGAAAGGCCAAAAGGGAGAGTGGAAGAGTATAAAGGTTGAAACAAAAGAAACCCACAGTGCTCACCTATTCAAATGGCTTTAAAAACAACAAAGGACAAAGACATGTCATGGGGGAAACACATCAGGGAAATAACTAGTGTAGCAAACCGTAGATTAGGATTCGTAAAAAGGGTTCTAGGCAAATGCGATGAGAGAGTCCGAGAAAGAAGCTATTTTACACTTGTCAGGCCTCATTTAGAATATGCCGCTAGTATATGGGATCCCTACCAGGAAGGTACGATAAAAGAATTAGAGCGCGTGCAAAGGAGATCTGCTAGGTTTGTTAAAGGCCGTTATGATAATTGTATAAGTGTTACGAGTTTAATAGAAGAACTAGAATGGGAATTACTATCAGAACGCAGGTTAAAATTTAGGTTAAACCTTTTAGGTAAATTCGAAACCGATTTGTTCACAGATGACGTTAGATATACGAGGGTAAGTCAATAAATAAGTCGCAAATGTCAGCATTTCATCATCAAAATCAGTCGTAAACATTTCATTGGGAACGCTTGGAACATCCACCGTACAGTCCCGACTTAGCCCCCCAGTGGTTTTCATCTGTTTGGGCCCCTAAAAAATCATTTGGGTGGCCGTCATTTTGATACAGATGATGCTGTAATCTATGAGGTTACACGTTGGCTGCGACAGCAACCAAAGGACTTCTTTGCTGCTGGCTTTCAAGGACTTGTAAAGAGATGGGATAAGTGCCTGAATGTATTGGGTGAATATGTGGAAGGGTGAAATAAATTTCAGAAAGTTACTTTAATTATTTTTGCCTCAATTCAGTTTTGCGACTTATTTATTGACTCACCCTCGTATATTAAGAACCCCTGCGTATTATGCTAGGTTTGACCATATCCACAAGATTAGAGAGATAGATTGTCGTACCGATAGATTTAAAATGTCATTTTTCCCGCGTACCATAAGAGAGAACAATAGGCAACTTAGCAAAAGGGATAGGTAGATGAAATATAGTTAGAATAGTCTGTAGTGCATGATGCATGTAATAACTACCAATAATCCCTTCCTTATTATGTAGATTTTAACCTGTACTATACTGTAGTAACTAATATTTTATTGTAACAACTACTGCAATTACTTGTAATAACTAATAATCTACTGTAGTAGCTAATAAACTGTGTCCCTATTTTCTAGCGTGTCTACCTTATATATCCTACTTGCATGGCAATAGTGCATGTTTGTTGATCTTCACCCCCTGCCACACACCCTCGTGGTGGCTCGCAGGGTATTACGTAGATGTAGATGAAAGGAGAACAGTGAATGAAAAAAAAATTTTTTCACCAAGGAGCTATTTTTAGACTAGGACACACCCCCTGCGGGTACACACCCCTGCTCACGGAGAGAGCAGGCTAGCTGCCTGCTAGTCCCTCTATAAGTTGTTAAACAATATATGTTCGCTCGCAGCAGTTTTTAGCGAAGCGTGCAGTATTTCTTTTTCTTATGTTAGGTCAACGCGTTTTGCAACTTGCTGAATCTAAAGGTGCAATTGTTTATAAACAATTACATCTACAGTATGAAGCATAATTTCAATATTGATTCCAGTGAAACCGGTGATATAATAGCACAAAATTTCCCGGAGTCTCCGAGCCGACAGTTCTAGTGCTGAGCGTAGTAAAATGATATATAATATTCCATTAAATTTCAACAATTTAATTTAGGAAATTGAAGCCGTTTTTTTCCATCAGAAAAAACAAATATTCACCACGTTTGTTCAGTATGTTGCGTATGCGCCAAATTCATCATGGCGGCCGTGCGATGCTTTCTGAAGATCACAGTGCATCCTCAGCATTTTTATCGTGCTCCAGTTCTAACTCACTTTTTTCAACAAAAAGTATCGCGGTCAACCTTGAACGACCCTTGTGCGTAGCCACACCGGCAATGAGATTACGATCGTCGGGTTCCTTGGCGGCACGGGGGGAAAAAACTGCAACTTTTCCCCAGGAACGCCACGGCTCGTTGTTCACGAGATTCGTCTCAGCGATGCCTTGGGTGCACCCGCACTTCGTTCCAGCCCCCTTTTTCTCCACAAACAGACGGCTCAAACATACCACAAGAGCCTTCCGCGACACCGCTCATCGAGCGCGAAAAAAGAGCACGTCCGCGAAACAACAACGAAGCGAAAATTGCGACGACACAACGCCCCTCGACTCACGCTCCGGCAGATGCCGCCGCGTGTACTTACTAGAATCCCGGAGTTAGTTCCTTCGGCGTTTCTTTTTCCCGTCCCCACGTGACGAGATGATTTATCGGCGCGTTGAAGGCGAGCGAGGAGAGGCAGAGGACGGGAGAAAAAAAACAAAAGTGGACCAACATGCGCCGCGAGCAACTCGTAGGAAAACTCGAACGAATGACGCGATAAGAAAAGGGGAAGGAAGAGAAACTATAAACGGGATGACACGTCTGGAAGGAAGTATCATTTATTTTAATTATACAAAGCGTTTGTTAAAAAATATAAAATAATACCTTACGCATGTGTGTCACCGACCGAATATATTTGTTCAGCAGTTCCTCTTACGCTCCATAGCTTTCTCACGCGGTTGAGGCTATGTGCACGGGAATCGTAGGCGGACATTCAAGATCACTTCGTGCGTAACCCAATCGACCATTTAACCACCGTTCGAAATTCTCACGAGCAAAAGGGACTGCTTCCCAGTTGTTTTTGCTGAAGTCAGAATATCGTACGCGTTCAGTGCCGGATACCACACATGAAAATCGCGTCCGTGCACACAGACTGACAATGAGTTCACATTCAGGTTTTTACAAACTCCCTTAGTTTTGTCCGCTGCACAGCAAAATTAACTTGTCCCACATGAACATATTCATTGACTTAACATTCAATAAAGAAATATCAAGAATGTAAAAATTACATACTTTGGAATACTTAAGCGCCAGTATTTGAAAGCTGCTATTTTCCCCATTATTTCGAAAACTTGTTAAATAATAATAATTTTTACAGAACAATTATCACTGCTCGATAGACTTTCACTCAAAATTGACGCGGAAATAATTTCAAAAAGTAATTTCATTAAATTGAGAAAACTTAATTGATAGGAAGAGGATATGATCAAATAAAATGTTAAGTACTCACAGTCATTTGAAATGCAGCTTAACTTAAAACAGAAAAAGAATGACCTACCTAAATATTTAAATAGGGGAATCACAAAGGAAAGGTCGAGTTAAACCCTCCACCACAGAAGAATGGAGATATTTGAGGTTAAGAGGTGTGCTGGGTTCGCTAGGCTCGATGTAGTAGACTAGAGCATGGGTTTGTTGTTCATGGGAACATGGGTATGTGGTTGGTTTCCTTTGGTTCAGTGCATGCGCCTCATACTTGATAGTTTTCGATCAAAATTTTGCAAATTCTTCAGGGGTTTGAGCATTGGCTGTGACTGCAGCTCGGTCTCTCGGCTGGCTGAAGTATTCCATGCAGTGTCAAAGGCATCACAAGAAGGCGAGGGAGCTCAAGGGAAATTTTTTACATAGAGCTAAGTAAGTTTTCATCGTAAGCCCTTTAAGCTATTAGATCTCGCTCAGTCAATAACTAAGAATTCATCCATCCCAACACAATGCTCAAAAAGACATGTCGGGGTCAACTAGGAAGGAACTAGAGATCATCCACACAAGACAGAAATCTATCGTGACCCTATAAGAAATTACCCTGGCCAAAATGTTCATGAGAAGAAAGACGGACATGAACGGCAGAATTTCCCAAGAGGCAAGCCTAAGAGAGTAGTGAGGGTCCATGTATAACGTACTCTTTTTAGAGCGTTTATAAAGTGACATCTTCAGGTATGACAGCCGACGCCAGGTATTGAACTCAGCACAAGAAGTAACATTCACTCACAACTCGCTACGTCTGAATGACTTTTCTCAGTAGAACGATACACTTCACCCTTGCCCGTGGCATTGATTGTTCCTCAAGGGTAACTCTATATGAACGTGAAACAGAAGGCGTAACACCTCGGGTATTGAGAAAGATTACGGAAGATACTTCACGAAAAAATTCCTACGTCCTCATCCATGTCAAAAACCCAGAAAAGTTCTCAGAATGGTATTCCTATCCCACATTTCTTAAATATACTTAATTTTTATACTATAACCACATAAAATATTACAAATGACTGATGACTGGCATCCAAAATTAAGTTTCTTTTCTGCACGCAGTTTTAGTAAATTATTCGAACGTAAAACCCCTTTCAGTGACAAAATAATTTACTTAAGTGAAACTATATATGTTTTTCTAATATGTCGCATGTTTTTGGGGTCATTTTGATAAATTTCTAAGACTTTTCTAACCATGACTTTGGATAAAAAATATTACACACAAGCGCCATCTTTAAGACTTATCTTTGTATCTTCAAGAATCCATCTTTAAGAAAGAGTATAGTTCAACTTTTGTTCCTTTCCACAAATAAGTGTGGAATTCTGCCGAGTTTTTTTATTAATAATGGTGAACATTATGAACTTCCAAAAGGTGACGCTTCACTCCATCAATATGATCTTTAAGACTAGTTAATTATGTTATTACGAAGGCATTGACATTATTTTTCTTAAATTAATATAGTAGTCAATATATTGTGTACGTGTCAAAAATCTCAACATATACTCAACATGTTGTGCGTGTATATGCCAAAAAGTGAGAAATTGTAACGAGTTTTAAAAATTAATAATGGTTAAGATTGTCAACTTCCATATGGTGTACGCTCACTCCATCAATATAATCTTTAAATACTAGTTAATCATTTAGTCATAAAGGGATTGACAATAAGTTTATTTAATTAGTATACTTAGTAGTCAACGTATTCCGATTTTGGAGAGTTTCATTTTTCGGCGATCAAGAAGCATCGCATCAGGACCGCAGCGGCGACAGCTCGTGCCTCCCTGGCCGCCAGTCTCAGACACTTGGAAACAAAATGATACCCGCGGCGGGTGGATAGAAAGAGAGAGAGATGCATCTCATCAACTTCTTGGGACTTCCATCCGTCCGTCCGTCCCTCCCTCTGGCTTAATCCCCGAGTCCTCGCGAACGCAATCCCGCCGACATCCCGCGTTGGCAAACGGTTATGGAATGCCGCAATCAGTCTAGACGGATAAAGCAGGCTGGAGGAGGTGGGAGGGCGAAGGGTAGGTAGAGGTAGGTAGGTTCGGTGGGGAGGAAGGTGAAGGGTGACGGCTGCCAGACGTATTAACGAGAAGAATAAGCACTCGAGAAGTCGCCGGGACTTATAAGAAGTTCCCCATTCTCATAATAGGACGCACCTCGAGGCTAGACCGTTGCAAAATAAGGAATGCGATGAGAGAAGTGGGGAAAAAAGGGAAGAGACCGTCGGAAAACCACGAGGAAAATATTAGCATTGCGGCGGGGAGAGAAATTCCGAAGAGAGAAATATGATGGAATGACATACGCGTCGATTAAATACAGGAAAAGGAATTTTCAGAGGGAAGAGATACTTCCCGTCTTCATTTATGGCCGAGATAAACCTCAATCGGTATGCAACGCAACAAAACTAAAATTTAGATGATTTCACCGTTGCATACTGAAAGTAAGAAAAGATGTAGATAAAAATTGCCTAACGATACCTAAGAGAAGAAATGATGAAGTGTACAGAAGAGTAGGAGAGGAAAGGATCATATAGAATACCATAGAGAAAAGAAGAGCAAGATGGATTGGACCCGTGGATTGGACACACCCGGAGAGACAATGGGTTCGTGGAGAATATAATTGAAGGCACAATAGAAGGAAATGATTCCAAGGGAAGACCCAGGAATAGGTACATGGATAAAATAAAGAGGAAAGAATTAGGAAGAGATACCAGGAGGTAAGGGAACAAGCATTAGCTAGGGAAGAGTGGAGGGATTCAGTCAACCAATCTTAGGATTGAACAACCAATGAATGAACCTGAGAGAATTGTTCTTTACTTCTTTACCATTCCTCCACAGATGATTCGTCGGAGGATGATATGTGCACGAGTATAATTGGCAATTCTTATTTATAGTAAAAAAATTAACATAATCTGCAGAAATCAGGCCTAAAGACATTATAATGGTACCTAAATAGTATCTAATCCTACTTTGGCACCGAAAACAGCTCAATGATTATACATCTCGCAGTAAGTAATGTTTATGGAGCAATAAACATTATCATAAACGCGGTAAAATGGAAAAAACCACACACAATATATTTTTCCTTAGTTTTCCTTACTTTTCACCCATTTCACACCAAGAGAGTTCGTCGTAAGGGGGTAAATGCTACATCGAAAAGCACTCCCTCCCAAACCACCGCTCGGTAAATGCACACCTACTCGTAGAAATGGAGAATGGAGACGACGGAGGGACGGCTGGCTTGCCCTCTTGGGGAGATAAAAGTGGCAAGGGAAAAAGTCGCGGAAAAATGAGACGGGAAAATAGAGATCATTAGAAGGAATACGAAAATAGCAAGCGCGCAGACGAGAGACAATGAATACGAATGGAGCGTCATCAAGGACGCGAACGAAAGGGTTGGTTGGGTGATGGTATATGCTACGACTGGCGACGGAAAGGATGACTGACTGCTGGAAGGATTAAGGGGGAAAACACGAGCCAGGGATCATGGATAAGGGAACGAGAGAGTAGGGAAAGTGTTACGATGGATACATCCGAGCTACACACCTACATACTTGCGTGTAAGCAGCCACACAAGTGAGGCTGAAGGCGAAGGGTACAGAAGAGTAGGAGAGGAAAGGATCATATAGAATACCATAGAGAAAAGAAGAGCAAGATGGATTGGACCCGTGGATTGGACACACCCGGAGAGACAATGGGTTCGTGGAGAATATAATTGAAGGCACAATAGAAGGAAATGATTCCAAGGGAAGACCCAGGAATAGGTACATGGATAAAATAAAGAGGAAAGAATTAGGAAGAGATACCAGGAGGTAAGGGAACAAGCATTAGCTAGGGAAGAGTGGAGGGATTCAGTCAACCAATCTTAGGATTGAACAACCAATGAATGAACCTGAGAGAATTGTTCTTTACTTCTTTACCATTCCTCCACAGATGATTCGTCGGAGGATGATATGTGCACGAGTATAATTGGCAATTCTTATTTATAGTAAAAAAATTAACATAATCTGCAGAAATCAGGCCTAAAGACATTATAATGGTACCTAAATAGTATCTAATCCTACTTTGGCACCGAAAACAGCTCAATGATTATACATCTCGCAGTAAGTAATGTTTATGGAGCAATAAACATTATCATAAACGCGGTAAAATGGAAAAAACCACACACAATATATTTTTCCTTAGTTTTCCTTACTTTTCACCCATTTCACACCAAGAGAGTTCGTCGTAAGGGGGTAAATGCTACATCGAAAAGCACTCCCTCCCAAACCACCGCTCGGTAAATGCACACCTACTCGTAGAAATGGAGAATGGAGACGACGGAGGGACGGCTGGCTTGCCCTCTTGGGGAGATAAAAGTGGCAAGGGAAAAAGTCGCGGAAAAATGAGACGGGAAAATAGAGATCATTAGAAGGAATACGAAAATAGCAAGCGCGCAGACGAGAGACAATGAATACGAATGGAGCGTCATCAAGGACGCGAACGAAAGGGTTGGTTGGGTGATGGTATATGCTACGACTGGCGACGGAAAGGATGACTGACTGCTGGAAGGATTAAGGGGGAAAACACGAGCCAGGGATCATGGATAAGGGAACGAGAGAGTAGGGAAAGTGTTACGATGGATACATCCGAGCTACACACCTACATACTTGCGTGTAAGCAGCCACACAAGTGAGGCTGAAGGCGAAGGGACAACAGCCACACGCAAAGCATAGAATAGTGTTATCGGGGGAGTTCTCGGGGATTACTATTCGCTCCGATTTTTCTGCTGCCGTTGATGCTACGCGGAAACTTGCGGACTAGGAAGTTACTCTTGAACATATATATTCGTATATTCGAGTACCTCTCTTAACTCATCGTTTTCGACAGTACATAAGGCATATTGTGGCGTTGAAATAGGATTCCACACATAAACCACATAATCGTAAGATCTGAATTTCTCCAGGAACATCCAAGTCTCTTTTCCGCTCCATATCAGTCTCGTGAATCCCAACACAACAATTCATTATTTTTTTTCATACGATGGCCCTGTTTTTTCACTCTCTGAATATCTATTTTGACGGAATTAATACCAAAATTAATCCTTTTTCCTATCGTTAACACTCAAGTCAACTAAGCGTAACCCAGAGGTGATCTGCAATGCAAAATAAAATCGAAATTAAAATACTTATTCAATACCAATCGTCATTTCAGTTAACGCTAAGTTAGTGAAAAGTCTACGCCATCTTGCGGCTCACGATATCCAGATATTATAAAATCGGTCCTATCTCAACGGTCACGACAGTTTTTAGCGAAGCGTGCGGCTTTCCTGTGAATTAGGTTGAGGTCACGAATTTAATCAATGTAAATTGAGTCAAATTCAATGACTTTCGATCAATTCAAAGATGATGGAAAACTGGAGTGTGAGGGTTATAAAACCCAGTCTGAGATAAGAGAGAAGGGATATATTAAGAAGGTCGGAGGGATTTTCCTCAAGGAACAGATTTCCGAGAAACTTTCCATGCGTGTTCTTCTTAGAGATAACTATTCATGAAAGGGGAAAAAAACAAACTGATACGGCGTTTCGGAAGGTAAATGTTATTTCACACGTAATCAGATGGAAAATGATTTGTACTTCATAACCATCCGATTACATAAGCATGAATTCTCTCGTAATGGCGAAATATTACATAACGCATTATTACAAAGATTGCTAACAAGTGTTTCGTCGAGTCAAAGTCTCGAAAAGTCACATTTTACCATAATTTTCGCAGAACTTGAAACTACCGCGCCAAATCTGTCAATTGCTCATGCTGTAACCGAGGTAAAAATGTAAAATATATAATTCTTGCATCATTTCTATAACTGCATGCATGGTTAATTTTGTCGTATAAACAGAAGGCCCTTATTTAAATGTGGTCACATGAGATTATTTTCGACGCACACGAAAAGTTATAAAAGTGGGCACCCAATGACCCACGATTACCGCCTCCCATTCCTCGTTCCAGAATTTCTAAAAAATGGCTTATAGTATTTTGAAGTGCATTTTATAAATCGAGATGTAAACAAAATAGTGTTTCCTGGCTAGCTTTACAGTAAATTCATCCTTGAAAGTGTGGATTTTAACGTGGGCTCTTAAGGAGATTCCTCAGATTACAACAAATTAATGACAATTTAAACGAGAAAGCATATTCAAACTTTCAATTATAACTGTTCGTAAGAAGCGAATAGTGCAGGGCAATTGATTTAAGATAAACCATAGGCATCTTCCCAACTATTTCTTAAAGTTATTAGCGAATTACTGTCGTAATAGAATTTAAATGCGGTAGTTACATTTAAATGGCGCTGCAATCGGTTCATATGGTTGGAAAGATGTGGCCATTAAAAATATATTCGTGGAATAATCAGCAGGTTTTGTACCTTAATTTTGGTTTTCAGTAGGAAGCCCAATTCATCAGCGGAAGTAGGATTATTTTTAAATTGAACAAATAAAAATGTGTGCTTCAGTATTTGTCTTGACGGACATAGTCAAGCCAAAGCCACCTTCAGGTCGTTTGAGAAAAATATCATTTCACCTAGAAATCAATGAATTTGGTCTCATTTTAAAGACTGACTCCTCCTCAAAGATATCAAAGTACCTACCATCCCAAAATCGAATTACCTTAAGAGATAAATACAAAAAAAATACCAGCTATTTAACATGGGAAATGGTACGTGTACGCACTCCAGAGAGATCTCATTTAAAAAATGAGGAAATGCTAACACCCAGAGCTCTTAAAAATTAAAAGTGTATAGTTCTTATGTTATCTCAGCTATTTTTGAACATAAATTACATCGTCACCGAGTAAACTAAGTTTGTTAAAGGCCGTTATGATAATTGTATAAGTGTTACGAGTTTAATAGAAGAACTAGGATGGGAATTACTATCAAAACGCAGGTTAAAATTTAGGTTTAACCTTTTAAGTATATTCAAACCGATTTGTTCACAGATGACGTTAGATTTAGAGAGATAGATAAATTTAGAGAGATAGATTTTCGTACTGATAGATCTAAAATGTCATTTTTCCCGCGTACCATAAGTGAGAACAATAGTCAGCGTAGCAAAGGGATAGGTAGGTGAAATATAATTAGAGTAGTCTGTAGTGCATGATGCATTTAATAGCAACCAATAATCCCTTTCTTATTATGTAGATACTAACCATCTAGCTGCATGTGGCCCTATTATCTAGCATGTCTCCATTAAATATCCTAGTTGCATGTCAATAGTGCAT
Source organism: Ceriagrion tenellum (assembly GCA_963169105.1). NCBI lineage: Eukaryota > Metazoa > Arthropoda > Insecta > Odonata > Coenagrionidae > Ceriagrion > Ceriagrion tenellum. The sequence goes on along the minus strand of OY720635.1, from coordinate 115,147,274 downwards.
GTTTGGTGATCTTCACCCCCTGCCACACACCCTCGTGGTGGCTCGCAGGGTACTACGTAGACGTAGACGTAAATGTTTTCAGGATCACATAAAACCTTCAGTGGTGAAGGAGTTTTTAACGTTTCGCGTGAACAATATTAGTCAAGTGAAAGACAGATATTTTCATTTAGTGAGAATTTCAGTCACATAAGAGTATATTATTGCACCATTAATAATGCAATATTTATTTCATGCTTCCTACAGCCGCTGATATTAAAACGTACAATTCGAATGTGATCTCCATTATGACTAGGGACATACCTAGCTCAAACTACCTTAAGCGCTGAGACGAAGATAGGAAGGGAGTTTGAACGAGAAGGAGCGAGAGGAGGAAGTCTTGTGTGTGAGTGAGTGGGGGGGGGGGGAGGAGGTGAGAGGCAGAGGGAGGAAGGGAGCGGGGGAGGGAGATGCTTTGGCTATCTATAGTGAAGGGCGGCGGAAACGCACAGCGGGCGGGCGGATCGACGGGAGACGGGGGAGCAGAGAGCGAAGCGCGGCAGACGGAGCTCTAGTCACGAACTGGTGGCGGAGAGCCACTCACGCACACCCCCACACACGAACATATACACACGAGGGCACGGCGACGCCCTCTATCGCCACGGCAGTAGACACGCATTTCTTCCCTCCCTCCAGAGCGGAGACGGCGAGAAATGGAGAGCAGAGGGAAGTGGGAGGTAAAAAAGAAAGGATTCCGTCGCTACTTCCAGCAAGGAAGGGCTGTACAAGGGGGGGAAGGAGAAAAATATAAAACGTGAAGGCGGGAAAGGAAACTGACGCCCGGCAGCGGGGACACCCGATTGCGTGCGGAAAGGAGGAAGGGAGAGTGGATGAGTAACTACCGGACTCAGTAATTCACGCGGTCGTGGAAGCCACGGATAAGTACAAGACTACACGTTGAGCCGTAAAGGTACCGGTGTTGGCACTGACGCGGAGTGAAGTCAATTAGAATCTCCAACGCGGATCCATTGCGCCATATAATGCGCCGAAAGCGGGCAAAACAAACAGAAGAATCGTAATAATGCGAGCATTACCGATGTTACAACCAGGTTTGCGCAAAAAGTAATGCCCCACATTTTCTTTCTCAAAAACTATTTATTCCACAAAAATAAAATGTATCCATATGAAAGCACGGTATTTTATCTACTCACTCTATTTTTCCACGTAATCTCCTTCAAGCTCTATTGCCTTTCACCGGCGATTCACAAGGGCGGATTTGCCCTGTCGGTATCAGGCCTCGCTCTGGCTATGAAGCCAGATTTCACTGCGCTGATCACCTCTTCGTCGTCCAAAGTAGAGGTGGGGAAAAGTACTTAGTGTCATTATTCAAAATGGATAAGAAAAGAAGAGAAATTACAATGCAATTTAATTCTTTTACGTCTTTAGTTTGTGCCAGACTGATATTTGCGAGCCTAACCCTGCAATCTGTCCTCTGTAGAGAGCACAAAATTGTAAAGAGCACTCAGGAGGATAGGGTAGCGTCGTGATCAGGCTTTGCCACCGATGGAGATGCGACTCGCGAGGATCGTATCAATCAAGGATTTCGGTTGTGGGGCATTACTTTTTGGGCAACCATTTTAGTGTAACACTCCCTACTTAGTCCCCAGCGAGCATAATGGTTTCATTGCCGTCATAGTGACTACAGACTCGATAGGGGCTGGGCAGCATTGGTAGCCACGCCCGACACCCATCGCATAAGTGGCCGCGCTGCATTCAGGCAGAGCAGTAAACGAAGAGACCCCAAGGAGTTAGATGATTCTCTCACAATGTATGCTGCGAGTTACCCCGTCTGTGTCACGCACACAAAAATGCAATAGATACTATTCAGAAGCAAGCCATAAACTCCACCGAGAACATTTACGAAGACGGCCATTGGTTTAAATGTCAGGAGTACATTTCTCGGAGTTCAAATGGCAGGTCATGACTTCAAGTCCGTTTTTCCACCTCTTTCTCTATGTTCGTTTCAGACAGAGCCGAACACTCGACCGCGAACATCGAGTACGTGAGATGGTCAAGAAGAGCGATATCATGCTTGTTCGCCGTCACCGGTGGCGGAAAAGGAATAATTACACCGGATTGCGCATTTATCGTCCTCCACGACAGAGTCGGTATCTCGGGGGACATAGGCGTATATAGGACGCAGGGGCTCAAAGTAAGTCCTCTTTTTAGAAAATCATTCACAATAATGTACCTCATTTGATACCCTATCAGCCAAGTTACGAGCGACAGTCATGCTGTGTCGAACTTAATACGCAAAAGCAGGTCTCATTATCCTAAACTAAGGTGTAATCAATTCAATCACTTCGTTAAAGGAATAAAAATTGCGTGAAAGAAATACTGTTTCTTTGCCAATACTTAATCGGACCTTATTCCACAGACGTTTTGTATGTAAGTCATGAAAAATATTTAATGAACTTCCGACACACATCAAGGAAGAAAAAAACGTCCGAAAATTTCATAATGAAATAAAAATTGGTCAACTCTTATAAAAAACAACGAGGTTTTGTTCTGTAATTTGCATGTAATATTCATTGAATTAAACGTAAAAAATTGAAGCTTTTTGGTATTACTTTTGTTATTGTTATACTAATTATATCTGACCATGCATTTAAGTGTCTCCTATTTCGTAACCACTGTTTATCACTGTGTATAATTATGAGTTTTTCATATAACTTTCTATTTCTTCGTTTAATTGTTAAACATTTGATTTCAAAATTTTACTCATGTTTTGTTTGCTGCTATTGCCTTTGCATGGATTTTCTTATAGTAGCCCAAGCACAGACTCATCGTTAGGGGTTGCCAATATTGTAGTACATTGCAATACCTGAAACGAGATGAAATTATTATTATTAAACTCACCCCAAAGCCTCTCTTCGTGGGAAATTCGCATGAAAGAAAAAACGATGTCCAATTCTCACACGACGCGCGTACATCGCATGTGCTTCAATCCAGATACAGTGTAATCAGCTGGTGGCACTTGGCCTCACACAGAGAAAGTCACGGTTTTAAAAGCCATGTGCACGTGTGTGCGAAAATATGATCATATATGTTAAGCAATTGGAGGACATAAAAAGAGTCACAAAAAGCGCGTGGATCTCAAAATATTTTGGTAATCGACCGAGTCTGGAATGCCAAGCGCATAACAAAATATGACAGGCGAAATGGTGGAGAATATAGAAAACAGTGGTGCCAGTAAGTCATAATAAATAAATGCATCCCTGCAAAAAAACAACCTTAGAAGACACACGTGGATCTGCAGCTCGGCAATGTGACTACATTTTTTTGTATCTAACTGAACAATGAACATGCAAAGGCAATGACGCAACCCTCGCCATTTTAATAAGAATATACACAACTTGGGAATTTTCAGACATATATCGACAGGTTTTCATATCCTATATGGCGTTAAATTAAGATTAAATTAGAAATAAAGTATATGGCGAAGAGTAGAGCTTTAACTAAACAATCTACGGATTGATGACAGCTAAAGATTAAACAAAATGTGAAAGTGAAATGTAATTCCGGTTATTGATGTGTATCTAAACCAAGTATTATTATCATTAAACCCAATTAATACGTGAAATTCTTGGGCACATGTTGCGGGTGACGGTTTCTAAAAGTAGTTGCAAAAAACTTTTTCATATAAAAAACTATTTCATATAAATTTTACATAAATAAAAGTACAAGAATTAGTTGCGTCATTGGATTTGTTTCCTGACGTGTTTTCCTCTTTAAGATTAAATAAAGCTGGAAAAATCCGATTAACTAGCGTAAGATAAAGTAATTAAAGATAACTTAATTATTTATAAACGAAGAATTCAATTTTCACCTTCAAGAAGCACTATTTCCTGAGTAAATGGGTGGACTAAATCTTCATAAAGCAAAGGGCAGGCGTAAAAAATACGATAAGAAGGTGATTATTTGCTAGGATAGCACGAAAAGTTAGCTAAAACAAGGAAATTTCAGGGATGTGATTCTCCTAAGGATGAAACAAGTAGAATAATTGTATCCCCACGAGAGTATCCCAGTTACAACGCAGAGAAAACAAGCTTTCCTTGACGGTGTAGAGAGTTATTCACTTAGCCTTTGACTTTCGGTATGAATACGGAAACGAATGCAATATAAGGGACAATCCAAACGGGGAAATATGAGGGGTAGGCGAGTATAATTGGACGCCCCTGGGCGATGGGGGAGGAGGCGCAAAAATAACCAGTTTTTGGAACACGAGCTTGACAAACGCGGCAGGTGGAGAGGGTTCTGCACGGAGGAGAGGGAATTCTGTGCCGGGAGACTGGCTGGAGAGTTGGCTCGACCTGCGGAAACTTTCGAAGAAGAGGGTGAAGAAGTCCCGAATCCTAGGATGAGGGATTTGCCGGATGATTCTTCCGGGAAGAATGCAGTCTCATTTTACAGCGGGGAAAGCTCGTGTGGGAGGGGATTGAGAGAGAAATGGAGGAAATACTGAGAGAAGAGCGGAGGCAGAGGAGGGAACGATGCGGCCAGTGTTTTCCAGAGAGAAAGAGAGAGGGTCGTACTGCTGAAAGAATTATGGATGTTATTAAGTGAGGGCACATGGTAAACCTTTTTAGGCGGAGGGAGAGAGTGAGAGGTATGGGGGGAGTGATACACGAGAGGGAGTTTAAAAACTCTTAAAAAGGGGAAAAGAAAACCACGCGCGCACGAAAAGGAGTTATGTAGTAAAGGATTCCGGCTAGGCCCTTCCTCTCACTTCACACACACAACCCCTAACCCCAAGCCCCGGAGCTATGCGCACGTTCCGTAGTCTTTCCATCCCATTCCCTGTTCCTAGCACTCCCACTAGAAGCCCATCTTCACGGACAATATCCTCCTTCCTCTTCCAAACCTCCTTCCTCATCCCAGGCCCGCACCCTTTTAAAGCGTTTCTAAACACCGCCCGGTCTATCACGCACCATCTCATAGCCTCAGCCGCGGGCGACTGCCGGAGGCAAGTTTAACATGGAGGTGGGCGCCTTAGATTACACTCCGATCTTTCCGTGAAAAAATACTGGTTTGAAATCCATTTCATATAAAATGTTTTAAACTTCAAAATTAATAGTGAAACTTTGCGATTACACGGAACGAAGCTTCAAAATCACTCGAAGGTCTATCATCATTGTATAGTCATCCCGATGACTATACAATGTGACGATACATAATGAGTAAATAATTAATCTTTAGTAAGTGAATTCACAAAGTTATTTAACTCGTTGTAAAATTTACAATGAAAGTCCACTGAATATCGGCCTTCACCATCATTCACATAAAATATTGTACTAAATATGAATAGTTGAAATATGATTATTCAAAAAAAATGAGTATAAGTCTACCGAAATCCTTACTCTTCTGAACCTATTGTAGAGTCTGAAGCGATCGGTTCGCCAGACCTTCCTTATTTTTTTATGTCTCTCTGGAGAGAGCAGCCGTTCCGTATCCCGTGGAAAATGGTTCCTATTATTTGGAAAATATCTCGAAAATAAGTGCAATAAGTGGCTGATAGTTCAGTGTCATTATAAATATGAGATGTTTTTCATTATAACAAGGCCATATTCATTGAATTTTAGACGTAATGATAGCCGTTCAAACTACCTCACATCCGGCTGAAATTCGAGAGGTCGTTAGTTTCTTTCGAGGAAAATCAGGAAAATCCTCTTATTTACAGTCCGCGGGCTTAATAATCAGGAAATAGTTGGAATGAAAGGTGAAACACAAGCACGGCAATTTTCAGACAAATTGCCGTGCTTTTCAGACAAATAGACATATATTTTATCAATCACGACCATGGTTTTGTCGCAAAGCAACATCACCAGGTATTCAAATCTGCGGTGCGATGCCGGTTCTCCAAAAAGCGGGCCCTCGCGTTATCGTTGATTTTCCACTGCACTCGAGATAAAATACGCGATTTTCATTCTTCAATTTTTCTTGGGTTTTGAATCACTAGGGTCAATAGGACACTAATGATTTAAAATCCGACTTGGGTGGACATTAGTAAACACTAATGTCCAATTGACACTAGTGACATTTCAAACCTGACTTCATAGGTCACTAACTCTGAAAAATATCGCTCAAGAGTTAGCATTTTGAATAACGATAACGACAACGCGAAAGAGGGAGCCGAGACCCCAGGGTTCCATCACTTGAAGATGTTGATTTTCAATGAAACCTTGGTCGTCATCAATAATATGCTTTTGTGTAGTCATCAAGGGATGAAGTTCGCCATGAATAAATCCACTGACTTGAACGGGATACGAACCAGAATCTTCAAATTGGTTATCAGATGTGTTAGCCATATACGCCACCGAGCCATCTTCCTTTGAGGTGAATTTCGACGGGAATTATGCGATCCTGATGTTCATATCCCCAGACGTTTCCTCGGATTACCAGCTGGATCAGTAAGGCCATTGCTGTCAACGTTACGATGGCTTTCTCAGCCATCAGATGTTCATTTGTATGCATGGCCATTCATTTGTACTTGCAATGATTTGAAAATGTAGTGTTTCACCTTTCATTCCAACATATCCTCATTCCCCCGTTTACCCATACCTACTATCGCGATTGTGGAAAGGAGACAAACCGTATTCCACTGTAACAACCCTGAAGTTCGCCACCTCACCGTCCGTTTTCGAAAATAAATCCCTTCTTAGCCCGACGCACCTTCAAGGAGCATTGTCTTTACATCTAATTCCCTCGACTCCGTTATAATCACTCTTACGGGGGTCTCTCACGCTACCAACGGGCCCACCCACGATTTTTCCCTCCCACCCCCCCACTCTGAAAAAAAACTCTTCCCCCACGTCTTTAGCCTATTACGAACGACGCTGAGAAACTTGCACGGGAGGAGAGGGAGTCAAGGGGCGGAATGATACATCAAGTTCGTTCGTCTCCGCTCCCACTGCAACCAACTCGGCTTCTCGCCCGCTTGCATTCCTCCGCGCAATTACGCTAATCGGCGCTTCCACGCAACGGGAGTGAATCACTCATCCGCCGTTGAGCTGTACCGGAGATCCCACGATGGGACTGAAGGGAATAAGAAGTATACAGTGAGAAGGAGCGGGGCAGCGGGACAAAATCGGGAGCGTCACGAGATGTGGGTGAAGGAAGGAAGGTCATTAACGCACTGTAATTCCCGGATGAAATTAAACGAAAATCAACTACCTACCCAATTCCGATTAACGACATTTTTATTGCAGAGGATGCTACCGGTTTGGGCAGTTTACAGCTTCGAAAGGTAAAATAAAAAATTCAAACTCTTCGAACATTAAGAATTTCATGAACAGAACGCCAAAGAGCACACCCCTATACCCGGTCTACGTCGCTTACATAATGTTCAGGTTGAAATACATTTCTGGCAAGTGTTAGAGGGAATGAAATGGAATTTGGAGGCAAAATTATCAATATGAACAACCTCGCTATACAGAGCGGTTATTGGACGTGAACCATGTAGTATTTCTTCACCAGAATTCTCGAGGAATTATTACATAGTACACTAAAACGACCTATAAGAACTACGTGCACAAAAACTAAGTTCTAGCTTCATTAGGCCTGAATGAGCAGCGTGTACACAAAATAATAACCATACTTAATAAGGGAACCCTCACTGGATTCATACCCCACCCTTGAGCTCACTAAGAAAATTAAAGCGAACTTCGTTTCAGAAAAGAGGAATGGTAAATTAAAATTGCAATGGAGCTCATCCATAGAGAAAAATGATTTCACAAGAGAAATTAACCTCAATCATCTCTCACAAAGAGTGGTGCACTAGTTCAAATATCAGTTCGTCAAATCACTAAATACCAACAAAGCGAAATATTACATGCAAATCAGGCGATATCACTTATCATTTTACATCATAATAATTTACGTGGACTTCCATTTAATTTCACCCCTATTGCAGATAACTGATAACTCAACTTAGGAGAATGATAACAACCGGCAGCAATATTTTTCTATTTTATCTTCATAAACGAAATAAAATATCTATTGAAATGAAATAAAAAATCAGATCCAGTATGATAAGCAATTGAAAGCCAGAGTACGGAAAAGAGGCCAGGCTCCCGTCAAAGAGTAATCGCAAAAGGCCTCGATACAACAAACTCGTCCAACGAGGACAATTAGGCAAGCGTACCACAATCATTTTATTAAATAATGAATCACGTCGAAACCGATCCGCGAATATTTTAATCACCAGGAGCGTACTAAATCACGTAAATTTTGGAGATCACAGACCCCGGGGAAGCCTTTCTAACAATTGTCCAATTACCATTAGAGAGATGATTTCTAAATGGATTTCCTCCATCTGGGCACGATTTCCAGTCCATCAATATCGAACGTCGAAGGGAATGTAGTGCTCTGACTGTGAAAAGTGTTTTTACGAAAATGCTCTCGCGGACACACAAACAACGACCGCCAAAACGTCGGCATAAATCACCCGATTCCAAATAACGGGCTACGGTTAATAAATGCCTGTATCAACCGATATCCCGGAGGAAGGAAATCGTACGTTTCCCGCCGAAAAGATTTCTCGAAAACTTTTGGGTGAACCGCACGTTCAGGAGAGGAAGAAAAACAAATGCCACCCACTTTTCGGTTCGAGACAAGAAAACAAGACTGATTTAAACCCATTCACGAACGCCATCCCCCCGAACGCCGAAACGCGAACCCCGTATTAAAGGGGCTTACCATGCAAATCGGTCAATTTGTTCATTTCGACCTTTTTACCACGTTTCCGAAAAAAATTTAAAAAGAAAAATAACCTCCGCTGACGTGCAGTAAGCAGGAGAGACCGACCGACGGGGCTGGGATGTTGTAGCCTTCCCGAAGAAAAGAGCTTCCACGCTCTAATGGGAAAAATATACCCGCGCGGAAAAGAAAAAAAAGAGGAGCGTTCAAAAAAATAAATAAAAGAAAACCTTTAAGACTTCCTCGGACGGTTACTTTGCCCCTCCATGTCATCTTCCCATCCCACTAAAACCTCCCATCTCTTCCTCACGCAGAATGGCTACCGACGCGTGAAAAAACGGCGGAGGAGGAAGAGGTGATGTAAGAGGTATGGGAGATCTGAGAGGTGTGTAAAGAAGAGGGCGCCGACACGACAACCTTATGAATCTTTCTTTGTTGCTTGGGCGGTTGCGGGAATACAAGATGCTCCATAACCATCCCAACAACTCATCACCACCTCCCCCGAGAAATTCCCGCCCCCAGTTCTTTGTTCCATAAAATATAGAACAATCAACACATGGTTTAATATTTTTATGAGTACATGCTTCACGAATGGTAATAGGTTATTATTTTCAAAAATAAAATCACAAGAAACATCGGTTTGGTGTGGTGAAAAGAGCACCAGCTTCACTTCACGAGGGCCCAGGCTAAAAGACCAGCAGAGTTGAAGATTTATTTCCCCTGGGATTTCTATTCCAGCCAGCCTTGCGCAGAGAGCTTCCAGTACCATACTCTGTCCATAGAGTGGCAGGTTACACAAGACACGATAATTCAACCCTCTGATAAATACGAAGCAGGCAAACGTCCGACGCATCATCGCGATCTACGTCAAGAGGCATAGTAAACTTCACTTTCAATAACATTTACTTGATTTAACACTCAAAACTTTCGACCAAACCACTGGGGCAATGACTAACGATTTCCACCAAATCTTAAAATTAACCCTTGAATCAAAGCATAAGTCACGACATAAGCCAGCCCTACAGTCACTAAATAGGATCGAATAGTTGATTAGAGTAACTAATAAATCTCTGTGCAAAAGGCCAAGACAGTGACATGGAGTTGTTATAGGAGCAATATTTTTGACTGCTGTATACTGTCCTAGTTTTTTTCAGAGCCTCCACTGCCCGGGTAGAGTGCCGTGCCAACGACTTCTGCTGCCGACGCACCCTTTAACTCAAAACCTACTTCCACCTGGAATGGGGAAGCGAACGTAGGAGGAAATAGCTAACTAAAATGCAATCGGTCATTCTCATATCGCTGGAGAGGTATCCCGGGCAACCGGATGGAGGAGGAGACGGGGATGGAGGCATTTCTGCGAATGTTCTGACGGGCTGAGACCGAGAAACCTTGAAAATGGCCCCAAACGACCACGTTTGGAAAACAGTATTATTAAGTTGCGAAAACTGGACGACGAAGGCAAAAGACGAAATAAGAGTTTGGGGTGATTCGTAACTTTTTATCGTATAAGAGGGAGGAAAGATTAGCCCAACTACGACGAAGTCCTATTCCTTCCCTAAAACTGTGTGGCTATTTTAAAAATTCGCTAAAAATATTTTTCATCTTACTCGAAAATATTAAAATTAAGTCATGATGTCAGCGTCGTTAAGTTACTATCGTGTATTCTATTCTACCACTAAAAAACAACTTTCGGCACTTATTGCGAGATAATAGACAGTTTTTCATTACATCTCATTTATTTACTTTTTACCTTACTAATATTTTAAATGGCTATAAAGAGACATTTAAAATAATAGTAAGTTCTGACGAATACATCGAGTCATAAATATAAGCATGCGTATTTGCATACTCTCTCAATTATTTTTCAAACTAATTTCCAATCACCATAGGAACTACTAATCATGGATTTGCGAAAAAACTTGGGTTGTGAAGGCGTTCTCCAGCGTAATGGGTGACACGAATAAGCTAAGTGAAGGTCTCTTGTATTGTAAATGTATTTTTAGTTAGTTACTAAGATTTTCAGTCGTAAAAATTAATTCAAGTAAATAATCATAAAATGCTTATTGCAAATACTTTAATTTTAAAAGTAGCATTAAAAATCGGTATTCCTTATAACTATAGAAGACTCTCGCTCAAACACGAAGTTGCGATTGTAAGGCCGGGAAGGCCGAAACTAACGTTTGGCCTAGATGAAACTCACCGAGAACAAGGCGGAATACGCAAGACTTTATTATAACCATTGTCTCCTTTTGCCTCTCTGAGCATACATTGAGAAGTAAGCCCAACTCTCCAGTAAGGAGAATTTCTTGAAAAAATCAATCCACGTTCGGAAACCCAAAGAAGTGTGTCTGTGTGTGTGCGGCGAGCGTCAAGTTTGGAAAGAGGAACGTGATGAAAAGTGGGCGGAGTTGGAATCCGCGCGTGCTTTTGTGTGCTCCCTTCGTGCCGGCATAAAGACTGCGCTGCGGGCTTTGCTTGTTTTCTCGGACTACCCGCGGAAGAATGGCTTGATATGACAAAGAGAAGGGGGTTTGAAGATTGGATGGGGTGGTCCCGCGGAGTTTCGGCAGGCGTGCTCGAGGAGAGGGCGGAAAAAAAAAGAGGACGACGAGGGGACATGAGAGTACTGCGCGCCTATGTAAATATACTTATAAAAGGAGAGTCGCCTGGTGTCGAGAGGAGGCAAATCTTCTTTGGCAGGCGAAGACGCCGTTAGATTCAAGGGATGGGGTAGGGGGGAGGGACTCCGAAAAACCCCGGCAAACAGATTATCGCGCGATCACGACGAAGCATAAAAAGGAAGGAGGGAGTCTTTTGTGACCGCGCCGGGGCGAGGGAAAAATACAAATAAGCTGACATGCCCGCCTCAAAGGCAGTAATATTCGCAGATTCAATGGCCTTACGTGCCGCCACGTCGTCCCGCGCGTTCATGCTCTCAACCCATGCATGCAATTACGCGATCGGTCGGTAAAAATATGCATTGGACAAACAAATTGAGGCCAAACTCGTACGTGGGGAATATGTAGGACACCATAAATTTTTCATCTAATCAACACGCCAAACCTTTGGCCTCCTGCTTGAAATAAAGGTTAGAACGTATCGGATTTTCTACGGATGAATTAGGAGCCGAGAGAATTTAAAATCACCTCATCTTCCACCAAAGGGAACTGTCAATGGAAAAACTCAATTAGACACCATCTCAGTTTGAACTAGCACTATAAGGCAAGAAAGGACACAACATCAACGAGGAATTGCAGGAATGTAAGCTTTCACGCACTTCGAGTAAAACAGAATTCTCAGAAAATGCCGTAAAACATGGATTTTGAATATATACCTAGCCTCAACTTATCACTCCAGGTAAAACTAAAACACCATGAGGTAATTTCACTCGTCTAAATGCTGCAAAAATTAGTTATAACGTCTGGAATATTATAAAAGACATGAGTTACGATGGGAGAAGTGTTTTATGGAACATACCTCGCCTAGAGTTATTTGGTGCAAACTTTGGACCATTTCACAAGAAAAGATTCTTTCTCAGGGGTAATTAACTGAAAACAAACATGAAGGACTTTATTTTCTAGGCAGCAGGAGCCTAGCCACAAAATAACGTAAAATGGGCAGCGATACGCTGTATAGAACGCGGAAACATGGCGGAAGAAGAAAGTTTTGATGGATGATTGCCGGTGGGAATATGGGTGGGAGGGAGACCGCACGGTGATTTCAAGGTCCGGGGGACGTGATTGAAAACTTCCTACGGAGGGCGAGAGGAGGGGGATGGGGTTGGGGGCGGAGGGAGGGAGGAAGAAAGGGCGGGGTGCTTGGGAATGTTCTCACGTGCGACATGGAATAGGAAAGGGGACGTTGTAAGGTCATCCAAATTAGCATTCCGACACTTCTCTCCGGATAGATCGTGACTGTTTCTCGTGCGGTTTTGTTTTCGTCCGATGATACATTTGGAAACAGTTTTCGGAGGTATTTGACCCGCCGACGGAGAAAAGTACTCAAATGTCTTCCCAAATCTTTCTTTCTTATATATTCTAAGACTCTTTCACAAAGAATAAGACTCTTTCACAAATAAATCCGATAGAGAGGAGAGTGGAGGCTGAATTCAGAATCTGGCGTTTCTCGAATGTACGAAGACAGCCAAGCAATTTGTTATTTGTATCATAATTTATACGACTCAAATAGAGGTGTTAAGAATAAATGAATTAATGCCGTTTTTCAACACAAGGACTTCATTAAAATTTTCATTGTGAACATTGATTTTCAATTTCACTCACAACATATACGTTAATTACTCACAAAAAGATGATCATTATAGTCATTAAAGAATAAAAATTCGATTTATTCATGCAGAAATAGCGTCCGTAATTCACCGTTGTAATTTTGTGAGAAATCAACTCTAGGAACAATATCAATTAGGATATGCACGATTTTCTCACGAGAATGGAAATAATTTTTGAGGGATATAATCGAATTCCACTCTCAACGAAAGAAAACATTTATTCGGCTAAATCCGAACTTCTCCGCAAAGGGATCCAGAAGACCTAAAAAAAACATTGAAAATCTTGCAGTGATTTTTCATATGAAAATATGACTAAAAACTGACTTGGATAGCGAAGAAGATTGAACTACACTGACAAATCAAAATACAGACGACGAAGCAGCAAGTATAAGGGGTTTGGGCTGTCGCTAACTTTTGATGAATCTCGCGAACGCAGAACTCTGGAAAATCCGATCAAAGCCGTCCATGAATTTTCATATTCATATGGGAGGAAAAGGCTGCAACAAGTAAAAAGCAAATTGTAAGAATAAAAGAACAAAATAATAAATAATCTAAAAGAAAACCGGAAGGGAGGGACTAAAAATTAAACATGGCAATTAGGGAAAGAGGATGTCCCAGAGCGAGACAAATTTTAAATTAGATAGGTACTAATGGAGGTCAACTGGTAACTGGCTTGAAAAACTAACGAAAAGAGAATAGAAAGCCATCACACAAAATTTTTAAAAAAATCCTCAGTCTCATTTGGTGTTGACAGTCATGCGGCGATTTTAAGGCCGCTTAAAGCGGAACGGAATATACCTATATCAAACTGACGGGACAATTTAACAATCAATGCAGCGCTCAAATGTGAACTCGGCGGAGAGGAAAGGATTATCGGTAGGAACAGGAAGGGGGAAACATACTAAATTTTTGATCATTAGTTCCCAAAATTGATTTCCAATGTTTTCCTCATATTATTCCCACGTACTTTTTTCTTCCAACGCATATAATATAGATACTGCCGATCACGAGAGATGCTCTCTTGACGCCAGAGGTGAATAACAAAACACATTCTCAGTCGTCTTTCGCAGCGCTCAGCGCTGAAATTTCTACGTTGCTACTAGTCTCTATGGTTGAAAGCCACTGCCTTAAATAAACTGAGAGCGTGGTGGATTTCTGTACCAAGGAAAATAAATCACCTAGTCGATGATAATCTTTTCTCGAAAACGAAATAAAAATCTCCAAATAATCAGGGGATCGGATTGGTTAAGTAGGCAGAGTACTGAGGTCCTTCGATCCTGTGATCTCGGCTTCTGATCCCGACAGTGGCGGAGATTTTTCAGAGGAAACCCCGATCCCTCTCTGAGCGCTTTTTGGAGAGTGCAGTACCTCGTCTGTTAAGCTGTGGTCCTTTTGGCACCGATTGTTGAGAGTAGACATATGACGAGGCCTGGTTTCTCTTCATCCTTCCTCAATAAACATTTTTTCTAGATATTTTTGTTCATGGTCCATTCATTTTTTTTTTGTTTTGACTGTTTAAGATGTTTTTTCAAATCTCATACGTATTGTAACCTTAAGGATTTTTTTACCCTTCGATTATCTTGCATTATATCTACATCGATCTTTGAATTCAATTGTAACACATGTACATTGTACAGCTATTGTCTTTCACTGAGGGTAGTTGACTAAGTCTTTCTTTTTCTTCGTTATTAAGCTCCATTTATTTTCTGATTTGAACGCAATCATTTTTTAGTTGCCCCGCTATTTCATTGTATCTTATTGTTGCTCAGGTGAACCTGTCCCAGAGTATAATAAAGGTCTACCCTATTCTATCCCGCGTGATCCTTCCCTTACCCTTCACATCCACTTATCCTTGATGTCGCAAGTGACCTAAGCTGTCGGTGGCTTCCCAATATAACCATCCAACTGAGAATATAGGCAAAGCGTATCCGTAGGAATTACTCGCTCCCAACTCCTCTTTTCCGACAAGCTATTACTCTCTCACGAAAACGGTCGGAGCACAGCCCGATATGCCACGCACAAAAGGAGAGAGAAGAAAAAGAGGAGAAAAGGAAGCAAATATATCAACGATGACGTCAACACTGTAGAGCGGAGATGACGTGAGAACGGGATAAAGTGGCGGGAGAATTTGATGACGGGAAATCGATGACGTGAGAAAGGAGCCAAGAGGTTAGAGGGAGAAGAGAGAAGGGAAAGGAGGTGGGAGGAACGATAAAATTCAAACGACAGCGCCAGTCGTATTGAATAAACGTGACGGAACCGATCGAATTTTTAGGATATATATGATATCGGAGTTGGTTTTGTAACAAGAAGACTGGCTTACCACTATGAGGGACCAAGATCGATTCCCGACGGTAGTGGATAGTTTCCACAGAGACTTCGATGCACGCCTAATATGGAATCATCCAGTGCCACACACTCTAAGTGGAGGCTTGCACGGCACTTCATAGATGTACTTCATAGATGAGGCTTCATAGCCTACCTGGTTGACCACATAGTAATTCAATGTACGTCATGTTTTGAAAATACAGGTTCTCTGCCCCAAGAAATAAAGAGCTATAAACACATACGTTAATTTTATTATAAGTACATGGTTAATAAATGAAGACAATATTGTTTTCACCTTTTTCACGAGAAAAATCGGTTTGGTGTGGTGACTGGAGCATCAGCTTCACTTCACGAGGGCCCAGACTCAAATCCCGGGAGTATTGAAGATTTTTTCCTCTGGAATTTCTCTTCCAGTTGGGTGTGTGACGGAGAGAGTATGAAGTACCACACTCCGTCCATAGAGTGGCAGGTTATACAACAGACACCATTAAGCTTCTTGTTTAGAGTAGAATAATGCATGTGACGCGTTTACCAACACCCTTCCGCAATATTCCAGAGAATTACCCCTTCAACAACCGATCTATCTTATGTAATTTACACCTCCCGATGACTCTTGTGTTAACTACAATGCTACAGCCAGACGACCATATTCTCGCCCCCCAGTTTGAACTAAATTTCCCCGTAAGCCAAAGCAAAAAATCCTTATTACACGTAAACCATAAAGCTGCACGCATTTATTTATTTCCGTGAATTCTTGTCCTCCACTTTTCCTCGACAACAAGAGCCTAAAAAGTGTGAAGTAAAGCCCAGGGTTGGTTGAAAAAAAACTTTGTTGACGCTTTTGTTTACCCAAGATTCAAGCAGCTAAAAGCGATATGTGTTGGAAAACAGAAGAAGCAGGCCTGACTCACGCGAAAAGGATTCTGTGAAAAGCACGAGAAAAAGACGGGACGGGAGGCGAGCGAAAAGGAGGACGTGGGCTCTCGACAGAACGAAGAAAGGCAGCGAGAGAGGGAAACGCAATGAAAGATCTTCCGAGGGCTACCTCTTGCACTCCCCTCTCCAAAGGGGCTCGAATGAAAAATGGAAGAAGTGCCTCCAGCTCCACAATCTCATTCGTCACACCTCCTCAGGCGAGCCTTTTTAATCGTAATGACGATTCGGAGGGTCCGCTAGAGTTGGCCTTCGGCGCATAAGGTTCCTCCGAGGGAAAGGTCTACGCGAACCAAGAATGAATGCGTAAAGAGGAAGTTTCGGATCCAGTATAACTACTGATAAGAAAGACTAGCGAGCTTTTTCATACAATGTTCCATGCGCGTAATTACAATGGCAAACGAGGATCAATATGGTGCGTTGGTCTTCCCACCCGAGGGCATAGTTGCGAATCTCGCTAGGGTTGAAGATTTCGAGGGTACCTTGGACTAACTACGGTATTATTACCTCAACGGAGAAAACCAAAAGTGCACAAAAGTCTTTTTAAATCCATAGCGCAAAAGGACGCCTGAGTAGCTCAAGGTAGTTTGAGCGAAATGTCATTTTGCCTCAAAATCAAAGGATTCAGTCCCATTTTAAAGAAAAATATTTCCCCCTTCTCCTAAGGTACAAAAATATCAGCCCCACACGGAACTACTTTCCGAGATTTTTGATAAAAAATACCAGCCCTATTACAAGGTAAATGGTACATCTATGCACTCCAGAGAGACCTTAGTTCAAAAAATGAGGAATTTTTAACACCTAGATCTCGTCAAATAATTAACAGTTCGTGTGTTTTCTGAGCTATTTTTGAAAATAAATTACCCTGTCACCGCATTAATTTTTTCAGGATCAGATAAATCCTTCCGTTAAGAAGGAATTTTTAACGTTCCGCGAGAAAAAAATAGTCAAGTTAAAGCCTTGTGCAGATATTTCCATTTATTTAGTCAGAATTTCAGTCATTAAAAAGTATATTATAGCACCATTAATAATGCCAAATTTAATTTATGCTTTCTACGGGTGCTAAAATTAAAATATATGCTTAGGATATGGTCTTAATTGTGCCTACGGAAATATTTCGCCCAAAGTACTATAGCATAACGAAGAACTCGGCGTGATATCCAGGGATCCAGGTTCGGTTCTTGGTCGAGGCGTATTACTTTTCCTCTGAGGATTTTCACAGTGTAGAAGATTTAACACTTGAATCTTGATTCCAACTCGGGCACCTCAAGTACAGAGATCCGTCCGTCGGAGTGAACTGTGGTTCCCAAGGCAACTTTGATTGCGAGTAGACCAATGACAACTCTGGGTTTCTCTCCACCCTTCCTCCATTTCCCACATAATTCCTTCCCTTAGCAACCGATTAATTTGCCCTCGATTGTGCTAGTGACCTCAGTTATCGGTTGCTTACACCAGAATAACCAACCAACTAATGCAGTTAGACTGCAGGGCGTACCAAGGCAGCAGTCATCATCAAAGTGGCTGCAGAGGAAATCTGAAATGGAATACTTTCCAACCAATCTGCATGGGTGCCTAACCTGACCTCGATTATGACCGCGATTGGCGCGAGAGAAAATGGATCTATATGCCATCAGTTTAGGCGCTCCCTTTCCTCATTGTAAAAGGATGAAGAAGTGTACAAATTGAATGAGGAAACTTATCATTTCCACACCGTTAATAGTCAATTCCACTCCGCTATTTCGAACCAAGGATATTGAATCTTAGTTCTTCTCGTCGCGGTTGCACAGAATTCTAACGCAATTCTCTTGTGAAAATTTTTATATTTCTTTCTTCCCGTCAACTTGACTACTCAAATGATTAATTCTCATTTCACAATGCTCAATTCGTCCCAAATATTCGCTGTATATTACAACTTAACTAAGTGGTTGAAGATTGCTTTTACGAATTGCTTCCGTGTCCGAAGGTAACAACAGGTCCGCCAGCTGCAAAGCGTACTGGTGAAACCGCTGTCAGCAAACGACTAAGTACGAGGGTAATACCCGAGAATTTAACACGCGAATGCAAAAATAATCCCCAAATACTTAATGTGGTTGGAGCGACTTTCGCTTATGCAGAGAATTGCGCGCAACTTTGCATACGTGTTATTTTTTCATATTTATAGATAAAATCGAAAAGAAATGCATATTACCGATTTGGTTTTTGGCAATTTAATGCCATTTTTAACA
Organism: Ceriagrion tenellum; assembly: GCA_963169105.1. Taxonomy (NCBI): domain Eukaryota; kingdom Metazoa; phylum Arthropoda; class Insecta; order Odonata; family Coenagrionidae; genus Ceriagrion; species Ceriagrion tenellum. Next base: position 115,128,770 of record OY720635.1, on the reverse strand, counting down.
CGTAGTCTTATGGCACATGTATATTTAGATATAAATCGATGAAATACGCACAGATTTTTCCAATGCGAGAAAACGTATATTTCATTGCATTATAATAATAAATATCAATATATCATGCCGAATAAAAAGCACGTATTTACGTGAGATTTTCGCTTGGATTTCGAATTCCACGCCGTTAGCCCAAGTCAAAAGAATGGTTTAATTGAGACGAAAATTTCAAAATATAACAATTACATCATTTATATTACTACATTTATGGTGAATTTAGTCAAGTAAGGTCCAAGAATTTGTTTTCGACATAATTAACCCTTTGAGTGCCAACCGATTTTCTAGGTATTATGCTACCATTGCCGAGGCATTTTTGCTGATTTTGCAGTAGTTCAGGAAAAAAATTGTCTCAAATGCAAGTGAAGGTAAATATTCAAAAACTCAAGGATAACTTTATTATATGTGGTTTCGTCTTTTTAATATATTATTTGACGATTTTTTAAATAAAATATGAGTTCAGTAAGAATTTACGCCATTTTGACGTATTAGGGTAGCAAAATCTAAGTACATTTTATAAAAACGTAGCACATGTAAAACCAAAGTAAGATAAACGCCAGTGGTCAATTTAGAAACTACAAGGGTTAATCTTCATAAGTAATCTGCATTTAGGTGCCATCTGTGAACAATAAGTGAAATACCAGCATATAAGAGTGACATTGCAGAAGGAGCGCTATCGCGCTCCTGGCACTTTTCGCGAGAGACAGGAGGAGCGCGATAGCGCTTCCCGGCACTCGAAGGGTTAAAAGGTTATTATGATGAGCACTCAATGACTCAAGATTGGCGATCCAACCACCTTAATAAATTTCGCTCACGTACGTAATACATCTTTATTTTTAGCTCCTACGTAATTTATCAAAGTGAGCAGCTTTTCCAAACTAGTGTTGTATGTTCTTCCAGTGATGACCGTTTGAAGGTCGGAAATAAGAGCACAATAAGCGAAGAGAGGAATTTTCTAGATGATCGCAGAGCTAGAGGGCACGGATGAAATTAGCGATACGGGGAGGGAGGGAAGAAGTGTAGGCCGAAGGAGGAACAAAAGAGGTCAAGAGTTGGCTTTTGGATCGTGAGCGAAGCGTATTATTCATGAGAGCGAGTGAGATCCTCGGTTAGATGGGAGGGGGTTGCGGGAGATGCTGGAAGGGCAATAAAAAGAGTAGCGACGCAACAATGGATTTTTCCCCAAAGAGGAGATGAGGCGACTACGTTTTCCTTCAAGTCCATTAGCATATCTCCAGATCTCCATCGCCGCGAAAGGTGAAGCGTGCGGCAGATACGGATAGTAAAACTGGTATCAACTGGTACGCATGTCCTGACTCTGCGGTACGGCGATGCTCTCTCTTGGTCTGATTACTTCCCTCACTGTATCGGAAGGGTGAGGCAAGAGGAGTATCTTCTAATCTCACGAGCCCAATTCCGGTAGAAGTGACCTGAATGTTCAGTTTGTTTCCCTGTCCATAGTGTTGTGAGAGAGATAATAAAATAGTGGCAGCATTGGGTTTTCAAGTGATTTAACTGTACAAAATTTTGTTCATCCTTTTATTTAACGAGGAACACAACATAAATAATCCGAGTCGGGACACGAACTCAACACTTTTTGGTTGAAATGCCAATGTGTGACAGACTTGGCCAACGCAGATAGCATGAAAATTCTATGATGCTTCAACAAAGAGCCACGCACTGGGTCACTATTGTCAAACCCCAAACAAAAGACCAGATTGGGCAGCGAGAAAAATTGATTATATTTTGAATGAAATCAATTCTCAGGAGACTAGAAAAAATTCAACCCTAAGACGTGAAATTCAAAAGAAACGTTTATATCGTAATAAAAGAACATCAGAACAAGCTGCTACAGTTTCTCCAATGCAGTCACTCACAGAGGAAAGACAAAAAAAATGAGAAATTCGCAGTTAAAACGATCTTCATGAAAAAATCTTCCATTACAGATACACCGCTTTCGCGCCGGATTCCTTCAGACCAATTAATATAAACAGGCTTTTACTTCACAGTAAATATACTTCCTTATCAGCTGAGAACTTCAGTTAGCAAATCAGTTTCCAAAAAAGTAGAAGATAGCCATTGAGCAACTTAAAATCAAATGGAAATCCCGCATTTAATGGACAATCTTTTTGGGTAAAATCGCACGTGGTCACCCGAAATTCTAAGCAACTCGACGGCGCTGAGGTGTTGAGTATTCGTTCTCCATAGTTAAGCCCACTTTTAATGGTTGTTGGTAAATTCAAGTTTCATTAGGAATCGCGTTAGACTGAAACAAGTCCCACAGACTGACGGGTAAGCTACAAGAAGAGGCGGAGTAGATTTACAGTAGTAGCGGTTTAGCCCCGAGTCAGTAATTCTGTGTACTCTATCTGCTGGATCTTTTTCCTCAAGAGGAAACTGAAGACATAAGATTATTCTTATCAAGCCAAAAATAACAAAAATTCAGAGTGGTGTGACTCAAACCCAAGACCACAGAAGGTATCTCAAGAAGTCACAACTTACCCCCAAAAAAATAAAAGAAAATCGTCTCAAAAATGAAAAAATAACTTGGTTTTCTTCCACGGATTTACTTTCTTGTTACAACATGTTTCGACACAACGGTGTCATCATCAGGTTCATCGTAGTGTCGAAATATGTTGTACCAAGAAAATAAATCAGTGGAAAAAAACCAAGTTATTTTTCCATTTGTGAAAATCGACTTCCACATAGTTCAGCCTCGAACCAAGGAATGTAAAAACCATCTCAAAGGATTCTCCTAAAATTTCATTCCCCCTCATTCATTTACCACAGTAATCGGATTTGAGTAACTCTATTTGATGAATAAAATTCTCGTCAAGGCAGGGCAAGTAACATGCAATCGCCAACAACTGGAATCAGCGTTGTTACATGTTCCTAGCATTTTTTTCTTCGCCCATATACCTCGCTTGTACCATATTCCAAGATTCCCCAGCAATTATAAAAACCTCCACACGATGGATAGTATAACGTGAGCGCTAACATCCCGGGAGCGACCCGGAAGCCTTTTCGAAAGATAAGAATCTCTTTCGAGAGAAACCTCACAGAGGTGGGTAGAATGCACGAGGAAGTGGCTCCCGCTACTTTGCTTCCCGATGCACTGGGCTCTTTCTCTCTCTTTCTCCGCATGCAACCGAGAAGCCCCTTTCGAGTATTTTCACCGGAACCGTACCGCATCAATGCCCCACTCCTAACTGTATGGAATGCAAAGCACCCCAATTCTTTTCCGCCCGAAACCAAGCGTGGAAAATGAACGGAAAATTATTTTGAATACTTGAACTTACTAAAGCGGTAAAGTTTCAAGGATACAGTCTCATTGACCCAAGATACTTGCTAACCAATTCCTCAATCAAGAAAAGCTTCTCTAATTTTCCAACCTTAACTGGTAAGTGCCGAAGAGCTGAGGTAGGCATAGCAAAATAAGAACCACATCCTTCTGCAGGAGGTGGCTACAAAAATGATTTCGCAGCAGATGGATGGATGAGCAAAGCAAAATTTGACAGGAAATAAATTTCATAGTCCAAAAGTTTTTATTTATCAGTCGCATTAAAAATTTGTGACAGATTTGAGCTACTTCATCAAGATATAATTATTAGTAGCAATTACAACTAAAAAGAGATGAATTTTTGCACTCGTAATCAATGTTTTGTTATCTTCTATCATCCTCGAAGTCAGACGCGAAAGCTTATTAGCAAAAAAGAACTGGTTGAATATTCTCTAATCAATCATACGGTCACCTTACTTTACCAAACTACGGATCATTTGGGGACTCAATTTAGGACTTTCGACTAGAAATTTTCTTTAAAAAAAAGACAAATAAAACACCAACGAAATGAGCAACGGTCATTAAGGAGACATAGAAAGATCAACGTTTAACTATTATAAAAAGTGTACTCTTTTAAGTTGCAATTGTTCTGAAATGTATTCAACATTCAATTTTCATCACCAGCGCCCACCTTACAACATGCAAATGAACCTCTACAAAATACTCTTCTAAATAAACTATTATAAAGTTAATTATAAAGCTGCGTAATTACCATTACAGTATCCCCCCACTGACGCCGAAGGGACGTTTGGAGCCAGATGCGAACAATTCATTCGACTTACCTGAAAAGAAAAACAAAAGGAGAGTTTATAACATGGACACTGAGACAAATACATTTACAGGTACACACTTTACAATTCATGCAGGAATGCCTTTATTTTCCTAACAACAATAAAACATGTGACGTCCAGGAATTCCTTCGGCAGCGAGGTAAAAAAAACACCATTTTGTGAATGGAATAAAGAATATCTTTCTGGGGCAATGGCTGGAGATTAATAAACCATCAATTGCTAATTCAGGTCACGAGAATTATGGCTGCAATAAAACCTCCCTCTGGATAACTCCGCCGGTGAAATGTCGGCGAATAACTTATGGAAGAGAGAACACGGAGAGACTGTATGCAAAGCAAACGAGATCATTTATAGCTCGATATGAAAAAAACGCATGCGATGCGACGCTACCGCGAAACGAACAAAAAGTGGTAAAACATTTGCAAGACCATTCCGTGAATAGTTTCTTTTTTTCTGCGGGCATAATAGCTCAGTGATTTAAGACACTCCGCGCGTTAGCAGACATAATACGAGGCACGGGAATACTTTTTCGAAACGCCATTAAAAAGCATCCCTCCAGCCATACCCGATTATTTTTTTTACTACGAGCATCTCCCATTCCTTGGCCGGTTGAAAAACTATCGCCCATTCATCTTACCGATTTCCCCTTCCGCATCTTCTCTCTCACGCTTCCAATTCTAAACGGCGAAATTATTCATTCGGTGAGCGAATCCGAAAATGAGATACAGAGGACGGCGAGCTCATCAACGGTTGAAAAGCGAAATTGCCGATAATTTCGAGTCGGCGATAATGAAAACAACATTTTCCCACTTCACTCGACACGTCCTGCTTGGGGAAGATGCGGAAACGGAAAAACAAATGAAACCCCACGCACGATTTGCACGCGGGGAAATGCAAGCGGGGAGCGCATCGTAATTCGAACATGATTTGCTCAGTTGCCGATGGGGATAATTGCAAATGATGAACCGTAGGACTCGATATTTTTCCTTCCCTCGGCCACTCTGCTGAGTGCGATTGGGGCACATGTAAAGCCCGCACAAAAGCTCGTGGCAAACTGGGCTATTTTGGAACGAAAAGGGTTGATTCCCTGAAAAAAGTCACTGTGGGTGAGTGGGTAGTATAGGGATAGCAAAACTTGGTGGCACTCTCACGCGAAGAGCGAGAAGCAAATGAAAGAACAGCGTGCAGAACAATTGGGAGAAAGGAGCAGTGCGCTACTCCACAGGCGCCTCCGGGAGTCCTTCGGTAACTTTTCTCTCTCAACAACGCTCCATTCTTCTCAGCGACCTCTAATTCTCCGCTGATGACTGCCAGGAAGTTGTGCCATATCTATAGGTGTGCATCAACGTTTAACACTACCAGCGACACCAACTTAATACCAACCATTCCTCATCTACGACTAATACCGCACTATCCGCGATGGGGGAGTGGGGCAGGGAGAGAACAGGGAAAAGCATTGTAAGACAGAGAGGACAGAAAATTTTACGCTAACGGAGTGTATGGCACTCTTGTTTTCATCGTGGACACGAATGGTTAGTGAGTAGTGGGAATTTTCGTACCAATAAGTTTGAATTTGTATCTCTCTCATATAGTCAGCACTGCTTGAATTCGCTGGCACATATGAACACTCTTGAGTGCAATACGCAAAACTTCTCAACATCACAGCAAACGTGACTTTCAGAGTTAATGGAGTTATAACTACTACTCCCAACCAACTCCTCGCAGTATCTTGGGACTTGGGATTAGGTGTAAGAAGGGTCTTGCCCTTATGAAGCCGTTTACGTCAAAATCGACTCCTAGCACCAGACTACTCCCCCCGCAACGAAGCGTTCTGCGCATCCATCAGGCTTCAACTTTCGAAAAGTCTGTAATTAAATAATGTTTCCTTAGAGCATGGACTTATATCCTTTAAATCAAACGGTAACGAATATCAAAAGGGCGGGATTATGTTCAACAGGCAAGAAGAATAAATTCATTACTGACCGCGGAAATCACGTCATATACATTTCCATTTCAACCTAATTCCTAAAAACGGGAAACATACAGCTAACCAGTACAATCAATGTGCCTTTGCTCATTTTACACACGAGGAATATGGCTCTCTTTCATTTCTTCTCCTCAACTTTCCTTCCTGCCTTTCTGCTATTAACTGACGAACTATTTACTCTAGCAATTCGGTAGATTACTTGTATACTGCACCATCCAGTACGGAGAAGTGCCTAGAATCGAAATGATTTTTCCTCATGGGAATAACGGTCTTAGCCACGTGAATTTCTCCGGCCTTAATCCTTCAAGATGGAGTCTCTCATCAAAATCGTGAGGATTATTTTCGGGATAAAAGTTTGCATACATGGTACAACATTGCTCGTTTAATGGGCAAGTTACAAGAAAATTTAGTTATGGAATCGATAGTTATGAAATCCATGAATTTATAGATCTCACAAAAATATTCAGGCAGCAGGAACCCATCTACTAGTCACGAAACTTATTTACCAATTGTTAATAGCTTCGATTATTCGATCTAATCTTCCACTGTAGGATAACATTTATGAAAGTTTAGCCAAGGAATAATTGCTAATGTACATAATAATTAGTCAGAAAGAGTAAATTAACTACTCATTTGTCTCAAAAACAAATCTTTTATCTAGTAATTAAATCTCCAAGCTGTTTAATGCGCATCTGCCATCTTGGATACTTACGGAACTCATAACTCCATGCCATTAGTTATGAAACCAATGCATTAATCGAATGTTTGCGCAACACTTATTGAATGGTTGCGATGGCTTATGAGTCCCATAGCTTTTAATAACACATATGTATCGTTCCTGCCACTTACCAAAAGAGTTTAAAATAAGTACAAATATTACTATATGTACAACTCTTCTTTCCCTACTTTCTTAATGATAAACCCCGTTTTGTGACAAAGCGTTCCGCGAATCCTTTGGCCACAATCTTCTGCGAGAACCTAAGGAATTGTCGAACGGAATGCAGAGGGCAAAGGCCGTCGAGTGAGCTGAAAACAGTAGGAGAATACATGAAAGCGTGACCGCCAAATAGACCCAAAGAGAAAAGAGGAGGCAGAGGTGGGTAAGAGAAATTTCCAAGATTGTTTCTTTAAAAGGCGCCCGTGAGGTTTACGCAAACCCCTTCATTTTCTCCCGTGATTGGTCTTTTTAAACGCGCAGGAGCCGAGAAGTCGCTACCCCGGGAAGAAAATCTTTTGATGACAAAGTTCTTCCATCCACACAGAAAATTAGCGGAGGAAAGAAAATGACCCGAGAGTGAGGGAGAAAAAAGTGTAGAGATTGGAGACTGGTGAGAGAAAATTAGTGTGGCCGGGGTATGGGAAATAATGCACCAAGACGGATTCGAATCAGGCGGCTACCGCCAAAAGAGAGAATGATTCGCATCATCACAATCACAGGTGCTCGCGACCGCAGCTGCAACCACTTTTTCTAATACTACTCCCATTTCAGAACCATGACGGTGAGCCAAATGAGCGAAAAAGTAAGTAAAGAAAGAAGTTGAAGAAAGAAGAAAGAGTTGAAAAAAGGCTCGTGATGGACTTGGGTTTCAAAAAAACAGGAAAGACGGTTAGGATAGGGACATTTTTAAGTCCTGTTTCCATCGACCGTAAGAACATAACGTAAGAGCTTATATTGAAGACTATTGAACTTGTGTGGATAATAATAATGGGCTGCTCGCTTCTCCAGCCGATCAGAGCTTAACGTAAAAGATGATCGTGATGCAAGTTTCCTCAGGGATTAGTTGAGCGGTTGACCTTCCAGTTTCTAGACATTTCGCCTCGTCTCGACGCATCATTCTATTTAGTGAATTGGACAAAGCACTGTCGAGCTGCCAAACGCCATTTCCGTGCTAATGAGAGTTTCAACAGCCGAAAATTGGTTATTCGGTGAGCACTTCTGCATTTTATATTTCGAGTAGGGAACAGTGGATGCGATTTGCTTTATGTATTCGTAGTTTGTATTCCAGCGGTAAAGGAAACATTTTACACCAACATATTTCTGGAGCATACTCTTAAATTGCCTTTATATGACTCATATAGTGAACCCTGAGCAATTACAGCTGCTGGGTAAAGAGATTAAAAGCAATAGAGATGTGGCGCAACCGAAGAATGATGAAAATCAAGTGGACGGAGAGAACCATCAACGAAGAAGTCCTACTAAGAGTTGGAGGGAAAAGAAGGATAATAAAAACTCTCACCATAAGATAAGAGAAACGCATTGGACACATTTCGTGTCAAAATTTGGTGACATTGCGGACAGTAATGGAGGGAGAAATGAATTAGAAGAATTAGAAGAAATGGCAAAGAACGTAATACATGAGGTAGATTATGAAGGACGTCAATGTGAAGAATTAAGCAGAAATGAAGCCGTTGGCCAATAGGATTGGGGAGTGGGGAGGTGCAGCAACCCAATCTTCGGATTGACGACTGCTGATGATGGTCTCATCAATTTCTGAGATATTGGAGCCCTAATAAGTCAAGTTTCTTATGATTTCAACGCTAATTTAACGCTAACGTTCATTTTGGCGTTACTTTTCTCCATAAACTAAATTACGTTGCTCTGCTCAACGAGGGTCGACCAGCATCTACGCGCCACGGCGCGGGAAACGGCAAAAAAAACAAAAGAGGAATGACTCCTCTCTCGAGAGGAGTCAAGGCTGTGGGAAGAGGGCAGGAAATGGCCCCGTACTTCGTTGGGATGTCGGGGTAATGTGAGATATACTTGGAGGAGCGTGACGTCGACAGCGGCAGCCGTTGAAACAAAGGAAGAGTGGCGGGCGAGCAGGCAGAGGGAATGGAGGGGGATGTCGGAAGGAGGGAGGGACAAGAGGGGCGGAAACAAGGTGGGGGTGGAAAGAGACTCAGACACGGGGGAGGGTTCTACCCGCCTCCCTCAGGAGGATGAACCAACCCCAACGGTCGTGAACGAGTTTGAATGATGGGAAAATTAAACCAGGCGACCAGGTAAGGCAGTCTGTAATATTTTTCTCATCGTACTGATTCAAGGCATGGGAACGATGCGATACATTAGCGGGCGGATAAAGGTATGTAGGTGACCCCACTCCCCCTCATAAACCCTCCAGATGAACAATGAAGGCCAGATACAAATAAAACACACACAATGATTTACCGCGAATGGCGAAGTCAAATGAGTCTGGGTTGAATTAAAAATCCTGCACGATTAAAGACCGCATCCGCACCGGTAGAATAGGCTTTGTAAGGGTGCTTCCACGGCGAGGTCACTTTGGACTGTTATGAACCCCTTTTTGCACTATTTTTAGGCAAAATATATTACAATTGATACAGAAAAAAGGGTCACAACTGTCCCGAAAAAAGAGCATGAAGGTCATAAGAGAAATGAGCGAAAATATAAATCTCAGAAAATATATTTGGATTAAAAATTCGATTTTACCTCTCTCGCCTAAAGTAACATGTTGGCCAGCGAAATGAAATACGTTTCTATTTCAGTTCCGAATGACACTTGAAGGGAGAGTAACGTGGACCGCCTACATGTAAAAAGCAACAAACATTACTCAACAAAGAGAAACAACAATAAGTTATCAGGAAACGTATTTTAGAAGCCTACGAATCGTAATGAGGACGACGTGCCTTCCACCACAAACGCTCGAGAACGATTTAAGTCTAGCCCACTCACAAGTGTGCACACTCTGAAAATTAAACTGATATTACAAAAAACTTGCATGAGGTGCATTCACTGAAGAAATACGACCTTGTTGACAGCAACATAGCATAATCTTAAAATGTAGGATGTATCAGACATTACACAATTTTTCTCGAGTCTGCGGATTCGGTAAAAGAATGGCCATATTTTGGCTTAAAAGAAGAGCTTCATAATACACGTGAAATTTTGGAGGATACATGAGAGCAAGATGTGAGACACTTGCGGCCCATCGAAGATGTCAATGCAGGGAAAGAGAGTACTGCAAGAAGCACATGTAATCGCATGAGTTTGTTGGCAGGCAATTCGAATGTCCGTAGTTCTACTCCCTCTCTGTGCCGATTTTTTTCTCAAGGAAACTTTGACAAATTCAATCGCTGATTTCGGCACATATGATTGTCTTCCTACAAATACGATCATACGAATAAAAACATTCGCAAGAAACACAGTACATAGTGAAATAATTTTACTAAATACTAGAGGTCTCTGGAAGAAACTTCATCTGCCCTGATGATATTTACTACAACCACGTCCTGATGATGTAACAACTACCATATGTCCTTGAGCGATGGGAATAGCTTTATTTCTGTACATGATGAAAATGTTACAGGCAAATATTTACCCAGCTGTGGTCACGTTTTAGCTAGTGTAAGTAACCATCGCTGAAATCATAAACGATTCACCGACTTCAAGTATTTTCTATTAAACAACTGTAGAAAAAATCACATAGTTTTTTCACTAATTCGTGGGAGCGCAAAATCCTGCCAACGAGACATTCGAATCTAGTACACCACATACACAAAGGGACGTTTTATCGAGGTCATGATGCAAGAAGCACAGTCGGAATAATTTGGGCAATCTGAAGTCGCTGTCGCTCAACGAAGATCACATTGCACATTATTCCAGGGTAGGATATTAGCGTTGGAATAAAAGCCTCTTTCCACGAGCTCGAGGGAAATTATTACTTTTTTTAATAATCAGGTCACGCTGATGGGAAGGGATATTTTTTCTATCCCGGCTCAGGGGTGACAGTTACAAGGAAGAGGCAGTAAAAACTGAGCCAATATAATGAGAGACTAAGACTGGAAACCCTTGGTAAAATTTTCAGCTTCTCTCAATCCCACGGATGGCTATAAAAACCACTTCATTAAGGACATTTGGAGCCGAGTTTTATTAAGGATGCTTGTTACAATCCGTACGCTCCATAACTTTTAAAGCTAAGGCCGCATATCACCGCTTCGTTGAAAGGGAAAAATGATGGTTTTTTTTATTTACACCGTTGGCAACATAGAATCCAAAGTCGTAGCCTTGGGCTACATAAAACGAATTAAAATAAATAATCTTCACTCACGACTCCAGCAATCTAAATTTTTATGAACACATTAGGGAGGAATCCAAGAACAATGGATCATTTTTTAGGTTCACGGGAGGGAGACGCGCCGGAGCATTCAAGTTTCAAGCAATCGCTCACAGCAATCCTTTATATGGCTTATTCACTGACTTAACGTCATCATCCAAAAACGTAAGCCTAGACCCATTAGGGTCTGAAAAAAAGCATTATTTCAACACAATGGTTTCATTATTTAAAAAAAGATCAGGTCAGCCAAGTACTAAAATCTAACGATAACGAGCGATACATCCATGTTCAACATCTAAATTATTAAATATAATACCAAAATTGAATTTTACTCATCGAAAAGAGATTTTAGGCCGTCAATCTTCACGCCAGATGATACAGTGAGAAAAGAGGTATAACTTAAAAGGTCTTTTCATCATCCATAACGAACGAATGGTAAGAATTTATGGTATCACTAGAATGCTTGAACATTTACTGATAAACTGTCAGGAATAATTTGATTTGAGATTACATAGTTGTTTAAAATTGTCTAGCCCAAATCATTCCCGCCATTTATCGGACGAAACCAACCGAGTCATCGATGGAACGGGGAACACAATATAATATTCAAGGGCATAACGTTTTACTAAATGCATGAATGAAGTAGCTCCCGATAATTAGGGCAAAGAATGAGTGAATTACAAGAAGCAAATGAGCAAATAACCGCAGAAAACCATTTAGGAGAGGAAATACTGAGGGAATAAGGCACTTGATAGAGGGGCCATTCAAGCGTCAGCAGATGGGGGTTGATGACATAGGGATGATAAAAGCCGCACGTTCGTTTTTCGTCATTCATACTTGGCGTACTGACATCCCCTGCAACACGAGCATGCGGCCTGCATTATAGTACGTAAATGCAGAAGTCCGGTCCATTAAAAACTAGAAGAAATATCACGTTTTGTTGGGAGGCCGTTAGGTACATGGACAACCGGCAGCCGAAAAACCACAGGTAATTTCGCCTGGGAGAGAAAAAAATACACCCGTAAGTATTGTTCCTGGGCCGTAAAAAAAGGAAAAGTAAACGAGACTGCCCAAATAACTTCGGTATGGGTACTTTTGAACGACAGCTGGAACAATATACCGATGCGCGCCCAAACAAGAACAATTGAATACGTGACCGGCGTAGGAATTCCATGGATGTAGGAAAATTTTTTTGAAGCCCCACAAAAAAGAGCGACGTCAAAAAAAGCCAGCCGATGGAGGCCTCCGATTAAATCAATTGGCAATTCACTCTTGTTCCTTCCTTTGTTTTCCTGTATTTGATTAAGTCTTTCGCTCTAAAGGAAAAAGGGGAGAACTTTTATTCAATACTTCGCCAAACAATGCCCTTACTCAATCAACCTCCGAAATTACGAATGCATATATGTTGTTGAATACCGGCGGGAGCAGTGTGAAGGGAAATAAATCAAACATGTCAGGCGGCGCAATATTTCGTCTCAGTATCGACGATGATGAACGCCCGCTCCGAGTAAACCAACGTGCTAGATTCGAAGAGTTGATGCTAATCGATATTCAGTTTGAGGAAAATTATGAAAATAAGTATTCGCAAACTGGTCAAAGGATTAGTATATTTCTCACATAATTTTCTATATAGTCTCGGGTATCTTCCATTCGGATCACTAAGAGTTAACGTTTTTGAAGAATATGATATCTTAGAGAACAACCAGATAATACAAAAACTCTCTGACAAGGAATAATATAAATACTTCACTCAATGTTACAACATCGTGTTGTTAAATCACAACTCAAATATTTCAGTGCATTTAAGAACCCATTTTAATAAGATTTTTAATTCCTTTGGACTGATACTTTGATACAGTGCCTGAAGAACTTTTTCAAGCCTCGTACCACCTACTGAACTATTTTAAGCTCACCACTGGTGTTCAATCCTAAGATTGGTGGACTGTATGCAGCCCTCCACTCTTCCCTATCTAATGCTAGTTCCCTTACCTTCTGGTATCTCTTCCTAAGTACTTTCTTATTTATTTGGTCCATGTATTTTAAGCTATAGAGCATGAAATATCTTTCTCATAAAAACACCAGTCGAATGAAATTAAAATATTAAGCGTCCAAGTTATTTCAAAACCAAATAAAGCTTACAAATACAGTCGTTAGTCATGCCTAAAGGTTAGATCTGTTACTCACTACAATTTTTTATTACATTGCAATAAGTAAGCAACCCTGGAACCGCTATAAAATGATTCTCGATCCAAAAGCCGAAATCATAAACGCTATTCTTTTAAATCAGCAACAGCTATAGCTATGCAGTGATAAAAATACAATTGATACGCACGATTAAAAAATGTGCCAGAAAGTTAACACCTACTGTTTTTTTATGTAGATCGAAAAAAGCATTTGTTACCACAGATGCGCTTGTGTTAAAGAGAGCCTTGGATGAAACCGGGAAATATTAAATTCAAAGGCGAGCGAAACAATAAAATCGGAAATTTCACCACCGAAAAAATACATAATGTAAATTCAAGCTAGGAACAATAGTATTATTCATTTGTTGAAATAATCTCTTTGCTTTCCAACCGAAAGAATAACTACCAAATAATTAATTTGCAACGCAAACAGCAGGAACGAAACTCGGTCACCTGGCAGTAATGTGGATTGGGGATTTTTATTTTTGAGCGAACGAGTTTACAGCAGGCCACGACTAAATTATTTGCATGGCATTTGAAGGCTATGAACAACGCATTTCTTGGTTAAATACCTACTCAAAGCAGTGGAAAGGACAACGAATAAGGCCAACAACGAGTTCATAACGACAGCTAATATCCAGTTAAAAAGATCATTTATGGAAACGACCCAAAGGAAATTATAAGAAAAACATGAGGGCTTTCCAAAACACTCCCACAGAAATGAGAGAACTTCAATAATTCCATTCCTCCAGCATCATTTGAATGAAATATATTCTCATGTAAACAATTCTAGTGCACTAAGAATAAGAGTAAGTCGTGAACAAAATAACAACACTAAATATCTCGGACCTTCCCATTCGCTTAGTTCTATTGGAAATACGTTGTAATTCTACCTTAGGTAGTTTGAGGGAAATATATTTCACCACGAATTTAATGAGTTTGGTCTCATTTCCAAGAAATATATCTCACCCTTCCAACGATACAAAAATATCTGCCCCTTAGGCAGCTACAAGACGAGATTTTGACGGAAAATACCTGCACCAACACATGGGAAGCGGAACGTACATGCTTTCCAGAGAGACCTTATTAAAAAAAGAGGAATTTTAAGCCTAGATGCCGTCAAAAAATTTACAGCGTGTAGTTTGTATGTTTTAGCAATTATTTTTTTAAATAAATCAAACTGCCACCACGGTAATTTTTTCAAGATAGTAACAAAAGTTACGTTTTAAAGGAGTTTTAAACGTACCGCGTGAAAAACTGAGTCAATTTAAAGACCTATATTGGCATTTTATTTACTTCTTTAGAATTTCAGTCAAATAAAAGTATTTAACTTCACCATAAATATTGTAATATTTAATTCATGCTTCCTACAGCAGTTGAAATTAAAGCGTATACTTCGAAATTGGCCAACATTAGAACGGAGCTGATGATAGGGACCTTGAGTAAGGATGTGAAGAAGAGGCTAGAGATGAGCTTGTTATGGACAGTAGCATTGTATGGGGCAGAAACGTGGACCTACAGAGAGGAGGACGAGAATAGGCATCAGGTACTTGAGATGTTGGTGTGGAGAAGGATGGAGAAGGTGAGATGGACGGAGAGGAGAACTAATGAGGAAGTGCTTGAGACGATGGGCGAGGAAAGGAAACTCCTTAAAGAAAGTTGAGATCGGCAAAGTAGGTGGCTGGAGGATGTAATAAGGGGTGATGGGTTGTTCAAGAGTGTGATAGAGGGAAGGATTTTGGGCAAGCGGGGAAGGCGAAGAAAGAGAATAGGTTTCATGGACAGGATGATGAAGGGTAGATCGTATGCTGAGGCGAAAAAGGATATATTCGAGCGAAATAGGCCAGTGAAAGTGTAAAGAACCGGGGGGAGATTCTCTGATATTAAACAAAACCTACCTTAACCGGCAAGTAATTTTAAAAAAATGACTATGTAACTAACTCACTCTAACTACCTTAATACCACGAAGGATAAAACTAAGCAAGAGATTATGTAAATGCTAGGTAAAATTTTACGCTCTTTGAAGACACTATTGCACAACCATGAGCACAGAGTCAAACCTTACAGGAACTAGCGATCGCGTGCACGCGGTGTGGACGCAGCACCCCGCTTTATCTCCTTCAAGCTTAAAGAATGCACCGCGGGAAACCGAAACCTAAGGATAAGATTTCGCTATAATAGGAGCGGACGGGAGGGAGGGGAGCAAGACAGCGGGAGAAAAAAGACGAGCAAGCAAAAAGTTTTAAAGTTTGGGGAAGAAAACGGCAAGAGAGAGAGAAAGATATAGAATCCGGGAGGACGGGAAGAGGGTTAATTCCCAAGGGAGGGAGGGAGGGAAGATAAGGAGGAAGGAGGGCCGAAGATGTACAGGAGAAGAGGGAAGGAAGAGTTAAGAGAAGAGAAGAGGGGAAGATTTTGACGCAAGGGTGGGTATGGGACCGCACGTGAATTCACGAGGGATAGTGGGGGGGGGAAGCTGGGGCACTCGAGAGGGAGTTAGATTGATGAGGGTCGAGAGGGGGGAGAAGAGGAGGAGGAGGATGAGGGAGGCGTGCAGAGGAGGGAGAGGAAGGGCAGGCGGGGAAGGGAGGGGGAAGAGGGAAACAAAAAGGGATGAGAGGGGAAAGACCGCACGACCGGTGGAATCGATGTTGGCATCAAACAACACAGAGGGAGGTTTGGGAGCATCAACAACACCATACTATATAGAATCGGTGAGAAAGTCGATGTTAACCCATTGAGTGCCAACCGATTTTCTAGGTACTATGCTAAAATTGCCGAGGCATTTTTGCTTTAAGCTTCATAAGTAATCTGCATTTAGGTGCCATCTGTGAACAATCAGTTAAATACCAGCATCTAAGAGTGACATTGCAGGAGGAGCGCTATCGCGCTTCTGGCACTTTTCGCGAGAGACAGGAGGAACGCGATAGCGCGAACTAAAACATTAAAGTTAAGAACATAACCTAACAGACCGAAAGTAGAGACATTCTTGCTCTTATAAGACATGATAAACTTTGCTCTGAGCTCCACTAAATACACTTCCATAATACACGTCACTATTTCACCTCCCAAAGCTTATACCTTACATCTTTACACGGTTGGCGTCCTAAGACCTTCTGCCACACGCCCATGCGGCGGCTCGCAGGGTAGTATGTAAATGTATATCTAGATGTAGATCCAGATGTTGATATTTTGAGAAATATGGCGCATGATATATACCAGCAACGGAAAATAAAACGACAAAAATAAGGGCGAATTATAAACAGTTCACGTGTATTCATACACATCACCCTGATTTACTGGCAATTCCTCCACTAAAACCAATACTAATGTATTTGCCTTCTTGGCTACTCACTCCAGCGACTTAAAAATCAAAATTAAATTACTGTCGGGTGAAAATACACCGCACTTCGGATAAGCCAAAGGATTTCACCTTTTACCCTCATAGGGATTGACTTGAGCATTTAGCCCCCTAATTTAAGAATGGGAGAAATAAAATAATTGACAATTTACCTTGATTCCCCACTAAAAATTGGGCGATCGAGGGGAAACTATGTACTGACAATTATTTTGACTACAATGTTCGACCAGCGACAATTCATAAACATGACAACTCCATGAATAAGAATATCGGTAATTTTGGATCTCGAATTCATCCATTTTAAATTTACCTTGCAAAGTGGCACACTGTGTTTTTCGTTTTAAAAGATCTCGCATAGAGAAAAAATTCAATGAGAGAAAAATTTAGAGAGTATGAAACTGTATTAAACTATGTGAGCAACATATGGAAATGGTCGGAAGGAGTAAAGATAAAAAAAATAAGTTAACACCATATCATGACGATAGAGATTTGTTCACGGACAAGAATAAACTACATAAAGAAGATCATGGGTTAATACTACTCCTCACCTAATCATGAATAGGTAAATAACTGTAAAGAGACATCCAACATTTCCCTCAATCAACGTGTTTTATCTCCTATCCGAAGTCATTAGGCAGCTGTAAACCACAGATTCAAGAAGAGTTGGTGTCTAGACGTTCGAAAATGAATCCTGTGCTTTCGCGAAAAAATGAAATTCCTAATAAATAATGACAATACCAACTATGTTATAATCTACAGCGTTCTTTATAGGTACAAATAGTATCAACGCTACTGCGTCATCTTCAGGTACCATCTAAAATCCATCTATTTATGCCGATGACGATATCTGTGGCAGTTTATTTCAGAATCGGCTCATTCTCTGAAAAATCACTGAAATTCCCAACATGGCCTTCTTGCGCAAATTGTCCACACATCTCATACATAATGTAGTGATTATTAAAAATCAATTTCAATCCGCATTTTCTATATCAATCTCTTCGGTACCAAGAAAATTCCTCTATTCATGCCTAAACGTAAGTTTTTATCATGCCTAAACGTATGTTTTTATATACACTGCAATACTCGTCCATTGAATATGGTTAATTGCTCATTTTAATGGATTCAGTTTACCCTGTCCTATCTTACTGTGTTTCCGTCAACAATCGTCTTTATCTAACAACTGGTATGTGACATGCGCGTGGCTACTCTCGCCCCACCCCTCTTAACAAAGAACGCGACGAAAATACCGTCAAAATCGAGAAAAAACGTCGCCAGTTTATTTTCCCTAAACACCTCCTCCCTCAAAAAATTCACCACCGACACATTCTGTGCGGAATCCTGGAGGGGACCGACGGAAGAGAGCATTATTTTCTTTTTTTTGTACACATTTTGAGGGAAGTCACAGGGAGTGTGGAGCGGCGACGGTGGTAGGAGGAGGCGGGAAAAGCCTTCAGGGGCGGTCCGGGGACTCTTTGGCCGTGGTGTGAGAAGGGAGGAGTGGTTTGGCGACCGTCGGCCCCAGGGGAGGGGAAGCGAGGTGGGCAGGTGTGGTGGATGGGACGGGAGGAGGAAGGAGAGGATGGCTGTTGGGGGAGGCTAGTACGAGGGGAAGGGCCGGTGGCGCGAGGCCCATGAGGAGAGAGGAAGGAGGAGGATGGGTGGGAACAAAAGGGAGGGCTGCAGCGGGGAGGGACGCAAGTGAGTCCCCTCAAACCGCTTCGCCCCCATTCTGCCTCGGCTGCTGGCGGCGGCTGCGGCGAGGGGAAACGGGTACAGGGTAGAGGGAGGTGAGATAGTCAGGCAAAAGGAAATACGGTAGGGCGGATGGCGGTCGAGGGATTGGAAAAGAAAACAGGGTGCGAATAATTGTGTGCGCAAGGCCGGGAAGTAGCGCGCCCCCGGTGGCGGAAGAAATTTTATGTCAATAACGATATCTATCACAGTTTATTTCATAACGGCACGTTCCCTATGAATGATTTAATTACTATTCGGTTGAAGCAACACTTTGAACAGAACTAATAGAGGGACCCTAGTTGTCAGAATCATATAAAAATCAATTTTGTTATCATTTTCAACATGATATGACTATACTTGAAATGATGTAGTTTTCAGAAGAGTAGAAGAGGAAAGGATTATATTGAACACCGTACAGAAAAAAAAGAACCAGATGAATTGGACACATCCTATATAAATATTTCCTGTGTAAAATATAGGGAAAAGTGCACAGAGGGAGACCCAGGATTAAGTTCATGGACCAAATTAAGAAGACATTACTTAGGGAAAGATACAAGAAGATAAGGAAACTAGCATTAGACAGGGAAGGGTGGATGGCTGGAGTCAACCAATCTTAGGATTGAGCGACCAATGATGATCACTATACCCACGAAACATTGTGTTTTAAGCGGTGTATTTTCAACGCAGCGACTGATTCGCAGATTAGCAGATCCACAGTCGCGACAGAAACCGGAGATTCAAAGTTTTCAGAAGTCTTTTATTTCAATTTCCCTTTATTTTTACATCCGTGTAAGTTATAACGGCATCGCTGATGACACTGGTTACACTGATGATTACGTCGGCATTGCACTTTTTATTGTAATAATTTGAAAACATCAAGTTGTTGCACAGGTAAAAAAAGATTCAACGGGAGGATTTCTCCTTTTCTCAGTTCATTCTCCACCTTCGGAGCGCTAACTTTGATATCAACTGCGTTTTTCAGTCCGGCGTCAGCAATTCTTCACAATGAGTTCGCTTATGTTCTTCACTATACACGGGAAAAGTTAATAAGTTGTAAGATTCACCTTCAGATACTGAGGTTACGCCGGTAATGGGATTTTTCAATTTAAGGGAATGAAATAATTTCAACAGAATCTACCCAAAAGTTTCCGTTTGTAACACATTAAAAATGTACAATTTCGAAGTTGACCAATCTTTCTCAAATCATTCTCCACCTGGAAAGAGCTAAATTACTTTACATTAAAAACCCCGGATTCTCCGCTACTGCTTCACGAAATTATGTGCTAGGTATGTATGGCTTAGGTGTCAAAAAATTTGCAGCACTCCCAAATGAGAATCGGATATTTAATAAATACGTTCTACTTCCGAGCACTAACCTCTTCCTCCGTTCATTTCCTACCTCGGGGGGCGTAAAATTAAATATCAACAGCGTCTTTACATTCGACTTCGCCATTTTGCGTTAGGTAGCTTTGCTTACAACACTGAAACATTTTCAGAACCGCCAAACGTGAAACACAGTTTTTAAAAATACGCACTATTTCCGAATTCTAATCTCTTTTTGCGTTTATTTCCCAACTTGGGTGGCGTGAAATTAAACACAGTATCACTCGAAACCATACATTATTCGCCAAGTTTCAAAGTATTTTGTATTAGGTATCTGTGGTTACGATACTAAAACATTTGGAACACCCCAAAATATGAATCGCAGAGGGATCAAAGCTGATGGAAGGGATGAGGGAGGGAAGGAACAATAAGCAAGACGGGGGAGAGGATGAGGAGGTGACCCTGCGTGCCATGCCGCCCGGATAGTAAAGCACGGGGCGCACGCGCGGGCAGGCCACCCCTTGGCATTCCAGACAGAGAGGGGAGGAGAGCGAGAATGGGAAGAGGGGGATCGTACTAGGAGGCGAGGTCGCAGGAGGAGCAACAACGAGCAGCAGCCCTTGACAAACGGTTCTGGGGTACCACGGTACTGGCAAAAATGCCGTGGTCCGAAACCGTGGTGCAAACAGTTTGTGGCGCAAAATCCCCATTCCCAAGGGGTCCCAGGGTCATCGCTTGCGGTCGATGAGGGCAGGGCTCCATCGGTTAGTAAAGGGTGTGAAAGACTGCGGGGAGGAAAGTTGGCTAGGTTGGGTAAGCGGGCAAAACGATTGCGCCACTGAGCAGGGCAGTAAAACTTAAAACAAAACCGCGATTAGGTTCATATGTGAAACAGAAGGTGCGCGGTTGCGGGCCTGCGGTCATTACACCTTCATTCCGCGAGGCACGGAAAAAACATACGTAAAATTGCTGGCAAATCGAAGAGCGCCTCGCAAATTTCATTTCCAGTCGATAGAATCGTATACAAAAGGTGCTCAACATGAGAATCGGTGATTTAATGACATGCTTACAATGCACAACTATTTCCAAATCAAGGTATCAATACTAAGTACAACGAACTCAATTAGCGAAAACACAGCATGTTTCGATGTAAATATAGAATCCTCCACATCCCACTCATTTTTCTCAAGCTTTTTCAGCTCACTTTCATTATTTATTCCACTGAAGTGAACGCAGATTACAAGGCTTTTTCACTGTGTTACTCAAACAAAATTTATAATGGAATACTCGCTAGAGTCCAAGGCATTCAATACATTTTCGAATTGCGGTATTTTCAAGCAAATCATAGCTGTATAAAACAATTTTCCAAAAATAACTGGTCACTCGTGACAAATAACAGAGCGAAACTGATAGCCAGTTGTTATACTTTTTTGCCACTGTTTCACCAAATAATAATCTTCTCTTCAGAACATATAAACTCCACACAAAATAAAAAGACCACCATTTTAAATGACAACACTCACTTTCCTCAGAAAATACTCAAAGCCCCGAAGACGTCAATAAACAATAGCGAAACGTGGGTGATTAGGTTAAATGATCAATTATTTCCCTGGAGCTGTCTTCTCCCGAAGAAAAAATCACTGTCGACACTCACTGGCTCATGACGATATGCTCATGATGTACAGTAGCGATAGTCAAATCAGCAAAGCCAAAAACGAAGATCATTAGGAATAAGATATCCAGGACTCGCAATTAGAAATATAACTAACGGAATGCTTTTAAAACCATCACTTGCAAGGCATACAATTCACTTGCATTATTGGTAAATTTCGAGTTTTCCCCGTGTTAAACCATTTTTATGGACGACTGTTTCGCCGGCATTCCAGTCGGCTTCTTCAGGCTCCTAATGAATAGGAGAATTGTCTGCCGCTTTATATAGAGCTCTGGTCCGTTAATTGCCAGTTGGGATCTAGTCCGGAGCGCTGTGATTGGCTGAGGAGTCGAACAGTCTTGGGTTCTTGAAAACTCGTTTAAAAGTAGAGGAGAGCGGATAGCCATCTTCCCTGTTGAAGTTATTCGGATTCTTAGACATTTCGATCGCCTCCCGCTATCAGCCGAGGGAAGTATTTATTTTCCATGTCGGTGATCTTACTTCCTATAAAATTTACTTCGAGGTCGGATGCTGACCAGGCGTGTTCAGAAACAGCAAGATGGCGCAATTGCTTCTTTTTGGTCGCTCTCTGGTGTTCTTCCAACCTGATGAAGCCGACTGGAATGCGGGCGAAACGGTCGTCCATAAAAATGGTTCAACGCGAGGAGAACCTGTAAATTACCGATAAAAAAGTAAACCATGGAAGCCTTCGTAGCAATTCACTTGCATTATTTAGAGAATCAATACCTAATTTCAATGATGAGCTCGTGTTTCCAGATCACAGAATTAATACTTCAACCAACTCAATTCGCTAAATCAGAGCAATAGAATGTGTTGATGCAAGATATGATCATCGACGTGCATCCTATTTATCTCAAGCGTTTCAACTAACTGTCATTAATATCCAACCGAAATGATGGCTGATAATCAAGGCTTTATTACTCCGTCGCCAAAACTAAACTAAAAACAGTTTATTGCAACAAAAGGTAGGACTTCCCTGCAGATAAAAACCCTAAACCAAACCAAATGCTGAATGCGCTTTAAAGCACACTCATTAAACACAAAGGAAATTAAACGAATACCCTACAAATGACGAGTCATCCATAGGGAAATAATGGGATTTTAATAAAATATTATGGCACTCACAAACGATCCGAAAAAGATTATTTTCATTGTTTACCACCGGGAGGTAGAAATAAATATTTTCACAGAAACAAAATACTTGAAATCTGCTCCCAATAGTCGCATTTGAAGAACTTGTTAGCTGCAATCAACTACGAAACCTATTGTTATGGCCGAGGATTAATAGCTGTATAAGCAGCATAAAGTAAAACATTTTTTGAAAAGATAAGTATCGATTTTCAATTATAAATATGCCCTAAATATGTCAGCAAAGTTTCTCTCACTAGTATCACATTTTATGTGAAAATATACCAAGAGCTGTACCACTTCGCGTGGAACAAAAACTTGGATATTATTTTACCGTGAAATATCAAAGTTATTTCTTGTACGAAGAAAAAAAATGTGAAATAGTACAAAGAATTAGCTTTCTTTGTATACAGGTCGTCAGAATTCTAAATGGCTTAGTTGAAGAAGTCTTCAGAAAACAACCTCACCGACTGGGATAAAAACCCGAGCTTCCCGTGACTAATTAAATGCTGAGCTTAGCTTGTCCCAACGTTTACTTGAGCAAACTTTACGACTCGGCTACAGATAGCCTAGAGAAGCAAAAAAAAAAAGTCACTTTAATTTGTAATTTGCAGGCCATTCTATATGCTAGATGGTTGTGAACTAGTGAGTAGCACTGTTACAATGCTCTGAATGGCTCGCCTAAGGAAAGCACTTCACGGAGCATGTTACACTTTTGTGCTTTACCAATGCACAATTACGGTCTGATTTATTTGGTTTACCCGCCAGTGATGCAAGTATTCACAAAAGGCATCGCCATAGACTCATATGAAAAGCATCTTTTAGGCCCTTTCACAAGGGATGGCATTTTAGATGGCAAGCTATTCAGATGCTCACAAAATAATTGTCATAATCACAATTTGAATAAAATTATATCTGCGTATAATCATTCAAAAGAATGGCCACGAATAATCCTAAATTATAAAATAGTAAAATTAATTTCAAAAAGACTTTCAAAGGATTATGTATAAATACAGTTTCCATGGTGATAGTATACATTCTAGTTCGTTCGATTCCGTGCATTCCGATTATTTTTATACATAAGCCAATATATGTTATTAAATCGCAATTCCCTTTATTTTGATTACAAGGGAAAGTTATTCATGCACAAACATAGTTAAAATCCATCACTGATTTCCGAGGGAAAGAGATTTCAGAGGGGGGTAGGGATTCGGCAATTGGTGCAAAATAGAAAGGCGAAAATGTTAGTCCCTGTCATGTGCTGAAGTACATGTTACGTCTAATGCACTAACAAGAGGGTATGCCATGATAGCACACTCTGGAGCATAATATTTTATTCATGCCAAAATTTTCAACCGAATACATTCCTCGGCTACGGTAATAATAAAGTGTTTTCTGAGAATAGTGATTTATAAATAATTTTCATAAATAACTTCAGCCATAACTTTCATTCTCTCAAAACAAAAATAAGCACTTGCACAAAAAACGCAGGCTAATGATTATCCAATAAAAATTGACTTTAAATTTCCATAGAGAGTGATCCGCAGTAATCACACTCTAGGAGACCTGATTCCTATAATTTTAAATTAAAGTCATTTTATCACCCTTTTTGTCCAAAATGAATTCATCGAACGGCATACTCGGAACTTCACTAATTCTTGCACATTAAGAGGTATGTTACGTGATCTTAAAATATGAGGGGAATGTTAGAGGAGGTAATAAGCATGGGCGGTGCCAGAAAAGAGTTTGAATGACGGAGTGACACAGAGCCCCATAACCATCTACCAAGGTGAACATGTCACATTCAAAAATGTATCTTAAAAAATTGTTAAAACAAAAGCATCTCAGTGGAATATACAATTAATAGATCCAAATAACCAAAATTAAAATAATACAATCAATAGATAGATAAAAATATGCAAAAAATAAAGTCATGCACCTCTCTCAATTTGAATATGAACGAATGTATACAGTTCATCATGCATTCGAGATTTTACGATAGATGACGGAATTAAATAATGCAGCCTTTAGAAACTGCACCTTGCTCGGATAAAAAAACGGAAGTTTTCCAATGCTTAACCCCTTTCAATTCCTATAACCAATGTGTAGATACCCATAAGGAGAAAATTAGAGGGGATAGATGCAATAAGATTGCCGAAATAAGTACCGTTGAACTACTATAATCTTCACGAACTTCTTTACGTTTAATTTTTGATGAGTCAAAAGAACATATTGATGTTAGTGTTCCGTTCATATCTCACAAAAAGTACAACCGTGGTGGAGTCTGCTCGAGAACTCCAACGGGTCGAATTTCCGACCGCAGCCGAAGGTCAATTCTTCCGTCAACATTCAGCCACGAAAGCTAACATCCCTGGTACACGCCTCGGTACCAGGCGGCTGGCAGGGATATACGAACCATTGGAGGGACAAAAGTGTCGCAAGTCAATTTCGTGTCATATTTTATTTAGGAGGGCTCGCTTCTTCTATCTTATTTCTGTTTTCGGCACGAATACTGGAAATCTCGCTTCAAATTCGGGGTTAAGTATTCATTTCACTATACAAAGTATTTAGGCCTACCACGAATACGGCGGTGAAATACAATGAAATTGCCATGAGAAAAATCGGCCTGACATTGAACCACGGACCTTTGGTTTTCCGAACCAATGCGCAGACCACTACGCTAACCAAGCTTCCTAATCCTCATGGCAATATAGAAATATGCGTATGTTCTAGATGTAAAGCCCTTGCGGTCCATCAAAGATGGCAAGACAACGGAAAGCAAAAGATCCTTGGTTCGATTCCTGGTCCAGGCCGATTTTTTCTCGTGGAAATTTCATTCTATTTGTTTTCCTGGCTGCCTCAATCCCCAAAAAAGTCAATTTTGCCGTACACGACTTCTCCTCACACCGGCTTAAACGTAGGAGTGGATACACACTCTTTTTTAATCATTCGATCACCTCAAAAATGATACAAACACACTATAACATTCATGATGTGCACTGGGTCATTTGAAAGTTAAAATGTATACATCGCAGAGCGATATTGAAAACTATGACTATCGCACAGCCATGGCCGCGCCCAGCCGATCCCTCCCAGACTAGGAACCCCTTCGCCATCACCACTCCCTACCCGCGCTCCGAGATCCGGGTCCGGAGGCGGCGTCTCTTCCTGGCCAAGCGCCGCACTCTCTCCCCCTTCGACATCCACGTCCCCGTCCGGTGGGAGGGAAAGGGCGGGGGGTGCGGGCTGCAAAATTCGAGGGACGAGTTTTTATTAACCCGACGCTGCTGGCTCGCTTCCCGGTCGTCGTGTATAACGTCCCGCCAACCTCTCCGTAACCCCCTCATTCTCCTCTCCCTACCGCCCGTTCCAACAGAGAGGAAGAGTAGGGGTCGAGCAGTTCAAAGAATCGAAGATGAGGAGAGATCCCTAAAGGAGTCCACGGGAGCGAAAGAAAGGAAGAAAGCGGTCGCATATTGTCGGAGGAATTTGGCGAAGAACAGGGGGAGAGACAGGACACGGAACTGAAAAGAACGTTAACAGAAAGGAGTCGGGGAGAGAAGAAAACGGAAGTTGGTGGGAAGCTACGGGAACAGTAAAAAAATGGGGGTAAATAGATAAAGAACAACCTCGACATAAAGTAGAAGAGGACAGGGTCAGGAGACGGCAAGACAGGGAGAAATACGCAATGAACAGCGGAACATTAAAAGCAACTCTGATAGAGAGCGAAAGGAAAAGATCTTCGCTAATTTCACCGGAGTTTTTGAGATGCGGCCGGTTTCGTCGAATAGTAAATATCACCAACACATCCATACAGAACATGTAAGCCTACATGAAGAGTTACGACGGACTACAAACGCCTAAACGTTACAAGTTTACTTCAACCGTCTTCCCTAGCAACTGCATATTTATAATTAATCTTCGGCACACATGTGAATAGTCATACCGACTACCCAAAGAAACCGGACGCATAACAACAAATCTGCTGATATCTGCACCGTTATTTTCCTTCCTTTTTTCCCAGCTAATGCGTTTCCACAACAGTTGAATATTCATGTACACAGAGTATTGAATTCGTCACGATGCTTCGGAAAAAAGCAGAAGTAATGAAACCCCAACACGTAGAAAGGGAAAAGAATACTTGGACGTGGGATGTACAGACAAGAAAGTGCAAACCAAGAAACCACGTCCAAGGTTTCTATGACCGGCATTAGGCTCTAACTCAGGTTTATTACCAATTACCCGATCCACTGCTTAAGTAACAACAATTTCGTTTCAGCCTTGCGTCTGATGTTTGCTGGAAATATTGTTCGAGACACGTTTCATTTGTCGATGAAGGTTTTCAGAGGTGCTTTTATGTGAAGCCATTTAAGGTCAAAGAAGGAGTAAAATTGGTATAATGCTGATGAAATAATTGCAGCATAGTTTTTTAAATGGTTTGTCCACAGCAGGGGCCGCCCACAAAAGTCAACACACCCTTACATCACTAGCACGGCTGATTATAGGGCTACAACTGGCTGCCGTGACCACGGGAAGTAACAAGAAGAGACTCACATGAAAGCAAAAATAATTTTTAGACTACAAAGGATATTAACAGAATATTTAAATCACTGCTCGCCAAACCTACAAAGCGATACCAGTACATCGTTAGAATTTGGAAAAAGTTTCTCCAAGAGAGGGCTAAAAAAATCATAAGGTGCGGTGGAATTCGGCAACAATATTGCGCCGAAAACCATGATTATGTCGTGAAGTTGCGTAAAGGTGCACTGGACGCAAATATCGTTTATAGTTGAGAATACAATGGGCAATCGAAGAACAAAATTAAAGGCGTCGTCACTTTAGCAGTTCCTTCAAAGTAATATTGATATAATTCGGAGGGCAATCGATCAAAAGGTTCAACGGGAGATTTCTCGAAAACGTCTCCTGACAGACGAAGGCTTTTTCTACCTGCTACTCCGGCTCCTTGGAGGGCTACAACGATCCACCCAATCACAATCCGGAAGGCCAGATAATAGGGAAGAATGACGAGAAGGGAAGGTGAGACGAGATTGAACAGATGCCGACAAAATGATAAGGACTTTATTAAGGGACAACTGAGACATCCGACCTCTTGTTTGCATTTAAATAATAATGCTATATATGGGTTTTCTCAAAATTTTGGCACTAAATGGCGGAAGAGGAAGAAAAAGAAGGACCGCTTGGGACCACTACCACTTACCAGGAGATGATATCATACTGGCATTAGGAGAAGGTTCACAAACGAGGAATGCCAGTCTGAGGAAATGTCGCATACATTAATAAGGCCATTTGACGAGAGAATCCGAGAGATGGACGATTCCCCTAAACATTCGCCAGTTGATGCAAGGGTGATTCCGCAGAATTATGATCAAACAAACAAAACAGGCTAAATTTAGACGCATCACTCGGTGGAATCCTGCGGTGGGCTTGGCGCGAATCTTCCTCGCGCAACCAAGAAAGCAGAGGCCAAAACTCCAAAATAATCACGTATGCCATTAGACGCCGTTCACTTCATTTCGCTCACTTCGGCACCAACAAACTGTTTTTAGATCCGTCAAAAATGACGCCACGAATAATTTTGAGTACTGAATAATTATAAATATTACGAAAATTTGCCTGGCCGAAGCATGGCTACCTGAGTCAAATTAGTGGCGTTGTTGAGAAATCATCAACTATTTGTAAGTTTTACGGTTTCATGTGATACTTACGGTCTAACTGGCTGTGATTTCTGGGGGCTGGAAACGTAACTGCTGAAACTCTCACTTACCCAACTGGTGACTTCACTAGTTACTTACATTTCCAGAGACGAACAGGTGGTATCAAACTCGCATCAATGTTAAATAATGTTTAAATTTGTAATGTGACAAGAACTGTCCACAAATTTTTTGATATAAAAAGTACTCATTAGCAGGCTTAGCTGAATATAAATGGTCAATAATTCGTTCTTGTAAGGGCAATAATACAATAACCAGCAATGTCAATGCATATTTGACATCAAATACTGTCAATAAAATATTCTGGATTTACGTGATTCCATCACTAATTCTAAACTAACTAAAGTAATTCACACAATTACTTTAAATGTCTTAATGTTTCAACAGAATACCTATATCAATTAAAAATGAGGATACTAGAAATGGAATTGGAAATTCAAAGGTGAAAAAGAATGCCTATTCTCCAGTATAGGGCTTCATTTTCGACAGATTATCTCTTGACAGGTGGCGAGAATTCACTTTTTACCAAAATAGATAAATAGGAATACTCTCAATGACTTTGCTATCTTAAATCTTGACATAGCCCGAAGGAACTAAATTTTTTTTATAAA
Source organism: Ceriagrion tenellum (assembly GCA_963169105.1). NCBI lineage: Eukaryota > Metazoa > Arthropoda > Insecta > Odonata > Coenagrionidae > Ceriagrion > Ceriagrion tenellum. Next base: position 115,099,788 of record OY720635.1, on the reverse strand, counting down.
AGCCACGGTTTCCACTAATCACTTTTGAAGTTCCGCTGTTCACCAGCGTTTTTCTGGAAAGTGGTCCGCGACTAAAAAATTAGCCGTGAGAAAGGAAGAAATGGAAGAATGGTGGAAATGATACCAGAATGGAAGGAAATCGCAATATCTAGCGGATCAAAAAAATGATCAAAGGTAGACATATATTCAGTCGGCAACGGGAGTGAGGAGGGTAAGGATGATGGAAAGGTTATGAGAAGAGAAGAACGGGGGAACCCGTATTTGAAAATACATCGCTCAAGTTTCGCCTCGTCAGTCAACGTCATTAGTTGCCACGAAACTTAGCAGGTGAAAATGAGATTTTTTCAAACCACGAAATAAGCCCTGCTGCCGTCAGAGGCGATCAACTCAGGGCATGTCCCAAGAGACATGGAAGGACTGGAAAGAATGAAAATGATAGGGTTGTGAGAGAATACGAATGACTGACGAGAATAGACATTAGCAATAGAGCTCGAAACGAACGTTGAACTAAAAAATACAGCAATTTTTTTTATACGAAAATTTTGACATTCGACGATAGCAGTTTCAATTCACTGAACCATCTTTTGGAGCTAATACGTGAAAAACTATATATTTATATACCTATCGTTCGTACATATATGTAATCACACTGAAATGTCGTATTCCAATATAACAGAAGATTTTGAGATGCAATGAAACCATGGTTTCAATCATAGTAATTATAAGAGGAATATGCTGGCTTTTTAAAGTTCAACAATTATTCCGAATATGAAAGACCTCCCCAAAGTTACGCTACACTAAGGGATAGATTTTGTAGGCATAACCAGATCGCGTCTCCACTACTAAGAATAACGAAAGACACTCAAATAATAACACGAGAAAATTGACCGCGGTGCAAGGGCGACAATAAAAAAGGATGGTGAAAAGAACACGAATAGAAGAATTTCAGCCAACAGCTGGTGTAATTGGAAACTTGTGAAAGAATAGACGGGACGAAGAGAAACCTACAGCACAAACCTTAGGAGGAATAAATAATCCACGGTATAGGCATGTGAAATAAGGAGACTTTTTAGGAAGCCAGTCACGTATCATAAAGGCATCAAAACAAACCAGATAACTATAAAAAGCCGATATTAAAATCATTATCCTAACAGTAGAAGCAATTTTGTAGAAGAAACGCTCAAGTCTAGTAAGTGTACTTATACCTAGCCATCAACCATTTTAATTTCATTACCATGTCTCCCTCCTTCGCATAAATAATTTTATCAATTTCTTCTACTTTATTTGCTCCTCCTTTTCACAAAATATTATTTCATTAAATTCATCTAAATGAAGAAACTAAGTGAGTAATATCCCTTGGACCTTTTCCTTGGGAAAACAGAGGCACAAGACAGTGCACCCTACCTTTTCCTGCCTTTGGCGCCGAAACAACTGTGTATTTTCCACGTATTCATTTTGAAATTCTGATTCTGTCACTTAAACGTATTCCTTGGTTGACAGTTTTCCTATCAACTTGTAAGAATTTCCGTTTAAAAAACTAAAGAAAGCTGAAGATCACGAATGTTCCCGAGCACGTTCCGAAAACGACCGAATGACCACTGACGTCATTTTCGCTGTTTCCATGTTGACCCAAATGTTTTCTTATGCTGGAATCAAGAAGAGTAAAATTCCTTTTGAATGTTTTCCTGCTCTTGATGAGCCTTTGCAATAACATCTAAGGGATATAGGTAGTGTTTTACGCCACAATGTACAAATAATTCGGTGAAAACACCGAACAAGAAATTTGTTTTATTAATTTGCTTCCGTTTGCAAAACATTCACCCACGTGATCGAGACAAAGATAATGCGATTGGTGAAGGTCAAATTAATATGAACATATTTTAAGTCCGACCCACAGCTTAAAAAGTGCTAATAAAAGAGAATTTTAACGATGAGATATTCGGAGAGGTTCTCCAATGATAAATTCCTACGCAGAGCTTGGGGGAAAATATTTTTCCAAGAAAACTCAGCAAAGTTGATGAGACAAAAATGCATTCACTTTATTATCACTTGGCGTTTTACAGGTTGGGATATATTCTGATGGTTGGATGGAACCCGAACGACGAAAGAAGAAAGAAGCTATGTAAATGCTACAACGATTGGCGGACACGGGGTATATCGATATAAATTCACCATGACGTCACTTTAAACAAAACGCTCAGCTAAGTTAAACTGCAGTCATAGAACTTGCATTTTTCTCAATCGCCACTGCCCTTGCCATTTATTATGGGAATTACTACGAAAGCTTTCGATAGAAAGAGCGAGTTCTTGAGTCATTCAAATATTTCTTTAAAGTAATGACTGACGATGCGCGATTATCGGAATAATCATCACAATAAAATTCAATACTTTTTACCAAAACTTCAGCATTACCTCGTCTAGCAGTATGAGATATGCCAGATTCCAGGACTTTTTGCCAATCATCACGCCCATTCTGCTCACGTAGCGAAGCGCAGTTCCCCGGACCATATGCACGCTCGCGGACCGAATTTACTCCACGACTGTGCACGGAATTTTAAGCAATTTGAGGATGAGTGGAGGAGCTAATGTCATGAGTTGAAAAAAGTAGTAAAAGAGAGAGAGGAAGGGTGGTGAAAAGTGAGGAGATGATCTTCCAAAGCCGGGGGGCGGGGAGGAAGACGACGTGGTCCGTGGTTTTTAGGATTCGCCATGGCCACGGCATGCATCGGTAGGTGTTTTTTTATCAGACGGGAGGAAAACAGAGCTGGTTTCCCTTGACGCAAACGGAAAATGGATGTCGTGCGGGAAATAAACGTTACATAAATTGACGGGAGGATTGCGTGCAGTAAATTGGGTTAAGTCCATTAATCCAGTTCGGATTCGACAATGTCCCGCCAGGAAAATCCCACAAAAAATTCAATCGTTCACGAAGAATAACCATTGTGAGGCACACAAAAAAGCCTCAAGAGCATGGAATAAATGGGAAAATAAAAAAATCCGGATGTGACGATACAGAGAAATGGTTTGGCGAACTCCAGTTTCATTCAGCGTTTGAATTTGAATTCTTAACCAGCATCAAACAAACGGAATCGGAAGGGAAATTACACAGATCAGAGCCAAGGATTTCTGCAATTCTGCCTCATTATTTAAATAATGCATATGATAGCATGCCATTTTCATCTTGGAGTTCTAATAAATGTACCACCATAAGTGATAAGAATGCACACTAGTATTAACTATTATGACAGTACTGAAGGGATATTCTTGCACCACATATGCAGTCGAAGAATTAAGCTTTAAGTGCTTAACTGATAAGTTTGTACCACACTGTCTAACCAAAGGTTATAATATCCAGACCATAACAACATCTAATTTTAGTGCGGAAATCAAACCCACGTCACAGGGCTACTGCTGGCTCGGGACAGAACTAATCCACCAACCGCTGCCAACTTGGGCCAGAATTAGTCAGTAACTTAAGGACAGAAAATTTTTACATCCACATCCACATAATAGTATTTGGTGGTTGGCAGGGTGTAGACTTGAGATGTAGCGATTGAGTCAATGTTTATAAAAATATTTATTATAGATGCGTTAGTTTGGAGCCGTAGGGTGGACGATTTGTGGAATTTCACACACAAAGTTGTAGGTGACCGAGACCTAGCAACACCTGATTTATGCAGAGAGAATTAGAAGTCGAGCAAGAGTGGGATGGCCTGAGGGTGGGTGGCGGAGTGGTTAGTGTCTGGGTGTAGAACTATACTTCGAATCGCCAATAGACGATGGGAGCAGTAAAAGGGTTAAATGAAGATGTGGCATAAAAGCCATTAGGAAAAGAATGTTTGTGGTATAGCTAAAAAATGCTAACTGAATTATAATGACGGAAGATGTAAATTGGGCAACTGTTTCAATTAGGCAACTTGCAATCAGGTTATTCAAAAGCAAAGATGTTATGAAAAGGGAAAAGAAAGCGAGCCTTTATTTGAGAGAAAAGCATAAAAGCGGGCTTAACTCAAAGCTAGAGTATAATTTTTCCATAACTCTGCCTCAGAATCTCAGTTGGGAAAAGATGCAACATGACTGGCTTCAGTACAATTCAGTAACTCTAAAAAATAACATTAACGGAGGAAGAGGCTTGCCACACAGACATATCTCATCGGATTCCCCAATCACAGCGTTCGGTTTGAGAAAATCGCTTCTCAAAAATGTCGATGCGCTGATAGGGTGGACGGAAAGGATTTCCGGTGCAATATCAACCGATTATTTTTCTTCAAAAGACTCGAGAAGTTACCAGAGATTGCCAAGAACCAAAATCAAACGGAGGTAAAAACCCACACAAATTTTAAAAAATGATTGAGGGAGACGAAGTTCACCAAGAACGAGTGCTTAAAACGCCAAACTTTTCCACGAGAAAAAATAAAGCACTTCACAATCGCAAAAGACGAGCTCCCAAATCGCCACCTTTCGGCACTGAAAACAGTCTGACCAACCGGCGTTCAATTGCTTCACTTTTATTCCCTATCTCCTCACACCAACGACCTCCTTTCGTAAAGATGGCCTTCCCGTGTGGCCGAGAAAAAGCCTTAACAAACAAGCGAACCTCCAACTACGACACTCAAATCGATTGGGGGATGGAGAGAGAGCTTCAAATAAGGTACCCTACACTCACAGAGGGACCCCTCTTGCGCCCCTCCCAATTACATTGGAGCTGTGAATCTCCTCCGCTCCCTCCTGTGTGAGCAGGAGAGTAGGAGTCTGCTCACCCGACAACCTCCCACCGCCCGTCCTCCTCCGCAACTGCGCCCGTGAGGACTTCTTCCGGGAGAGGCGACCGGATGCCGAAGTCATGACCGTGGAGCGGATTCGGGCGAGGGGAGATTATACGGACGAGGGGTTGAAAGGGGTTAAGAGGGAGATGGAATTGGAAGAGAAATAAAAAGAATGGGAGGAAGGCTAAAAGAAGGGGGGAGGTGGATCCTGAGGGAGAGGAATAGAAACGAGGAGTGATGAGAGAGAGGGAGCAAGAGACGGCGTTTCCTCGGACTCGTTCCAAGAAGCATAAGGGAGACGAACTGAAGAGTACACAAAACTGCTGAAGACATGCCAAGTAATAGAATAAAGAAAAAAAACAATTAATATTGCTCCATTATCAGCGATCATAGATCCTGTGATTAGTTTGCTACAGCTGACCACTCAGTTCTCGTATCAATGAGCCGCTTCTGAAGTGTCTTAATTCTATTTATCACCATTACGAGGAATTGTCAAGCTTAAGATTGGTTTCACCTGTTCTCGGGAATCTCCACCCTGTTTCGCAGAAAACGTATCACCTCATCCGTAGGCGTCTTCAGGTCAAATTATTTTTACCGTAATATTCCAGAGCCTTTATAATGGGGTAGCTGGTTGCTATGAAGGATCCGCATTGGTTGTATTAATTAGTATTTTCCTTCGAGCGCTTTTATTGGCGGTTCCATGATGGATTGAATATATATTTCGAGAATAAATCGAAACAAAATCTAAGAAACAGAATAGAGCAGAAGCCTCGGGAATAATACTAAGATTCGTTTGCTTCAGCTCTCCACGTCGTTTCCCTTTCAGTTAACCAGTCCATAACATCCCCAGACATTGATACGATATTTTAAAAGAAGCGAAAGAAAATTTATGCATAAAAGAAGCAGCAGGCGTATGTGTAATTTTGATTACGAACTTAAAACAGAGATTGACGTATATCATAAGCGGTTCATCGCCAGCCCCCACAGAGGCCATTTGCCATTAAAAGATTCAAACTGGAGTACGAATTTTGTGGTAAGTTTCACGAGATAAAAGCGAGGTGAAGTCCTATGATAGGATATGTAACTCGCAGGAAAAATATATTTCTGGTCGTGCATATGAAGAAGGAAAAAAAATTCGATTGCCCGCAGTCTCAAACCACCAACCTTGCCCGTCCTAAACCGCAACGCTAACCACCATATCAGCTGTCCTAGTTGTAAGGGGCAATTTTACAAGCTTTTTTATACTTAGGGCGGATATTGCCGATTATAAATTGATTAATTACAACGAAACAAAAACACCAACTTGCTGAGTTTTCAAGGAAAACTATTTTTCCCCAAGCTCTGCGTAGGATTTCACCATTGAAGAACATCTCCGACCATCTCATCATTATCCATTCTCTTTCATTAGCACTTTTTAAGCTGTGGGACGGACTTAAAATATGTTCACGATTACTTGACCTTCGCCAAACACAATTTCTTCGACTTGATCAAGTGGGTGAAGTTTTCGTAAACTGAGGCAAATTTATGAACTAAATCCACCGGAAACAGATCAACCAGGGACGATGCACGAAGAAAAACGTGCCCGAAGAAGTATTTCAAACACCCCCGGCCCTAAATTGAGCAAGGTTTCGGGAAAAATATAGAGGAAGACAAAAATATCGTGTGACAAGTTGTACGCGATTATAACTCCGAAGGACCAGGCGGATTCCGATAATGATAACTCAAAATGCTTGTTATACGATTTATATAGCAAAGCAACTTCAATAATCGCAACTGTTAGGCCCGACGTCTCACTGCCGACTGACTAGGAGACAAGGCACCAGAACACGTGGCTATTCAAACAGGAAAATTTGACGAACTTCCAGTCACTGCATTGACAAATGATGTGGTACAAAGTCACTCGTACGGGTGCATATACACCAAGGGTTGAAATTCGCCATGAAAAAAATCATTTGACTTGACCGGAATTCGAACCCGGATCTCCCAATTACCGGTCAGGTGTGTTAGCCATTTACACCACCAATCCAACACCCTTCAAGGAGAATTTCGAGAAGGTTTATGCGAACTTGTCATCTAGTTTATGTGTTTTCTAGTTCTCATAAACCACCCTCGAAATTCACCTGAAGGAAAATGGATTGGAGGTGTAACTGGCTAACACACCTGACCGGAATTGGGATATACGGGTTCGAATCCTAGTCAAGTCAAATGATTTTTTCATGGCGAATTTCTAGGTGGAAATTCAAATTGAAACAAGTCTTTCTAAACACAAGTACTCCTCACTACCATGTACCACGTACATTCCGGGCACTTTGGCACGACACAAGAAGACGCGGAGGCGAAAAGGACCGCGAGCTTCCGACGAAAAGTCTTTTCGCGATGCGGGACCGGCACATCGCGGAGCTGAAAACCAAAGAGCAGCATTTCCACCACGGTCACTAAACTCAACTCGAGGAGAGATGAGGAGGCTGTGCCAGGGAGGAAGAGATCAAGGGAGGGTGAGAGGCGTGAGTAGTATATGTTTGGGTGGACGAAAGAAGGGGGAAGTAGCAGGGAGGCTATATTTGAACGAGAGGAGGGGGAGAACCGGGTGGGGAGGGGAAGGGGAGGAAAGGAAGTGAAGGTCTCTGCCCCCCCTTCTCCTCACGCGTTAAAAGCCACGAAAGACGACGAGAATCAAGAATGGACCAGAGTGCTAGCGAGCGATCCGGGGAAAACATTTTGTTTCTCCAGGCGCCAGCGTGGCTCGACTGACGGTGGCTATACTTTAACTGGCATGGTATTCAGGCCCGTCGTTTCGACCCGAAGGTTGGGTTTAAGAAACATTTCGCTCGTATAATGCGCAAAGCGATGCTTATTTCCGTTAATGTTGAAATACAAACCTTTGGCAACGGGCTGTCAACAAGGAAATTGAGGCGAATAAAAATTCTCATTTCTGTCAACAATTAATTTCCACTTTTCTCGACCCAAAACAAAAATTGCCCCAGAATTTACGCTATATATTACATTTCTTTTTTATGGTAAACCTATTGGTATCATGAGAATTACGTTATCACGCGCTTTCATACGAACGAAACTGTGTAATGAATAACAATTGCGATTACGAACTCTTATTTTTAGAAAATATGTTGAAATCCACGTACAAAATGAATTGCCATTTGAGCGGCTAAGCTGAGTCGCGTGGAATTTACGTGAGGCAATACATGAACTATGACGTAGAAAGATTTAAAATACAGCCGTTTAGGAGTATATTCCCGATGGACAACATAATTCCGCACTTTAACCGTACGCGGGAAGCCCCGGATAATCCCTGCTTATTACTCCGCTTCTTGGCAATTACACTACTCAAAATTGCATAACATTTTTCTGCGTTGAAATCATTACGAAGTAGAGATACCTATTGCTGCAGTTTAGGCCAGGTAAGTAAACAAAACATACTACAGCGTACATCCAATGGATTCCGCAAAAAGATTTACCTGACCTCTGAAAGATCACGCGTAGGTACTAAAAACCTCATGACGTCCACATGAGATGTTAAATTGAGCCGATAAAGCCTTAGCAGAATATCATCTGAGGAGAATCATTGATATAACCACCGCAGAAAATAAAATCCACCGCTGCCTAAGCATCATTACGAGGGCCGGGCTTTGAGGAGTACCGTGGTGCCACCGCACTTCTCATTGGCCGCACTTCTGCCCTTGACTGCTCATCCAACAACCGCGAGAAATTGATTAAAAGAGCAATAAGGTAATATGAAGCATATTGAAATCATATATTCGAACACGTCGTAAACAAAACAAGTGTCATCAACTCACTCTTCCCTTTCGAACGCCAGAAACTCGACAACCTCCACTCCTGAGTTTTTTTATCACCAGAATTCCCGCGGAAAAGTTTGTGTATTTTAATTTTGGGGTATCCTACCTCTCTCTCTTGTTCACAATTTCCTTTGGCCAAATCCGAACCTTCTCTCCGGCAAAACAATTGGCGATCGTGAAATTTATTTAACGAGGTGGGAGCGCGTCGAAAAAGAAAATTCGGAATTGAAGAGCAGAGTGCGGGCCGAGGGGTTTGTGGAGTGCGGTACATGAATGCGGAATTGGACTTACTCTCATTGCAATTTCCAACCGACGGAACGTGAGAGCACACATGGTGACAAGCGTGTGCCCAAGTATGTACGGACAACCAGGGTCCCTTTTTCTGACGTCCAACCGGAGGCTATTTCCTTTTTATCCACTCGACGAATCTCAAAATAACGACATCGACGTGATGCCAACGCCGCATGGAAGAAGAGGCATACTTCCATGTCGTTCGATTTATTTGCGAGTTATCGATGATTTCTCACTCACCATAGAATAGTATAACGCGATTATAACGATATAATATAATAGTCTACATCTACTTAATTCCCTGCGAGCCGCTGGGCGTGGGCGTTTGGCAGGGGGTGTTAGGATACCAGCCATGTACAGACGTATGGTTTTGGGAGGTGAAATGGTGACGTGTATTATGGGAGTGTACTTAGAGGAGCTCAGTTATTATTGTGGTCGCTTATTATTCACGGAAAGAACGAGTTTCTGTACCTGTCTGTTCAGAAATGTAACTCTCTTATTTTATCTCTTCTGTCAGACCTAGAGATGTAGAGAGGCGTCAAGATAATATTCTCTCTGTCGCTCGGAAACACACAAGTTCTGAATTTATCATGCAAGCTAAGCCTAGCGTGCAGCCTCTGAGTCTCCAGGGGCTTCCACCTAAGGCTACCAGCTAGTCTAGAGACACTAAAGATGTTTGTTCAGTAGAAGCTTAACGAAATTCGTAAATACACAGAAAAAAATAATAGATACTGGGAAAACTAAAAAAAAACAGAAATACTTACCGAGTAGAAACATACAAAAAAGGAATTCGACTACAATAAGAATAAATTATTCCATTTTAAAAACACCTTTAGCTACGTAAAAAAACGTTTTACTCTAAAAAAAACTACCACTCAAAAATTGTTTGTCTCCTCTAAAATGACTCCATATTTATTGTATCTTCAATATCGTACTTAGTGAATTTTATAACAGACGTATTCCATAATTAATGCATTGATTGTGCAAAATGGACGAAAGATCTAGAAGAGATGAAAAACCTACGGATGGACTGAGAAATGTTAAATTTTCAATGCCGGCCATCGGCCTCTAAACTACGACGTGGTGACAAGCTATTGATCAGCTCGAGCAAAAAAATCAAGCTCTATAAAATTAAATTATCTGAGTTTGAATACACATAGTATTATTATTAGCAGTTAACTACATTAGTCCGCATTATGCCATGAAAATGATAGTAATCAAATTTATCTATTTTGGAAGTTTGGCGAAAGTAATCGGCTTTACGTCCTCACGATTTGACATCAATTCTCTTCACTGTTTCCTATATCAACGGCACTTCACTGTTGTCCATGTCCGGAAAATAAAATCGTCGCTTGAACGACCGTATTTTCATAATGACAATAATAATTGAAAACACCGCCCACATTTTCGCATGGACAACAACAATGACGACGTAGATGTTATCGGCCATATCTCCATATAAAAAAACCCCAATTCCTATCAATACGATTCATTACGTCACATGTCGGCGACGAACTCGTCGGGAGCGGCCGTAAATTCGCCCCGCACCGTCATATCGGACGTAATAATTATCGATCCTCGACTTAATCATCGTCATTGCATTCGCACCGTCCAATCCGAACAGGTCGTTACATTATATATCGCTTTTCAATCGAAACATGGCGCCATAGTGCACGGGAGATGGGGATGGATCGGGCATGAAGGCTGATGTTGATCATCCCGTCCCACACCGAGCGAAAAGTGGTCGAAATGATGAGCTTCAATATGATACGCTGGAGTGGACCGCGATGTTCTCGATTGAAAACTGGAGCACACTCCGGCACAGGGAAGGAAAGAGTTCCAATTCGGATGACGAGAGCTGATTCACTGCCGTTCGTTCCTTTCTTTTGATTATTTTTTTCAACAAATCTCCAAAGTGAGTGAAACAGGGTCCATTACCGTTTCTGCTCCAACATTCCTTATATATTTTATTCTCCAGAGCGCGAGGCCACGGAATTATATTTCAGGGTCCTCGTGTTGTGGCATATGGATATTCGTTCGAATGCCCAGCGACGTACATATATGTAATATAGCTTAAGCATGTACCATAGGAATAGAGTATAAGCCTCCATTTCCGAGAGATTGATAGAAAAATGGTTTCCCGACTTTCGTCCAAACTGAGGTAGCAACTAACTGAGAGCGAGCAGTTCGATCGATTGGATCTTCTGTAAAGACAATCAAGAATTTTTTAAAAGCTAGGACTATTGTTTATTACATAAACTACGACGTTTCAATGTTAGTAATTCTATATTACGAGGTGTGCCCAAAAGGTAACGCCTCAAACGTTTTGTTAAGTTCCTAAATTACAGAAATCAGTGCGTTGAAACGGTAATCGAGAGACGCATTGACATTGGTCGCAAAGCCTTACTAGATTATCACTATGCTACAGTATCTTACATCTGAGTGCTCAGTCCAATGTTTTAGACTCCGCAGAGGACAGACTAAGATTAGGCTCGCATATACCAGTCTGGCAAAAAATAAATATGTGAAAGAAAGTAAATTGTTTCATAAACTCTCTTCTTTTGTAATCCATTTTGAATAACGACACTAAGTAATTTTCCTCACTACTACTTAAGACGACGAAGAGTAGATTAGGGCTGTGAAAACCTGACACCATAACCAGAGCGAGAACATGTACCGACGGGGCATTCACGCCATTGTGAATCGCTGGAGGAAGGTAATAGAACTTGAAGGAGTTTATGTGAAAAAATGGAGTGAGTAAATAAAACACCATTCTTTCATAGCGTAAATTTTATTTTTGTAGAATATATGGGGTTTGAGAAAACTAATGAGGAGCATTACTAAAAGGGCAACCCTCGTACTATCATAAAAGCGGAAATTTCCATGTGTGCTCCTGCAATGGCTTTAGCCACAAAATTATGCGGAAAATTTTGTCCTCTTTCCTTGGTTCGTAATAACGATGCACTAAAAACGTTGCATTCATTTGGGAGGACTAAAACTTGGCGTGCCTCCATTTTTTGTTTAGTAATACTAAACAAATCAGTATTTCATCTAAGTTTTTACAACCAATCAACAGAGAACAAATTTATTTGATTTGAAGTGCAAGTGACTGAAATTGCTTTTCCGGCTATTGAGATGTTACACTTCAAGATCAGGGTGCAAAATTTAGAAACGGGCAGTCGTGGTACAATTGTAATTTATACTATATTTCAAATCGAGGAAAAAAGGTGGTGGATGTAATTTCGTAAGACTAACCTCAAATTATCATTTAAATGAAAGATGGCCTAGTCTGTATAAGAAACTTTCAGTGTTCACGAAAGAGCAGGAATATCAAGACGAAGCAACTGTATGGGAGATAAACGATCTTAGATTTTTCCGGCGTATCTGGAACATGTCTCTCAGGTTCCTTGTACAATTACAACAACTTGTTCTCCGTAACGTCGGGACACATGAACCTGCTTACCCTGTAAAATACCCGAGAGACATTTATCCAACTGTATAAGAGCATAACAATGAAAAGAGAAACACTAGTTACGCGAATTACTGTTCTGAAAACCACGTTCGACCTTTGAATATTAATGCAAATACCTATCAGCGACAAAATAAAATAGTTACCCATCCGTAGAATAGGTCTGGCACTAAGGAGCGAGAGACTATAGTAAATGCGGCAGGAAAATTATATTGGTTCAAATCAAACATTCTTCTAATTGGAAGCGAATCATTTATAATTCATGATAGCTGATAGAATAATGGGCCGACCCGAAATAATCTTAAAATTTAGTTAACAGATAAATCTCACAAACTCATTATCAAAAACAAAGCACTTCTGAAGGAATTCAAAATCGAGAAGGGAAAACAGTTGTCATTCAATTTCACTCACACGAAAATAGGCGATATTTAACTAATTGAAAGAAAGAAGAAAAACGTTTTTATGCGCAGAGTTTTTAATACTCGCAGACTGCTCACGATTGATTCCATTTTTTTCTATTAGGCCGACCGAAGAATTAAACCGATTTCAATGGGACATAAAGGGGGGCGACCGACTGACTACAAGATAACAACACAGTGGCATTCATTCCGAGGATTGGTCGATAACAAAGAAAAAAAACTGAAAAACATAACTAGGGGAACGAGTAACAAAGGAGTATGAGAAGTAAGGCCATTAAGATGTTCAACACTCTTCCAAGAGTACCCGGAGAGGAGAGGTCTTCTTCCTCCCCCAACTTTTTTTTCCCGGCGAAGTAAGAGAAAAGATGATAAAATAATAAAAAAATACGAAGAAACTTTTGAAACGAAATCCCATGGCTTCTTCATTCACGTCTTGGACGATTGCCAAAAAGAAAAAAAAATTAAATCCGTACCCTTCTCCCTTCCTCCCTCCCATTTGACTTCCACTCTCACACCCTTTTTCACTCGGGGGAAAAGGAAACTGAAAGAGGAAGGAGAAGAAGGGGCGGGGGGTGACTCACGGGAAGAGATCCTGGCACAGGAAGAAGACGACGCTCGCGACGACGAATGACGTGTGGACTTGGAGAGTGAAAATTTTCCCTTTTTTCATTTATTCATTTTACTTTTCAACTCTGCACACTTTATTTCTTCACCCCACCCTTCGCGACGAAAGCTTAACTATGCAACAACATAAGAAAAGAGGATACGCTCCAAATTGTCCCCGCTTCGCCAATCTAAATTAGAGTCCGTAATTGATGCAGAGGAACATAAGGCAACATATATGCAGATTTTTCGTAAGAGATTAAAATAAAACTTCAGCCTATGCCGACTAAATTGATGACATTCTATCACGTAATCTGTCTCGCTTTGCCGATCTGAATTAGGGAAGGTAATTGAAACAAGAGAGGGTTACAGGGTACGTGATTATAACAACAAGCACCGGAGTTTTCGCAAGGGATATTCGAAAAAACGTTTAAATCCTTGCCGACTAAATGAATCACACAATGCTACTTCACTTTGAGTCATTCGACACATTTGGTAGTGAATCACCCGTTGAAACGGATTTGAGTACACGGCGGTAAAAAAAACGTAAAAAGTAAAATAGCTGGAAAATATCACCAAATGAAATTCACTATATTCTATCACTTACAGTGAAATTCCTCGACTGAGTGTGTTGACTAAGCGTTAAGAAAGGAATACAGCTACGAATCTAAGGTCAATGTTAAGGCATTATAAGGGGTGAAGTACACGGAATATTCAGTTTAATTTCATTCCAGTGAAAATAGTAATAATGCCACGTTAAGTGGCATAAATGAAAACGGCTTCACGGGGATAAACAATGGGCAAGATATTAGTTCTTCAGTTTTCAGGCTTCCAAATGACAAGGAATAGCGCACGGAACTATGGGAGTCAACATTTTATTCTTTTCCATCTTTTTCACTCTCTTTATATCCTTCCCTGTAAAGAGGAAGACTAAAAAACTTAGCATCAATGTTTTCTAGAAAAGGGGATAACTCAAATCCTCCTGCATTATCACTCTAGATAAGGGCTCGTAATTCGAACAATATGATATAAAGCATCATGCACTATCAGTTTGGCTTCTGTTAAGGCCAAAAAAAAACTATCAACCGATTCCAAAAACACGGACTATATCCGTTCACTAAACGCAAACTTCCCCCGAAGGGTAGCTAGATAACAATATGTTAAAACTGACATTATTTTCAATTTTATTCTGAAAAAATAAATCATTAGTGATCAAACAGCATTATATATCCTATGACAGTAAAATAGGCAGAATATAAAAATGAATTTAATTATAATACTATGAGAAATAATGCCACGAAAAGTACCGCTAACGTATATCGATCAACTAGGCTAAAAAATCTACATATTAGCTAACTTAAACTTAAGATTAAAATTAACCTGGCTTAAATTTTAATATTTCAGAAGAAAGTAAGTTGGCTGCTGAGTTTTAAAAGGAATTTAAACTTGAAAGTTTCGAAATTTTTTCTAACTAAAACTTCATTATTAAAATATCCCTACTACGTACATTACGTAAGTATAGAGAATGACACAGAAAAGTAATAATGTAGAAAAGATTATTATAGCCCTTCTATTGTCGAGATACCTATTTTTTAAGAAGCTATTCAAAAAGCTCTCAAAAGATGATTTTGCTAGCACCAGGTAAAATATTACTAACAAATGTCCTTCTCGTCGGATTACTTCACAGGTTAAGAGAGCAAACACGGAGCAACTGAACAATCACCGTCCGCCGCTAATAGTACGAAGCATATTGTTTCAGTTCAAACAGGCAAACGAGGAAGTAAATATTAATACATTGATAAAACAGACGCAAAGGTTATTTCACATGACAGAATTTTACAGGCAAAAGAAAGGAAAAATAGAGCATTCAACGATGCCATTTCAACATGCAGGAGCTAAGGAAAAACTAAGGCCAAAAATATGATGAAACTTGCTCTGTATCTTTGGTTGCCGAGGGCATGCTACGGGGTAGGACGGGAAGATAAAATCAAGTACTCCAACAACAATTTACTAATTGCGAATCGTTTAATTCACATAAAACTTCAGCAGCGACTGCAAAAGCGAAGCTATTAAGGCTTCGTACCACCTCAATTTTAATCCAGTAACCTTGCTATAACTTCGTAAACATTCCTTAAGGGCACTCTCGCACGAATACAGAAATCTCAAGGCTTCGTGTCTTCCTCTCTATTGCAGCAGAACTTCGCAAATGAAGCCTTTAAACTTGGGGGTGACTGATGGAACTTAGGCACAAGATTGAAGGGCGCGTTTGCGTAGGAATGCCAATATCATCGCGCTCTCGAAAAATATAATATATCGAGGATGCAAAGTATTCTGGACCTACGAGTGCATTAACTATATATGTAAATGAATAAGAAGCACGAATGCATTAAGAAAGAGATTATAGCATAACTGAGCAACAAATTCTGAACCCAAGAACCACACAAAGATATTCATTTTCAAGCGATAACTGCGAAACATTTTTTTACCAGTTAAACTGCACTTAATGGTCTTCCTATATTCAAAAAGCATTTCTTGAAGCAACTCACAAATATTTAGAGCGGAGCTGGAGGTGCTTACCCGCGCGGCCTAGAGGTAAGCAAATAAACTGTTTGGAATTGGAGTTCTCCACGAGACTCATACAGTCAACTTAATGAGGAACTCTCTACAGGCAAGTAATAATTTTCTCCAATAAATTGCCGTTATATCCGCAAAGGTTGTCATTAAGAGGGAGAAAATAGAGAAGATAATTTAAGTACATTGACTGCCACACTGAAATTTATTGATCGCAATATTCTATAGTATAACTTCTTCGCATTATTTCCATTGCCGGGATTGGATTACTATTTCATAAACTATATTCGGAATGGCGAATGATATTCTGAACAATTTTAAAGATCTTTTTTATACATGGGACCGAAATTATATAATCAATCATCGAACAAAATTAAAGAGGTAACATATTTTATAAATTTCCTTAGATTAGTTAAACAATGGTTTATGTCTTGCAACAATATCGAAATTGAGCTTCGTTGAGATTGTTTTATTTCCTACCAAAGTCAAAGTAGTATGCCTGTAAAAATAAGTGTCCTTCAGTTTAAAAAATTGTTTTTCTTTCTTACATATGCTCATGTATCTATTCGTATTGTATACATCATATTTTTATGTTTTATTTAGAAATGCATGTTAAATAAAACTGAGGGGTACCCTAAAACAGGCCTAATACCTCGTAGGC
This sequence comes from Ceriagrion tenellum, assembly GCA_963169105.1. NCBI lineage: Eukaryota > Metazoa > Arthropoda > Insecta > Odonata > Coenagrionidae > Ceriagrion > Ceriagrion tenellum. Next base: position 115,083,196 of record OY720635.1, on the reverse strand, counting down.
CTGTTTTAGGGTACCGTCCGAACTCCCGAATTGGTTAATGAATGTATCGATCTATTTGTTTCTGGAAGAATAAATTATTGTATTATATAACGTCAATGGTGAAAAGGAGTAATTGAGTTTTTAAAAATGCAGCTGTAGGTATTATGTGCTATCACAGAGTATACTCTATTTAGAGTTTACTCTATGGTGCTATTTAACAAATATTGGTCACTTGAACTCACCCACGGCCTTAGATACGCCAGCAGCGAGGCTGGAATAGCGTCACAGGCGACGCGACGAGACTGAGACACGAGCGGCGCAGAGAGCAAACATCGGCCGGGAAGAGACCTCCTAACACAGAAGACTCCGATACCAAAACTTCAACCAATCCCCGATTTTGTCCTTTCTTTTAGGCTTCTTATTAGATTCTGATTCGTGGAAACGGGGCCCGCCACCAAGACAAACAAGAAATAAATTTCCCGAATACATTTTTTTTATTCGGTAGCGGGGCTCATCAGGGCCAAAAGATTCTCGTCACGTTCGATTCGAGATTCGGCGCATTCGAGACAGCAAAAGAGATCGTTAGACGGAGAATCTGCAGGGGTCGGTTATCTTACGTTTTAGATGGGAAGGGATTGAAATACCAACCTATTTCCGTCCTCGAGATTCCGATAACAATGTCCTTCAGGGATGGTAACAATTCGTCCATTTCGGAGCTTAACAACCCTGTCAAAGAATTCTCAATCGCCCTCCAGTGGGGAAAACAAAGAAATGGATTCGATGAAGGGAAACAAAGAAACAAATCAGTAAGCCCAACTAAAAATAAAAATGATTCTAACCGATTTAATTTCTTCAACAATTTATTGATACGGTGGTAGCTGGAATTTCCCGCATAAAATGAACTTTTATCTCAGAAAGTCACCGTAGGGCTGAATTTTGAGCATAAATGAGTTAAATAACATACCTTAAAACCAAATCCATCCCATAAAATTAATTGAAGTCCTTCCAAATATAACATGCTCCCATTGCATAAATTTAACGCCATAAATTTCTACCATGCAATCTGAGAATTGTTCACTATTAATCACTTCCTCTCAGCCACATATCAATCCCAAACTATTTAAATTTATCCTCTAACACCCTTAATTATTATGATGTCGCAGGATTAATAACTGCCATTTTACCGATAACAACTGAATTTGGAATGTATAATTCAAGTGAGTCTACAGATATGATGTCACGAATTGGAAACTTCATTTCAGTGAAGAAAACGAAAGCAATATAGATGGGATTTAAAAAGTTACGTCAAATACAGTCTGTAACTATGACTATTCCTAAAACTGCTACAGCTAAACACGTCGCAGTTTCAAAAGCAACTATGCGATTCTTTCTGTCAAAAAATATCCATGTTTAGAGATATCGGATTAAAATAACACTTGCTGTGAAGCACCAATACAAGAGATAAAACTACTACTTCTGACACGTCTCTGAAAACCTTGTGACTTTATCAAGATCACGAACAGGAGAGATAAACTGACCGAGGCGTCTACTACACTTTATTAAGCTGCATCATTCACCCGAAATTTTACGGTGCGACGCAGTGACTTCAATGCGTCGAATTCCAAAACGTACGAGTTTAACATGCGAGCGACTCCCGCCAGGAAATCTTCACGCAATTCCCAGCACACCCTCACCGGGGAGTCCTCGCCACTGCGGCAGACGGACAACACACACAAGGCGAATTTTAATGCTCGCCCGCAATAAAGGAGTCGGACGGGAATTCCTCCCGCCACTCTCCCCACCAACTCACTCACTCCTGATGGTTTCTTTCTCCCAGTAGTGAGCAAATCCGCCCCTCTTCAACCCTGCGTCCCCACCCTCTCCTCCAGGACTCCACCCACGATAAAAAGAAGTCAACCCTCCCCCCTGAAACCAGTCCTTGAAATGCAAATACCGCTGGAGCCCAAAAAGGAACGGATGGGTAAGTTTCGGAAGGGAGTTGGAGGATGGAAAGGTGGGGAGAGGGGTCGGCTAAATTAACGGGTTGTAATGAGTGGCGACCGAGTGGATTGAAGAACAAGATAATAGAGAGAGGCGATGAGAGAAAAGAGCAGTAATTGGGGAAAATAACGAGAAAACCCGACATGGAAGAGGAAGAGGGAGGCGGTAGGCAAAAGGCAAAGCAAAATACAGCCGTGCACAACGGAGCGATGAAAATCGCATCACGCGATCGTTACCTAAAAAGACAGACACATAAAAGGCAACGCGGGACAGAGAATGAGGATGCATTCCAGGGTGCCAAGCGTGAAATTTTCTAATTCAGGCCTCTGAGCGGTCTATCACAAAGGAAAACAGTTTTTTGGAGTAGCGCTTTGCATGTTAGCAAGGGAACCGTTTCTTTGTGCGTTTAGCATTATGCCGTCTTTGGAAGCCAAAGTCGGTAACGTTTGGAGATGGTATCATGCCTTGTTGCTACTTAAAAAAATGTTGAGTGTTCTTGCATCTTTGAAGAGAAATGTACGCCGGTTTTTTGGATAAGTCATTCAAATCTGGCCGCCTGTAACGTGTTGAAATAGATTTGATTCATAGAACCTAATTCGTCGCTTTCGATAAGTATCGTGCTAAATGTCGCAAACATGTCTTAAAGTAGGGTTACAAGGGCGTACTGAACAAATAAATTACAACACGTGAATCCGTTCGCAACAACGACGAGTAAACAAATATTGTATACATTTATCTGTTTGCAGTGAGACGGACCTCGCTGGCGTTAAATCCGCATTGGAATAGCATTTCATTTATCCCCCAGGCGATCGCCGGATGCAGCTTTCGTTAGCCTATCGCGGTTAATCAATGAAATATTGGATTCCCTTCCCTACAGAAGGATCAATTTTTTCTCTCTATAATGCATTACATTCACCAGCAAAACTTTATCCCTTTCTATAAAACAAAAAACTCGAAGTCCTGTTCCTTTTTCCACTTAGAAACGCATTGTGTTCATCAGTTTTTGTTGATTGTTTTGTGTCCATCTTATATTTTAAGTTCGTAACAGTTCAAGTTGTCATTCCTGCTGTGCGTGTGTGGATAATTTCTAAATATATTGCATAAGTAAAAAAAATGAAAGCTCCCAATTCCTATTCGACTACATCAAAATATACATCCAGTAAAGTATATCAAACTGACTGAATTCACCCGAATTGGGACATTGATCTGATTTTGGAGAACTAAATTTCGCACATGACTCAATGAAAGCATATTGCCAGACAAGAATTCTCACGAACGGTTTATATGGAGAGCGAGAGGGGAGGGAGGTAATATAAGCAAAGATGAAAGACGTAGAGTGGTTTTCTCTCTCTCCGATGCGAAGAGGGGCGTGGAAAGGGTGGAGAGGACCGATAAAAATGGGACCCAGCGGAAGGCTATGCAATATAGTACATATAATAGGAAGAGTGCGCCGAGGTGGAAGATGAGGACTGGGTCAACCTTTTTCATGCACACGACAGAGGAGGAGGATTGGAGGGAGGGAAGAAATACTTGAGGCTCCACTCACGCAAAGAAGGGAGGGTCCGGAGGAGGGGAGCAGAAGGAGGAAGAGGAGGAGGAGGCCGGGAGAAAGAGAGGAAGAGGGGCAGAGAGATGATTAAGGGAGGGAAGGACGAGGGGAAAGTGGAATTTTGGGAGAGAGTGACCGGAGGAGAAGTGGAGGAAGGAAAAAGATGAAAGGAGTGAGAAGCTGCCGAGTCGGGGCATCACGTGCAAGCCTTCTTCAGCGCGTCTCCGGGTGAGGAACGCGCGGATTTTTTGAGTGAGAACATTGCACAGGAGTGTACATGATGAGTTGGCGCGCTATAGGCATTGAGCTGCTCCTTTAATACGTACCATCATCATTGATCATTCAATCTTTAGATTGGTTGACTGCAGTCCTCCCCACTTCCCTATCTGATTCTAGTTCCCTTACATTCTGGTAGCTCTTCCTATTTACTTTCCTCTTCATTAGACCCAGGTACTTATTCCTGGGTCTCCCTCTGGAGGCTTTTCCCTTTATTTTACCTTCAATTACCTATGTTCTTCACAAACCCATTGTCCCTCACGGGGTGTGAATCCATGGTTCTTCCTTTCTCTATAGTGTTCCATACCATCTATTCCTCTGCCACTCATCTATAAACTTCATTCAAAAAAAGCACCTCATTTATTACATCACAAATTTTAGCCCACTGAAACTTGCTGACAGATGATGATACGATGATTTTCGCTGTTCAGGAAATGGAACAGTCGTCAGAAAAATGGTGAGGATCGTGGAATCGTTTGTCTGAGTGTGTCACTTGAGTGAAGAATTGAAGAGCTCAAAGAAATGTGAACGGATGCTCACTGTCCGTCATTGAGCCATTCACCTTTTCAGTAAGAACAAGGTAACGTTTTGTGGTCACTCACAGATGACCGTCATCATTCGGCAAAAAATCATTACCGAGACGACAGGGCCAATGCTTTGCGGACCTTGAGCAACGATTTCGACTGTCGAAGGCCGACGACAGCCGCGCGTTGAGCACCAGGAGCAGCATCATTGATCTCCAAATCAAGTAATAGAAATTCAGGGGTGTGAAGTCTACACTGCCCCAAAGAACTAATTAACGGCAGCATAATGTTCCTCAGGTTATTGAGCGACGCACCTTTTCGTTTCCCTTCCTTTAACAACAAGCGCAACCGTCATTTTATCGTTTCAGGAGAATGAAATTGAGTTTCAGTCGACCCCGACCGCACTTTTGAGAACACATTTCAGGAGCAACCTCTTCAAGCACCTGTCAAACTAGGAACCCCGAGTTTAGAGCCACTGAAACGCGTAATAAGGGTGGGAGGGAACTGGGGGACGTCCTGAAGATGGGATAGGAGCGTGGGGGGAGGGGGAGCGGGTTAAGGGAGGTAAGAAAGGAAATGGGGGGAAAAAGTTTACGAGTAAATAGGCAGTACAAAGGGATTCGGTTGTGTTGTACGGCTTCCAGCACACTTAACGTCATACTACGTGACTGGACGACCGCTTGAAAGCGGACGAGATGTCCGGACGTACAGAATGGTCTCGCATTTGAAGAGAGAGGGGGGGGGGGAAGAAAAACACGGGAGCGCATTTTGCGAGACCCTGCGTTCCCCCTTCACCCCACTTCAACTGCGGTCCTCGAGCGAGCTAACAAACAAAATTCATTCACCCGTGTACGGCCGACGGTGGGTTTTGAACCCGGTGCCTCGCGGATGGAAAGCACAAGAATGAATCGAACTCTCCGAAGGGCACGATATATGAACTTCTCCATCGATTAAGCAAGCCCCTTCCGGTCTTAAATTTGCGCATTTACCCGAGAGGGTTAAGGGGTTCGATAATTTTTTAGAGTGGAACAGGAAGTGGAGTCACGTGATAGCTTGGGGACTTCGGGGGGGGGGGACAATGTAGTTAAAAAAAGCAATTTGCGAGCACATGCACCCTTATGGGTGCTCGAGGAAAAGCGAACTTGATCGCAAGGCCCAAGGTTACCGAAGACTGACTGGTATTCAAACCTCCGAGGAGCCCCTGTAGGGATTCTTGAAATGCCATGGCAACCACACCGTCGTCAGGGACTATATAGCTGCTGAAATGTTACCGCACAACTTTTTCTCAAGACAATTCCAGTGAAATTCTAATAAAATCGGAATGATAAGGGAATATAACTTAATCGATACTTTACAGACTGATCTTAAGAGAAAAGTAAAACATTGACTTCGGGTTTTAATGCGACAAATGATAGAAAATGCCAATAAATACAATTAAAGTATCCCACCCACGACGTAGATGGCATGTAGACACTTTATAGGCAAAGGTTTCCTCATCATTTCGTTCAAAGAAGAAGTAAGAAATAATTCACCAACTTACAATTTTGGCCCAGCATTCTTGCTTACGTTGAAATGCAAACTGTAAGGGTGCATGTCTTTCAAGAATTTAAAATTATCACATATAAAATCTTTGCGACGAAGGCACGTTTTGATGGTCGAGAGCCAGCCTTTGACTGAGGAGCTATGGATTAAGAAATGTTTAACCGGTTATAGATATTATATAGGGCATAGTCACAAAACGAAACCACCTACAAGCATGCAAGAAAAGATGATGAATCAATTCATTTATCTTTCACAAAACAACCGGAAGCACCAAAAGCTACCGAGAAATATCCTTTAAATCTGACTCAACGAATGAACTAGAGTGAGGAAGAATGACTATTTCCTCTTTTAAATAATATTTATTATCACCATGGACAGTAAAAACAGCTCTGCAGACATTTCTACATTTCCCGGCATCGATTATGACTCATTAAACCACATATGGGTACCATTCGGGACCATTCAGCAGAATTATAGAAAAATAGGTTTTACTTTAGGGGGTTTATCATTGAATCAAGTTGTAAACGCTTCTCAAGCTTCCTTCAGGCTGGCGCTCTCTGCACCTGCCGTCGTTTCGAAAGCAAACGTCCCATCCACAATTTGCTGGTTAAGTATCGAATCGTTCATTAAATAAAATATTCTAGAAACCTGAATATTTCTGGATACCAAACACAATTTTTAAAAATCAAAATTATTTCTCATTCAACGATCACAATAAGGCATCTGTCTATTGAATACTACACATTTCACCCGGTTTCAACAGAAAAATAAAATTAACGGACCGTAAAAATCGCAGTTCTTTCGGAGTTAACCCACAGTGCAACGCTGTACGCTGAGACTAATGGGTCCCCCAATCGGGGCTCGCGAGAGAAAATAAACTTTAATCAAAGAGTTGTTTTTTCTCCGAGCAACAAAAATAAAGAGGTTATTCCACTAAAAAAATTAATTAACAAGGGAAACCACCCGGGAGCGCTCCCAAAAACGGAAAATCGAGTCCATAAAATACCGACCGCCGAAACGTCTTCATTAATTAGTCGCCGCGGCACAAGACTCATTCCTTCACCCACGAAAAAGGCCCCCACATATGCCCAACCCCATTAAGAGTTGGTTCGACACACATAATTGGCATGTGGCGGCGAAAACGAACGTCCTTCAGCATAACAGGAAGGACCTCTTCATTCGCAACCAATTTAAAAAAAAAAAGAAAAAAAATAAATCGCGATCTCTAACCAATGGGACGGAAAAGGGGTTAGGGAGTGGGTTTTATTGGGGAGAGGGGCAAGAATTCGGAGCAGAAGGAATGAAATAGGTTGGGTAACACGTTTTTGAGGAGGACAATGTGAACAAGCTGACCTTCCGAGAATTCAAGACTGTCAAAGCCGGAGATGGAGTAAAGAAAAAGAACCGTAATTAGGACACGAATGGATCCTTGCGGAATGGGCAACGCCCGAGGATATAACCAACCTCATCTCGTTCCCGAATTCAAAATACACATTCCTCCTACCATATCTTCGTCTGTCCTCTCCCATTCCACTCCGCAATGGGAGCCGAAATTGGGCGAAGGTCCAGTGGTTCGCGGAACGAAATGATTTCGCAAACGAGGGACAAGATCTGCGGTCAGAAATGGTCCATTGTTATAAAGCTCGTCGACGTTGCCTCGGTAACAATAGAAATGAGATGGCCGTGTCCCTGCTTTCATGCGGAGTGCGGACAACCCAACTGCCAACACTTTTACTCCGCTAATGAGGCGTTCTGTTCCCTTTCTTCTGATTTAGGTTTACGCCTGACTATTTTTTTTCAAGACCATTGTTAAATTTCTGGTCCCATTCCACTATCGGCAAGCATGCGACAGCTTGGAATTTTAAAACTATGCTGCATCTGATGAATTCGTAAATTTAATGACGAGTAAATCGCATACAACAGTCTGTTAACCGTCAGATATTCTCGAGCACAAAGGTTCAGGAATTTGAAAAAAATACTCGGGGTAAAAGAAAGCGATTTCAGGCGAACATTCCTGGCCTTAGATGAAGTCTTATTAAATATTTGAAATTCCATGGAATAGCATGGAGTGTCAGCAAATATTTCACATCATGATCACGATTATTTCATCGAGAGAATTCGATACTATTATATGACGCTTCCACAAACTATGCATTTCAAATAGCGACTGGCTACGATGTGACGAGCGTAATCTACCAAAATCCGGTCAAAAATGTATTGCCGATTCAAATAACTGACAGAAATGCCGAACGCATTGATGAGAAAAAAATTGATACTTGTTTTCTTAATCCTCTTCCACGCACTGTCTCTTCACTTTCCTCATTATCCATTCACGAAAAAAATAGACTAGGACAACCGACTCTAAGTAGACAGCTTTAAGACAGCCGCCACAAAAAATAAGGAAGCGGCCATGAAGACGTTAAGCTTGTCAGACAAGCGTAAAATTTGTTCCTTTAGACAAATCGCTCCGGCATTAAATCAGCTCTATGCCCCTAATGCCATTCATGCCATGAGGATTTAATCCGATTAGAGAATAAATGAGTTTACCAATAGTTCATGCGGAACCCACCACCAAAACATCATACCTACACGGTAGGAGGTATGCCTCACACAATATTACTGTAATTTCCGCCACTATTAAAGAAAATCAATGCTGAGTAAAATTACTTATGATTAATATCTACTGGTGATGCAGTCCTGGGAGTATTCGCAGACAATTGGCAAAAGAGGAGAAAAACTGCAAAAATATAAATATTAAACCAGTTAAAGAGCTGTCAAATTGACTAAATACCAAAAAAAGGGTAAGTCAAATAATTACAAACCACCGATAAACCTCTCTGAAAGAGGGAGTATCATAAGCTCAATGACCAACCCAAAACTTTTGACCCCTTATGTTTATTATAACGATATGCAATACAGACTTTCGATCTGATGTGGGTGAAAAGGAGAAGAGAGGAACGCAAAATCTGCGATGCCTTGTCATTAAATAATCCTCCTCTCGAATCACCGATTTCGAGAGTCAGATTCCAGATGACTGAACAGGAATTTTCGATCGCAGTAAGCCCTAACCCCAATGCCCTATGGGGCCGCTAGATGATCCTGGAGGAAGGAACGAATAAGAAGGGGCTTGAATGTTGGCAAGAGAAGAATTCCAACAGCGGAATATTCACGGTAGTCATACTCTCAAATATGGATGCACGAAATTAAAACGATGTTGGCTTACCACTCGATATCGATTTACTTAAAGGTCCCATAAACGACCCTCCAAGCTGCCTTCTCCAAGTTTCTAAGTGCATACAAACTGACAATTCAGACAAAATTGAATTTTCAACTATGAGTATCCTAAACACTGGATTTCCATCTCGTGGAGGAAATTCAAATACATGCTACGAAATGGGAAGATTAAGTGGAGAAACCATACCGTTCTTTTGCAATTGAACGTACCATCAAATATACCAAATATCTATTACGAATTTCAGTTACTCACCATTCAATTATCATCCTGTGGATAGGAATTGGGTTCTGGAACATCACAATACACGCCGAGAGAATAATTTATGCAAATTAAGCTCCCTGGCATCACCAACCGCAGTGATTTTCAGAGAAGCAATACAGAAACTCGGTGCTCTCACAAAGTACTGTAAATCTATTCTACGTCTATGTAAGACCGTTCGAGTCGCCGTAAGGAAGTACGGCAAAGGGTGTGAGGACTCCTGCCAAGAAAAATGGCGGAAAAAAGAAAAGAGGACGGGAATGGGAAAGGAACAACGTGAAATTAATGTTGGTGAAATGTCTCTCGTGGCATTTTTCAATATTAGATAATGATGCGTTGAAAGAAGAAATTTTTGTGCTTTACATTTTGGCTGAGTTATTTTGTAGCTTTCCTCAGTTGTAGAGACAGAGCGCGGGGTTTAAAAAAAATACCGTGTGTGTTATGAAGAGGATCGGGTGATAAGAATTTTTCAGGTAATTTTGGGCAGCCCTTGAGTGTCCTGCGCTTTAACTCTGGCGCATTCCACCACAGTCCACAAGTACAGGTGATGTTTTCCGACGTCATTATGCGATACTCCATTTCTAATATAAAAATAGTAAACCTTATATAGCCCACAATAATATTCCTATAATTTATGAATAAATTTAAAATTTGACTCATTGAGACGGTCGTATTAAACAAGACAAAATTGGCCAAGTATTGTTTAAAAAATTTAATACTTGTTTTGAACTATTCAAAATTTATTCCACTTCACGTGAACAATCCACGAGATTGAAACCACTTTAGAAAACGTGGGTTTGAACCTTAGGTGATTTTAAAGCAGCTGCCGTCCAGTTAATTCAGAAAGATCCTTCCAAACAATGACAGTAGCGTATATAACGCCGAGTCACGCCTGCACGAGAGAGACGCGACGAGAAACAAAACGGAGGGAGGAGTGTGAACACGCACGGAGGCAATGACCACACAGGCGGAAGTTTAGTCGGCCATCACAATAGTTCTGGGTCATTGAGGAGTCGACGTTGACACGAAAAATAGGCAATTGCGCGCGGCAATTACTTCCTGCCACGCGTGAATGGGAGAATTTGGAGTGTGGGGGAAGACGAATAGGAAAGGCGCAGACAAACTGTGTATGAAGATCGAAAGAGCGAAAGACAAAGTATAAACTGAATCATTAAAACGCTATCTCAATTATTAGACTTCAGAATAATTACGCGTCCCAGTAAAGAAGTAAGCGCCGATAAGATTACACAACCACGATAGAATATGAAATACTCAAAGTTCATTTTTATACTTATTTCTAGCTCACAGGAGCACTCACAACTAATATAAAGTTATAACAGCAAATATGAAAACTCCAGGGAATCGATAATGAAATTACACTTGTCTTAGTCTTTGATCTCAAAATTTGACAGATAAGATCTTCATTCTGTCAACGTTAATACGACCACAGTTAAAATGATCCAAACATATTGTCGAGTTCTATGTACACAAAAAATGGAATACTAATTATTAACATAATAAATAAGAAGTATTTCATTATTTGCACGTTCAAATTATTAGCCTACAATTATCCTACACACACTGATAATGATTCACACATGCCGCATCATACGCACCGTAACACAGAGTGAGGGACTTCTTACCTCTTCCAATAGGACTGGATATTATGCAACTTAGATAATTAAAGTTTGCAACATTTTTATAAAGTATCAAAAAGGCAGCGATCGAATGGAATATATTCCTGTTCGTCATGACTAGTTTGCACTCAACACAATTTAGTTATCACCATGAACCCCTAAAACTTCGCCAAGTCATCGACATAATCGAGGAATTTTTTTATCGAAATGTGACAAACTCGTTAAGCTTAGTCTTTGAAAATAATATTTTTTATTCACTTTAGATTTCTCACGTTCGAGTTTGTTCCAGCCAGGGGACTCGAAATATATATAATCAGCTTAACATGAGTATACGATTTCGAGGCAACAAAAAAATCATTTGAGACCATTATCTCATTCCTCTGGCATCTTCGAGCGCATTTGCGAAACAAAAAAATCAAAGTATCAAATTTTTTCATCTGCCGGACGAAAAAAAACAAAAAAGGACACATGACCCACCTCTTTAATTCCTATAAATTGCTCCCTGAAGGCCCGCATTTGTCCCGGCATGTCGGTTAACTGGGGTTAATATCGAGTGGAACAAGCATTTAATGGGTAGCCAACGAGTACTGTCAAAACCAAATTTATAATTGTCGAAGTCCAGCTGTTTTTACGACGATCCATCTTCACCTCTCACAACACTGGGAATAGTGTGGTTAGCGGGGGGTGAGACTAGGGGGCTTTGGAGGGGGGCGCGAGCGAGTGAGGGAGGAAGGGAGGGAGAGGATAGGGATAAGGTCATTTCAGATGGACGATAGGACTCGAGCATTCTACGAAGGCGACGCATAAATTACAATAATCGAACGCTCCGAAACTCCGAAATGAATTTTTATTGCCCGATGGAGAGAAATAGAAGCCTATAATTACCATTGGAGGTACCAAACGCAATAAAAAAAAACAAAATAAAATACAAGGAGTCCGGATGCCTCGTGGCACTGGTTGCGGGCCAGACAAGACAAATGAATTACGACGCTCGCCACACGAACAAAAAATGTCTAGATAAGGTGTGACGCAGAGCATTATATGGAACGGACGACGGCGGAGGCAAATCAATAACGGATCGCCAAACGCATAAATTCGACCGCTTGCCGGCTTCATCATTGTTTATCATTCGGGAGTTTTTAAACCCTTGCTCTCACGTACAGACACGAGCAAAACGTGATAACCTCACGTGATACCCGCAATGCCATTGAGAAAGGGTTTGGCACACGGGGAGACTTGAAGAAAAAATATTATCAGTAGGAATTCCCTCCTCCCCCTTCGCACGAATTCTGGCACTGAATAAATAGCACCGTTTTAAAAAAGCGATCACTTAAATCGATTAAGACATCTCACCCCACTCTCTTCTGTAACTTTTTTAAATGCTGACCATCCACGCTAAAAAAAAATTACCACTGCTCGACGTTAAAACCGATACACACTCCGCGCTCTCACAAGCCGCCGAATATAAAAATGCAAAAAACATGGAATCTTATCCCTCTTGCGTTGTAAAAATAAATATAATGTATCCATTTCGGCAACAAAAGAATGCGCGGAGTTATGTAACGCGCCTTTGGACGGGGGGGGGGGGGAGGGAGGAGGAGAAAGAGGGAAGTCGGACGAAACGGCGATTGAGAACCACATCCGATTGACGACGACCGGGATGGGTTTTATGGATTCGGTTCGGTTTGGAGCGAGCGAATGAGTGAGGAGCCGATACGAGGGAACACGGATAGAAATACGGGAGTGTGGCGGGTTTCTTTGTGCAAGTTCAACGATCGCGCTTCAGATTGGATGGGGGAGCTTGAGAGAATGAGGGAAAAAAATAATAACGAGGAGGTGGAATACCGACGTGATGGGAGGGGGAAAAAAGCGAATGAAAAATTCTTCAGCCGTTCGACGTTTTTTTTCACACGCGGAGGCGGGAGTGGAAAGCGTGTGACAGGTAGGCATTGCAAATGCACATGCAGACGAAGTAGGAACTATGGACGAACGGCGTGCGACAATGATCGCGCCACCCTCGCGCGGGGAAAACTGGGATTCGGCGCGGTCGCTATGGCGGTAGGAGGAAGAGGGAAAGGGGAGGAATGAGGAAGCAACCAGTGTGGAGAAAGGAAAGGAAAAGTTATTCCTTTTCCTGTCCCTATTCCATTTGAACAATCAAAGAGACGAAATTGCATTCGCGCGCAACGGGTGGGAGGGAAATGGAGAGCATGTAATCGGGTATAACATCAAGTAGGCAAGGAGGGCAAACAAAAATAGAGACGACACTACCATCAGCATAAAATCGAAAGAATAATATATCGTACATTACACACTTCATTCACTGTCTAGACTGGTTTCGACGGTTTACTCTCGGGGTATAAGTAAACCTCTAGATAAAGAAGCGGGAAAAGCGTAAAAACCTGTCGTAGTTCTTCTCAACGTGAGGAATATATGAGATACTACTCTTTTGCTTTCATGTCTCATTTCACTAAGTGACTTCCCCACATATCATCTAAAACCATCGTTAGTGTTTCAATCTCAACCCTAGGCACAACTCTATCTTATCATGGCAATTCTGCTTTCTTTTTTAGACGGTTGAGGACAGGAGAAATAGGCAAAAGCACTGTATAATTTTGGGAGGATACGGATATCCGCGTTGGACGAGACAACGGCCACGTATGATTCAAGACGAGGGTAAACGAGTGGCTTATTCCTTCCTCTATTTAAGCAAGAGAGAGAGAATATTTGGATGTATGAATGGGAGGTAGTGGAAAACGAAAATTTGGGAGAAAAGAGAGGATGCCGGGATTGAAAATCAGAACAAGAAAGACAGAAGGAGAAAGCAGAAAATGTAACAACTAGCACAATTGAATCACGATGCATAAAAAGAGATAGGAGAGAACTATTCGAATCCTAATTCCATTTGAACGAGGGCGGACACTGATCGGAGGAATAGGCAAAGGGAATAGCCGAACAGACAGAAATAACGCAAGGAGAGATGTGGAGGAAAGAGGAGGAGCAAACGAAGATGATGAACTTGAAAGAAAGGAAACGGATTCGGATTTACTTTTGGACAAGAGAATTTGTCCAGGGGATGAATCGAGATGAGATATAAAGATGTATTCCGATCCCCAGTTCATTGTAACAATAGGTTTTTTCTTTTTGACGGATAAGCGGAAAGTTAGAATAAAAAGCAGATAAAACGGATAAGAGGCAGGGAAGACAAACCGGATCATGGAAGAAGAGAGAATATCTACGCAAATGGAGAAGAACTGAGGTATGAATGAGAGACGCAAAACCTTACGGGAGGAAACGAAAATAAAGAAGGTAAACACGGGAAAAGATCGTGATAAATTCAAGGTGAATATGGAGAACTGTTTCTTCCCCTCAAACACACCTTTCCCATTTTTCAACCTGTTTTGTAGCCCGCTGGATTATCGTAATAGGTTTAGCCAGAAATACGCAGGGTGTGCTGGAGCTTTTACTGCAGGGGGACAGGATATTTTATTCATGAATAAATTAGTGCAAACAAAAGCTGGGACCTTAACTTCATCCGCAAATCCTACCATCAGATTGATGACTGCGGCTTTATGAGTTGAAATGTGGTCTTCATTACGCAAAATACATTGTCCTTTGCTCCGCCAGAGGCTGCGAATCCAAACATAGCATTCATTTGGCCATGACCGCTTAGGCCCGCTAGGTCATCCAACAAATTCCATCGGATCAGCCCACTCTAATTAATCAAAGGAAGAGACTCAGGCGCCAACACGTGAGGAAATCACATCTACACTATAACGTAAAAAGGTTTACGTGAACAACAATATAAAGTCCAAGCATAACGACAGTAATAATTTGGGAGGTGACTGTATACATTTTCATTCCTTCCAATTCGTAAATCGCAGGATTGATACAGTCTAACAGTACAAGATTGCATGCGAAACAGAGCGAGATAATCCTTACAAACATTCTTGTTCCCTTCCTCATTTATAGGTGAAAAAAAAACACTCCCTGCCACTTGTCCCTCGAGTGACAGGCAGGGTATCTTGTGCATGAAGGAGCGGTGAGCATCAAATATTTTTTCCGAGCTTTACCACCACTATGGCATAATTCATTGCACGAAATTCCTGCAGAGATCACGGATCTCACGGCCCACCCTGCATTATGAGCATTGTGATTCATGCAAATCATTAATTCATGTACCCAAGTAACGGGAAGGAGGACTACCTATTGGCAACACGAGCCGTTCTATGCCGATCGCCGAATACACGATACCTGCGTAACATATCAGTTAGGCTTATAAAGTTCAGAAAGTTATTCAGAAAGTTCCTTAAAGTGTTTGGTTGCATCTCTATCTCATGTGTGAATCATGACGTTTTCTCAGCTCCGTATGATAAGCGCAATGGGCTACTGGGATCGATCTGAGAAGCGGGCTGACTCGTCACCCTTACTCAGCGAGTCCGAGATTTCAGATCGATCTGAACCAGTGGGTCTGAGGCGCACCTCGTTATTCTTTTGGTTGTCATGGGGAACCGTTATACCATACTCCGGATATATATACACCGGAACGATATAACCGTTATTATTCAAGCCGTGTGTTGTAGCCAGTCGTTACAACAGTGTAGTCATGGCGAGTGAAGTGACGTTGATGATATCGTAGCACATCGCTATTCTATCTCTAATGGGGCAATTTCGTTCACTCAGAATGCGACTGAAAATTTCTAACTCTGCTCTTGTTTACACAACAGGTCAATCGTGCTTCAAATGGTATATTCCATTGTTCATCATCGATATTTTCCATCCGCGTGGGTAAACCAAGAGACCTGAGTCAGCTCGCTTGGAATTTTCCGATCGGTCCGAGATCAGATCGATCTGAGATCGATGGGTAAAGGTAGTGAATAGGTGACACTACGCGCATGACTCACCAAAAGATAATTTCAGCTTGTGCACGACTTAAACGAAAAATTGATAGGTCCAAATTATATCAACTATGGGTTTAATTGTAACAGCTATATGTTTCTCGTTGGAGCTCAATTTAGACGCTTTATCGATTGTAATAGCAAGCAAAAATTTTATCTGGCGCCAACCTGCCTCCCAAATCATAATAGATGAAACGACCATATATATTGGGAGCACGGAATACGGACCTACGGAAGAGACGCGCTCGGGAGAGAAGCCATGCGGTCGGGCTTCATGGTGTATTTACCACCTTCGCCCCACACCACTTGAGAAATCGTGCAGGGATACGAGATGGATGAAGATGAGGATCACCTACGCTCCGCGGCGTGCCAGACACGAGACGAGACGACTCCCGTGGCATTTCAATGAGCACCGCATGAAGGTGAGGATTTCCCTCGACGCTGCCGTCGGGTGGCAGGTAACATGCACTCGCAACTACCCGCGTCTGGCTCTTGACAAAAAAAAAGAAGACTCTCTTGACTTGCATCGCACGAGGGGAGAGGAGGAAGAGTGTCATAATGGGGGACGTAAAACGCACGCATAATCACATCTCCCGACCAGCACGGGCGCACGTAATTCATTCGGCACGCGCCGGAGCGACGTCCGTCCGTCCCCATCTCCTCCTCACTTGGGTGGTCCCTCCTCTGTGCGGCGACGGGACAGACGGTCCATCCATACGTAACGAGGCGCGGGGCACACACCAAGTCTTAGGAGAGGAGAGGCGGCGGGATTACAGAGGAGGGTTAGTGGGGGGCGGGAGGGGACGAGTGGGGGGGAGGAGATTGGCTTGTGACAAGAGGCGGGGGAGGTCGAGTTGGGAGCCAGGGAGGAGAGGGGAAAAGGTGATTGAGTCACGATCGAATTCGAGATGGGCAAACACGTTAATTTTTGGGAACTCGTTAACTGTGGACCGGTCCTTTTTGGGACCTGTTCCTTTTTACTCGTTCACCGTTCCTTTTTATTAATTATCATTAATTTTTATTTTCAATATGTACTTAGCCTTTAAAAAAATAATATAGGAAACTAGAAATAATTTGTACGCCGTACTAATCGCGTTCTACAGTACTGTACAAGTAATAATAAAAATAAAATTACGGAACAGATTTAAAATATTAAAGGACCGAGTGACCGAAAGGAACGATTGACCGAAAGGAACGAGGGACCGGCAGGAACTAAATCGAACGAACGAATCGGTCCTCCCGTTCAATCCATGAACCCGTTCCTTCGGTTCCGTTCGTTCGCGGACGACCCACCTAGATCGTATTCGGGTAGACGGCGTCGTATCTCACAAAAAATAAAGAACTCCTCGCAGTGCATTAGGGCGACCCACGCTTGACTGTGTGAGTCAATAAAAAAACTAGATTTCTAATTTTTATTTATTCAGTTTTTAAAAATCCTACTTTCGCTGGTGAAAAGAATTACTGTAGAAAACCAAAATTAAGGTACAAAAT
This sequence comes from Ceriagrion tenellum, assembly GCA_963169105.1. Taxonomy (NCBI): domain Eukaryota; kingdom Metazoa; phylum Arthropoda; class Insecta; order Odonata; family Coenagrionidae; genus Ceriagrion; species Ceriagrion tenellum. The sequence goes on along the minus strand of OY720635.1, from coordinate 115,065,806 downwards.
ACTCCTGCGTCACTTACATGGAACTACCGCATTGTGACTTCAGTAACGGCAGTAATTCGCTGTTAACTTTAAAAAAAATAGGCGGGAAGATGCCTATATTTAATTTTTAATTTGGTGAAAAGAATTACTGTAGAAAACCAAAATTAAGGTACAAAATACTCCTGCGTCACTTACATGGAACTACCCATTGTGACTTCAGTAACGGCAGTAATTCGCTGTTAACTTTAAAAAAAATAGGCGGGAAGATGCCTATATTTAATTTTTAATTTGGTGAAAAGAATTACTGTAGAAAACCAAAATTAAGGTACAAAATACTCCTGCGTCACTTACATGGAACTACCCATTGTGACTTCAGTAACGGCAGTAATTCGCTGTTAACTTTAAAAAAAATAGGCGGGAAGATGCCTATATTTAATTTTTTATCAAATTCCCAGAACTCTCCACTACTTAAAAAAAATTTAATTAAAGCTTCAGCAAATGATGTAAGACTGTACAGCGGAAATAATCTAAATACAGCACCTACTCAAAGCAAAAATGTAGAAAAAGCGATTTCTTTCCCTCGCGAACCGGATCGAGAAACATTAAGTGTTCTAAATTATTAAGGTTTTTTGAACTATTGTTTTCAATCGCAAGGATATTTTTTCAATTAAAAATTAAGCTGAAACAATCATAAAATCATAACAATTCAGAGTTACAGCTTTATTCCGTACCTTAATGTTGAGAAGTAAACGAGGTACAATAAAGGAGAATTTTTACCCCTTTATAAATACATTAAAGTACCCCGCGAGGATCAAAATTGCACATAAAAAATTAAAGTCGCACTTTTTCCAGACTATAATAATGGGTGATATAAATTACAAACAACGTGAATCTAGCGATTCCGTCACGATTCAAGGGGCTAATCATTAAACAAGAAGTATTTTTCAACTTGAATCGGAAAATAGTAAAAATGTTTATCCCTAATCATGCATTTTTCATGTGCTAAATTTCACCAATTTCGAAAAATTCTGACATGAGAGGAACGTCATGAGATGATGATTATCTGTAAAGATGACAGATTTTATTACTTCATTAAATTCGCGAATACACTTTCCGTTATAAAATATTTCAAACGATGCCCCTATCATACTTCAACGATAGTGAAAAACCTAATGCACTCTATTTATGGATTAATACTCGCATCAAAATGTGTAATAAGCCGTACCAAAATTATTTTAGCTGCAATAACGAGAGAACAGCCGCCGAAGAAAGACGCTATGCGAGAGATAGTATCCAAATTAGATTATAGAAATAAAACCCATCGTTAAAACGATTAGCCCCGTGCTGTCATTCAAATGACGCAGAACACGGTAATTTTCTGTCAATTACGCCTCTGGCATTTACGAATGAAAACGCTCATAAGTTTTGCAGATAAGTAATTACAGATTGCATTTGACTTTTTTTTGGCTCGACTCATTTCGAAACGACAACCTTTCAACTGCGTAGTAAAGATTTAATGAGCAAAATTTTTGACCGCTCAAGCTCGTCATAAGCATATAAAATTAATAGGAACGCACGCACAGTTTCGATAGAGTTTAACAATCCCATGATTCAAATTCATTACACCGTTATTCATGAATTTGCGCCAACGCTTATGCGAGCATGCTAGTATGCATTATTTGTTGGAAATAACCAATGAAATCATGTCAATGGATTTACAGCGAAAACAAGCAGTTTAACGACGCAAAACCCAATACCTTCAGTTCATCTAAGTCGGCGATATTGTGAGACTAATAATTATCATTCGCGTGAAATGGCTAAATCATTTCACTCAAATTAAAACAGAAACATGCGGCTGAACCCGATGTAATGAGGAAAAAAACAAAAGATATATTGTGACGCATATCCCGTTGAGTCCAATTTTAGCAAATTATGTGACCCAACAATGCGCCGCAGCAAAACAGATATGAAAATCGCAGCAAATAATGAAAAATTAAAAAAGAAAACTCTGTTGTCACTCACGCCATGTCACGGAATGCATGCAAAACCTTTGGATGATAAGTATCTAATTTTCACGAACGGAAGGAAAGCGATTCCGGAAATAACGTGCACGTGAAAACGAACGGGGAGGGTGGAGAGCGAAAGAAAGATGAAAAACCTGTCAACCAAAGCAGCGGCCGAAACCGTGCAACTCACACAAGAAGAGTACGACACGCTGCGGATTGGCGAAAACGCACGCAACAACACAACAGCGGCGTAGCAATGGCAACGGAAAACAAGACAAAATAAATATACTAAGGCCGTGGTCGAGCACGCACGGGACGATCGCCGGCGTGAATGTGCCTCACGAAAACTTACAAACTTTTGAAAAAATAATGGGTGTACACCTATTAATGACGCAAGGGACGAGAAATACTCTGTGACAGTCGTTAGTTGGTTGCATCGGAATTAGTGGCACGGAGAAAGAAAAAAAGAAGCTCAAACGACCGCAATGGTGGCGTGACTACGGTGACTTAAATCAACGAGCGCGTATCACAACTTGACTAAATAAAAGCAGAAAGTAAAAATGAAATGAGGGGCTATCTCAATACTTACGCCACGGAAGGATGACGGAGAGAATACATTACATTTCGGATGACAGCGCCAGAACGCCCCAATTACGGCCAAGAATGCAAGTTACGAATCAAGTTTTCGCTTCGGAAGTTGTCGTCCTGCAAGCAAAGTTACACTCTAATACAAAATTAGGGTAAAATAGGACAAAATTCTTACGAAATATAAGGCGATAAAATGAGTTCATCATAAATGCTAATGCTATTTGGACTCTTGAGATATCCCGTTTCGAATTCTGTTTGCAGGATGATATGTTTCATGATACGGCTTAGTAAAAAAAATAATAAGACCAGAACTTTTTGGTTTATTAACAAACTCTAATTTCATTCCTTCCCTGCACGGTTAAAAAAGAAGACATCCATATCGGAACGATAAAATACCAAGAGAAGTTTATTTGTCCAATTACTCTCGAATCGGAAATGAAATCACGCGGTCCGTTGTAACCGAATAAGAAGACAGCACTAATGTACGACCAATCATAATAAGAGGTAGTGGATTGTTCAACATCAAGATGAAGGGCAGAACTGCTAAGAGAGGAGGAGGCGAATGGGTCCAGAAATGCCTCTTCTACGGAGTGGAAGAGATGATGAAAGCTCAGCTTAATGATGAAACGGAGTAAAGCGGCATAGGAAAATACGGATGGGGACTTTTTCAGCCCACCTGAACCTAACTAGATATGATATTATATGATAAGTTAATATGATATATTGATATGACAAATGACTAACTTGATATGATATATTAATGATAAGCAGGATACGAATAATTAACAACGCGGGAAACGGGCTGGTGGTGACTAGAGCACTGGTTCATCATCCCGAATATCTGGGTATGAATCCAGGAAACCGCGGAGATTTTTCACAATGAGCCTGATCCATACTGGGGGTAAAGGGGAGAAACTTCAAGCTCAGTGCTCATTCTGTCAATAAATTGAACTTCGAACCTACTAATTAGCTTTCCGCTAATAGTAGACTGAACAATCCCCATTTTTCTCAACCTATTGTATAAAAGTCACAATTGACCCTCAGTAGCAGGTCGCCTCCCCTAATTAACATCCTAAAATCAAACAAGACATTTGGCCTTGCTCTATATAACTTTAAAACAAGCTTTTTTTCTGGAAAATAGTCAAAGGAGACTATAAATCATCTGTACTTCGCTCTCTTTCCTCAATAAACGGGTCTCTTCACGAACGACGTGACTAAATGAGCAGTTTTATTGCACCAACCCACATCTCACAGCCACTAAACGGCCTTATATCTCCACGCTCCCATCTACATGTGATGCCACGTTGAAAATTGTCTCCGAGTTCGATCATTTCATTTATCCCGTATCTGTCACACTCCTATATCCTCGTAATTCTTATCTCGTCCATCAATCTCCGTCTGCTAAGGTTGTTTCGATAATTTTTCAACGCCAATTACATTCGTTCTCATTTGTAATTTATTAGCTAACTTATGCAATTTTTAACAATATTTTATGGTTTATTTGTAGCTGCTTACTACATCTTTAATGGTTTTAGAGCTTACTTTGTGGAATTTTGACATCATATTGAGATGAAATAAAATCACTTTGTATAATCCACACGAACATAATCGGTATAAACCCGACCGGTTTCAACACTTTCGTGTCATTCTCAAGGGGGATAATACGTCCCCCTTGAGAATGTCACGTAAGTGTTGAAACCGGTCGGGTTTACACCAATTAAAGTTGGTGTGGATTATACAAAGGGATTTTATTTCATCTCAATATGCTGCTTACTACGTTGATTCTTAAGTTACTAGACTTAAACTGTTTTGGGCGAGAATACTCATTGAAAATAAACAAATGTTTCGATGAATGATCTGGTGCTTTCCCGGCGAATTAACGAATATCTTGCATGCGAGAGAAAATTGGCGCCAAAATTCTTACCAATTAATGGTTACTTAAAGTAGGAAATATATTGCGGTCAAATCAAGGCATCCACAATACCATCCCATACGACAAGCGCCGCGTCAGACCACGAAACTTCGTAAAAAGCGAAATCTGTCACCCGGATGAGGATCCGTGAAGACTGTACAACCAATATTCAATGGTTCAGGTGACCGCAGGGCTTAGTCGGAAGGATAAACGGGGCATGAAGGAGCCTGATAAATAGCTGGCGAAATACAGTCTATGAGAAGGAACGACGTGGCGGAAAACCGGAACGTCCACCCTTCCCCTAAATAAGTAAATACTTGACGCATCTGACGGTGAAAATCAGAGAGCGTTTCCTCCCAGTCAAAATTTTAGGGAGAAAAATACGAAGACTTCTTCTCGCCAGGCTCAAGGGACTCCGGGGAAAGATCCTCCACTCACTCTTCCTCTCCTCTTCCATCAAGCGATAATAATCCCCGCCTCAACCCCTCTCCCCAGACACACGCCAAAGTGATGCCTCTTGGGGAATTGTGAGTGGAGTGGAAGTGAGCGGTGCCTGCCTTTCGTCCAGCTAGTCAAGGAGCGGTGCGCCATCACTCTCTAAGCCTCGGCTCCCCGGATGAGATTACTATATATTGTCACCGCCCGCACACTAGAGCCGTCCGCACAATAAACTCATTGGCGTCCGCTTTTAAACGTGAACTGCGAACGAGATTCACGTCCACAACTCCTGTGCTCGACTGGTATGTATTGTGCACATGATTCCCTCCGTAAGATAGTTCCCTAAAACCTCAGTTTCCCGAAACAAACATTCACCTTCATATTTTATAAGCAGAACTGGTAGTCACATCTGTAATGACGTGTTGCATGCAGCACTTTATGAAAACTTCTTTTATCTCTCGACAGAAAAAACTCAAATCTAGAAGGTTCTATTTCAGGTGGATTTACACCAAAATGCCTTTACAGTAAAAAATGAGATTTACTATTATAAATTATAATACAGTATAGTGTGAACCTAATTTTCTTGGTCGATCCTAATGTTTGTCAAAATGTGTAACGTCCTTATCCTAATCCTTTGTTAATCCTAATGTTTGTTTCAAAAATGCATTTTTAATTTTGAATCTGGTATTTTCAATGCTTTCTGAGGTTTGCATTGACAGTGATGTACAGAACACGCTAGGTACTCCTACAAAATGTCCGACGGAATTCTACAGAAATTTCAAGGGCTCCTGCAGAATGTGTAAGGAAATCTGCGGAATGCTCAACGGAATCCTGTAGAAATATTTTTGAGGAAAGTCGACAGAATTTTCTAGCTGGGCATTTTTAATCGACGAAGGTGGATAGAAGAGCACTCAGAGACTGACTGTTTTTCTTTCCACTAGGTGTTCGATGGTACCATTAGTGAATAGATAACAACACAGTAAATGCTGATATAGGATGAAGAAATGGCGGAGTGCAGTTTGTTTGCATCTTTACCCAATAGGGGAATTGAGTGATAAATGTTACAATATGGTACATGTTGTAGATGAATACTTTAGTAGTCATGCATGAACAGTTTGCCAACATGAAAGGCTGAAAACAAACGAATATATAACACGTCGATAAAATGATTAATATGTTATATGCGCGAAATGCACATGGTCAGGCTTGAACCGAGGACGCGAAAGATGGGAATTATGAACTTTGGAGCAGACGATCAACGTTAACATTGACGATATACCGCGGTCACAGGCGACTCCATAAAATGTCTGAGTGATGAATTTGCGTTGACGTTGACGTAAACTGTAAACCTGTCTAAAACACACACCCCGATTTCACAACGCTGAATGCGACGTCCGACAAAGGTGACGAACACGACACTTCTGTGACTCTGAAGTTTAGACAAATGGATGAGGACAAGTTTCTGACCAAGAACCTCAGCACAGCAGTCCCTGGCTACTGTATAAGTCAGCCACGGTGAGTGAGGGCCCCGAAAGAAGAGTCATGGAAGGCAGGAGGCAGAAAAGGGGAGAGAGGAAACCAGAGGAGTATGGCGAAGGACATGAGAAGTGGGTGCCGCGCGCTGCGTGGAGTGAAACCCACACACGACCAGCCCCTGCCCTTACTCCCCCCGGAAGACCCTAGAAAGGTCGGGCGTCCGCCAGAAGGGCCGCTCGTGAGAGGGGGATGGGGTAAAGGTTTTACATCCCCCCCTCACTGTCTGCCCTCAGACGATGGCGTGGGATTAGGTTATGGATGGGTGGTCGTGTGGGAAGGGACGGAACGCTCAAGGGTTGGCAGCCCTGACGCTTCGCTTTCCTCCCCCAAACAAACAACCTCCCCTCCACGAACCACCCCAATGTCTGGAAGGGGGAGTGGGGAGAGGGAGGAGGCGTGTGAAGAAGATGAGGCGGAAGAAGGAAATCCACAGGCAGGCGGACCAATGGACGGAATGATTGGTGAGGATGGACCGGAGGGTGAAGGGGGAGGAAGGAAAAAAAGTGTGCCCTAGACGAGAGAGGAGTCACTCCAGAGATAGAGAGAAGGAGCAGGGGGTTTGATTGGCCCTGTGGCTAGATCTCAAGTTTTCCACGCGGATGGGTTGGGTTCAGTCAAGGGGTTGCCAACTCCTACATGTTGGTGAAAGTTACTTTTACACAATAGAAGAATTGTGTGATAAATGTTACAATATGGTACATGTTGGAGATGAATACTTTTGTAGTCATGCGGGCAGAATATTTTAATTCCTTTGCCCGTAAATTTACTTCAATTAGCTCTCCGCGGTGGATCGCCCATGCAGCTTGGATTATCCGGTCTTATAATGTGAAACTCAAGTATTTCACGGGACCTTGTTACTCATAACCTTAATTTGCTGACGATCTCTAGCTAAAACGTCATTTTGATGCAAGTGGTTATTTTACTTTTACACAATTTTACCGATTTTTTAAATTCCTCTGCCTGTAAATTTACTTCAAATTGCTCTCCGCGAAGGATCGCCACTATGGAGCTGGGATTATCCGGTCTTATAATGTGAGAACGCAAGTAATTCACGCGGTCTTATTATTCGTAACCTTATTTTGTGAAGATCCCTAGCTAAAGTGTCATTTTTTGCAAGTGGACCCTTCACTTTTATATTATAGTGCACGTTGATGATAAATCACCCCTTACCAAACACCCTTGGGGTGGATTGCAGGGTAATAAGTAGATGCATAGTGATTCATTCACATGTCAAATCACACTTCAACGAATTCAGAGCGACGAGCTTGTTTGGATTACGCTATGAATGTGGCAACGTCCGGAGCAATATCGTTCGATGTCTATCGTTCTCACAGTTCTATACTTTTTGCTCGGGCTTTTTATAAAGGTACTTATCGATCGGTAAGTATCTAGTGACATGAGGTCCATTGCTACCACATTTAATACTTCAACAGATACAGAGCAATGAACTAGATTCGATTACGGTACATGTTGCAACATCAAGTTCAATGTCAATCAATGCCTATTGTTTGCACAGTTCCATAATTTTCCATCGACTGAAGACTACTTCAATTCATGGAGGTGTAAGTACCAAAACAATTCGTAACGAACGGCTACCCGTTAGGAAGCACCGTAAAACTATGTATTATTATTGTGTTATTAAATTATTATTTTTATTAAAGGATTCTATGTACTTTTCTACAATAATTGTAGGAAAGTGTAAAGTATTCTATGCAATATGAATACTACTATAAGTGTAAAATTCTTCTACGAAGTGATGCATGATGTCGTCAAATTTAACCATGAGCCTTGTTTCTTTATGCGAGATTTTATGGAAGCTATTATAATAAAAAAGATTTCATTATGACTTTAAACTACTTGCCTCAAAAAGAAATTTTCTCTTGGGATCTTCACCAAAATAAGGGTACGAATAATTAGGTCACGTGAATTACTTTCTTTTCACATCATAAGAGATAATAAGAGAGGATAATGCAAGCTCCATGATGGCGATCCACCGCGGAGAGAGCAATTTGAAGTCAATTTACGGACAAAGGAATTATTTTAAAACATCAGCTAGCAGGACTACAATTCTATCCTAAAATAAATAATCTTTCACCAAGCATGATATGAAAAAGAATAATCACTCATGCTGCTGATTAAGCTTGGCAAGATAATTTGCGCAAGAGAGCCCGCAGCGAGAAGGGAACAGATGACGAAGGGGCGGGACGAAACAGCCACTGGGAGATCTCTCTCGTCGAGGATGAAAATATAATATGTATGTATATATACGTACTTAGTTGGCGAGGGAAAGAGGGGCGGTTGAGAGAGAAGGGGAGGATCGGGAATAGAAGTTTCGCGATGCGGTGGAGGAAAAGGAACAGATGAGGAGTGAGAGGAAGGGATGAATAGAATCCGTTATCGCGAACAAGGCTTTTGAGTCGCTCGCTATGAGATGCAAATGGCGGAATGTCTGATGAAGCGAGAACAATGATTGTGGGGGAGGGGTGAAGTGGAGAGAAGAGGAAAGAGAGGAGGAACGGAGAGAGAAAGAGCAGACGGGATGGGAGGGGGTTGGGTCGAGAGAAAAATAAAACAGGCGTGCGCCGCAAGGGGGGATGAACAGGGGGTGGGGCGGTGTGGAGACTGAAAGGATATGGGGAAGGGAGGACGAGGGAATCGGAAATGCTCCACTCTTCGGCCCACTCATCCTCTCTCTCTTCCTCTCCGTGTTCCACCCTCTTTGAACCCACCCCTTCGATCCATCTGTCGCTCATTGCCGACAAATTCCCGACAATGTTGGCAAGACACAGGGTCAAAAAGTTTCGCCGAAATCCACTTCGTAGCGACAAAAATTCCGAGTTCCTCCGCAGAGAAAGCAAATACTACCCACGGATTATGAAGGAGACAATTGAAATAGTAATAATACCTCGTAAAAAAACTATTTATTCGTATTTTTCGGGTTTTCCCCGCGTTGAATCATTTTTATGGACGACCGTTTCGCAGGCATTTCAGTCGGCTTCATCAGGCCCTAACCAGTCGTCCATTAAAATGGTTCAACGCAGGGAGAATCTGAAAGATACGAATAAACAAGAAAACCGCAGAAGCCTTCGTAGCAATTTCATCATAAAAACTGACTATTTAAGGAAAAAGGTTATATTGTTTCACCCAATGCAGTTTTCAATTTCTTGATACGTAATTCTAGCTTAATAAATTTCATCAGTGATTTGTAATGTATCCAACCCCAGTGTTTGTAAATTATTTACTAGTTTTCGAGAGTGCTGCCAACCCAATCCTTTATTTAAGCTAATGAGCGTATCTTGGAACGGATCAGTCCATGAACGAGAACAAGAGTCAAATGAACGACTCCTTCGTGGAGAAAGGGGGCGCGATAATTGACGGCTCGTCTCTCGAATATAAACGCTTGGTTAGTTTATTAGTATCGGTTATAATTCATAACTGAAATGTCACCGAAAATGGCTTATTTTACAAAATTTCAGAGCTCTGCGCTATAGGAAAATAGGCTGAATTTCAATTACAGGATTTGACCCGGACAAACAGGTGAAACTCAATTAATCCTAAAAAGAAGCCACAAAATATGATCAGGCACGGTGGCAACGAGTTACTATCTACAAATATGGAGGTTCTAAAATCCTAAGTGACAAAATAATAGTCGTCCTAATCATGATGTGCAGGTATTTATACTTAAACTGAAATTTATGAAACTAACTATACTTAAACTGAAAACTTATGAAGACGATTTAATAAAAATAAAAGTTTATTTTTTTCCAGTTAACGGACGATGACAACAGTGAAATAAGGCTGAATTTCAATTACAGGACCCAAATTACTCTCGACAAATATGAAGGTTCCAAAATCGTGTGAAACAACAAAGAAAATAGCTGATCTAATCAAATTGTATATGCCTTTATACTTTTACTGATTATACAAAGACAATTCAAAAATAATTTAAGTTCATTTTTGACCATTCAACAGACGATGACGGTTAAATAAGACAGCCTATCTACTAGACAGACTAGCCTACATGACGAAGCCTCTATGATTACAGAGTAAAACTGTCAAGCAAACATGAAAGCATAAAAAATACAATCGCAGTAAACCAATTGAGTAACAGAGACTACTTTTACGCGAAGAACATAAACATTCTAACCTGCATGGGCGTGTGGCAGGGGGGGAAAGGGTGGCAAACTGTGGAATTGAGGAGGATGATGAATAAATTGATAGGATATGTAAATCACTACAGGAAGGAAGGAAATAATATTAGTTAAAGGTTGGTTGTATCCCGTATCTTAGGAATGGAATGCCATGCCTATGAAATTGAATGTAGACAACGAAAGCCCAATATTCTAAAACGACCTTCTTGTTTAGATAATTTTTAGATCTTTCCGAGAATGCAGAAATTGTGAGAAAACTAGCGTATAAGGTAGGGATAAATTATTAAATTCACAAACCGCGGCAAAGTTGCATAGCTATGGGGGATTTAAAAAAATACTCCATGTGGGAATTTCAAACGCAGATGTTAAACTACAAATGTGGAAGTATGTGGAATGTTGTATTAGTAAAAAAAATAAAAAACCCAAGGATACGGAAGGAAATCAATTAAAAGAGAAACCGAAAGCGCACATTTCCTGCGGTATCAGCGAAAACAACCGTGGAAAGTAAAATCACACGCCTCATTCATTCTCATCCAGTCACGGTAACGGTATTACGAGAAAGATGCCTGAAGCCACAAGGGTCATTATGATCACTTGGGAGTTGGAGCAACTCTCGACTTTCCGACTTCTCTCCGGGAAGACTTCTCTCTCCGTCTTCTGCTCGGCGCTCCGCCGTGACAACTTCCAACTCGTTAACAAGACCAATTGTCCTTCGGGTGAGGGGCATTTCATCTTCTTCCTCGAAGCGAGTCCCGAGAGAATCACTCGCTTCAGCGAATGACAATTAATGCCTCAACTTCGAGAGCAAAACCGAAGTCGAAAATAACTCAATGGGTACTAGTACGTTTCAAAGCACTCACGGCGACAACCACCCTAATTCTCTCTCACCTATTTCTTACCGAAGTTCTAGAAAATACTCTCGCTACGCGAAGGACATCTTATGTACTACGTCCGCGATCCGAGTTCAAAATTTTCAGAAACTGGCTCAGTAATGGGTTTGCTAGAGATCACAGAGACAGAGAAAATGTAGATAAACGATCATAAATTCCGAGAAAAAAGGTGCTAAAAGGCAGTGAGTGTGGACAGAAAGGAAGACTAACGAGGAAGTGCTTGAGAGATGGTGGTCGAGGAAAGGAAAGTTCTGAATGATTAGCAAGATAGGTGGCTGGAGGAAGTAATAAGGGGCGATAGGTGGCTCAAAAGAGAGATAAGCGGGTAAGAGAGTAAGCGGGGAAGGGGATAAAGGAGAATAGGTTTTATGGATGTGATGAAGAAAGGTAGATCGTATGCTGAGGCGAAAAAGGAAATACTGGAGGCAGATAGGACTCTGAAAGTGTAAAAACCGGGAATAGATTCCCTGATATCCAACAAATCCTAAATTTATCGGTAGAATACTAAAAAATGTATATGGTAAATCCATTGAGAAAATCTAATGGACTTTATAGCATAGCATAAACGATAATTTTCTGATATTTAAATTAATCGAATCAAGCGTTCATCGGCGGAGATTTACAGCGTAGATCATGATGAAAAGAATCTCTTCATACGATTCCAAATTTATTCTTTTCATCTAATAGCATTCGAAATCGATTGTGTAGATTTGAAAAATGTGGAATTCTACCAGGCGTATCTTTTTATGGCTTTTCCGTGCAGTATATGGTGCAAATATTCAAAATTAATTAAGAACTTTCCGCAGTGATTAAGGTTAATAAATTCATTTCCAAATAGTTACGTTACATTGCAACAATTGTCATTAAAATGATTGCAAAGCTGCCTCTCGAAAGTGATACAATCCACCTGAGCCAGTCGGAAATCAATTTATTCAAACGAAATGGTTGGCAAAATTTTATCAGTCCAACTTCCTATCCAGAACTTAAAACATTCACGTCATAAATGCATTTGTAATGGCAATAAATACAAATTTTATTGAAAAGGGAACGACGGGTAGTAGGGGTCAAATAATTGACATTTCTTTGAATGTAGCTGGAGATCGAGTCAAAGATAAATATTAGTCTCGTCAGCGCAAGAAAAGAAACAATAATTGGATCTTATCTCACTGTAAAATCGGAATTCCTTCGCAGCTGTGTTTTTGCTTTTCGTACTTGGACGTTGAGCGCCCATTAAAATTGTACCCACCATCCGCCTGTGGCAGCCTAACGACTGTAATTGACACCTGACAACCGACTATCAGAAGAGGTATCGGTCTTTCCTTCGAGATAATGGGGGAACACAATATTGCGACATTTCAACTATCCCCTAAGGATTTTTTTCCTCCGCGTCAAGTACATTATTAAACCTTCCCTGAGCCAAGAATTTACTAGCGAGGAAACGGAGAACCGATCTCCGGGGTGGGAAATTGACACCGAAATAAAAGTAACAGTGTCATTAATTAGGAGGAGCAACGGGCAATTGTAGTAATCAGGTAAATTACGAATATATTGGAGAGAACAGCATTATTTCGGGAATAAAGTGGTAGAGACAAAACCAAAGACGAAATAATCATTGACTAGACAAAAGGCGTCAACAGGTCCACAGTTAATCACCCTATCCAATTAATGGAGTGTTACAGTATTTTGAGTGCTCTCAGCATAACACCCTGGTTGGGGTCCGGAATTTATTGTAAAAAATCTCCAAAACTGCCAGGATTCGAACCTTAGATCCCTCAAGATGGGATGCCACCACTTCCTCCACCATACAAATCCCATTCCCGGACTTGGGAAATAAAAAAGGGACGGAATGAGGAAAGGATAGTAACATAGGCGCTAGAGTATGAGGAGGGATCACAGGGCTTCGATCCAATTGTTCGGCATTTGTTTCTTCTCCCGGACAGCAGGGTCGAACGAGATTCGACGGGCATGTTGGAGCCAATATTCAGAATAATAATAAATTAACAGCACAAATAAGATAAATAGAATTTGATGAATTCGAATCATTATACATAGCTTTCTATGATAAGCGACTACCCAAATCAAATAGAATTTCTAATAACTCAAAAAATAGTCTAAGGTAGGTGTTCAGTACAACGGGATTAAGCGTAACGGATCTGCCATTGTTTACGGAAATTAATGTTCAAATTTATGTTAAAAGTATAAATATGACTGATAATTTTGATTACTTGACATCGCTTAAACTGTCGCTGTACAATAGCAACTATCGAAACGCAAAATTGCAATCAATAAGTAAAAACATACAAGAAACGTTTCCATACCCACAAACTACAAAAAACTTAGAGTGAAAATTTACTCAGTTTGGTAAGCCCTCGGGATGCGAAGCTTCTTCTTCTTCTTCGCTTCACTTCTCGTCCTATTAGCTGCCGCAGAAATGTGTTGTAGGGTATCTCTTGCCACCAACCTAACCTAATCCCCCATTAAAACTGTGTTTTTACTCCAATTGGCAGAAATACCGGGTCGAGAGTAACATTCACTTCTATGTATTTTCCCCACAAGCAATAACTAAGGTCTTACTGCAGGGATTGTTCGGGAAACAGTCGTAAAATGGGAAGGATAAGAGAAAATGAATTAAAAGAGGGTATGAGAGAAGGGGAGATGACGCCCAGAGAAGAACGAGAGAAGTTTGGATGGCTGACAGGAGTGAGGAGGGGTGGGAAGAAATGTGAAGCGAGTTTGCGGCGGTTGACCAAGCACTCGTGGATGGCGAATATTCCGAGAGATTGGCGGAGTTTCGGCCGTGAAACGGGAGAGAGGAGGCTTGGAAGACGGTTAGGAGAGAGAGAGAACAGGAGGAAAGAGAGAAGAAAAGGGAGGAGGAATGAGAAGAAGAGGGGGAGAGGACGGACAGACGAAGAAAACAAGAGAATGAAGACCATAGGAGGTCTTCGGTGAAACCCCCCTGTTGCCATGGAAACGAAAACGTTCACGAGCAAGGGACGGACCCTTAAAGAGGGAAATCACGAGTGGTGTATCCAAACGGCGTTAATCTTTAATGAAAGCATCATTAATCTTAGATAAGAAGAAGAATAGAAAAAAAGAAAAGGTCTATCCATCCAGGTTCGCGGTTCCCCTCGACTCAACCCGCCATAAGAAGAAAAATCGGTCGATAAATGAAAAACTCTGGCTATTTTTTACTCGCAGGTGACGATTTATTCGTAAATTAATCACAACTTACGTTTTTTTTAATATAAGACGTCTATACAATGTATCTTCATGTCCTTAGAACCGTGCTTGGAATATAACTTTTAAATTAGGGTACCCTATCAAGCAGGTAGGTACATTTGCTCTCTTAGAGATTCGTAAACAGGCGCAATCATACGTATCGTACAAAATACCATTTATAATCCTCGCATTACGCGTTAATGAACGCACGTAATTAAAAAACTAATCCACTTATGTTTAATATAACAAAATAAATTAGTTTCAGAATATTAAATGATACCATAAATAAACCTCAATTTCCTTTTTTCCATTCATATTAAATGAAATAGTCCTGCCTTGAAGAAACAGGCTCCATATAAAACCCGGCTACTTCTGAAAAGTTTGTTTCCAAGAATATCTACGAGTATCCATGGTCAAATGTTTACGTTACATTCGTAGATCTCCGTAGTTTAGACAATCAAAATTATGCTCCACTATAAACTGTGTTCAACTATAATGCCATTATGGACACTTTTTCCTTTCCGTAAAGCGGAATAAATTAATAAGCCTCGATACGACTACCTCTTCACGCCGAGATTTTCAGATCAATGGGAGCTATGGGCAAAGGTCACCACTGATTTTCAGGTAATGTTTCCAGGAGTCCATGGTCATACATTTACTATAATTTATCATCGAGGGCTACCATCGATCTTACCATTTATCGAGGCCTATATTCTTAAACACATGACAATCCTTCAGACGCAAGGCAGGTAAATATTAGAACTTTTCAAGAGTCGACCCATTAGAATACCGAGCCCTAAAATACGTATTCACGATAAAAATTTTTTAAGAACTCACAAGAGCTCTCATTTAAGGAACCCTTAGACTACCAGAATTCAATATCTCAGCTTAGTGTCCAATTGAAAAAAATCACATTCCTTGACTAAAAGGACCATTTTGCCAGAAAGGAAAGAAACCGTCAAGTAACGAGCCCAGGAGTGCGGAATACATACATCATGGCTGGAAAATCTTTTCCTTCAGCTAAGGGAGATTTCTCCAAAAGAAGTGCGCCCATAAATCCAATAACTTGGATTAAGCTGGGCTTGTTCCATAGAGGAATCATCTAGGTGTGATCCAGGGCCTCCGTTCTTCGATAGAAATATCGACCAACTACGTAACCCGCCATCTGCCATACAAATTGTAAAGCCCCTTCAAATATTCCCGACAAACAGCGGAGGAAATAAATTAAAAACATCTGCGCATGAAATGGCAGGATTTTGCAATTCCCTTTAGAAATACATGGTCCGACTCCCATCGCCTCATTACTACACGACCTAGTTAAGAGGCCACAGATACAGCGTTGCTACGACACCGAGTGAAGGTTATTTTTTTCCAAGCACAGATCCTGTTGTGTTAGCTGTCATTAACTTCGGCAAAAATATGCAACGCATATAACATTTGAGGTGCGCTGGCAGCGAGATAAAATATTAATTTTTTGGAGTCGAAAAGAAAACATAATTATTTACCATCCGCAAGGTTAGTTTTGACGAGAATAAAAGAAAGCAAGGTACAGCTCGCTTCCAAGGTGAATAAATCCCACGGCCCGGGAAAAACAACTCGGCAAGGCATGAAATACATTCATTTTAGAACATACCATTACGCCCAATGAATGAGCCAAAAACCGTTACAAGCTAAGGGAACCGAAGAGAACTGTATTTGCAGGAGTACAGACTGAGACAGTTTTGGTGACGTTTGCGGCGTTTGATCGAAGATATTGACTAGGAATGACTTCATTACTTTAGATTTTCCAAGTTTTTCTAAAAACACAAGATTTATACCATTTTACCTCTTCCATTTAAATCGTTCACATATTACTGCCTTTCTTTTTAAAGAAGAAAAACAATTTGTAAATTTTCGAAAGATAAGAAACGCTGGGAGCGGAAGGAAGCACACTGTTCCCTTTTCCGCAAAGAGAAAACAGCCTTCGCAGGACCAAGGCACACATGGAAGAGACAACTTCGCTACTGACTGGGGAGGAAGTAGAGATAATGGCGACGAGAACAAAGAGCGAGATAGATGTATACATTAAAACCAAACAACAACGGCGTTATTTATGAGATACGGTACTGCAGGAGAGCGCCTTCATTCTCTCGTTTAGTTTTAAATTAGTCAATTCGAATGCAAGCAATCGAAATTGATGGTAAGTGCTGCATACAAAACTCCAAAGGGAAAATTTGCCATTTTATCTTTAATATGATGGTTTATACATATTTAACTGAGTCCGATATGACCAAATTTGTAGATTCCTAAATGCTTGCTTGCATGCATGCAGCGACAGCGGCGTCAATTTCAGCGAGTGCTATTCAGGGATAGTGAAAATCATGAGTTTAGTATGAGAAATAATGCTTCAACTCAGAAATGGAGATCACACGAGGATAAAAAGCACGCAGTTATTCCCATAAACGCTTTTCAACGGCGTAAATAAATGGTTGTATAAACACAATCTGTTACAGTAAAAACTGATCTCTTCACAAGGAAAAAATATATCCAAAACAAAGTAAGAAATATGATGCCGTTCTTTTAGAGCATTTTGATGTGTATCCCGAGGGTTTACTTTCCTTATTTTCAATAAGAGTATAAAAAGAAACCCAGTGATGTTATAAATTAATAGAAGTTAAGAGATAAACTGACATATCAGCGCGTCAACATTATCCGCGGCATTCGGCTTAGTCAATATAGGAATAGGATTAAATAGAAATTATGAACGAAGAGCGCCACTCTTAGGACGAACTTCGAGTAATTTATTCGCAACACACGCCTCCGAGGGCCATTCCATATGCAAGCCACCGGGGAAGAAGGATCCAGAGCACAGCGTTGCTTGCAGCTGATGATCATTCAATTCTTTCTAGTCCGGAGGGATGAAGTGGTCCATACCTTAATATCGAGTTATACTGCACTGGGAGTGTTCCCGAGGAATGACCTCCGTATTAATTACTATCATGGGATGGGGAAGAGTGACTCTATGAACTGATGATACCATGAAGCAGCGCAGAAAGGATTAAACTGACGGGTGCAAGCGACAATTTGTAGAATTCGCTGCGTTTAGTATGGTGAAAAGAAATGAATTCTCGATCATTCTACTTTTGCTCTTTTCCGATCGATTTCAATGTCTGTGTATCATTATCAAGGTAAAATTTATATTGATAATGAAGCATAGACGTTTCAACCCATCGGTATCAAGAACTTGTGGATATGTGGGATAGTACAAACATATGAACGGAGATGAGTATAATTTTAGGCACATATACAATTTTCTTTTCCTTTTTTTCGGAATACACTATCACGATGGCTGATGATGAGTTCCGCCTGACTGCTGTAATAACATAAATGAAAAAGACAGATCACGGGAGTAAAGTATGTTTGGGAGCCCTTCTGGTATCATTGATCATTCCTCCCCAAGAAGAGGAGTTTTTGAGAGCATTCGACAAAATAGAATTTTTTATTTTTGTCGAATTTTTGTTTATTGTCTCTATTTGGAACCTAATACAGCGAGTTAAAACTAAATATTAAAATTTATGATGATATGGAAATCCAGACAGTTAACGTAAAAAGCAAAAATATTGAGGAAGAGCAGGGTGGCGATTAATCTTCGTGTGATAAGAGCAAATAGTATTTCGAGCCATTTTCTCCATCAAAATGTACAAAATACGCCCCTAACTGTAACTTAATGGGGCCTGTAGTACTAGAAATAGTAGTTTCAGACAACTCTTCACATTAAGTTTTACAGAACACACAAGGAAAAATATAACCTCTCGTAAAGGAGCAGCAATAAAGACATTTTACGTTTTAACTGGAAATCCGGAGGCATTTGGCAAACTCCATTTAAAAAATAGTTATCTAATAGTGTCCATTACTAAATATAAATATAGGAAAGCACAACAATTTCAGCGAATGCTTTGAGCTAAACCAGAGAATTATCGGGGGAAAATAGCCGGTCACGTTATCAAAAGCGCCTGCTTAAGAGAGAATTGCGCTGAAATATGACTGAACAAAGATTTATAGGGCCAACAAATAGAATAATTACTTATAACAGATGGTTTGATAAAAATACTGCCAGACGCATTCGATGAATTTCACGGGAAAGTTACTTTTGTCGAACCAGCGTTGTGCAAAATTTAAAAATTACTGCTCATTATTGATTTAAAACAATAAATGTTTACTTGACTGATTTTTCTTGATTGATTTGTCTATGATTTTTAAGTAACAGGATGGTCTTATTTTAGGTCCCAATGTATCACTGAGGATTGCACACGAAATAGACCTAAGCTTTCGCCTTTCATTACGAAAGATGACAAATTTTTCATAAGGCCTCGATCGATCTCACAAGAGGGTCATTATCAAAAGACGAGGAGCGAGGAGAAAGGAAGAGAGGAGCTTCTTTTTCCACGTGCCTCGGGGAGATTCCTTAGTCCTTTAAGACTCCCGAACAATAGGAGAAAGGGAGAGACAGAGAGAGAGAGAGAGAGAGATGGAAATAGCTGCGGGAGACAAAACCTCGAAAGAAAGTAAACTCTGGGACCAAAATTCAGAAACAGATGATAAGCTTTGCTTATTTCCTAAGCAGTCAAAATAGTACTAAAGCACGGCAAAGAAATCGGTTGTTTCGCGAGAGCAACAAAGAGTGGAGATGGCAAAAGAGAGTAGCTGAATAAAAAATGGAGAGGAATGTGCTCAATAGATACACATGAAGAAAGACATTTCAAGACCAAGAAAGAAGCTGATGTAGAAGGACGAGAAAGGAGAGCGAGAGAGAGAATGGCTTCAGGTGATATGAGAAAGAAAAGAGGACAAGGATCGCTGCTCTAAGGAGGCGATGAAAGAGAAAAAAAAAGAGAAACGAGGGATCGAGGCAGTGGCGACGTTGTAGAGCGAAGGGACGGGTTGAAGGATGGAGACATCAGCTGAATTAAGGACGTCAGGACACGACAGAAAATAATGGGCTGAGCGGGGAGTGGGAAAAACGGACTCGCGAGAAAGTGAAAGCTGGGAAGAAAAACGACATAAAATATATTGGAACCTCCAGGAACCCGAGGGTTCATCCTTCATACTTAAGAGGACAGTTATAAGCAATGAATAAAACACTCGTATATTTCAGCAGATGAGCAGAATCAATGAGCATAAACCGTACTCATGAGCGCGAAAAGAATTTTTCCGAATACCATTCGCGATCAACGATACCCAACCATTTCCCTGGATTGAAAAGAACCACATAGACGATCGGTTAAGTTTTTTAAATTCCTTTTTAAGGCCGCACTTTCATAAGCACAGTATTGTAGAAGTATGTAGGTTCATTGTGAAAACAACTATCAAGCAGAGAACGAGATATGATATTTGATTAATACTTTCATACATGATTAATGAACACAAGTTAATGATCTTGGAAGTGTAACACAAAACTAACTGCTTAGCAACATAGCGTAACTCCGCAGAATCAGAAAAAAATTTACGCTCAACCAATAATAGAATATGGCACTCGAAAGAAGAAAGGGTACGCGTTGTCAGCCCTTCATCACGATTCAGCTCCAAACTCGATATACAAGTCCTGATATCAATCAAAGTAAAGCTTTACACGAAAACTAACATCAGACACAGCCTGCTTCGGTAATCATCACTCACGTGGACACTCACAGAATTGAAAATATCAAGTGCGGTACATTAAGTATCAAAGAAAGTGGACAGAGATAGACATCTACTGAAAGTCAACTTGAGCCATCCGAATAAAATCACAAAGGAGTGAAAGAAAATTGAGGGCACGATTGAAGGCAGCGTAGGTAAATACGGTTTCCAGCAGCGAGCAAGATGACCGCAAGAGTAGTGGTAGACAAAATAAGAAAGATATGCTCAAACCGAGCGATTGAAAAGACTGAAATCTAAACCGTCGGAGGTTACATCTTGCGAAAGAGTGGTCGACAATCGAATGAGTAAGAGAAGAAACGCAAGAAAAAATAGGATGAGGATGAAAAGTGTGCTGGGTAAAGGGGAAGGATAAACAAAAAGTAGATCCTTAAATGTATTTCTTTTGAAGTAACCGGTATTCAAATTGGAGCCCCCGCCTTACTCGGCGGCAAACGAACTGTGTCGTATTCAACCGGAGCGCCACAAAAATTGATCAACAATAACTTCAACACATAACCAACAGCGTTATTAAAACATTAATCACTTACACATGCATACCATTATGGAGCAGAAACACTGACCTTGAGAAAAGAGGACGAGAATAGGCTGGCATTTGAGACGTAGGAGTGTAGAAGGATGGAGAAAGTGAGGTGGACTGAAAGGATGACTAACGAGGAAGTGCTTGAGATGGTGGGCGAGGATGGGAAACTTCTGAATGAAATCCGGGATAGGCAGGGTAGATGGCTGAAGGATGTAATAAAGGGTGATAGGTTGCAGAAGAATGTGATAGAGGGAAGGATGTTGGACAAGCGGGGAAGGAGAAGAAAGAGAATAAGTTTCATGGACGGGATGAAGAAGGGTAGTTTGTATGCTGAGGCGAAAAAGGATATATTAGAGGTAGTTAGGCCCCTGAAACAGTTGAAAACCGGGAGGAGATTCTCTGACATTCAACAAAATCTTACTTAACCGGTAGAATACTTTTTTTTAATTATTATTTAAGTTTCCATCCAATCGATTTTGTACACAGAGTTGAAACATAAGCTGCGTGACCCTTTACACTTCCTTTAATTCCGACCGGAAATGAGATATTTCATAAAGAGATAATGTAATGTAGCTACACATATTCCCATCGCTACGATAAATCATCAGCTCATCATTCATATGCTAAGGCGAAAAAGAAAATATTTCAGGTAGTTAGGACCCTGAAAGAGTAGAAAACGGGGAGGCGATTCTCTGACTTTCAACAAAACCTACCTTTACTGGTAGAATACTTCGAAAAAAATCACTTATAATTTCACAAGTTTACATTGTCTATCGAGATAAAACACGCGACTCAAGCGGAGCAAACTCGACCTTCCGCAGGGACGTCAGAGTAAGATTATTGAGGATGCGGAGTGAGGGGTAACGAAATGTCCACCAATAAACTCGGGGATGAAGAAAGGAAGGATGCTAAGGAGAGAGGAGAGGGAATGATGGAGGAAGGAACATTGAGAAGAGCGGAAAAGAGAGGTTGAGAAAGATCTACAGAGTGCGGGAGATGTGAGGAGGGCGGTCCCGGGGTCTCGGGGCGAAGGGAGAGGGGAGAGAGAGAGAAGGGCGCCGAGGTTTCCATTCCTTTTTTCCGTCATAAAATCAATAACTACGGTCGCCAGGGAAGCCCACGGAATGAGGGCCGGGATGGGTGGGGAACGCAGCGACGGGAGGGAGGAAGAGAGGGGGGGAGAAAGGAAGGAATGCATACATACACACACCCATATATATATAAATATACATAGATGTATAAATGCAGAGCGGAGGAAATGGTGGAGGAGAGAGAGAATGGGAACGAGACGGGTTCAGAGAGAACAATTGCTTCCGATTATAATCACGCTGCCAAGATTTTCACAATAATTTTCCAATTCCCACCGCAGGAAATGTGGGCGGAAAGAAGTTTGCATGGGTTTTATTCTCGAGTCTGGCTGGGGGACACGCGGGGGATCGAATAGGCCGAATCTTGGGAGGAGTATCCAGGTTATGGGAAAGGGATGAGGAAACGAATAGACGCGCTAATTTATCTCACGGCTATCTCAACTACACCAGCCTCGATAAACTAACGCCACATACAACTACATCTACATACTACCCTGCGAGCCGCCGCATGGGCGTGTGGCAGGGAGTGTTAGGACACCAGCCGTGTAAAGATGTAAGGGATAAGGTTTTGGGAAGTGAATTGTACGTGTATATAGGGAGTGTATTTAGAGGAGCTCAGTTTTTATTGTGGCCACTTACTGTGTGCCGTAATACATACAATAGTAACATAGTTGCAAGGTAAACACTGCTTCGAATATGACAAATTCAAATGAATCTTACCCTGAGCTTTGATGAAAGCGTAATCGCAATCTTCCATTGAATTGCGGAAGCCTCGATATACAAGTACAAACGAAAGAAATGATACAAAAACGCATGTGGTATCGACCACATTGGGTTCGCAAGGTATGCAGTAACCTGCCCTCCCCAAAACTATTATATTAGGAATATATCAATTGAAATGGTGGCATAAATCACCCTTCAGAAAAATACACTAGACATAATTTAATTTCTAAAGAGCAAATATAAGACCAGAGAACATTATATCCAGCCAGGGGTCGTCGTTACATCACATTGTGGTCAAACAAATATGCGAAAAACTAAGCTCCAATAACACCAATACGTCTCTCACTTCCACAATCCTATTAAAAAGTGACTTCCCTACTTATTACTACTGTGCCCATCTCAGTAGGCCGGTGTTGCAAATCTAGCAACTGTTGTAGCTCAAGTCAATAGCGGGTCAGATGGTCTAGTAAAGTTAGAGAACTCTCGTTTCTCACACCAGCTAAGTAATCAGCAAGTCCTCTACAGATATAAGCATTTACTTTTATGCCAGTACGAATCAACGATGAATGGCTTCAGTGCGCACGAAATGAATGGTTTCAGTCGAACATCTTCTAATTTAATTAGTAATGCTAATAAAATAATTTCCTCAGACTCGGCAAATACCAGAGAGCTGATGAAATCATCGCTTGCCGAAAAACTACACCTGAATACTATCATAAAGGTATATTGGGAAGACAAATACCAAACAAAGAAAGGTTAATTTTCTTACCGTCCTCAAACATTCGAATAAAAACATACATTCTTAGCGTTACATAGCGGAGTAAAGAAAAGGTTTGAAAACATTCGACAAAAAATGCGTGCATGAAAACATTGAGCATTTTACATTTTTCGTGATTGGAGCATGCGTATAGGTAACTTTACTTCCGTATAGGATTCACATAGCGGGAATGAAAACCGTAGTCGCTTGGGATCGTGTTCATGCTTGGAAACCGGAGTTCCAACCGAGACCGAAGATGGGGGGGTAAGCAAATTTTTCACGGGTAATATTCTAAACGTATGGCCAAACGCACTCGCACAATAGCCATTTTGAAGAACAGTAAACTATACAGACGTCGCGAAACGGCAGCCATAAAACCATAAAAGGCTCACCCCTGCCTCCCTCCATCCCTTCTTCAGCTCAAATGTATCGCATCGCGCGATCCGAAGCGAATCTTAATGTCTGATGATGCGTTTCAACCACATGGGTCCAGATAGTCCACCACAGGAAAAAGGAAACAATGGGACCCCACCATTTAAGAAATAAAAAAGTTACAAATAAACGCTTGGCATGCATGCTATAAACTTAGGGTAGACATTAGATCCCTTCACGGGAAGTGACTCAGTGGTACGAATTGAACGCCTGCCTACTCAGCCGTAGATTTTCCGAGTAAGAATCAGGACCAAGGTTAGTAGGGAAGTAGCTGTGGATTTTAGGCACTCCCGACAGCTGCAGTAATATCGTACCGTCTAGCCTATAGACAAGCACAACGTTTACACATAACATGACTAAAAAGAGAGAAACCATTTGAAAATGATTGCAAGGCAGTCGAAACCTGGGTCGGGAATTGAAGTTTTACGTGTGGAAAATACTATGAGTTCTCTCTTTTTAGTCATGTCAGTAGTGTCATTCCACAAAGTTACGCCTTCAACCATTAAGTTTATTTACACATAAAGTTGAACTCGATACGTATACCTTCGGGTTGCCGGAACGTCACGCAGGGCTAAAGGTTCTTCGACAAATAAGGTATTGAATATACTCGCGTTCACAGTTGACGCAAGCGTACGTACGGAACGAGGCATAAATATAGCAATCCATTGGTCAGATTTACTTCTTGAATTTCTCGAGTTTCCACGGCTAATTCGCAGGATGAGAGAATGATTCTGTCGTATTGGTGATCACAGCACCGCAATTATATCCGTCAAAAGTACAGTACACCCGCGCACCGTAATTCACGAAAATGATAGTGTCGTCTTTTCTTTAAATTTTTTGAAGAGAAAGATTTTTACAAGTGGATATGCCGATACAAGCCGAAGATCAACGAAGATGGACGACGATAGCCGACGCAAGTCCCAGCTGACAGCCAATCGTGAACCGAAAACGAGAAAGAGAATCCAATTCACAGTAACAGTTTCGAGTTCACGCCAATTACAAACTATGTTCAACTAAGGGATAAAATAGGAAATTAGAAGTATGCAATCTGGCTGGAGATTTATAATAAACGTCACGTATTCTGACGGTGGATGAATTAGGAATGCGAAAATAAGTGATCGACAAATCCGCCGTTAGATTTATCCAAAAAAATAAAAACTCAGACGTAGAAATATGTCATATTTTACGGACAAATAAGGAAAATTTACGTTTCAGAAAAAAAATTTCTTCGGCAGAATGGACGACGACTCGATTCGTATCCGCGTGATAAATTCTTACTTCGACACAGGTGCGTCCAACGTTAGGACGAAGTCTTTGAGTTATTAGGCACGTCGTCCGAGGACGAAATCCGTTCCCGACAGATAGTGCCATCGAGGGCGCTAAGGAAAGGAATAAAAGGAATAACGGGCGGGCGGGAGGGAAAGCTCCTCTCTCCCCGAGGGGGAAGGAGAGAAGACGGGAGATTAAGGGATGAGGAGACAGAAAAAGCGTCTCTCGGGCGGAGAGGAAAGGAATGGAAGAAGAAGAACGGAGAATGGAAGCGGGAGGGAGAAGAAGACGTATTCCTAGGGACGAGAGAAGAAATTGGAAGGGACGCGAGGGAGACGATAGGGGGTGGTTGGAAGGGAGGGAGACGACGCCACGCAACGCCCAGCAGCCACGCCAATCTCCATCCCCTTGGAGACTTACCTCTCTCTCTATCTCTACGCTGTTTCTCCACTTCTCCCCGTAATCCAGACTTCCCCCGCCCAACCCCTACAACTCACCTCCCACTCCACGTCTCTCCAGCGCCAGTCTGCGCCGGTATTTCGCCTCCCAGCTCTCTTGTCTAAAGGCAGTTTCATACGAGGCATTTTCTCGTGCCATTTGATGCGCGATCACATTCGCATTGCTTGACGCATTTAATTGCTTGTATCACTACAATGCATAAATGATTGGTAGAAAAGTATTCTCCCAGTAAGGAGTCTTTGAATTCTAAAGGCAGTTTCATTTGAACCATTGCCTCGCGCAATCTGATGCGTCAATCGATTCACGGTCGAATGCGCATCCTTTGAAGAATAAAATTGCGTGTAGGGTTATGATCAGCGAATGATTGGAATAAGTTTACATCCAGTTTACTCTCCCAGTTTCGAGTAAAAGTATCCTAAGGCAGTTTCACAAAAGGAATTACCTAGCTCTGTCTGATGCGTGTGCCAATGGATACACGGTCGATATCGCATCGAATAATGTACAAAACTGCTTGAGAGAAAAATTTTTATACACGTAAATCCTACTGATTCCCCAGTTTTGAGTCAGCGTATTCTAAAGGCAGTCTCACAAGTGGTATCGCCTTGAGCAGCCCGATGCGAGAATGATTTCAGTCGACATCGCATCGTTTGAAGCACAGAATTACTAGCGAGACTATGCGGACTGCCATTCGGCTCCAAGCTCTAGTCCAAGGGAAATTTCATACAAGGCACTTCCTTGCGCAGTCATGAATGGATGGATGCACATTTGAAATCGCGTCGTGAACTGCAGAAAATGGGGCGATTGAGTTATAATGTGGATGACTGCACCAAAAATAGTTCCATCACTTCTTTGGAGCAATCACATCCTTTAAATTTCAAGAACACAAA
The DNA here is from genome assembly GCA_963169105.1 of Ceriagrion tenellum. Classification (NCBI taxonomy): domain Eukaryota; kingdom Metazoa; phylum Arthropoda; class Insecta; order Odonata; family Coenagrionidae; genus Ceriagrion; species Ceriagrion tenellum. Next base: position 115,039,273 of record OY720635.1, on the reverse strand, counting down.
CACTTCCTCCACTTACTTCTCGCAGCTATTCCGTCTCACACTCATTTTTGCCAGACAAGAGGCACTTCCCAGCAGTCCGGCGAGTGGAAAGATGAACAGTCCAGGTTGAATAAAGCACATAACTTCTTGGATGCTTAGGCGAAGGGATGAATGACTGCACGAAAAATATTCCTAGCTCCGATTCGGTACATTCATCCCAAGAGTTTCTCGAGTCCAAGCAACAGAAAGAGACCCTTAAGGCCCGGTTTCACGATGTCAGGTTAACATTTACCTAATATGACGAAACGCATACAATTCACATACACTCTCTCCCTCTTCCCATTCATTTTCCAAATCGTTTTTCGATTCCGCTTCCATTTCCCTACTCCCTCCACTTTTTATGGCCGGTGTCTTACATCCCCCGCCACACGCACCAGCTAAAGCTTCTTCAAGTGCACCGAGATTCCCAACGACTTAATTGAAGCCGTTTGGAGCCGCTAGAGACTAGGAGAAAACTCGAAAAACTAAGTTTATGCCAATTTCAGAATTACACAAAGAATATTAATTTAACCTTGCAAAACTGATAGATGCGACAAAATAAGAGATAAGCTTTCTAAATGATAGAAAAAAAATCTTCAAGCCGCACAACATCAGTGGCAACAACAAAAACAAGCGCGAGACTAATGGCAGTTGCAGGAACGACACACATGCATTCTATACCGTTATTGGACCCATAAGCCATGACAACCATTCGATTAGTGTTGCTTAAATATTCGATAAATTTATTGGATTCATAACTAATGGCATGGAGTAATGAGCCCATAAGTAGCCAAGATGGCGGATGCGCAATGAACCGCTTGGAGACTTAATTACTTGATAAGGTTGAGTTGTTTTGAGACAAATGACCAGTTAATTTACTCTTACTGACTAATTATTGTGCATTAGCAATTATTCACTGGCTAAACATTCATAAATTTTAACCGGCAGTAGAAGATTATATCGAGTATTTCAAGCTAAATAAATTATGTAACTAGTAGATGAGTTCCTGCAACCCGAATATTTTTATGAGATCTATAACTTTATGGTTGATTCCATGACCAAATGTTCTTGCAAACGGCCACAAGACTACTAACATGAATCACTTACATCTTTTCCATCTTCCAATTTATTTTCCACATTCCCTTCCTCATTGATGACAAGGATACCAACACATCCTGCAACACGTCCCTTCAGCGGCTCGCAAGTATAGTGCGTAGATTCAGGAGTGATGCCGCATCAAATTGCGCAGCGAAATTCCTAGTGTAGAGCTACGATAGAGGCAGTGTGGGAGAGAAGAAGGCTGGCTGGGAGATAAGATAGGGAGGGAGACTGGAAAAGGATTGAGGGTAAAGAGAGGGGAGGCTTCGTCGGTTCCCCTCCTCAATCTGCGGAACGTTGTCGTCCAAACCTTCTTCGCTCCCTCTCCAAATCCGCCCTCCCACATCGCACACTCCTCCTTCCTACCCCTCGCCATCTCCGGACGCTGTTCCTGTCCCAAATCATCCCCTCCGTAACTTCCCCTATCTGGTCTCCCCACACTTGTCAGCCCCCCTCCCTCCCTCCGAGGAATATTATTCGCCGGATTGTCCTCTCTCTTTAGGTGGTGTTGGTGGCGGCGGCAAGGAGGATAAGTACCTGAGCAAGATGCCCACCCGCCCGCCCTTTTATCTCGAGATGAGCAAGGAAATTTGGCTCGAGTTACATCTGAAGAGGTGTTTTTTCCCGAGAGCCAAACAAGTCTGGAATGTATACCTTTTTTACCATGGAGAATGGCCTCTTTTTGGGTTAATAGGCCAGATATTTTTACGTGAAACACAGAAAAATAATTTCAAAATGGTGGTCTGAAAGTATAACAGCAGGTGCATTTTTTCAAAAGAAATGCATATGGAAACTACACGTTATATACACACTACTACGATGTTAATTTTGTGATGGAATCCAAATAGTTAAACATCCGAGCTCATTTTGTGCGCTGCTTCCCTTTTTATTTAATTTCCGTTGTAATTTTTTATTCTGATTTTTAATAATCAGCCAATTAAATAATACGTAGTGCCGTCTTAGGTTGAGTGAGCTTATTTAAACAAACAAAAGAAACTAGATAAATAAGCCGGTACTTTTCCCAGGGAATTAACTGTCATTTGATCTTCCGAGGTATTGGTGAGGTAGCAAACGAGCCAGTTATTTTTTGTCAGTTGTTTCTGAGGGCAGAGAATGATAGAAAACGTCGGTCAGATCTTTGTGAAAAGCCAAATTTCCCGTTGGGATTCATTCGCCGGAATGTGAGAGCGACGTGGGAAATTCAAATTTTCACACTCACTTAATAGTAGGTAACTAGAAATCCATGGTCAATTTTCGCAAAAAATTTCTTCTCAGTATTCTCCGTTGTCTATAAAAATGAAAAGACATTGCATTGCAAAAAAGAAACTTGTTTCACGCATATGTCAAATAATACTTTCTCGTGACTTTTTCAAAGCGTTGTCAAGTCTAAGATGCCACCCGTCAAATCAACAGGGTTATCGCAATATTTTAATCGAACCCTATTTATAAATTTTTTTAAAGGAATTTCTTCTATCAACGTGTAGGACTGTTTTTTTGTACACGTATTCCTGACGATCCAGCGTTGTAAATGTGGGAAACACGATAAGCATCACGTCAGTTCCAAAAGGCTGACTTTTTACGCACCGGAAAGACCAAGACCCACAAGCTCTATATACGTGGCGGCCATAATCAGAATTCGCACGGCTGGTCTCCGAAGCACAATCTTCTGGGTCCATTCCGTTCCCTCATCCAATTCCATCTCTCTATGTTTCAGTCTTCCTCTCTTGCTCCCCCTACGAGGAGAAGAAGACCCTTTTCGCAACTCGTTCCTCCCCGTCCTTCTCCGAGGAATGAAGATAAAAAAAAACGAGATCTCCACCCCGCCTACCGCGCGCGAACCCTCGCAAAAATGGCCAACGGACGTGTCCTTCCCAACTATCGCCGTCCGAACCATCTCATTCTCTCCCCCCCTCTCGGTCCCCTCACTTCCCACCATTCACTCCATCTCCCTTCCCCCAAGGCAAGAGAAGCACTTCGCCACAAGGACAAGAGGTTCCACCATCCTCAGTAAGTGGAGGAAGAAGGAGGAGCAGGAGGAATCCTCCGGTGAGATATGCGGTCTCGGCATTCGGGCGAAGAGAGAGGGAATAGAAGGGTGGTGAGCGCGGACGCGGTTGTCGCTCGGGCGGAAGAGATGGGAACACATACCGAACCGAGTGGCGAACTTTTCTTCCAATTCTTTCCCCTCTCCTCTTCATCTTTACCTCTCTCCACTTTTTTTTTTCCTCCTCCTCCTTCAGATCGGCTGGAAAAGGAAGTACCTACTATAGAGAACCGTGTGCCACGCGCACCTTATTTTCCCAGAAATCGTAGTTGAAAAGGGGGATGCGCATGCTACACGAGTTCCTTATCTCTCTGCCTTTCCTATAAACCCCTACGGCAGCTGGTAGAAACTCAAAACCGGAGCAAAGTGCCTCAACCCGTACTCACAAACTAAACATCGTGGAGCTAGATATATTGAAAGAGTAGCGATTACTTTTCTCAATTTATCGTAGAGATACAAACGTAAGAATGCTAACGGAAAACTATGGTATTAGTCGACAGTACCTGGACCCTCAATACTCGCGCTAGGAGAATGAAGACAGCCGCCGATTTTGTTGAACGTTTATTACAGCGGAATGCTCACCTTACATGGGTGTGCGTGGTTCACAAGTCTATAAGGTATTTTCGAAAAGAAGGGAATCGGGGGAAAGGAACTATAGAGCAGAAAAAAAGAAGGTTTGAAACAAATACCCATAGGATTACCTTTCTGGAATTGTTCCATTGCGTTAATAAAAGTGACACTTATTATGCTTCATCCTTCACAACAGAGCAGTTGACAGATAATCAATAAACTAATTCAATGCCGTATTCCAGAAAATATGTATGCGCAAACTGAAAAGATCAATCAAATCGCATGACCCAATGATAGGGTGGAAATTACGAAAGGAAAACTAGGCTTATTGGGCATGTGACAGTCTATTGCCGGAGCTAAAGTCATGTTGACTGAAGTCTAGACACTGATTACCAATGAACCAAAGTGCCTACATAAATGCGAGATACATGAAACATCAGCTTATTTTATTTTGCTTTTAATTATGGTTGCCGATTATTTTTACAATACACCATCGATTTTTATCACGATGAGAATATAAAAAAGTGCCGAGTTTTTTGGCGTTTTCGAACGCTCTCTTAGTAGATCTGAAACTTAGGTCTTTGTGAAAAAAAGGGAGCGCAAAATCCGCAGAAATCAACCAATCATACGGCTGGATACCCAATTATCGGGTGGAAAGTCTGGAGAGAAAACGAGACTTGTTGAGCGTTACCGTTGAGAGTGACATTACCTCGATCGGAAACTTGGTCGCTGGGAAAATAAAGATGAGCGCAGACACCGCAAAAACAAACCAATCAGCTGGCTAAATTCCTAATGACCGCGTGGAAAGCCTTGGGAGAGAGAGAGAGATAAGTCCGTGTGGGAGAACGGGGATTTAGGCGAAGGACAAGAGAGAGCGCGGTAAAGAGAATTGGAGGCGGAGGGGGGGGGGGGAAGGATCTTCCTCTCGCTAAGGAAGAATATTCATCGATCTTGTCCTCTCCTTCCGCGCCTGTGGTCTGCCCTTGAGTGTCGCCGTGGAAGGGGGGTGGGAAAGGAAGAGGTGGGAGGTGAAGAAAGGACGGAGAATTGAGAAGAGAAAAGGATATCTTGGGTAATTAACAAAGGGGACACGATATCGTGAAGAGGGCGACGCTTCTCGAGATTGTAGTGGGTTACGTTAAAAACGTCCACCCGCCCGCCCACCCTCCACCCTACCCCCCTCTCTCTTTATCTCTCTCTCCTGCCACGCAAAAAAAAAACATTTCAGATGCCGCCGCACGTGAAAGATCGATGTCTTCCGCTCCCTCGCAGCCGTGAGAGCGAGAAATAAGAAATTTCGCCGAAAGTCACTGTCGGAGATCCTCGAGATTTTAATTAGGAGAAGCAGTGAAGGATGGCTATTTATTTAGGCAAGAAATAATTCATCGCAAAAAGACGAAAATGATCATTTGAAAATCCTCACACGACTCAGCGAGCCACCGAAGTGGCGTGTGGCGGTGGGTGTTAGGACACCGGCCATAAAAATGGGTGAGAATGTGTGAGGAATATTAATCGGAAGAAGGACTAAGCAAAAATTTCACTGCATGTTTGTTTTACATTATAAGCAAGGAACGCATTTTCATTCAAGGAATCTCTAATTTATTAAACAACAATGTACTCTTTCCATCATTATAGTCTTGCAGTGAAGCTGAATATCCGAGAATGAGAGCGTAAGAGAAAACAGTGGGTTTGGGATATCTGAGAAAAATTTGTGGTAAAAGAAAAAGGTATAGGGTAAGGAATCAGTGGATGGTGAAAGAATGAGGAATGGACATTTTGGCTGGGGAACGAATGTGTATAAAAGAAGCGTGCTTCTTTGGTTTGGCCAGGCTATAGAGAGTGGATGAGAATCGAATGACGCAGATAAAAAGTAGAAGTGTAAATGCTGCGATAGGATGAGGTACATCGAGAGGCTATTAGGTGAATGTGGCGGAATATATTTTAGAGAGGGGGAAGAATATATTTTATTAAGAGTCTTTAGAACACGAGGACGAGCATGAATCGATTTATGGGTGTAACTGAAGCAAACTAGGTATTCAAGGATAGGGCAATATGAAGGAAATTATTAAAGCAGAGTTGGCTTTACACTCTGTCACCTGAATCAAACTTTATATTGTGTCTACCGAAAGGGAACGACGAGATGGCCATGTATTAATAGGATAAAGTCAGAGAAATCAGCTACTTCTCTCTCGTTAGACCCCACTAAGAGTACGCTGTCAGTGCTTAGAATCTACATGAGGTACTGTTTGTCCAACTCTCTCTCTATCAATTTTTAAATATTTACAAGAGCAATTGCAATCTTGAACACCAAATTTATGAAAACATTGCTTGAAAAGCACAAAATCTTTTCTTCAATGGCGGTGGATTTACAAGTGTTGTATTGATGAGGGTGGGTACAGAGGACATTTTTAAGGTTGGGAACGAGTCTCTGCCATAGGAAAGGTTGAGGGTCTCGTGGATGCCGAAAGGAAGGTTGCGGGTGAAGTGACAAGTCGCGAGAGAGAATAACTCAATTCCAAATGCCTCTTAGTGCTGCTTATATACATATACTCTTCACCCCGTCTGCTACCCCAGCTCGACTCCTTGACGCGTGATGGAGATAAAGTTAAGACCTTTAAGGGAGAAGACAGCTCGAACTACTTTTGAGAGACTTCTGGGAATGTAGTTGGATTACGGGGAACCTTTTTGAATGGTAGAAAAGGGAGGGAGAACCTTCCTTTTTTCCTTTTTATTTGAAAGGAGGACGGCGATGCGTGACGCTTATTCTCGTGCCGTTCCTCGCGACGGTCTTCTTGTCGTTACTCGCGATCGAGAACGATCGATGCCCGACGTGTTAACAAAGCCTTCAGCCCGAATACGCCAAGCGCGCCGTGGAATATGTGAACGGTTGTAAAAATTGGGTTTTCCGTGTATTTCATTAAAAATAGAAGTCATTTTTCAAATTTCTGCGAAACGCTCGAAGTCAGTCTTCACTTGCGCATGTCATCCATCATCACAATACGATACAAGGTGATTGGTAGGTTCTTTGGACAACCCTTATCCCAAATTCTTCATTTCTGGGACACGTTTTCACTTTCCTACGTATTACTTGCTCGCCGTTAGGTCTCTCGATTAACTCCACTGATCCAAAATTCTATGGTAACCAAAATTCCTAACCCCTTTTCTTCCTCTTTCAAACTTCCCAAGCGTTCTCCTTCTTATCCTCACCCTCCTCAACAAACCTTCCACTCACTTATTCTGCCTTCTCCATACCTCCGTTAACTTCCTTCCCTCTTCAACCCTATACAACACTTCCACGTTCGTCTTCCTCGCAACCCATCTCACCTTCTCCTAACCCACATCTCAAACGCCTTCCGCCGACGTACATCCCCTCTCCACAATGACTAAGCTTCCGACCAATTTAATACACACAGATTTTGAAAAATTCACTTACCTTCATCAAAGGATTTCAAGGTAGTAACATAAATTGTTGACGGTAAGAGGAAAACTACTTCGTCATTCTACGCTGAAATGCTAATTTTTACCGTGTTCACTCACATGACGAGGATAAACATAATATGCTGGACTGATACTGAAGTCGTAAATATGTTCCCAAATATAAATGACTTGGATATTCCTATTTTTTGTTTACCTCCACCTCCCCCTCCATTCGATCGAGTGATCGAGGCCATACTCAATACACTTTCAAACCACTTTTTCAGTTGTTGATTTCAGTGATTTCGGCTTACTTCAGTCCACAAAGATGAGTATTCGTGGATTAGCCTTAAAAGTAGCCAAAATCCCGCATTCATATGGGATTCAAAATATCGGGTTATCCCCCTTGATTGCATACACACAGGGCTCTAAACTAGTAGAATAAAGGCGACGGTGGAGACATACCCACGCGCGCTCATAGATAATGGTAAAGCAAGAGAAGCATATTTTGCGGAGCGGGCGTGGCTTACCAGAGAGATTATTTCAAATATTGAGAAACTGCGGACGAAGAGATCGTGTCAGAAATATAACGTTGAGTGATTCGTAACTTTTCAAAATTGTTATTAAGAATAAATTTATACCTTACTATCTAACGGAGTCTGTCCCTCCCTCTGGAGGTATATATTTGCTAACCCGAAACGCAAAACTTGGCGAAGACGCTGTCGAAGGCTCCTCCGCGCTCAACTCGCGAAAATTCTTTCACTCACCGCAATAATATTAAAGAAATTACGGGGGAAAACTTAAATTAAGGTCTTTTCAGCGGAAGCCGAGAAACAAAAAAGATGAGGCTTCAAATATCTTTACATAGTTAATTACACAGAGTCTCTGTCAACAACGTTTTGCGTAATTAATACTACTATAAACTTGAAGACACCAGGCGTCAATTCGTAAAAGAGAAAAAATCATTGTAGAAAAGAATACTTTGTGCTTGTCCACAATGATTAATTACAATAATTGTAAAAAATTGAAAAGTATTCTTTTCATTATGAATACTAATACTATTATACTTACTTTCATTTTCATACAGCCATTTAAAATTCAAAATTAAACTCGAATGTGGTATCTGTAGTGGCAAGAGAAAAATATCAAATTCATACTAATTTCATAGGTGTGTACTAACTCGTCAAACGTGAACACTTTCGAATTAACTTGATCTTCGTTAACTTCGTGGTACTCCATCACAAATTTATTAACTAAAAACCTTTACAGACCACAGGATATTAATAATGCTACCATTTTTTGTGAGTGGCATTGTCTAGAATCGGCAGAATGACAGTATCGGTACATGTTGGATATCTAAAAATGGCAATTTAATGTCGATAATTCAGACAAATAGTCACATCCAAGTAATTAAGGCAACGATTGTAGCCAGTCTCACAGGTAAAAACCAATTTTGGATGAATAATGTTTAACACCTGGTTAAAATTGTCCAATTGTCTGTCCGTCCCATTCCATAAAATCAAAATATCGTCAACATATCGATACCAATATAATACCATATTTCATATACTATATCCCGACTTTTGGTATTCTGGGGTCTGTAGAAGTTTCAAGTTTAAACATTTGTGAACACTTTCGTCAAAACAAACAGCGGAAACACAAGCCTGACTAATTTCTAGCTAAGTTGCCCTCCCAATGGCGGAATCGGCTTCAATAGTCAGGTGAAACGTCGCCTATATCTAATTCAAACTCTCTTGGGTACAACCGACATCATCCCTCCAGCTGACTTCGCGTCAAAGAGTGGGGTAACATCGTCCCACCCCGAGCGCAGTGAACGACGCAGCTTTTCACTCGGGGTGAGGAACAAATAAGCGAGTGGGGGGGGGGGCGACGGATTCAGTAACTCCTCAGCTTCTCTCCCACTCTCTCGACAATGAACCGATACCATTTCCTCAGCTTCGTTCCCCTCGACTCAAACCGTCACTAGATCTTCATCCCCATTCCCACAATTATCCCCGAAACCCGCCGCCGCCACACTCATCTCCATTTCACGCCCAGAGGGCCGAAGACACACGAGAATTTCCACACGTACCCACCTCTTTCCGCGGGAGGAAACCCGGATTCGCGAGCCCCGCTCCAAAGGGAGCTCACGGCGCGTTCCCTGCTCCGCGAAATGACTGCCATCGAAGACGAACAAGGGAAACTACTGAGCCTCTCTTCCTCCCCCCGGAGGTAGGTATATTTGCTTACCCGAAATGCGAAACTTGGCGGAGACGCTATCGAAGGCTCCTCCGCGCTCAGCTCGCGAAAATTCTTTCACCTCGAGAGCTAACTATTTTCGATTTAGGGTTGGAACCGAACCCATTCCAGCCATCTATGCACTGGAAAATGCCTGGAGTCAAGTAAATGAACCCTAGAGTTGGTTCGTTAAGAAACAACTCAAGCAATCTCTGCCGATGTTTCGTTACATGTATTTTACTTAATTGGGGTTTCGACTTTATATGAATAAACATGAAGCATACACATTCAATTTCTCGAACATTCAGTTTTTTTTAGTATTCTACCGGTTAAGGTAGATTTTGCTGAGTGTCAGGGAATCTCGTCATGATTTTATACACTTTCAGGGGCCTATCTCGAAATAGTGTATGCTTTTTCGTCTCTGCTTACGATCTACCCTTTTTCATCCCGACCATGAAACCTATTCTCTTTCTTCCCCTACCCCGCTTGCCCAACATCCTTCCCTCTATCTCATCCTTGAGCAATCCCTCACCCCTTATTACATTATCCAGCCATCTACTCTGCCGATCTCGAATTTCATTAAGAAGTTTCCTCTCTTCGCCCACCATCTCAAGCACTTCCTCGTTAGTCTTCCTCTCCATCCACCTCTCCTCCTCCATCCTTCTCCACACCCACATCTCAAATGCCTACATTCACAGTACTCAACCGCATCTACCTGTTGCCATGCAAACTGCCGTTAAGGCGTTTCGTCAAGGGAGAGTCTTTCTAATATAATACTTATCAGAGATAGCCATTGAAAAATAAGTTCCTCATACAATGAGTCCCAAATCATCTTTTGGGACGCAGAAATACGTCAATATGTAAGTCGCAGGAAACGATGGTAGGATACAAAATAAGTGAAAGTCATGATATTGGTTACTGTACCAACTGAAATTCAATTTCCAAGAGTAACAACACGAAGGACACAAACAGGGAGCTGTGAAAGAAGGGAGAATTCAGCAAGGTTCACAAGCTCTAACATTATAAAACTAAATTAAAATTTTCAGGTAACAAATTTTGCAGATTCCACTCATATTCTCGCAGCTTTCACTTCTTACATTGATGGCTAGAAGGAGTACTTTTCAAAAAATTAGATAAAATTCAGACTTAGATTTTCATGATCTTCAAAAACCTTTTAATGTACCGTTTGTAGATAAAAAGTGAATTACCAACAATAATACACAAAAAGATACACGATAATTCATGGACCATTGGAAAAGTTGACCAGAACAGACCAGAAGCCTTCGAAACCTGGTGCTGGAGGAGGAAGCTGAAGATAAAATGGACGGACAAAATAAGGAATGATGAAGTGCACAGAAGAACAGAAGAGGAATAGACCATATGGAGTACGATAGAGAAAAGAAGAGCAAGATAGATTGGACACACCCTGAGACAAAATGAGTTCGTGAGGAACGTAATTGAAGGTAAAGTAGAGAGAAAATCCCCAGATGAAGACCCAGGAATGAGTTCATGGACCAAATAACGAGTAAAGTACATAAGAAGAGCTACCAGGAGGTAGGAGGACCAGCATTAGATCGGCAAGGGAGGAGGGCTGTAGTCAATCAATCTTAGAATTGAACGATCAATGATGAATACACGAAAGGTGTCGTGTAGTAGCGACAAAAAAATCAAATGAACTTGAGTGTACCAGGAAATCAGATCATTAGCCAGTTAACATTTTGCTCCATTCAAACGAGAGCGTGGTATTCTACTCCGAAATTTACACAACGCGAAAAGGTCGCATTTCATATCGATTCGGGCGAGATCTGGCGATATAAAGTTACAATGTGGCACAGTTGGGATGGGGGCATTTAATAAAAAAAAGGGACAATTAAACCTCCCGGTCAGGAGCACGCTGGGTACCTGCACGGCCGTTTTAATCCCCACATCCCCTCCCACCTTAATCCTCCCTTGACCCACTTGCACACCTACGCTCCACGACGCAAATGACCTAAGCAGACCGCCGCGACGCCTATCACAATAACTAACGTAGCCTCATTTCCCACAGAAGCTGGTTGACTGCCAGCCTATGTCATATTTTAATAGCAAGCGATACGTCGGGCGGAATGAAACGATCAAGAGACCCTGAAGAAATTTGAAAAAAACATCTTGGTACTAAGTGAGGGGGGGGGGGTACTGAAGGAAAAAAGCATTCACTCTGCAATCTGAATAAAATCAACAGAGAGGAGAATGTTCAGAAAGCGCGGGAGAGGGAAATTGGACTGGTCGACTTGAGAGGAGGCAAGGCTCAGCAAATGTGGATAACCATACAGCTGGTTAATAGTTAATTTAGATACAGTCCGAGAATTCCACCTGATAAAAATTGTTTTTTAAGGTGGATTTACATCGAGGTCCCTAGTTTTACAGATTGACCCATATTCTACGGTATGTACATGAAAAACTCCTAGGCAACAAAACAAACAAATGATAGAATTATTTGGCCATCACACTTTTTTTTTTCGTCATAAGGTTTTTTACTTCGTCCATATATCTTAGTTAACTGAGTTATAAGCTTCATTTTAAAATCGGTTTTAATCACGTTCAGTAGGTTCGTAGATGTTTCACCTCTGACCCAGGAGACATCTTCAGGTCGCAGTTAACAAAGCAACAAAACGCGATGTGAGTCGATGTTGGAATTAAGCAAATCAAGAGATTTCGCGAGAACCTGAAGAATAACTCAATAATTAGCTACATATACACATTATGTTCTGTCGATAAAATCCTCGGCAGCAAAACAACAAAATGAGAGCGCTAGTTGGTTACTATGCAACTGATAGCGGAATCAGGAAAGTTAACATAAATATCGAAATGAGTAAATTGAAGCCGAAACTAACCAAAAAAACTACCATCCATTGGGTAGAATGCATAATTATGACCCATAAGGACGTATTATCCCGCGAAATGCAGAAGGGCCATGTGGAACTGGGGGGGTGTTAGAACACGAGCCACTAGAATGCCGAAAGACACCCATTGCGACACCGAGGCGAGCCCATTTTCACCTTAAGAATGATGGACGACAGGCGAGGCGAGAAAACTGCCTGACGACACGTGTAATCAATATCACTAAGGCAACGTCACCCGTGCCGTGAGAATGTCCTCTCTTCCTAACCGAGCACTCTCTGAATGGCCCCTTTATTTGATTTTTTTCAGGCCAGACCTCACTTCCTCCTCTCTCTCTCTCTTTTCAATGGGTTTCGCAGCGAAAGTTCGACGACTTCATTCCACGTCACCGTAGTGGGACAGGACACCCCACCCTCTTGTCCTTCTATTTGGAAATGGACACCGAGGAAGTGGCGGCAACCAGGCAGGAATCTTCGACCGGAGGGGACACTCCCTGAAGACCGATTCACAAGGCGGACAACCTCGCGATAAGATCATACGAGCATTAATTCGCGAAATAATATAAATTACGACCAGAAGAGCTCCTGTTTTTCGCTGTAAATTTCAGCAAAGTTTTCATGCAGACGATTTTACATTGCCGCGCACTGCGCAGACCAATCAGAGGCGAGATCTTCAGCGCAGGTCGCGTTGCCTCCGAAGCCGCACACCTTTCAACTTTAGACGCAATCTGCGTCGCTGGAGCAGCGGCAAGGAATAGGTACAGACGCTCTATGTCTGTCGTATATTGATCACGTGGTTTTCTCCAAAGGCATTGTTGATCATCTTATTTATGGGTGTTGTCCGCTCTTGAATTTTTAACGAAGCGTGAATTCAAAACCGTTTTCTAAGGAGTAGTTAATTAATGAACAAATTCGAGATGTCCATCCTCATTTCTTAGGCATTAGGGACGTGAAACCTAAGGGTCCATCACACTCCCGACATCCATCTTTACTCCCGTCATTGTCTTAGTCTTCTTAAGACAAAAGCCAATCACCAGCGCAGCCCCCAATGCCAATAGTCCCCTCAAACATTCATTTTTCCAACAGAAAATCCGCAATAAACTAAAATAATTTTTTTTCCTTTTTCATCCTACCACTGATTAAAGAGAATTGATGGCACCATGCCTACGATACCACAGGGGAACACCGACGCCTGTATAGAAGAATATATAGAAATATTATGCACCAGATGACGTAGAAATACAATTTAACCGAGGCCTTGGAATTTTAAAAAATTACGTGAATATTCCTCTTTATAGTTAGAACGAGCGAGGTCTCATCGGTGGGGAATTCTGATTTCGTCCGAGGTTTACAGCCTGCTATTCACTTTTCCGATCAGCGTTTCCGGAGAGTGCAGCAAAGCGTTAAAGCCTGCAACACCCAAGAAGTGCGAAAGCACGAGGGTTGATTACGCCAGTGCGCATACACGTCGGCAATGGAAAAGATGGAAGGAGAAATAATAAGCTTTCAACGCCAGGAGAACGGAGGGCCGCAGTGCAACCATGTTCGGGATGAAATACCGCTGATGATGAACAACAAAAGCCAATCTCTTCGACCCATCGTCCAAAAAAATATAATAATGGAACGGAATCGAGCAGATACACGGTGGGCGGGCGACATGTCTATGAGGGTGCCGCCACCGTCGGTTGGTCCTTTCAACAGGAGCACTGTTGCGTCATCGGGACCCTTCCTCCCTAATTCGCTTTTTTCCTGAACCAGCAACCCTCCAAGATTCTCCCACCCCTCGAACTCAATCCAAGGGCCCGTCGGGAAACAGGAGGGATTATATTATGGGTCGAACGTGCGCATATGGCGGTAGCGTCGTCTCAGTTTATATCCGGCCGTATTAAGGCTAAGTTTTTCTAACTTTTTTACTAAGAGAACTCCATTTGAGTTACTCGCCGCATTCAACAAATTACGCTCTTTATTTCTAGTAAGCGTATTGATTAAAGTGAATTACCAAGGCTTTAACTGAATTACAAATCTAGGTTTCATTGTTTTACTACATCAGGTGATGTATAAACTTTTTATATATTCTTTAATGATGGCTTCGGTATTCCCCTGTAAAATTGATTGATATTGCCGATCCAGAAAGCAAAATGCAAAAAAGTAAACTTCAAAGGAGGATTTCCACGTAATTACCGCCGAACGTAAAGAAGGGAACTTCCGGTGGCGACGGGGTGAAGTCCTGGCCAGCTACACCGAGGGTCGCGGGTCCGAATCCCGTCTGGGTGGAATTATCGGGAAACGTGAGGAGTGGGCTGAACCCTGACTGGAGGGATTATATTATGGGCCAAACGTGCGCATTGGCATTGCGCAAACGTGACCACTCAAGTCATGGGTGTTAGTGTTCGTGTGTTGTCGTTGTTTTTCACCCGATATAAATTGGGCAAATGCGCTGTATTCGTGGTAGCGAAGATAAAATAAAAATAAAATTATTATTTAATGTCAATTTCAAATCTATCAAACAATGTAGAGAATAAAACGACTGGTAAACTTCATTTTCATTCAAACCTAAGGACACATGATTAAAATCAACCACCAATAAGTAGACATTTATTCGCCCCAAGCGTAATACTCCAAAAGCCTGTAAAACGGATAGAATGCTTCAGTGACAGACAATTTACGAGATAGTTCTATTGCCAGCGACTCCCCCTGGTTTAAATTGACGCTGATTCAGTATGTTTTCTGATACGCCCATTGACTGACAAAATTCACCTCGGGTTGGGGGGAGAGAAGGGAGTTATAATCTCGTAGGCCCTAATTGTCTATTCAACAACCCCAGCTTCTTCCCTGATTACAGACTTTATCTTCCCGAATCGATATGAGAGGGGGCAACAACTTCTCTATAACCCACGGTCATAAAAGTATCCCTTCAAGCCGAAGAGTCGCATCAGCTGAGGTAGTGCATTAAGAACCCTGGGCAAGATGCTATAACCACTTCAGTTGTGTGGACCGTTTTATGGGAGCTATTAAATAGGTTCCAAATAAGTCCATTGGAAATAACAAAGCAGTAGGAGCTGTCTTCCAACATCGACATACAAACGCAAGATTTGAGACACATTTATGACGCGAGTAGTGGGTTACAAAATGTTTCGGGCGTTACTTGGCAGAAAAGCTTAGCGTCCAATGTGTTGAGTAAGGAAAAAGCTGGGTTATTTCCACTTGATATTTTCTAACATACCCTGGTTCCGGCCTCATTACGAGACCTTAAGGTAGTTAGAGCGAAATATCATTTCACCTAGAAATCCATGAATTTAGCCTCACTTTAAAGAAAAATATCTCACGCTACCAAAAATACCTAAATATCAGCCTCTTACCGAACTACTTTCCGAGATATTTAACGAAAAATACCTGCCCTTTTACATGGAAAATGGTGCGTGCGTGCACTCCACAGAGACCTTATTTCAAACGTGAGGGATTTATAACACCAATATAAAGTCAAAAAATTAAATTTTTAGTTTGTAGTTTTCTCAAATATTTTTGAAAATAAATCATATAGTTACCGCATTAATTTTTTCAGGATCGTAAAAAAATCTTCTGCTGTGAAGGAGTTTTAAACATACCGCGTGAAGAAAGGGATTCAAGTTTAAGACTTATATAGATATGTATATTTAATTACTTAGAGTTGCAATCCTTTAATAGTATATTATTGCACCATTAATAATGCAATATTTACTTCATGCTTCCTACAGCTGCTGAAATTAAAACATATAATTCGAATATGATCTCCACTATGACTAGGGAATTATGTCGCTCAAACTACCTTAATAAAGATATGAAGCCTCTCGCATCTGAAGTGGCTGTAGCGCATCCTATTCCAACCAACGAAGCGAAATACTGAACGCAGTCACGACTCTAAGAAACAACAGTCCTCTCATTGAATACGCAAGTTTGCTGGGAAAAACAACAGAATTTACAGAGGGAGTATCCCTCAAATAATGTTCAGATGAGTTGCGCAAACGTCAAACGGATGACAATAATGAGGTGCTAGAAAATTGCCGCAAATGAAATTAATGCGACATGGGAAACATGCATGAGCCCGCGTACAAATCTGACATTTAACTAGTAGTGCACTGGATACATGCAATATGGATGAACTGAAAAACATTTCCCACGCCGAACATTCGGGGTGTATCTGATCTCCAAGCCACGCCCATTCCCGTCTACAGAAAATATGTACGGCGTAATTACTATGACTCGACGTCCAAATAAAAGAACACGGGTGTAGATTCAAATAGAACGAACCGGAAGGTCATTAAAGAAACGGCTCCCCGTCTTATCTCCTTTATTTCCACCACTTTCCACCGTCCCATTCTTCGCGGGGGGAGTAAACGTATTTTACGACCGCCCCGAAAAGATTAACCCCTTCGAACGTGTTCAAATAAAAGCCTTCACAAAAAACATACATCATTCAGGCTCTTCACCACGACCGGAACAAAGTGTCGGCTACAATATTATAAATGTTTGCAGGAACAAAAAAGGAGTTGGAATAACCTCCCTCGGATCTGTGCCTCGCCCTCATAAAGCGATCTCGACATGGCTTAAGTATAAACACGCACCCTCACTCACCCTCCTCATGTTTCTTCGTAACTCCGGCTGCACTAAACCGACGTGGTGGATACAGTGGGAAGGATAGGTGTAGAGGATTAAGTGAGATGGTGCCATTTCGGGAAGGCCGAGATACCAAAAAGTAATTTAAAATACTATACCATCCATGTATGACGCATTCTCTGAAAATTGACAAACTGATACAGTAACGGATTCGAATATTGACGTTCATTTTTTTCTACAGCTGAACGGTCGTATACCCAACGGATGATCCCGATTTGTTTGTAAGTGCGCAGTGCCTGATGTATAGGGTTTGAAATGAATGGAAAGCAACTGTGATGTTGTGTTGAGAATTAGCAGAGCGAAAAGGGAATGGAAAGCGCCTGATGATATTAATAATTCGCGCACCACAAATGCTCATCAAGTTGGTTCTTTCGCACGAAAGGTCGGCATTCATACAATATGATGTCCACTGCAAAGTGACGTAACAGTCAACTCGTTAGCCACCTTGACCGCGTGCTTTCTAGAGTGAAACATCAAAATACTTATGTTCTTCTGAAGCGTTTGGCTGCTAACTCAGTGTTTTAAACATTACCAATGGACTGTCATAGGTATTTCTTTTTCAGCATTGACTTACATTTGCAAAATTTAAAAAAATCAAAATTTGACCCTATAAATGACTAATTCAAGTCGCATATCCTCCGCGTTGATCAGAAAAAAGTGCTCGTTGTTAGTGTCTAACAATGCAATGTTTCGCTACGCAAAGTACGTTTTTCAAGGAATAAAAGTTTTTACTAATAAATTTACACTTCAGTCGCGGCTAACAATGGCATTTGGACACCTTGGAAACACTAAAGCATACAAGTTCCGAGCTTTCGTCCACGTCACCCGTCGATCCAAAAGAAAGCATGGACCTAGGAATTCGCATGACAATATTTCGCGCCGCGCGCTTGCATGGGAAAGGATGGAAAAAGCTGACGGTATATGCGAAATCCAGAAAAATGAGTATCAAATTTAAAATTTCCAGCGAGAATTCAATACGGAACAAGCAGTAACCTATGACTTGCGAATGCATTAATTGAGCTCATGCCTCAGTTGAAAACGAAGTTTTTTCCGCAACCAAAAACTAAGAAAAACTTGAGTTAAAAATAAATAGATGCCAACAACCTATTCAAAAAAGTTCGAAGTTGCTGGACTATATTTCAACGATGGCTTGTCAAAAAATGCCAAAAGGGATGGCCCTGACAGGCGGAGTACAGCTTCAAACACATCAAATACGGTTCAAACTGAAGCTTGGTAACCATGTAAAATCGCTAATTGGGTTGAGAAGTCATTTTCAACGCTATGCAATGGCCAGTAATAACTTCCGCGAGCCAGTTTATCCAAGGAAGCACCTTTTCGCAATGTTAGCCCACCAAAAGTTATGAAATATTATTACATTCACACTTATGCCGCCAATCATATTAAGGACGAAGGATAAGAACGGTGCATAGAGTATACAGTAAAGCCTGACTTAGCGACCACCGACGCGTCGGGGCCACCGTCGCGACGGTTCCACTGGAAAATGGCCGTTAAGAGTCGTTCGACAGGGTTTCAGTTTCTTGGAGTACATATCCTGCAAATGAACAGGCGGCTGACTTGAAAAATGGAAGAACTCTTGAGGTGACGGTTCGTTAAAACCTACACAAATGGCGTTAATTTCCTCATAATTTAGTTGCTCCTAGGAAATTTCAATGCATATTAATTTTATATACACGTACAGTGAAACCTGAACTAAGCTACCATCGAAGGTTCCGCTGGAAAATGGTCGTTGAGAGGGGTGGTTGGTTGATGGGAGTGGTCGTGAACAGGGGTTTTCCTGTAATACTCAAAACACTCACGTACCAAAGGCATTTGCCAACACTTGGAGTAATTATGGCAGGATCTTTTGCAATAGCCTACCATCTTTGTTAGAAAGGTTTCCCGGAAGAGTTACGAAACGATTGAATGAGCCATGTAAAATACAGCCGGGAGAAAGAAAAAGACTCACAGGGACCCGATGCAAACAATTGAAAACGACTCCGTAATCAATAAGTTAAGTGGATTGTAAGTCACGGGCGCTTTACCCCCCGGCGGAGAGAAAAAAAGAGTTTGAATCGATACTTCCTGCAATTAGCTCGTCTCTCAACAATTCAATGGGGAACAGATGTTTCCGGAATTACTTCCCTCTCTAGAACGGATGGATTCGGATGCGCCGATCAAGGCACGGTGAATAGCCTGACGCGCTCTTTAGCAATAGGCCTCCTTCGAATGCCGGGCCCGTTACGCACTTCGGAAATGATCGGCATGCACTAACAGAGATAGGTCAAAGGTTTTGGTTAAGTCTCATTGTTTAGACTTGCATTCACTCCGGGTTGGTAAAAGAGAGAGACAAATAAACTGCAGGAATGCACTGAGAAAAAGAGGAAGTATGCCAGCGATCGATGCAGAAGTAACTGGGTAGACTGGAACTTTTTTCCCTGACAACTAAGGAAGGTTTTCATTCGAAAGCTGATTTCCCCCACCACCATGTAATCATGCAAAATTATGATAAGCCTAAGATAGCAAAAAGCGTGCAGCACAGGTAATACGGATGGTCACACCAAAAGTATACTAACAAAAGAAATATACACAAAAACTTCTTCCAACAATGACAGTTATCAATAACCATCCTCAATGAATGCCAGTTCTAGGTAATCATTCTCTTAAAACACATACTACTGGTAAAAATCCAATGAGAAATGTTTTCCGCTGAAACTGCGAACAAAGGAGGGGATCGGATCACCCAGACAATACTAAAAATCTCATTTTATCCTGGAGGCAGATAAAAAGCATGTGAAGTATTCTAATCATCTTTCTAAGAGGTGGATTGCCCCTCGAGAAATATTCAAGTCTCATCATCCCGGCCAACATATTCCTTCGTGAGCCAACGTAACGAGGTCATCTCTTCCCACAAGCAGTGGAATAATTTTAAAACAATTAAATATTGTTCCAGAAAAAATAGATTAAAGGAGGAATCGCAAAAACCTGCAGGAAATTATTTCCACGGACACGTTAATACTTACGACAATGGCATACCAATTGCGGAATGATAGTTCACGAATAAAATTAGGAGACAAACATACCAGAGGAGTAATAATGTAAGGAATGGGGTAAAAGAATGTTTTAAATTGAAGCAAGGAAATATTGTCATTATAAGTCTTCCGAAAAATAATAAAAATATGAATCCTGTATCTTTACACCAAACAATGCACAATCCGAAGAAATGTGCGGCCCATTTTTTTAAGTAAACAAAGTCAAAATTTGAAAACTATTATCATTCTTGGATGTAGCCACCCCATCAAGTTTCCCAGACGACTGTATTCGGAAAATCTCCAAGAAAATCCATCATCTCGCGGATAAGCGTTGACGCTCCCTAAAGCAAGGAGGCGATGGCGGCCTACCATCCCGCGTTCTCGCAGGTATACGAGAAACTCTTGGAACCGCAAAACCACACGCGGGCAGCGAAAGTGCACGGAAAGGTGACAAGGGGAAGTCGAAGGAGCGTGGAATAAGATGAACGGACACGCAAAGGAGCCCAGGACTTAGGCGGCGGGGTCACTTTACACCGACATCTCACCGGGGCAGCGGTCGGCCCGAAGCGACGTGTTCACGGCGGCGAGAACGGCCGGCGATCCCGGCCTAGCGCACGGGGATACACCCGACCCTGCCCCTCCCCGCGCCGGATCGGTCGCGGATTCGAGTAGCCCCATCAGAGAAAGAGAGGTAAACCTGCGAAATAGATAGGGTGTTCCTCTAACTACAGGCAGCTCTTGAAAGTCGAATTGCCTGATGCTCGAATCACTTGAAAATCGACAGAACAATTCTATTAAAATCAGGAATGATTCAAGAAATTGAGTCCGGAAGTCGATTCACATAAAAGCGTATTTCAGAACACGGAGAAAACTAATTATAGTCAGCCGTCCCCATATCCCAACGTAAAAAGTGCAGGATAGATTTCACTCCAAACGAAGATGAAGAGCTCGCAGTAATATAGCGGGCAATATTGAGCCCTCAACTAACGGATTGAAGCAAAATGAATCGAGCAAATAGTATATTCTACAGATTTCCTCATCAGACTGTCGGTGAGTCGACCTCCACGTTATCGAAGTGAGAACGTCAGAATACCAGTTCTCATACTGAAAAAATATGAAGCCAGTGATTATAAAACCGTGCCAAATAGAAATGTAATGAGTAATTTTTATGGATCAGGAATGGCTTTATCGAATTTATACCGTTTGATAGCTTGGAAAAAACTAGAATATCGAACATATCGAAAGTAGAACTACCTAAAGGAATGGCTAGTGTTCGACTTCTAAGGGTACACCATATTTTCAGAAATGTCACTTACTGGGCTCCGTAAAGGTTATTCGCTTTCATGATTCAATTACAAATTTTAAATTTTCGTCGCCTTCCAAGATGCCTCTTTCCGTACCGCTCCACCGAGTCAACGCACATTTCGAGTACGACTCGAGTGGAGGGATTTACATGGATAAGTTCACGGCGCGATACGACAATGGCAGCCGTAACGCCCGGAAAATCCAATTACTGTTATTGGCACGGTGTTGGAATACGTGACCTAGGACTCTAATTACAGCCGAGCGAGGCAGTCGAACTTCGTGGGACGGCTAGGCGACATCCACGCCTGATCTCCGCCAACTACAACCCCTCCTTCCCGCAGTATAGTTATCGCGAAGGATAAATCCTCTCCCATCGACACGCGGAAGGACTTAGACGGTAGGAGCCAAGAGGGATGTGGAGTGGTAATAATTTTGCGACGGAATTCATACATAAATCTATCCCAAAGGGCGAAATTGTTTAAAATCATTTGATCAAACCATCAAAATGTCGATTTTGAGAAATCACAGCTGATTTCCAGTCTAATTTCATTTATGACATTATTAACCATGGTATCGACACTTTGTGCCATTAATCAAAGTTTATTACACTGATTTAAAAAATGGTATCTAGAGTCGAGTTGTTGTACAATGAAAACAATACACGAATCAACTAAGTCTTACCATATCAAGCACATCGAATACTAAAACTTTCCATCAAAGGACGCCGAGTACATTCTGATCAATGGTCTGAAAATTCTGGGAACCGAAATAGTTAAGACACCAAGTTCGCTTAGCAAAATTTGTCCCAATTCCGAGAAGGAAAAGAAACATCCCCGTGGACGTCGAATAACTTTGTCAGCGTTCAACATTTCCATAAGTTATGCCAGCAAAAGAAATTAAAAACGAATGAACTCATTTAACTAGAATTCCCGTGACTTGAGGGTGAAAAGAATCAACCTCCACGTTCCGCAAAGATCTCCACAGCTGCATCTAAACTTATTATACCTCTTTTTAACAATAAACATTCTATCTGGGGCATAAGACAAGTGAGTGTTGGAGAAAGATTACCGATTTTCATAACTATTTCTACACGCAGCTTAAATCATTTCCTAAATCTCCCCAAGCTAAGAAAATACATAGTAATAAAAGATTTCAAATATTTCAACCATGGCAAAAACTGTAACCTAAAATAACCACCTCCTAGAGCCTGAGACAAAATTTCACGTGGCAGTGAATCTCGCACTGCCAGAATTTTTATCAAAAATATTCGTATTTTCCAAGACAATTTCTTTTAGGAATTAGTTCAGCGTTACCGAACGTGAAAATCTTCAAACACGGGAGCCACAAACCAGTACTATAGCAACAAATCAATAGCGATGGGAGGAGATTTGATAATATATAAGAAACACCAAATCTTCCTCTGGAGAAACTTTCAACTTCTCCTTCCATAATATAATATGAAGTAAAATTCATAGCAATCGCTATATAAGAGAAAGGTAATAATTCAAAGGTAGTTCGGATGAAGCAGGGTTTTACGCGGCTGATAACCTAAAAGGATAGACTAAGGAATTATATCGGGCATTACATCATGCGAAAATGAATACGTAGGCCGCGGGAATCTCCTCTCACAGGATTAGCGAAAACCATATTACCCACTGCCCTATGAGAGCTTACCTTTGGCGGGAAGATTAATTACTTAACGGGTGGAGGAGAGTTAGGCTGGGCGGAATTCACTCCGCAAGGGAGAATGGGAAAAAATGCCGATAATGCTCAACTCAACGAGTTTCCACTTCCCAACAACTGACCACACATTTTTTGCGCCAGAAACCAGTGAAGAAAATGCCAATGGCGGCTGCGGTTTCTCAGACATTGAGTCTTAACATCCATCTTCGTAAAAATCAGAATTTCCATCCAATACTTCCTAAATATTTAGATAATCAGCATATTTTCTCTTGCAATCTCCGCGTGAAACTCTAGAATGTGATGAGAATGATAGTCTTATTCCCCGGCAATACTGAATAACTTGGTTAATTATATATTTCCGACTCATCAAATTTCACATAATAAGATTCCTAATCTGCTTTCAAAGGGTGTCAGTTTACCCTTGGATGGCAATGTCTGATCGCAGCCATTAAACGAGAAATGTAAATTTCCACTATTTATTTTACACGCCCTTCTCCATCGATTTATATTTATCATCAAGATAGACTCCTCATGCCAAACCTACAAATATATCACCTAGCCATCGCAAAAGAAAACAAAAACACGTCCAAAAACCATTTCACCTTTCAAAGATGGAAAATAACTAAGACGAGGATGGGAAAATTCGTCTAAAAATAAATAGCTGAGAAACGTTCCAAGAACTGCGATCCCCACGTGGTCACATGATTCCGATAAGAGCATTTCTCATGGCACCATGTTGGATTGGTAAATATTCTGAATAACTAATGATAATTGGACGGGGGTGGGGACCACTATCCCGCCTTTGCAACATTCATCTTAATATATGCAGCGATCAATTAAAGACATTTATTGACATCAAATGATTTCGTTATTTCTGATAGATTGATTGAAATCGGGTTATCAAAATTTATTCGCTCCCGTTAACCTCATCATTTTGTAAAACAATAATGAACGGGGAATCACAGACGAATACCCGACACAGTACAAGTCAATGTGTGAAGGTAAAACAAAAAAGCAGAAGGCAGATTTTTGACGAGCGATCGCTCGGCGGACCGATGCATCCCGCAGTCCCGGAAACACCTCCGACAACTCTTTCAAAAGACGACGGTTGAAAAATCAATAACCTAACCGAACAGAAGACAGCAGTTCATTTGGAAAGATGCAATTCCCGGAAGGAAGCCCAGTTCCCAAAATTACTTCTCCGAAGAATCCCGATTCTTTCCATAATTAGGAAACTTGGGTACTTCTTGTGATCAAACAAACTTTTCGAAAGATGAGAGGGAAAAAATAACAAAAAGGCATCGAGGTCGCCACCCTTGGCGGTTCGGGAGGGGAATGAGGAGACGGGAGGCAAGGGCATACCCTCCTCTGAGGGCTGTATACGGAGAAGGCTTAAACGCCGGAGCACGCAGCATTCCAGAACGAGAGTGGAAGAAGATTCCATCGAGTCCGCGAGGTGAACTATCCCTCCCTCCCTCCCCATTGCCTCCACCGATACACCGACGGATATATCCTCCCCTTCTACCCCCCCACATCCACGGTTGGCATTCTCGTCTCGTCCACGGCTATCTCCTCCTTCCCCCATCCTTCTCCTTCGTCCCTTCTTTCACCCCGCTTAAGGAAGGAAGAGATAGAGGACGATAGCCCGACGAAGGGGGGCTCCTTGGGATGCTGCGGCGTCCGCAGCGGGATGGTGGCCGGGGGAGATGAGAGGGGACAGAGAGATAGGAAAAAAGGGTATTTTGGTGTCTGTGTGTGTGATGTTTCCTCGAGATTGCTATGGCAAGAGGCATTTCACCGCGAAGTTTAAAGCAGCATCGGTTAGCTTAGCTAATAGCGACCTCAAATATTCCGCGATATAATACGAGACAAGTTCAAACAGTGTATATGGACAAGCAATATTATGAGCATAATTAAATCTGTACAAAAAGCAGAGATATGTTTTTGACAGAGATATTTATTCGTGATCAACGCAATTTATAGTCATTCATTCCGTTAAATGGTTGTACAAAAAGCACTGAGATACACAATTTTAACGGAAATAATCATTCGTGAACAACGCTATTCGCAGACAATTAAATCCGTGAAAAGTTGGTACAAAAAGCAAAGAGATGTGAGTTGGTAAGTCACAAATCATCAATTCTCAATGATCTGGAATGATGAATGGTTTCACAAAAAGCAGTCAGATATAGTATTTTTTTCAGATACACGCATTTGCAATCAATGCTATTCCCAGACATTTCATCCGCAGGCGAGTTGCACAAAAAAGGAGTCTGGTATGTTAGAACAAAGTTATCTATTCTTTCTCAGAGTCTTTCACGGACGATTCGGTTTCGTAAGAGATATGCATCAGGGCCAATTTACATGCTGAATTTTGGTGCGCAGGAAAAGTTTATCACATTGGCCTATGAAATATTGTTGCATTCAATTATGGCTTTAACTTGATAGTTAAAAAACAGGGCGGATTGACACCATTATTTATCTGCCGTTTAATTTTTGTCTAAAAAAATTGCTTCTCGCATCAATTTTATCGCCAAAATTACATTCGCGCAAGGATGAAAAAATACTGTTACTCCTGCTTCACGTATTCTATCCCTATAGACACTGATGAAGTGGTATCCACGATGTTTTGATCAATAGAGAGGAAAAGAAATAATTCATCAAGAGAACCAGAACAGGATTAACTTCACCAAGACAAAAATATGTTATTGTAAATTTACGAAATTCATAGAAAAGAAAATATGAATAAAGGCGACTAATACCAGTCGCGAGAACAAATCTGCCGGTATGGCGCACAGATAATTTTTCGTAAAGTCTTTCAAACATTGGCTCAGTCAACCAAGCATTTCTATGCCGGTACTGCCACACAAATGACACCACGCAACTTTGTGCCGCACACGCATTAGGCTGCGCGAGGAAATTCCTCGAACGAGAAAGAGAAAAAAAAATATATATATAAACCGGCCTTTTAAAAAAGACGCTGTCGCGATTCTCCTCACGTCTCATTCGGCCGCTGGCCCCTCCGTCCGATGCCGCTAACGCGGAGGAAGAGCAGGAGAAGAAGAAAAGGGTTTATCGAACTATTCCCGCCGCATCGGCCCGCCGGCCCGGATGTCGCTCACTGCACCACACCACGACCGACCGACCACTCTCCTCCCGTCCCGCTCCAGAGACAGCGAGACGAAGGGTAAAGGGGAGCGGGGGAGGAGCGGCAGAAGAAGTGCAAACATCTCAAAGCGTCGCCCCACGACGCGGAAGGAATCTGCACCCGCCATCCTTCTTTTGTTTCTCTTCGGTGTCTCCGCGCTTTTCAAAACGGGCGAGAGGCTACAAACTCACGGTGGGCTTAAGGCGGTTGGCGCGCGAATCGTCATTGAGTGAACAATTTAATAACTTTTCAGGTTAAGTAAGTTAAGGAAAACTAACTCATGGATCACACTCCACATAAGTAAATCAATGTAAACATGGGAAATAACCATACTTGCAGTATTACAAGGGATTCAAATAAGTTATATTTTAAATTTTCGTATTACAAGGGATTCAAATATGTTATATTTTAAATTTTCGTATTAATCAAAGCAATTCTATGCCCTGGGTTTAACGGCGCGGAATTCGATATTTGAGAGAAAATCATGGATAAATACGAGTTTTTTATTCGCTATGATACCTTGATATTTATCAGGGACCAATAAAATAATATGAAAGGTATTATTTCTCGATTAGGAGAATATAATAATCTCTTGTAATAATCTGTTATACTTATCGCAAAGATATATTTTTTCCAAATTTTTGTTTTTCCAATTTTGGTTACTTTTTCAATATCATTACAATAATTCTTTTGTCTTTCAATTAAAAATATATTAATTGTTATATTACAATTCTATTACTGTATTTGTAACATGCCACTCTGTATAAATATTATGGAACCTTCTGACAAGCCATGTGGCTTAGAAGGGCCAAGGATTTATACATGCAATAAAGACAATCTAAAGGCAATCAGTACATATGTCATCGAATTATTTCGAAATATGCATCAAAACCCACAATGCTACATGTTAAAACAGCATTAAACTGCCAAGAAACTAAATCGGTAAAATGAATTATTTTCATTTAATCAAATCATATTAAAAATGAGTACGAATATGAAATTTATACGCAAATCTGTAGATAAACAAAACTCCTTCCGACCACCTTAAAATATTCCGCCAAATTGCAAAAGGAAGCAACGCCAACCGGGGATGGACTCGCTCGATCCCCGGGGACGATTACGTGCCAACGGTAGCAAACGAGGAGGGAAATACCCAAGCGGGGAAAAGGGTCAGACAGTACGTCTCACCGCCACGAATTAAATACACTTATCCTCATTTTCTTCGACATCGTCGCTCCGTGCGAGACGAAGAAGAAGCAGACGGTAAATCGGGGACACAAAAGGAAATTCAGTGAATAGGATCTTCAAGACCACCGTGACGTCTCATTTATGCTTCATCGTAGATGAAAACTGGCGGAGTAAATACGCCGCGCCACCGCTTGAAATCCCCACCCCTTCACATCCAGCATTTAGCATTCGTTCGTATAGCTTCCACCGAGTGCAGTAAAATCTCTCCAACCATCTCCAATTCCGCAGGTCAAAGGCCTCGAATTCGCCCCACGCCCTTCCCGCAACGATCAGGTTTCGGGGCCATATATGACGCAAAGCAGATACGTATATCTTCCCACGTAACCGATTTCTCATATCTACCAAGATTTCCATTTATTGAAGCAACTGCAAGCATATGCGCTTTTTCCATAAATACACAGAACAACGGAAAAGATCTAAGGTTTCCACGTAACCTTAAAATCGGTTATTGGCGTGTTTTCTCCCAACTCCTTCACTTTTTTCCATTCCCCTTTCCTCTTTCAGGCGCCCGATAATCTCTCCTACGATCATATGTTTTCTAAACAGTTCAGAGGTCATATGCACCAAGTTACTCAGAAAATTCACGCGATAATTTTAGTTTTTTTTCTGTTCAGCCGACGGCGGTAGCGAAAATGATAACGCGCCGGCCTGTCACTCCGCGAGTACAAACTGCGTTTAAGGTATATAGGTTCAACTAGACTTTGAAACAATGTCTTAAGCATGGACATGCTTTGTAGCCTTTGTTTGCAGGCTTTCACGACGATGTTAACTATCACTATGAAACATTTCCGGGTTTTCTACTGCGTATAAATTATCACCGGTTGATTCGAGAAGCAGTCAAAAGAGCAATACATCCAACCAAGTTTAACTGATCAGTCGCCAAGCAAGTAGATGTTATAAATGTAACTAAAATCTTCAGTATACAGACGACGTTCCCAGTAGAAAGAACGAAACGTTAGGTGCAAATAAAAATTACCAGCAGAAAACCCGGAAAAGGTTAATAGGTATAATGCTATGTAGCCTCATCTACTAGAACATCTCGAAACCCTTGAAGACTAAAATTACGGTTCCTCTAATTTCATCTCCAAATCATTACATAATTATCGTAGAGCGCGAAAAAACAAAACAGCAAAAACATATATTTCGTAATTTTTAGCTAATGCAACTCATTCCACATTTTATTCGAGAGTTTTTTTATTTCATAAATGCAACCAATGAAAATAAATTTCCGAGGTATTCAGATATAATCAGTAGGACCCCGGGAATTTCCACAACCTAAAAATGGGCGTACAAGCCTCATTGTGGATCCAATCGTTTTCGATAGATAAAGAAGTGCCATCTTTGTAGTAAAAAAATCTGGCTCTCCTCCTTCTGGCATCATGATTCCGCATTTCAAGCCAAGGGATAAGACACCGATCGAGGCTTCGGGACAAATTTAGTCGTTATACAGTCGGATAACGGCGTAAAACTACGGGCTGGCTACGAAATAAACACACGACGCGGTTCGGACTGTTAAACGATTCGAAATATCCCGCGCCTCCCTCAACATCCCCGGACGAGGGAGGGACGGCACCGTGTGCGGGTTTTAAGTGTGCCCGTAGTGAACGCGGTCCGTGTCGCGCCGGGGCGCGCCGCGCGGCCGCCCAATGGCGGACTACGGGACGACCCGCGGCGGTGTAACGTGACCGAGCCACACGACCGCTTCGAGAGAGCCTGGGCGAGAAAGCACTTGGGATGATGATGATGATGATGATGATGATAGGTTTCGCGGCCGAGTAGGTAGTACGATGGACGTGAACCATGTGCATGCTTAAAGATGACGTACTCGAAACTTTCGCACGATCGCGCTCGTCAGGTTGCGTGGGAAACGAAAACAAACTGACGACGACAAGAGGGAACGGAACACGATATTTCAACCATCGCCAACTTCAACAACCGACAAAGGGAGAAAGATCGTCCCTCTTTCACGCAAGGCGGCGATACGGAATGTAATGCTCCCCAAATGAACGATCATCATATCCACATTTCTCCCCAGCACCTGGTTCCCCTTTCGTATTTGTCCGTAAAGGAAAATATTCATAAAATGATGAACTCCTAAGCCTCACCATGCAATTATCTATTACCCTGAAAGATCTTAGGTTTTCCCGGCGTATCTGCTGGATAAATGTTTCTCGGGTATTCCATTGGGTAACCAGGTCCATGTCTCCCGACGTTTCGGCGAACGACTTGCTCTCCATCTTCAGGGGTTTTGAATTCCTGGATTCATTCAGAACCCTGAAGATAGGGAGCAAGTCGTTCTCCGAAACGTTGGGTGACAAGACCTGCTTACCTGGTGGAATAACTGAGAAACATATACCTCTAATCCTGTCTGCCTGGCACAGGAAACCAAAATTTTTGTAAGAAGTCATCAATCCCTGGACATCATGGCGCAGTTATACCCATTAGTATTTGATGGATAGTATTATAATGATTCATTCATTCACATTGTTCTCTTCTTATTTTCGCAAGCGGACAAATTACAACCCACCAGAAGCAGTTAGATATATGGGAAGCGAATTTCTTTTCAACCTTTAGTAATTATACAACCTAAAATACTCGTGATAACAAAGTCGTTGGGCACGTTCTGAATTATCTATCAAGCTTAATAACTAGGATATAAAGAGGGAGAGTAGATATTTATGCTATTAAAAGTTTAGAAAAATGGACAGCCCTTTCACGCATTTCGTCCGACTCTGAGCGCCACAGTTTATAAACATCTCCACAATTCTATCTGGAGTTTCCACGTTTCATTTTTTCTACACTAACCACATCAGCCAAGTATAGATGGCTTCAAATGCCGTGATTACTTTACTTCGTTTAAAAACTGTACATCCAGAATCCTATCCACAATCTCTGGCACTATTTGCAGTTATGTAAGGAAATTGCAACTCAAAACAAATGCGTTCGAGGGCACATTATTCCTCAACGCTGGTCTAACGCCATTTGAATTTGAATAATGCGCTAGAATTTAACTGATTGAGGTTGAAGTATGCAAAAGGAAAAAGAGTGAATTGATGATTGCCCATCGCTACATCATGTGTACAAAATTCAGAGAGTTTGACATACTCGGATGTAAAGCTCATTTTAAAAAATGAGATAATTCAAATCAGAGGCCGAATTCATGAGCTACAAAGCTATTTGGGCGTATGCCGCGAATTATTTGGTGTCAGCCCTGGGTTGTCACTGAATAAGACGCGGCATAAAGCCGAATTATATTAATAGCTCATCGTGGACCGCGAAAGCTTTAATGAATAAAGACGAGTACATGATAAATTAAGCACGAAGTACTCTTCCACAGATAGTGGCAAATGTGAGGAAGAGCACTGTTTCACTCACTACGTATATACATCGACAACTTCCAATAGGTCCAGCCTGAAACTGTTATATTTATCACAGGACGAGCTTTACACAAGGCAGAAGAACCGATTCAGCTCCTACCTTACTTCCCTTATCAAATCTCCCCATATTAGCGAACTACAAGAATTGACCGGATTTTCAAAAAACCCATTTAAAACTAATTCAGATAATCAGGGCAGCGTGCTGTGAGCGAGAGACGAGAAAAAAATTCAAGCAGCTGCGACGAGAGGAACAGAGGGTGAACCAAAATGTCCAGCCGACACCGGTAAGTTCATTCCATTGTCTATACCACCACAAGGCTGCTGAGTCGTACGCTCGTCTCTCTCGATTTCATGTAATTATATCCGCACGTATGGCCATGCTCGAGTAGAAATCCTCGCTATCAAGCGCAAAGTATCAGAAATGAATCCCAAAGGAAAGAAATTTTACGCGACCAGTCATTAGTCCTAACAAACATGAGTGACGAAGAAATACATGAGAGCAGAAGAGAAAAGTTCCCAATGGCCTGTACGCCACAGATGAACACAGATGATGACTAGGCACATCAAAATTTTATTGATTTCTTAGGAGCAACATGAAGTAAATTACAGAGTGCCCTGGGTGTAATATAAGAGACAGAAAAGAGGTAAAATAGATTAAAAACACAGGACAGAAGGATAGTCATGGAGTGAAAACATTAGCAACAAATAAGAGGACTAAATAGGTTGAAGGTAGAGGCACTGTATTATCACCTAATAGAGAGCCTCTAGTTGAAGGTACGCAGTAAATTCTGGGATTGGAACACGGAAAGTTATGGAACCTCCTTCTTGCGATGCCCGTTAAGTTGTATATACATACATTCATAAATAAGTTGCGAATTCTTCACCAGTGACATCTTGAAGGGTAAAAAAATGGACCTTTCCCATGGAATAACGAGAATAAAACTAGCACTGAAGTTACTACACTACACGAAGAAGATTTAAAAAAAGTAACGCAACGTGAAATGATGAAGAGGCTTGTGGACGGTACGAACGCAACATACGCGTGCCCAATAAGTTCTGGACAAAAAAGAAGTAAGTCCATCATTGGAGCCATGGGAATGAATCCGCTAAGGACGAAGTTAAACGAAAGAGAGGCAAGAGACTAATTGCCTTCGTTGCGAAACCGGTCGCGAGAAGGGGGCTATTCGTCAAGAATTTGCAATAAGGAATGACTTCTGTCCTTTCAACGAAGCAGTCCGTCAATCAGAAAATGTCATGACATTTATGACGAATTATTATTATCATTCTTGATCATCTGGTGTTCTACCTGCCAGATTAGGTATTTATGGATCTTTTTTATGGATGATAGCAATTCTTTCCTTGTCCTTTCTCGGTCGCACTACATCTCCATTCAGCGTATTACCTAAAATTACCTTTCTTCCTAAAATCCTACACATATACCAGTGCTTTTCCTCCTCCTTTATCCCGTTCCCGAACAAAAAAACAAAATTTGGACTGCTGGGGAAAAACCTTAAGGTAACTAGGCTTTAGCATTCATTTCCAACTGCTAAGACAAGACTAAGAATGGTAAATGACATCTTCATAATAAGTAATCTCTACCAAAGGACAAGAACGCGAGCATCTGTCTGGAACTCACGTTGTGCCAACAAAAAGGCTAAGTGCTATTTCTTTTTTTTGCCGGACGATTCAGTTGGCCCGTTCTTTGATCGAGCCATTCTTAATTATAATTATATTAGCCATTTCAGAGAGCTATTCTTAATTATAATTATATCAACATTAATATCTTTTGATAGCGATGAACATTGACACAAAAATATCATGGAGGTTTGTAAGCCTAACCGAGTTTCGCAGGCAGACGACCACAGACGCATACCAACAGCGGAGCTTTATTCACGCGGTAAAATATTGCAGCAAAGGTGTCACCCCAAAATCGTACATACATTGTATCAAATGTCTGTCCGTCTCGCACACAAAATCATCCAGTTCTTGCAGGAGTTCTCAAGAAAATGTGCTGTTTTCCATCGGTATCAAGAAAAATACGCAAAAAGAAAGGTTATGCAGGGGGCATAGAAAATGCAAGACAAATTAGGCTGAAAAGGGAATAAGCATGTGAGGGAACAAATACGATCAATTCAATCAAAAGGAATATGAAAAAAATGTCACGGTTCGAAAGTAAGCATGACTGAGATAAACATAAAAGTGTGAATTCAATACATTAGCTTAGTGTCCACTGGGATCAGTCATTCACATTTTATCACAATTAAGTGAAGCCTGCAACTGTTTCTTCAATAGTTCTTCTAGAGTCGAATTCGAAAACAAAAGACCTCTAAAGGGAGGTTCTCAAGTGATACATCACTAAGGAACACAATTACAACACAAATATAATTAAAGAAATAAATTTGATTTAACTGATAAAACGGGAGCCATTCAAATCAGAATTAATTACAGAAGAACTTGCAAAGAACTAAAACAAACTATTTTTCCTTTCCTATCTCTTATTTCTCGCAATTATAATCATTCTCCCAAAGAAAGAAATGCTTCCCTCACTGACAAAAAAAATGAAAATCCCACGGGTGAGCTCAGAATTCGATCATTCGAGAAAGGGCGAATGGGAGATTAAAACTATTTCAAAGTTAAACAAAAACTTTTCATATAGTTACAGAGACAATTCCGACAAATATTTCACATTATTACACGGCAGGAAATGATTCCAATGAACAAAACCAGAAGAATTTGGTTTTACGGAGGGTAGTGAGCGCATCAATTTTTTAATCGGGGTGAATTTCCGCAAGAACTACCCGCCCTAAGTTTGGTAGAATACCACAATGATTAAAAACAAAAAGACAAGACTATGTGGGCGTCAACTTCGCTCCCTATTCACGATCACATATTGAAACGGAAAAACGGCGGAAAACAAATTCCTTTTAGAAGTAACGCGAAAAACTTGCCAAAGTTTACTTGGATAGTGTGACAAAACCATTGTCTCGTACTTTAGTGGTGCAGGTCTCGAGCTTAGGTGGTGTATCCTGCGGGGTTTTACGAGGATTAGTGGCTCTCAAGATAGCTACGCTTAAGATGTGGATGTAATGTGAATGAACCATAATCACTTTGACAAATGAATATGTATTGAAAGTTACTTACCGAGGAAGAAAAAAGAAGTCCGACGGGCGACAAAAACATTATACCCAATAAATTGATAATGAGCAATAATAAATAAGAAAGAGAATGAAGCCGCAATGGTTGTATCCACGTATTGAACAGCACGGTTAAGAACGAATTCCGAAGAACGGCAGATTACACACCGCAAGGGAAGAAATTATGAATGAAAGAATATAACAGCGGTTACCAAAATGTGAATATGTAGAATACTATGAAAATGACCTCTGGGATTTCCTAACAAAATGTCATCTCTGGGCCCTACCCATTCCTGAGACGAACAGAGTAAAACATTAGCGCATCACGTTTTAATATGGAGCGCTTAACTTATTTAATAATCAACAAAACTACGATTCAATAATGTCAATAATATCAGAGTTAGGGAGGAATCGATGAAATTTCACCAAGGGGGAAAATTTGTAAGTAACACAAGTACCACTATAAATCAACCGAAATATTTGTTATATTTTTGCCCAAAAGGCAAAATACTCCACACACTAAAAGGGAAATTATTGATGCATGCCATTCGAACACTAAAAAACAGTATGCTTAATATATAGTATATTACTGACTGCATCTTTCATGCCCCAAAATAATAGGTTTGCGAAATGGTAGCGACAAATTAAGCCCGGGAACGGACGTAAATTTTCGCACCTCTCTGAGTCTCTCTGTTTTAAGCAATATATTCTGGCAATAAAAATATTTAAAGAGCCTTCTTGGGACATTTCCCTTCAATTCTCAGATCATAAGACTCCAATCTTCTTGCCCACGAGATGCGATTCCGAAAATAGCAAAAAAAACTCCCACCCGTTAACTGATAAGCTAAAGGTGGTTAGTTTATACGACCTCGTCTCTTTTTTTCCCCGTTGCGTTTTCGCGGGGATCTCCCACACGTAGATTGCGGCGAACTTCTCGAATAATAAAACAAAATCCGAATCAGAAAACAGCATTTCACACAAAAGTACAAAGCCAAAAATTATAGCCGCATCATTTACGGAGTTGGGCACCTTTGAAGGCACGACAAACTTCACACGGAAGATCGCGCACCAAAGAAAAATTTACACTGCTCAGTACTACATGGATCGATGCAAAATACGCATAAAACACACGCATTTAAATTTTCTTATAAAGCACAGTTTTCCACGAATTTCCAGGCATGAACAAAATACTGAATTATGGATGTATCAGCAACAGACCGGGGGAAAACAGTTGATAAAGACTATCTGGACTAAAAAAGCCATCGGACTATTTTCTCATCACTAATGCAAAACCCATGATTATTAGGCGATAGCTCCTACACACCCAGTTCGTTTCTGATAGTGCGTAGCAAATGTCATTGATTATAAAGTTCTAAGGTTCCGGAGTTTTGCAGCAAATGATTAAAATCAAAACTCAGCAATGGAGGGTGTAAACGTCGGCCAAGTGCCAACTCAAGTCTTATCATTGAAAGCCATCATTACTGATTTTGATTTTACCCGCAGAGGGAGTTAAAATTTTATACTCCAGTGTACAATCCTTTCTCTGTAAAAAACAGCAAAGAATACACGAGCTACAAAGGCATCATGAAGCCCTTAACTCAGGATAATGAATCTAAAATGTCGATTGCTAAATGAAAACATCGCCCAAACAAAATAAAAAACCACCCCACCGTGTGAAAAATTCTAAAACACACTCGCCTCAGAAATTAAACTGCAATCGCCAGCAAAGTACCTTATAATAAAGAAGCAGAGATACAACAATACGTTGATAATCAAGCTGTGACCAATTTCCCACAACCTCTTTCCAAATTTTCAATTTATCTCCAGTCGCATTGCTATGCTGGCTTTTGTCATGGACGCCTCGCTGGAAGCAAAAAATAGTTAATCGTCATGAACACATGAACCAATAACCCCCAGTAATCGAAAACACGGGCAAAACAAACGAAGATCGCGGCGATCCTGGAAGGGAAAACAAGGCGATGTTAGCGACAATTCAGGGATCGGCCTAAAGGTTAAGGGTGCCCCGTGACGGACGGCCAAACCCTTTTATCGACGAGCTAGGGAACACAATCGTCAAAGGGTAACACAGGGATCTAATATTACTCCTCATTCCTGCGATTGAGAGCGTGAAAATAAGTCCTCACAGCAGCAGACGGCTGGCGTAAGGGAGAAAGAGAGAGAGACGAGAAGCGCACGCAATAGCATCAGCTTTATCGACCGGCAGACCGCCACATAATTTTCCGTGGAAAACCTTGGGCGCGCTGCTGTGAAGGGGGAGAAGCCAAAAGTCTCACACCGTATGAAAAGCAAAATATCGTACCTTTCCCATCCCGCCTGCTTATTATCGAGGTACCGAAAATGAGGCAGAGGGTTGCGAGCACATATTAAACACCCGTACAAGCACAGTTAAGCGAGGATATTTTTATTTCTTAATAAAAACCGGGCCAGCCCGTTCGCCGCAGCGTTCCGCCACCGATCCATGTACCCAGAATCCTCTAGGAGCATCATAGCCTAACCGAAAATCTGGAAAAACTATCGTTTTGGAAGGCAACCACCACATTCGACAGACACAAACACACTAAAGGTCGACGAGAATGAATCATTACTATTTAGGTGTGACTACAAATAATGGGCTTCGGTATCTTTCGGGGTATCGTAGACGTTTCGACGGCGACCATGAGATTACTCGTAGGGTTTCAAGCGTGGGTGTATGTAGGCGGGCGGGAGAGGGACAACAGAGCATGCCCCCGAAAAAGCTGCAAGGAGGGTACAAAAACTCACCGTCTTCCGTTTTCTGCCCTCGCCTCAGCCGCCGACTGATCGATAAAGTCCCTTTCAGCCCCTCCTACTCTTTTCCTCTCTCTCCTGCCTCCGCCCTCTCTCTCTCTCTATCTCCTCTTCTGGCCTCTCTTCTCCTTCCTTTCTTCCTTCTCTCTTCGCCCGCCTGCTTCTCAGCTCCTGCCGAAAATTTTCAGGGGGGACGGGGGAGGGGGTCCCGGGTCGATGGGGACTCTCTCAAACAACACACATATTCACACGGTTTCTTCCATTTCGGATACCTACTACTAACTCCCGTGTTTCCTCCTCCTGCTAGGGAAACACGACCACTATACCACGAAGCCCCACCTCCTCTTCTCCTTACTCCTCTCCCGGCACCACCTCACGCATGTGCGGGCGACTGTTGTTTATTCATGCCACAGCTGTGTTGAGAGGATCGAGCGTAACGAGGGATAATATGAGCGAAGAGGGCAGAAAAAAATGCACAGGACAGCGAGGGATCACACACACCTCCTCACCTCACTAATGGGAAGGGCACGGGGATTTTTCGAAAGCACAGGCGCGAAGCACGGTGTGTATACCTCAAACGGTTTTGGTTGAAATACTCTCGGGCAGCACCTCGTTCTGGGGATGGGAGAACGTCACTTTTTTTTATCCTCCACCGCAGTGGGGTGGGATGCGAATCACGAGCTGTCCTCCTCCTCCCTCCAGGGAACTGTGAAAAGATCCCTCTTTTCAAAAATCGGCTTCACACACTCTTCAGCACCCAGCGCCCTCGACAACAAACAAACTGCACGTAGAACCCCAGTACGTACTTCTCCCACCTCCGCCTCTTCTACTACTGATGGCTGGATGGCTGGTGCGCGGCGGCGGCTTCTCTTCGGGCCGACCTCAAGTCTTGCTTTTTCGTGGGAGGGGAGGTGAGCGGAGGGGGCAGGGAAGGAGGGGAGGGGAAGGCCGCCGGGCGATCCCTGTGAGAAAATAGTTCCCGAATCCGCCGCGCGGAGTGCTACGTACTTAGCGTGCGCCGCCGCTAGAGGGGGGGAGTGAAAGGGAGCACGACGCGCGCGCCACCGTACTTCCCCAGAGATCGAAAAACCGCCCGCCGCGCCGCTTCTCGGCCGTTCCGTTCGTCGCGCGTCGCCCCCCTCCCTCACCCGTCCACTACAAACGCGAGCCGAGCGTACGTACGCGCCCGAACGAAATCTCCCCTCCTCTTGGCCGAAACTCCTCTCCCGTGAACCCCCCCCCCCCCCGTTCATCCTTTTTGCTACACGTCTCTCGCCGTCCACCCAAAGCGTGGCGGGAGAGAGTACGAAATTGAACGTCCTCAAAGTTCGAAATAATAATTTTCAAACAGTGCGTGATATCGTGAGAACGCCTCAGAAAGGAAACAATATTAGAATTCGACCGTTAGAACGTTGATTTGAAATACATGGACATAGTATGATATATGTTTAATTATATTCATGTCAATAATAAGGCATTAATTTTATTAATGCGTCAATGAAAAGGGACAATGATAATTCTGACTTGGAAGATCATATGAGGGGCGAGTAGGTACACGTGCTTGAGGCTGAGGTGAACGCTTCAGATGAAAAATGAAGGTCAAATCGTAAAAATATTGCTTTTTAACGTACTTACTGTTAATAATGTATTTAAAAATACAATATGTTTACTAAAATGAGGAATCAGTTGTCATAAAGTTGTACGTGAAAAGGAATCATGATAATTTTGGGTAGGAAGACCAAAAGAGGGGCGACTACGCCTAGATAGGACCTTGCCGGGATGAAACATTTTCCTTGAGCTTTTTCAGCATAATGTACAGAGGACAGATAGGGAGTCAACGGGAGATCGCGTTAAGATGTGAAGCTTAATAGGAGAGCAGCGAAAATACAATGCCGGGTATCAGTTCCTCAAAATAAATTTTTCAGGAAGAATCTTTTTAAAAACCTTTTCAATGAAACCTTTTCAAATTAAAAATAATATTTGAAAAGAAAATATTTTTGATGTTAAATGACTTTTTGAAAAAAAAATACGTCCAGATGTACCTAGAAAGGACCAATGCTGTGAAATCTGCATAATTAGTATCATTGGTTCAATTTCTTTATTCAATTTTTTGTCTTATTGCTAATAACGTTAGTTGATGCCCATTTAACTTTTCATTCATTCCACTAGTGTTGCCACGAGACGAGACGAGACTTGAGCCAGTCTCATCTCAGTCTCGTTTTCTGAACTTTGGTATCGTCTCGAGTCTCGTCTCGTGGGGTACAAGAGGTAAATAAAAGGGGAAAGCTCAGTCGAAAGAACACACCTCATGTACTGCAAGGTTAAGTATATGGGCCATATATATATAATATGCTGATAAGTGCTATCTAAACTTGGTAGCATCTTGCCGAGTTCCTCCATGAATTTAGTACTTGCGGAGACATTATCTACGTTGACTCCTTGCAGTTTGTGCTCAAGTTCAAAGGATTTTAGGGTATTTATATTAATTTCAGCAATATCCGATCCTATGTGGTTGCCATTGTACTGAACGAAGTCGATGGCAAGAGATTGGTACTCCCACTTCTCGTCTATGAAATGAGTCGTGATTCCGTAGTACGATTTTCCAGCTACGTATGTCCAGCCAGCGATGGTGAAAGACAGGTTGGATTTATTTTGTTTCAGCAACTGCAACACTGTCTTCTGCATCCTATTATAGTGGTAAAGTATCATCTGCAGCAACTTTGTCCTTTTAGGGACTGAAACGGTGGGATTCAACATCTTGAAAGAGTATTCAGTATCATCACATCAATAATTCGGCAAGTGAGATATTTCTGCGCCATACAGTCAACTATTGCAATTCCGAAGTAATCATTTCCATAATAGTTCTGAATTAAACATTGAAATTCTCTCTTATTTCGATGATTAGATAATTTTTCACTCTAATTGTACTTTTTAGTGAGAGAAATTTCGTAAAGAGAGACTTGAGAGACATGAAACTGATTGAAATCTACAGAATGGTTGAAAATGGTTAATTTAGACTTACTAAACGCGTTTATCGATTTAATAAGGTAGGAATCTCATACAAAAGAGATAACTTGCGATATAGTTTTTCTTTACTATGAATCGTGAAAACCGTAGTATTTTATCTGCCACCAATCCATCGTAGCAGTGTAAAAGTCGACAGTCTGCAAACAGATTTTTTCGCGAGGTACCCTGGCCCTTTAAGGAGGTTGGTTCGCGACTGAGTGAGTCATAATTCTAGCGGCATCCCGATTGTTTTAGTAATGTACATGAGCCTTTAAAAGAATACTGCTTTAATTTGTAATATGTCTAATTTAGAGGAAAGCTGAAATACTGCATTAAAAATTAATATTAGGAAGACCAGTCTACGAAAAGATTATCTAATCGAATGCCGAGAATGGAGTCGTGCAGTGATTATGCCAAAATAAGTAATTAAATTTATGATACCTTTTCAACGATATATATCACCAGAAATATCTCAAAATTCATGTGATTGTTACATTATAATATTTTCTCAAGTAAAC
The DNA here is from genome assembly GCA_963169105.1 of Ceriagrion tenellum. Lineage (NCBI taxonomy): Eukaryota > Metazoa > Arthropoda > Insecta > Odonata > Coenagrionidae > Ceriagrion > Ceriagrion tenellum. The sequence continues at coordinate 114,999,124 of OY720635.1, read as the reverse complement.
CCTACATTTACATTTATTTCAAGGTTAATAAATTTATAAAAACTTTGGCAACGCTGTACTGAACTTTGTTGATGTCCTTAGGGACTGGTGTTTGATGTGCGTGTACCGAAGTGCTTTCCTACTTTTAACACATTGAATAAGTCCTTTTTAGAAGTTCTCATAATACATAATAGTCCTTTTCAGGACTAAATTTATCACTGAATGGTGTTATTGTGGAGATCAGTAATATAACGCACTTTATACATTGTTTTTGTATAATTTAATTGCTGCTACGCTTTCCCAAAGACCAATCTAACAGTGGACGAAAGGAAAGGTAGTAGATTGTGAAGTGTAAGGTGTAAGGTTCATTTCTTTGAAAGGGAATATATTTTTATTCTTTTTTCATATTTTTTTTCAATAACATCTTTAAAAAATTTCATCATTTTTTCATCATCGTAACTCGCTTTAAAAATATTTTTCCCCCAAAAAAGAGAAAAATTGAGCGTTTGAACGAACGTTTCGTTTCCTACAAAAAATTGAATGTCAGAATTTCGATCAGATCGACCGCTCAGACGCTAGAGCTCCAAATTGTGACAAATGATATGGAAAAAAAAGGTAAAGAAAGTAATTTATATAGATGATGGGCTAATGGCATTAAGAATAGGAATGTTACCTAAGGTCATAGTCCAAGTGCATATACCTACTTCCGCCTCTGACGATGAACAGACATGAATCCAAAATCACCAACGTATACATTAGGATTAAAAAACAACTAATTTGTATTATTCAGAAATAATTATAATTACAAGCGTTCATTAAAGCTGTAAGTGCCGCATTTATTAGTCGTTTATAAGTGATGTTAATTATGTTATGTGACAACAAAATGTTTTAGGAATATTTACCGGGCCTCTTTGGGTTATATGAAGCCCTTCGTTTTTTGATCGATGTTTGTCATTGTTCGAGGTGGTGCTATATTTTCAAACAAACAATTTACAGCTTCTGAATTGTGCCTCGACTTTTGAATTCCCACGGTATGTGTAAGTTCACTTCCAACGCTGTCACATGTATGACCGACCGCAGCGCCCCGATCAGCTAACTACTGTGTCTCGGATAAAATTTCGATAATAACCATTTAATTTCTCAAAAACTAAGTCGGTGACCTACCGTCATTTTTGCACTAATCAGTTTCTTAAATCCTTATTTATGTCACATTCGTTTTTTGTATAAATGACATGGCTTTCAACACTCTAAATCTATACTTTATGTACCAAGGATCCGCTCCTACTGTACTACGTAATGTAAATACAGGTATTTTCAAATGCGATTATTGGAAAAACCAGGACGGAAAGGTGAATTTCTAAAAGCCAATCGATAGAGGGCCTTTTATTCTACAATTCCTGCAAATATGAAGAAAATGACATGGACTTCAGTTTTCGGACCAACCTCCTTAAGAATGGACTGAATTCAGCTAAAATGGAGTACCTCCTATGTGTTAGTGGAAAAAGTAGGATGAATGGAGTTAGAATGAGTGGCTGATGCATAAATGCCAGTTAGATGCTCCAGTAGTGGACTTCTTGATTTAATGGAATTTTGGTTAGCAAAATAAAAACAAGTGAAAACAATTAAAGGCAAAAGAAAGCCAATTATAGTCATCTGGTATCATCCTTGACATAATTTAACGACATCATATTAAAAATCATCACTAACCTAGTAAGGTATATCATGCAGGAAAAGGTACGTCGTAATTTCAATTTTTATCGATCGTTTCGCCGAGAGGATGTGCGACGCGGAATTCGAAATTGCGGCATCCTTTTTTTCTCGGCAGGCAACCTACAAGCAGGATTGCTAGAGCCGCTGGGCGATACTTTACATCATATACGAGTATAATCCATGATATTTTTATGGTAGTAGTGAGCACTGAAAATAACTGCTTTAGAAAATAGTACATTTTTTGCTGGATAAATTTTCCAAGATATTTTTAGTAGGTAATAAGGAAAAGTAGTAAGCCAATAACTCTCCCTTATTCGGCTCCAGAAGTCACGTTAGTGCCATCAGAAATAGTAGTTTCGGCAAATAATAATTTTTAATAGTTAGCTAATTTATGCCGAAGTTATCATTGAATTATATTGCAAGTTTAATACTTTAGGAAAAACTGGTAGAAAACCATATTATAATGAAGTGTACCTGAAATAATGCGAGTGGAACGTGGCTCTATTCGGACCAGAAATTACGACTTCAGAGTAAAAAGTGACCTGACACTTCTTTATTTGAGACCACGATTAATCTTCGATCCTCTCTCAGCAGCATATTATGGATTGGGATCTCGTTGCCAAAAACTGTTGTCTAGAATTCCGTAAACAAACAACTTTTTGGAAAGTGGTGCCTAGTGATGAAAGACGGAAGTTTAAATGTAAATACAGTCGACAGATTGTAAATAAACACGTCTTACCAGTTTTTCCATGAATATAGATTGGTTTTTACTTACAAGTAATCATAATGTAGTGGATAAAAAATGTAGTACTAAACGCGGGACGTAATTATACACTTTTTAAATATCGTCCGGTTTACAGATATATTAAACCTCTCCAAATTTAATTACACAACTGCACAATTAACTTCTTAGCACTTCGTGAATATCGCTTTACGGAAATTGAATAATAATTCGAGGTGACTTAATGAGTATTCCCAATGGCCATCATTGCAGTGTAGGTAAAAAGGAATGCACTTACCGCCGCCTTGAACAGATTCTTATTTTTCAATCCAAGTCTCCTATTTTGGATATTTGTAGACGCATACCGTGTTTGGCAGCCTGGTACGAAGCAAGTTCTGTTCAAACAAGGCATTCTGAATTATTCATTTAGGCAAAACAGTTAATGCACTCCAATTACAATCGGATTCTGGCAAACAAAGTAGTCGGCACACGATGAACGTTTCATTAACCTCTTACTGATTTCCTGTAATAGATATTTCCTCTCTGGCATTAAAAAAGGTAAATTTTAGATAGCAAAAATAGCAAAATATATTCAAAGAATAGTTTAATTCATATCTCCTCGGTCGCAATTGAATATTCTCCACAGTCTCACCTTAGCAACAATTAACTACGTCTATTTACAATAACAACAGAAAAGACTCTAATCGAAGTGGTGCCAAGGACTGGGTGAACTAAAAGTGGAAATTTAGGCACCACGTAGCCTAGGCAACAATGCCCAACATCCGAATCCATAATATAATTCATGCTCAGCAGCTTCTCTCACAACAATCCCCTTTTCTTTCGTTAATCAACAACATCTTAACAACCTCTTCCAAAAACAAACATTCAACAATTAACAAAACAGCATTTCTTTTAAAACATCAAGAAAATTATAATTAATAACTAAAAGAAACAAAACAACCATCAACATAATAAAGAACAACAGAGAACAATAAGAATAACAGAGCCTCGAATATTAAGCAAAACCAATGCAATCACTTTTTTTACTAAGGCATGACACGACGTTACACGTTCTTCTGACCAGGATTTACAGCGTTGAATTCAAAATGTATGCGAAAATTGTACGTAAATACTTGTTTTTTTATTTGGCATGATACCTGCCTTAATATTTATTAGGATCCATTGTAATAATGTGAAATGTATGTTTTCGCGTTTAGGAGAAAATCTTTACATTTATGTCAAAGAATCAGTTCGAAATATATGACGAGTGCCAAAAGACTACGTGTTAAAATAGCAAACAACTGCCCGGAAACCAAATCGGTAATATGCAATTTTTTCCCTCAAATCTATGCAGATTAGTAATGAGTACACGTATGTAAAGTTGCATGGGAATCTGTGCTCAAAAATCGCTCCAACCACCTTGGCACTGTTTGCCGTAACGTAACCACAACGCCTTACACGCACAAAAGCTGATTGCTTTTCCGTTCCCACTCAAATTGCAAGCGGACACGAAAGGTCGTCTTGCTGCGATTCCATGCAGTTAGCTCAGGCAGCTTTCTTTCGACTATCTTGGAGAATGACGTTTTATCATATGGCAAACCGGAGCTACAGCTTGTGAGGGGGATCGAAAAACCCCCAAAAATTCCTATTCCCCCCTAAAATTCGGTTATTACTCCGGCTACCTTGTTATAAATTTGAATGCTAAATAAATGTAACTAGAAGTATCATTAAAAGATAATATTTTTAAAAAGAAAAGGATTATAAGTCAGAAAAAAATCTTAATTTTTATCTTAAAAATCCTCTCCTAAGACCTTTTTATCTATAATATTTTATTTCCTTTTTTCATGAAAATTATTCCAAATCTTCCCCCTCTGCCCCAAAAATAATATTGAGAATGCCTCAGATTCTTTTTGTCACTCTCATCGTCCGGATTTGTTAATTTTATTTTATTCATTTTCCGCCTTTGGTATTAAAATGATTTTTCAAAGTCCCCCCACAAAATTTCTATGGCGCAACTTGCGCCAAGGAACCCCCGTGTACGCACTCCTACCGTTCTCCCATCTCCACCTTCTCCTAGCGAAGCTACTTCTAAGCCTATCTTCACTTGAAGCGATGGTATACATTAAGTTCGATATCTTTTCGGTAATTCAAGCGATGGTAATCACGATTGGAGGGGAAAAGTAGATTTCCTAATCAAAGAGATGGTTTCAGGCTAAAATCAAACTATCTGGATTTATTCAAAACTTCAGCACTGTAAGGGGGATGTTTTTCATCATTTTTTTAATTTGAAGAAATGAGATTTCAAGATAATTACCAATAAAATACGGTTTGCTTTCCTTTCACAAGCTTCTGGAGATCGTTTTCAAGAAGTGAGCGCATCAAACGTAAGATGAAAAGTTATTTCCCTGGCTGACTACAAAGAAATACAGAAAGCGCAGGAAATGAAATTTGTTCAGCCACTTTCTGATGATTTATAAAAAATCAAAACCTGGAGAAAAATTAAAATTTCCGGCGGAAAAAAATTCAAAATATATCCTTCCTCTGTATTCAAAATTTCAAACTTTTCGTTTTGGTAAGTAGCAAACTATATATAAAACAGATTAAAAGAACAATGCCATAGTGACAGCACAAAATCGAAGGCGAAAAGTTTAATTTTTTTCACATCTTCCTACAGTGCGATACTGGTACTCTATATGAAACTTAGAAATGAAAATCTATTCAACTAAAATCATTTTGTAATTAATTCCTCTATAAGAATTAACTAATTTAATTAAAAATAATCTTATAGATGGTTGCATGATACAAAAAGCCTCAGGCATTTTGGAAACAGTCACGTATCGTGAGCATCAACGAAAAATCACGTCATTCAAAAGAATAATATATAAATAATGCATATAAATATAAATAATGCAAACTCATTAGCTTCCTCCAGAAACGTCTGACGGTTACTTTTCTCCTTCCATTATTTTGTCTCTTCTAATGTCCTTCAGTATTTCTCAACTTCCTCCAGTTCCGCCTTTCTTTAAAATCTACTCCATACCGGGAGAGTGCGTGCGAAACTCAACACCTTACGCCGTGCATTTTACGCAGTGAGCTTTCCACAGCCCTCATTCATTAGCAAGAATGAAATTAGCAATAAGAATTCTTGTATGGTGCGAAAACTTATTTCTCCCATCGTAAACTTACAAGGGTCATTAATTAACTACGGTGACTTTCACCGTGATGGTGGAACGTGAGTCGCATTCTGTTGGAAAAGGCTGCAGGAAACGTAATAAAACAGCGAGAATGGACGACTGTTAGGATATGTATTTCCAAAATACATCACGTTAAGAGACCGTTTCACATGGAACACGTAATAGCTCAATTTAATCAGCATGTTTTTATCAATCGCAATAATTATTGAATAAGAGTATGGGCTCTTTTGCTATTTCGTGTTCATGCTTTCGCGCATGGGTTCTTGCAATTCACCGATTTACAGAACGCAATTTGAAATGCAAGTTAGAAGATGAATCGGATTTTTAAATTGCGTGCCCCGTGTAAAACAGGCCTAATATAGATTTTTCAATAACTTGAGGGCAGTTAGAATGGTCATTACTTACTCATACTCCAATGGCCATCTATTTCCAAGCTGGGATTTGGCCTCACCCGCAAGTGACCTCCGTCTCTCTCTGTCTGCTGCCTCCTTCACTGTTCACCCAGCCGATTGTCATCTGACGTCACTCCATCCCACCATCTTCGTCTCGGTCTTCCAGGAGATCTTCTTCCCTCTGGTCATGCCAGGCCTGCCTCCTTCAGTAATCATGCTCATTACATCCACATGAATTCGCGAACGCTGTGAAAGGACCTGGCAGAAGGAAAAGAGATTTAAGATCAGAATTCATCAATGGCGCAACAACACGAGGGAGGGGAGGGAGGCAGGGTATTTTGCTTCCGCCCCCAAAAATGCCACGGAGGGTGCAAAAACTATTTAAGAAGGGGGACGCAGAAGGCACCCAAGTTTAATATGACTCTCCAAAGATATAGGGCTTCGTTACTAGTGAAACTGAATCAAAACACATCATCGTCTGAAAAGTGAAAATTTTAGGATTTTAGAAGGATTGCTTTATATCTTGAAAAACAGTTCGAATGGGAGTTCGCCACACAGCCGTGGGATCGCAGAAACGCTCACCTACCCCCACCCCTAATCTGCAACGTTTTTACGCCGCTGGAAGCCTTATGGCCCAACTTCATTCTTCCAATGTTTTATTAACATACTGATACTTATGCAACTCTCCTGAAACAACTTATTCCAAAAGTCATTTCCCGTCATCAGGTCTTCCTACAAAAATATGTATTTTCAATCTTAAAGCACTGTAGAATCAAACTCCATGACTTTGAAGGGAACTGGACACAGACTTCTAGGTAGAATTAAATTTCAAATTTCACACGAAGGTGGGTAAGTTCGCTTATAGTATAAAGGTTTAGCTTATGAATAAAAATAATTTGACTGGTACACAAATTTACATCTGGGGAGCATGCTGACGGAAGATTGGATGAGTGAGGTAGAGATAAAGTCAAGAATAGCTATGAAAAGGAAGCTTTTAATAAGAAGAGAAATGCGTTATATAGTGGTATGGACTTAGAACTGAGGAAGAGTCTGGTGAAATGTTATGTGTAAAGTGTTATGTTTTATGAATGCAAAACGTTGACCTTGGGGAGAAGAGAGAAGGATAGGATCAATTTTTTTGAGATATGGGTGTGGAGAAGGCTAGAGAGAGTAAAATGGGCGAATAGAGTAAGAAATGAGGAGGTGCTGGGAAGAGTTAGGGAGGAAAGAACACTACTGAAGACAACAAAAAAGAAAAAGGGAAATCGGATCGGACATATTTTAAGAGGGAGGGGGATTTTAGATATTACAGTCGAGGGAACAGTGGCGTGAGAAAAGAGAAGAGGAAGAAGATGGCGGAAATTTATAGACGAAGTGAAGATAAAAAAGTTACAAAGAAACCAAGGAAGAGGCCCAAGACAGGACAAATTGGAGACAGCTTTGGTGTTTGGGACCTGCCAGTAGGCAGAATACCAGTCGATGACGATGCCATAAAATTTATAAGCAAACGTCCATAGTTATTACAAAATGAACATAGCAGTCGACGTGTCGAAGTGAACCAATCGATCGAAGTGAATAATTGATCAAGGATTGCAATCCAAACTATCTCCATGGATTGACTTCGTAGATGTATCAGAAGTCACGTGATCAATCGCAAGAGTCACTTATTCGCAGAGGCTACATTTTTAAACGGCTACGGCGACATTTTTATAAATTTCGGAACTGCAGTCGAATGCAATGAACTACTTGTTTTATGCTCCTCGTTCCCATGAGCAAGTGAAATACATCCTGTTCAGCCTGTTCGTAAATAAAACCTGATCATCACGATATTCTCGCCATGCTTTCTCACTAGAAATCAAGATGCGATTAAGGCACAGATTAATGTTTCACCAAAGTTTCTCATTTTCATTTCAACGAGGAATTTTTGAAAAACTTTATAGCCGTAAAATCTTAAACTACCAATACTTTTGAGGAGACGAATAATACGCTAATCAATTTGATAGGAAGGTGTAACTGACCCCTCAGCTCTGTTTATCTTCTAAATCTTTATAACATAAACATTGGTTATAGTAGTGCCACTGAAATCACATACGAAGTGCTGTAATCTTGAATGGCAAAACATATGTTTTTGTTAACATTCCGCGAGGTTAATCTTTTAAATGTGCAGGCTTTCTTGGAAGCGCCATTTGCAGACGCAGTTGTGTGATGATGGCCAGAATAGGGCAAGCGGGTCGTCTCTCCACAAATTAGGTCTCTTTAAGAGTAATAGGAAATGATTACGCATAAAAATACGAACAGACGAGGCTCGGGCTATGTAAAACAGTACATTTACCGAGAAAATAAAAGCTATTTGAATGAGATTAGTGCACGCTTAATGTTCGCATATGGAAGGCTTAAAGTCGAAGATGAAAGATGAGAATATATGGTGTCTTGATGCTGGAAAATTAATTAAGTTTACGGATAAATACTACTTTCAGCCAAAGCAATCAATATAGGCCTAAGGAAAAGATTTGCTAAATATTTTCTTTGGAGTGTTGGAGAGCTTTCTGGAGCCGAAACATGGAGAGTCAGGAGGAAAGAGGAGAAATATATATAGGGGTTTGAAGTGTGGCTATGGAGAAGAATGGAAAGATAAAAATGGTGGAGTGATAAAGTGAGCAATGAGGAAGGGCCGGCAAGGATGATTGAGAAAAGGAGTAAATTAAATCAGTAAGAAAGAGGCAGGTAAACTGGAATGGACACGCCCTGAGGAAAGATTGCCTGCTGAAAAGAATATTTGAAGGAAATATCGAGGGAAAGAGAGGAAGACGAAGAAATAATATGTTGACAGCTATTATGAATGGAATAAGTTACGAAGAGTTGTGGGGACAGCGAAGGATAGACGAGCATGGAGGGAGCAGTTCAATTGAAACCTGTCTTAGGACAGATTAACCTTGGAAGATGAAGACTGCGAAATATGATCAATCTAACAAGGCTATCGCGAGCTATATGCCCGAAAATTTTGAGAATGACACATTGCTGTTTAGGAATTATTTCCATTTCATATTTTTATGGGTGAATCTTAATGGTATTACCACATGGTCGCTACTACCACCCCTATCAACTACGTTTTAGGCTCAATATTTTTACAAGTGCCTCAATCAGTATGGCCGGTTGCACATTGATATGGCTTGGGAATTCCCCTGGGCTATTTTGCCTGATGAGTCCATGGACTCCCTTCTTTAATCGATGGTCAAAGGTGGATCCCAAAGCACTAGAACACCCATTCGTTTGAGGCAGTGCCAGGAACAAAAAAATGTGAAGACGCTCGCTTTTCGCTCTGGGAAACGCCATCGGCAACGCGAGTCGAAACGTCAACACCGAGATAGGCAGAAGGAGGTATTAGGTTAAAAAAAAGTCTCCCGAGTGAACAATAGGGCGAAAGACAACTGATATAAAGGGCAAGGCGATGATATTGGACGTCTACTGAAAAAGGGGGAAGTGGAAGCGCTATACTCTAAAGTGAAGACTTGATACGGCGGTGACAAAAGGCGAACAACACTAAAGATGAAGGACAAAGAGGTAAGATATTAATCGAGCCATAAGATATGCAAGATAAGTGGAGGAAGATGGGTGGAAGAGCTAAATGAAGAAGAAAATAGATCAGTGAACCTAGATAAAGAGAATGAGAGAGCAATAGAGCAGGATAACCTCGACCCGCAAATACATAGCGAAATAGATAAGGCATTACGAGTGAAGAAGAGGCATTATGAGTCAGAGTTAGGGAAGCTGAAGGAGCAGATGGCATCCCCGCGGAGTAACTGAAGAATTAAGGCAATAACGAGAGACAACACTTTTCCGAACTTATTCGTAGGATCTACGAGGAAGGAATATGGCCAGAGTACTACGTGAAAACAGTACCGATTCCTATCCCAAAGACGAAGAAAGAGTCTGAATGAGAGGAATATATAAAAGTTAGTTCAATTTACAAGCGGAAAAATTGTTACTTAACTAATTAATCAAAGGCAGGATAGTAGAATAAATTGCTACATGGGGGTTGACCACTTTGGTTACAGATAGGGGAGAACAACTCGGGATGCGATTGCGTAGATAAGAACACTTATATTTATTTCCTAAACCCAATTCGTACTACTCCTTTCTAAGACATAAATTGGAGTATGCTTCTGTAGTATGGAATCCTTAATGTAAGAAAGATGTTCAAATATCGGAAAGGGTACAAAAAAATACTTGTACGTTATCTATACTATACCTACGCAAAATAACGTTTATCCGATGTATGATAATTGTTAGCTACGAACCTTTTGTAAAAATGTTTGATTTTCGATGTCTACAAAAAATAAGAACCATGTGTGATCTACCTTACTCATTTAATTTACTCAATACTGGAGAAAATAATTAATTAATTAGCAAAATTAATTTTGTTGTGCCCAGTAACAGTGTAAGGTTAAAAAGAAAATTCAACTTGAGTATGGCAAAATCAAACGACCGTGAAAACTCACCACTGAACAGAATGTGCCGAACTTTTAACAACTACTGTGATAAAATTGATTTATGTCAACAAAGAAGTTTCTTTTGTAAAATGATAAACGCTATACTTTCCTGATGTGTTTCGAGATTTTTGTTTAATTTTATTGATTTCACTGTTTTTTGTATTTTTTATTTACCCTGTAATTAATTTGTTGGGCGAACGTTAAAATCGATTAATCAACAAATAAATAAATCCAGAAGGCTGGTTGTACACGTAAGATAAGTGCTGCAGCGACATCGCAGCGGTGTCGTTGGTTTCCATTTGCGCAAGGCGTTAGTTTTCCATGGTCCTCCTCACAAGTCTATATCCGCAGGTTTAGAATTCGGAAGAAGAGAGAAATCTCGATTGTACAATTAATACGGAAGGCATTAGAAAAAGATGTTTCCTGGTTCCATGCATTGTTTACTGAAACCAAGTGAAAAAGGAGAACGAATTAACGCCTCTCTCTTCATGACTTTATCGTAAAGCTAAATGTGCCCCAAGTAGCTGTATATCTTGGGTTCCTGTTCACCTCTTCAACAAACTGCTCGGTATCCATCTGCCCCATGTTCGAAACTCGAGCATTTTCAAGCATGACTTGCGGAATACGGACGAAAAGTGTCGCGCGTGTTCATATCTCCATTCGGAGCTGTGCGACGATGGAAAAGCTAACGGCGGGATACACAGACTGGAAATGGGGCGGCGGCCGGCGAGCCGATCCGATGATTTTTCCGGCGGCGGCGTAATTCATCAGCTAAAATCACAAGTATTGTTGCGCATTAGCGCATAATAGCATAAAGTATGCATTATTTCTCATTAATAAATATAACCAATTGTGTTCATTTCATGTGAAAACTTGTTTTATCACATTTTGACTTGCATGTATGAGATATTTTTTTAAGTTTTAAGCATTGAAGTAAATGTCATATCGGAAAACTTAAACCATACGTGAAACTTTTGAAAGTTGAAGCATCAAGTCACTTGAGCGACCTGATGCCGGCGCGGCGATAGCAAAAGTGTCGTGGCGACATCGCAGCGATACGGCCGTGACTTTGCTTGTCGTTTATATAGAGTATTACGCTACCACCCATCGTATCCTCCGCTAAAACTTGGCGACACTTATCGTTTGTGGACAACCAATCGAAAAGAGTACTATTGGCATTTGATATCGGACGTACGAACAGCAACAACGGACGAGCACAAACACTCATATTCTGAGACGCGAAAAATCCACCCAGAAAAAATTCGAACTCACGACACTCGGGAAGGACAGACGAGGATTTAATCCGGTGGCAAACGGGGGCGACCAACTTGTAGAAAGAAGCTCGACGACTCAAAGAAAGAAACCAAGAGTATAGCCAAGATGTTTTTGGTTGCCTCGTGATTTTTGAAAAGGTGTTTGACAGAGTTCATTGGGAAAAACTAATGCATATACTTGGGAAATAGGAATTAGATACGTGACATAAGAGGCTCATCAGAAACTGACACAGTCCTACGTCCCTCAGGGTAAAGGTGAGGATGTCTGAAGGTGAATCAAAGTGATCAGTTATAAGTTTCGGCGCAATCCACGGGTTTCCGCTGTCACCTTCGCTTTTTACCATTGATACCGAAGAATTAGTAATAGAGGCATGGGAAGAGCTAGGTGTGAGAATCGAAGTGGGAGGGCAGCTGATAATGTCTGTTAGATTCACAGACCACAAGGCGCTGGTAAGTAGCCAATCCAAGAAATGCTTACTCTGGTAGAAGCATTTTAAAATCAGTTCGAGCAATAACGAATGAAGATAAATAATAAGAAAACAAAAGAAAGAGATTCTTTGGGAAAAAGAGAAGCTGCTCGTAAAAGAATGGAAGCGTAGCATGGACATTAAAGAGAAATGACGTGAACAAGGGCGTAGACAGGATTTATTTTAGTAGGGGAGAGAGGACACCCATATGTGTCTGTAGTTTTATGTCAGGCCATCATCCTGTCTGGCTACGTGCAGCAGACTTGGAATGAAATGTCTCGTTCGGGGGGACAGCTGCATCCCTCCCCATTAGCCTCCCCTGGTAATACCCAAGAGCGCGAGCGAAGGATGCGTTCAGCAATGGGAGGAAGCTAAAGGCGAAGATGTTGTACGAGAATGTAAAGAAAAATTAGAAGATGTAGCCTACATAAGGAATAGAGCGTTGTATGGCATAGAAACTAAGACTCTGTGAAAAGAGGGTTAGAAGAGAACGGGTATGTTTCATATGTAAGGAAAACAATAGAGACTGCGCTGTGGACGGATAGAAAGACGAACAAATAAGGGCTTGTTATGGTGAGTAAGAAGAGAAAACTTTCGTGGGAGATTAAGAGAAGGCAAAGTAGAAGATTGTAAAAGATAATTTGATGCGAAGAGATGCCTAAAGTTGAGACAGCGAGGGGAGGGGGAAAAAAGAGAATAGGCTATATATATGGGATGAAGAGAGGTAGGGCGAAAGCTAAGATGAAGAAAGAAATTGTTTAAGGGCATGAGGGCCCCACCCTGTTTTAAAACTCCATAGGACTTTGCCCCTTCCACTTAAACCTACCTTGACCGGTAGATTACCCTAAAAATTAAAAATAAATCCAAATCGATCTGTTAAAGGGCAGGAGAGGAAATAAGTGAGAAAGAGAACAAGGTGAGAAGTATATATCGCGTTAATTGGAAAAACGCTCAATGCCTGTATTGTATGTTTTGCAGTGGCAACTGCCCCACTGCCGCAGATAACGATCACAGAAAACTGCTCAAATAAATATCATACAATCAAAGGAACTAATAGCAACGGAATAAATTCAATTTATTTCCTAAACGCTGACTGAATCAAAGCCGGACGAAGAAGAGACGGTGCATCATTTGAACAAACGAAGGTCTCTCAACCATGGCATACGCAAACTAATGAGTTGCCGATTATCATGCCGTTATTATAATTATCATGCCGTTATTATAAACAAGTGGAGACCTGGCTTCAATATTCTTTTCTTGTAATACCAAGTCACCAATTTCACACTTTCACTATTTTATTGAATATCCAATATGAAGAGAAAGAATAACGTGCACCTTAGCCAATGCCTTTCAGGGAATAGCGAGACGTCACAGCGATAATTTGAACGTGGTTCTCAACACCCACAGACTGTAAATGAATGCTTCAGGAAATGAATGGTTCCAGGGTTACTCACTGGCATTATCCATTTATCAATCATTCTTTTACATTACTCGTTCCTCTCAGTCTCTCACCTCAGAACTTCCACAAAAATCTCTGCGTAGAGCGCACCCAACAGTTTTCTGAGTCACATTATACGAGATCGATTTTAGCTTTAAATTTTATTGATTTCAACGCATCATGCTACCCAAATTTCACTGCTTTGAATAAGAATAGAAAACATTGCGAATGTATGAAGGAACTCCGAATCGAGAGGATGATTTCTATTAACCCAACTTGATACGTGTTACCTTTTCCCATTCAATAATTGGCAGGGGTCGGAATTTAAACGATTTAAGTGCCAAGAAAAAAATGAAAACCTAGATGATAAACTTTTAATAGGCCGCAACGACATGAAAATTTAATCCCTTACAAATATTACATCAGAAGTGTGATTTTGTATGAAGTAAAGTCATGGAGTTAGAGAAAAGACGAAGTAAAAGGAAGAGAGGCCTTAGAAATGTGGACCTGAAGGAGGATATGAGTAATTACTAAAAAAATAGTAGTAGATGGTATTATAGAGTGAAGACTGCGGAGATATAACGAAGAATTGGAGAAAAGAGACAACTGGCCGAGAAAATCAAGAAAAGAAATATGAATAAGTTAGGAAATTGTATGAGGAATGTGCATTGTTGAAGACTGTCAAAGGGAATGATAGAAGGCAAGGGAGGACGAGGAAGGAAGAGGTATATAGTGTTGATTTGGAGGAAAGTATGACGGAACCAAGAGATTAGCACACGACAGACAGACATGGAAGTCAATCATAAGTGAACCGGCCACGTGACAGAACAACCCATGATGAGATGACATTGAAGGGCCCTTTTTCTCTTTTTATTACCCCTTTCTTGTCGTGTGGTATATTCATGCTACGATTCATACCATAATTATTCCATACGATAACGGAAACATTTGGAATTACCTTTTAAATATCGAGATTATAAATTAGTTTGATAATCACGCCACTCACTCGTGTCACTTCATCAATAAAGCCGTAGTAATTACGAGCAGGAATGCGGCCTTAAGAACACTGAGTCACAAACCACGTAAATTTTACTATTGAAGGTCGTGTGAGGAAAATTACATTAATTAAGTGCATTTAGTGACACAGGGGAGGGAGGAAAATTTAATCTACGCGGGCATGAAGTCGTCAAGAATACCTTCCCCAACTTCCCCGAACTCACTGAAGCCTACGCGTATTTAAGGATGCTTTAGGAGTCACGGCATTCTGATAGGCCACAGAAAACTCGTTGGGTTCTACTAAATAGATCAGCTCGTAAGATATCCTTGTCAATCAGAATGCTGGCTAGGAGTGTATACAAGCAGAATGTCACTCTATAAAACTAAGGAGAAAAAAAATTTTACGTTGAGGAATCTAGGCAGTTTGCAGATTAGCAAGGAGTCACTCCAATCATTATGCATACCTTTCACTGAACTGTCCAACCGATCATGAGACGGTCTGGTTCACAGACATTTCCTCGAAAATGCTCTACTTACATGAAAAAAATGGATGTACAAGTTCGAAACAATTTATTTAATTAGGCGAAAACAACAGCGGATACATGAAGAGATATTATCCCAGAGGCTTACCACACAGAAGAAGATTCAAAAGACAAGCCCAAATACATCGGCTATATCGATGTAATGAAGCCATTTAACAATGTGGATTGTGACAGAATGCTCAAAATATTTAGAAGGGTTAGTGACAGAATTCTTAGGAGAAACAAGAGTCAATTGGGCCCCTCCCTTTCTTCCCACTTAATCCGACCCTTCCTGCGACCCTTGCTCGAGTACGAAAGGCACGGACGGCAGAACCGATCAGCAGAGGAAGAGTTGGAAGAATTGGACCACCTCCACTACATTCTAAACTTCCCAAAATACCGAATTTTGCCGCAGGCGATGAATTTAATCGTTATCCTCGTCAAAAGATGATTAAAATCGAATTTTGGCGCCTCCAATGATTACTATATTTTGTATCACTGTATTTTATATCATATGGAATTTTTTTCATCATCATCATATGGAATCTCATATGGAATCATATGGTATTTTGCCGAAACTTCGATGCAGCGGTTTGGTAACGCAGCGGCCGCGTTGTAAATATTCCTGCAAGAGTCGAAGGAAGTAAGACAGCGAACCTCAAGCATGCGTCGGTGAATGAAGCTTTGAGACTTCTTACTCAGGTTGCATACATCTATATTATGTAGGTAGTGATTTAACGAAAAAATAGGCTGCACATTTCGCCGCCAAGGCAACAGAGTACTTGCACATGAATGACACATCATGCAATAAACGAAGTGGTTGAATACCTGGCTTGCTTGACGCATGAAATATGTGACATTTTCACTTCCAAGGCAGTAGCTAATGAGTTTGACGTCGCGTTTGTAAAAGCTGTAGCTTGGAGACTTATCACACAGCTTGCATACACCAACTGTATTATTGATTATTTGCTGACTGCTTCACCGGAAGAATTAGGCTGCAGATTATGCTGGATAACTTATTATGGAATAAAGTTAGCTTTAGGCAACATTTTCGAGACTGCATTTATAGTAGTAGTTTCAATAGCATTTTAGGGGAGTACTTATCCTTTGATAATGAATTGTTCAATATGATTAATATAAGACATGCATTATGTGGGGCCGACTCATTGAGTATGCGAGCAAGTGAGTACTCAGGACCTGGGGACTCGTTAAAAAAATAGAGCATAATTGTTCAATCATGACTGAGATGCTGTGTATTGCATGGCATCATCCTGTATACAACCATACCACACACTGTAGAGATGGCTGGCACAGTAATCCGTTGATTTATATGTATATGACTACAAAGAAACGATTTGATGCGCTAGCTACGCCGTTACCCTTAGTAACTGCCTTGTCATTTCTGTCCGTCAAACACTCTTCGGATGAAAATTTACCCTGAAAATCATTTGTGAAATACGTAAATTATTTATAGTTTTCATTTAATACATCGCCTATCACTTTTTTTTCGAAGATTCGAAGAGAAGTAATCAATATTTTCTAACCAATTGGGCATTGAATAATGCAATTTTTCTGTAGCCCTAAGTTCTGTCGTCTCGTCACCACATTTAGAGGTGTTTTTACGTGGATATATTGTGTACATTCCTTCGAAATAAAGATTGAAGGGGGAGCGTTTTAGTAATTTCATCTTTTCTTCCACCTCCCGCAAGCATACGGCGAAGTTAACAACTCATACATAAATTGTAATTATGCGGAGTTAATAGGTAAATAGTGAATTGGATAAGGGACCTTCTCAGTGATCGAAAACAAAAAGTAGTTATTGATGGTTTTAGCTCTGATATGGTCGAAGTCACATCCGGTGTTCCTCAAGGAAGTGCGATCGGCACTCTTTTACTCATTATTGATATTAATGATCTCAGTTCTAGAGTTAGCAGTAAAATAAGATTATTTGCAGACGATACAGTTATTTACCGTAAAATGAGCGAAGACGCGGACTTTGAAGCTCTGTCATCGGACCTTAACAACGTTCATTCGTGGTTCCAGAAGTGGGGGGTTGGAATCAAATATCAGCAAATTCACCACAGTTCACTTCCTGCGAAAGTCATCATACAAATGCCATACTTATACTGTGGGTGGAGTTAACATAAAATCTTCAGATACAGAAAAATATCTTGGAATTACTTTAACTTCTGATATATCGTGGGGATTACACATACAAAACATATGTGGCACAGAATTTAAAAAACTAGGTTTTATTAAATGTATAATAGGAAGGCCCTCGGATGACAAAGTGAAAGAGAGATGCTACTTCGCTCCGGTTAGGCCACACCTCGAATACACCGCGAGCATTTGGAACCCTGGTCATAAGGATTTACCAAAAATAATAAACTACAAAGGAAAGCAGCGCGCTTCGTTAAAAACTGCTACAAGCGAACATATCGTATCTCACACTCTTAGAGGGAAGGTGGGAGCCCCTAGAGACTCGAAGGCTATACGCTAGGCTTAAGTTGTTTGAGAAATTCAGAACTGATGTTATTCAGAACGACACAGAGAATATTATCATGATGCCTCACGACATCTCTAGGTCTGACAGATGCGACAAAATAAGAGATACACTGCCGAACACACAGGTACAAAAACTCGTTCTTTCCGCGAACAATAAGTGACCACAATAAAAACAGAACTCCACTAAATACACTCCTACAATACATGTCACCATTTCATCTCCCAAAAACTTACATCTTTACACGGCTGGTGACCCTCTGCCACACGCCCATGCGGCGGCTCGCAGGGTATTATGTAGATGTAGAATTTTCATAAACTCGTTCACTTGTTTAATTAGTTCCTCGAGGTGCTTGAGGGAAACCTCATACCTCCATTACGGTTAGATTACAGCAAGAAAAATCCGACTGGATCAGGAATGGAACCACGGACCATTTGCTTACCTAGTAAATGCGCATAAAACCTTGAAATTGTCTAGAGAATCATGCGTAGGGATATGCGTATTGATTTGGCGAGCAAACGGTCCTTGGTTCGATCCCTGCCCCTCGGTGGATTTTTTTCTCGTAGGATTTTGTTCTTAGTCCATCCCTGTAACTTGCGTCAGGCACCTGTTACAGTGTGCATTCTCAGAATTCCGGAAATGGGAGATTGTCGCACTTGTCTATTTTAAATTCGTAAACAATAGTGTCTCAAGGCTTCGTTATGCAACAACTTCCTCTACATTCCAACATATGGCCCCCGCTACATATTAACCTGGTCATTTCCTGTAGCGATCAGCAAGACATATTTACTGAGAAAATCATAAAAAAGTTTCTAAACCTAATTTTCACGGAAAATTTTCCCACTTTCTGAAACCATATAATTTGGCAATGAGCGTCAATAACAACAGCGGCATTTTGAAAAATAACGGTACTTACAAATAGTAGTATTTGGCGCAAGAATAATTATGTATAATGACAACTAAGACGCTCGTAGATACCGCGACAGGTAAAAAATGGAAGGAATTTCCACGTGATCTCCAACCACCAACTCCAATTCCACATACGAGTTGATTTTGCCACTTAGGAGTTGATTTTGCCACTGAGGCACTATCCGTCGTCAGCCGAGTCATCTTCCGTTGAGTAGGACCAAAATCACTCTGTTAAATCAAAAGGTAAGTCACGAAGGGCCACTTTTTAAGACTCAACTTGTTTCAGTTCTGATGAAAATAATTTGTTCATCCTTCATTTTTTTATCAAGCAAAGTTGGTATACGTTGGAATTTACTGAACGGCATGATCATGAATATAAAATGTCCGTGTATGTATTCCGTATTTGTGGATTGTGGATATGATTATGAAATATAGATACGAGTACATATTCTTAATTCGAGGGTATGTTAATAATGCTGCTGCGCATTCATGCCATGAAACATTTATTAGATTGTTTCGTCTAGCAAAGTTGACTTCAAAGTTATATTATAAAATATGATGAGAGGGATTGAAGTGGAGGTACTGCAAAGTATATCGCGCTTAGCTTTGCTGAAGTAGAATCTACATCATTGTAAGAATAAACACATACTAATTGTAGTTATTAGCCCGAAAGTTGCACTGAAGCTTGCTTTGGTCCTTCACTACCCTCAATCCCTTTACTGTTACGCCGCGGCGTGCGCGCCGCGCGTGAACGTTACTTGTAATTTAACTGCAAAATTAGTCGTTCGTGCAAATACACTATCAGCAGTATTTACAAGTAAATCCAAATTTAATGAGAGTATAGTGATAACTGACAGTTCGATGCAAAAGATGCCTCAAACTGTATTTGCTTGGCTATGAAAATAGAGACTGAAAAGCAAAAAGACGTCAATTAAAATACCGAGCTCACAAACGTGCGATGTCGCCTACTTAAAAAAAAAACTACTGTAGAGTATAAGTGAATTTCATGTGACTTAATAAACAAAATTTGACCATATTTGAAAACTTTCAATCGGAGTCGATTCAAGAACACATTATGCCGCAATAATTTCAGGCATTTACCGCGGACGATTCTCTGGCGATTATGAGGAAATCTTATATTCTGGTAATCGAGTAAGCTGGATAGCCAAAATTTTGAGCTATTTACGCACTAAATAGAGCAAAATAGTAAAAAACTTTGAGTAACCAAGCAAGCATAATGTAACACCTCGGTTTTCTAGTTGTTTTTCGGTTTTTCTTGTAGACCGTCACAATCATTACCTTAAAAATCAACCTCTGCATTACATGAAATCATTCTTTTAAGCCTGTGAATAAATCATATAGATATTACAAGCATCAAATTAGCCTATTTCAGACACAAATCCAAATACAGTGTCTATTTGCTACGGTTATTCTCAAGCAAACCGACCCATTCCCCTCAGTACCAACAGCTTTAGCGCATCAGTAGTGTCTACCGACAAAGGCTCGCCAGCGCACCGATTGGGGGCATACAGAATCCCACAGCAGTCGGTGTGGCGTCCCACCCGATAAACAGGCTCCCGTGCCGATCTGTTTGGAGATACAGAATGATTCCCCAAATGGCATTTAACCTAAACTTATGTATTTGAAACAAACTGTGTTTCTTGTTGAGGCCAGTTACTTTGAAAATTCAAAAAATAAGCCTTTCACTGACCCAGGAGGGCCAACACCTTTACTTATTACAAAGACACCACGCGTTCCATAACCCGGAGGGGTTCATAACCAAAGACATTTACGAGTCCCTGCTGAACACATTTTCATAAAACGCCCTACATCTAATAGCTACTACACCTTACAGAGGGGACAATATTCTTCATTAATGGCCACAAATATACCACATCAAGTGAATGAGGCTGACACAGTCGAGGGAATTAAAGACCATAGAGTAGTTAAGTACAGCTAAGTTTTCCTTCAATGTCAATAAACATTTCTAACAAATAAGAAAATGCTAAATTTTTAAAATTGATGATTTCGATGTGTTCAATTTGGCATCTAAAAAATTTCCTTTCCCGTCTTCCGAGAATCAAGCATTAAGTTAGACGCAGAGGGTGCTTGGAAAACATTTCTTTCGATCATGCAATCAGAAATCGGAAAATATATCCTCAGTAAAGTAAAATAAGGGAGCAGAAAACAAGATGGTACGATACGGGAGTGAGAAAATTGCTGAGGCGACAGAGTGCATGCCACGCCAAGATGAGAAAAATTGGTGCAGATTTGTCCGCTGATGATCGCGAGACAATAATAGAAAAATATTTACTGTCTAAAGCCGCTAAGAATGAAGCGCTTCGGAATACATTCATGGATTTCAGAAGGTAAACACTTTTAGAGCAGTTATGGGACAACCCAAAAACATGTTGGTCATGCTTCAGGGACGTTCACGGTAAAATATCTACAGTGAATCGTCTGAGAAAAGATAAAGACGGATTATTGGCAAACAGTTCGGACAAAGCTAATTAATTTAACTCCTACTTTCAAAGTGTGTTCGCCAAGTCTTCACTGAATACAACCGCGACGGTTAATGATCGTTACCGGCAAATGATGCCGCCTATTATTATTTTTGCTCGCGGAATAAAAAGTTTATTAAAATCACTCAATCCAAAAAAGTCATCTGGTCCTGAAGAAATTCCTTCTATCGTGTATAGATAACTAGCTTCAGAGATAGCCCCATACTTGGGAATAACATTTAGAAAATCCACCAAGAAACAGTACCCAAAGACTGGAAAATCGCCAAGTTACGGCCCATATATATAAGTGGTGCTAGGGAAAAAAACATCGAATTACCGACCGATATCCTTACCCTTTATTTCATGCGAAGTTCTTGAATATACAATTGTAAGCTCAGTCATGAGACACCTAGGTATGTAGAACGTGTTAATAAAAACATTACACGGATTCAGAAAGGGAGACGAAGTTTTTCTTAACCTTAAAAAAGAATTTGATAAAGTGTCCTACAGAAAGTTACTAATAAAACTAAAATCTTACGGCTTAGATGACGATGTAATTTCCTGGATTAAAGAATTACTAAGCGATCGCATATAGAGGGTTGCATCAAAAGGCGCTATCTATAATGAGTTTAATTCACTTTGGGAGTCTCACAGGGAATTGTCACAGGTCTACTTTTATTCCTTTTGTATATTAACGATATTGGTGAAGTAGTAAGCAGTAAGCGTCAGCTATTAACGCTGTAGAGTCCATAGAAATCCATAGCAATAATGATTGGGAAGCGCTAATGAAGTTCCTCAAAGCAATTGAAACGTGGTGCGATGTGGCGAAGTCCTAGATTGACAGATATCGCAAAAATTATCAAATTGGAAGGAGTTTGCGGTGACGCGTCGTGACTTTAACTGCACGGATAACCACGAATGAGGGCTGGCTATCAGGTGAGACGAACGTCAAACCCCGCCGAAAGGCTTACTAGCCGCTCCGCGCACACAAAAATGCTTATGACCCAGTCATATCCAAAACATGCCATCCCTTCATACGGCCATAGCCGATCCATAATGTTGAAGTCAAGATCTGGAAAACGGTACAATCGGAGATTTTCCCGCGGGATACGGTTCAGGAGATAATGCAATTCCAAAAATTATTTAATTACAACTAAACGAACTAAGTTCCTTCCTTCCTCTTGCCACAACAGCTCGGGGTGAGCTTTGGTCTCCAGCAAAATTCGCTTCCACTGTTCTCTGTTCTCCATCCTTCTCCTCCAGCCTGCCTCTCTCATCTCGCCAAGAGCCTTGTGTACCTTACCATCATCTTCTAACCACATCCTCTTGGGTCTTCCGCCCTTCCTTGATGCATATATTTTACCGTATAAATCCCTTTTGTATGGCAGCCTCATTCATTACTTCATGTGTCCTTTCCACTGTACTCTCTGAGGCTTTTGAAGTCTTACCGTATCCATGATTATCATTTACTTTTGTAATTCATCATTGTAACGGATTCTGTACTCGCCTATTTCCATAACAGGTCCGTGTATCTTCCTTGGTATTTTTAACGGAAAAAGCGAGTGTAATTTCATATGGGAACGTACTCGCGAAGTATGAGCATTTTCCTAGTTTCGTTAAAATGAAGCACCTAACAAGTTGCATTCATTCAGGAGCTCGAAAAATGGGCAGTATTTCCGATATCAACTTTACCTTCAGTGGAGAATAGAGGTTTTATGGATTGTTATTTTCCGAGGATCTGAAGGATTTAGAATGCCTTTGAACCTTTGACAACCTTATTTCCGGCTGCCTCGCCCTCCAAATTTTACAAAAACTTTGAAAATATGTACAAAATATGAGTGATTTGGCAATTGCAAACTGCGAGTGCGACTGCGAATTCTGTGAAAACTTTTGATAGATTACATAGCTCATGCGTGAGTTTTCTTACTAAAAAAATATTTTAATATAAAAGTTAATAAAACTGAATTATAAATTTATTTCACAATCTTGAATATAGAAAACAGCGATAAATTTTTGCTTTAAGTTCCTCTTTTTTAAAATAAATTTTAAACTTCGAGGGGGGTTGCTAACCATTCGATACGCCGCTGCACTAGCAGTAATTATCGCCCTATCCAGACATTGAGAAACCGGCCGTAAATTTAATTTTATTCTTTATTCGGCAAACAGTAAGAGAAGGAATTACTTTTTCTCACCAATGAAATATAAATAAAATAAATACTCCAGGTTATTTTTAATGTACAATCCACTTATAGACCATCGATTCCAATAGTTGAGATAGATTTCAGCGCTTTTCGGCGAAGAGTTCCAACGTTCTGCTACTGCACTTAAAATGTTTTCTAAGCTTGTTCTTCCATACAGAATCGGGAAAAGAAGGAAATATTTCCATTAAAAATGCTACTTCACTCATTTTTTAAAACATTTTAATACTTCTGACCATAAATGTAAATAGTGTAATAAGGCGATTGGTTCGACTTCCATACCCGCACAAATATATCTTAACATGAAAAAAAGCACGCTCTTGCGTTAACATTCGGCAATTATTGACGATACACTCAACGAACGAATGCCCGAGTTGGAAATTTACCTTGAGGTTCCCTGGACCTAGTTGTACAGCCTGTTCTCGTTTCGAACTGATTATCAGATATTTTTCTCAACCTACGAATGAACTGGAAATGTTCACAAAAATTAACTTTATTATTTATTATACACCATATCTCTGTACCTTACTATGCATATCTCTCGTAAACGATGCAGCGCCTATCATAATGAATTGCACACGCGTCAGATGAATCACTTAAACGAACGAGGAGTAGACGTTACCTTGACAACAAGCATTCCGACTCCGGCTCCTCGACCAGTCATGATTGGCCCTATTAGCCATAAATTTTCTGAAGTTAAATATATCCGTACAAATGGAAATATAAAATATGTAATGCCGTGAAATTAGCCATTTTGAGTAAGCTGATTGTAGTGTACGCTTCACGGTGATTGTTTGAAATGGCGAATAAATTGGAATTCCCGCCGCCGAGGGATGCTCACCAGCGGTGTGGTTTTGTATCATGACAATGCCCTCCCTCACATTGCGCATGTGACTCAACAACTTTTACAGAACTTTGGTCGGGAACAATTCAACCACCCTCCATACAGTCCGGACCTCGCTCCAAGTGACTTCCATCTTTTTCGCACCTGAAATCGAGCATTACTGGTAAGAGGTTCAACAATGACGACGGGATCAAAAAAAAACATATTGTTACTTGGTTGACATCACAGGTGGCACCTTTTCATGGAGAGGGAATAAAAAAAAAACTTGCGCCGCGCTATGACAAGCGCCCAAAAAAGGGTGGGAGTAGTCTAGAAAAATAGTTCAGGGTCTAAAGATTTCTTCGCCACATTTTTTTCTGAATATCTACTTGTTTTTCTTTGACCTGTCAAACGGAACTTACTTTCTGGATGCACCTCGTTTTTAGCAAAGGAAATATTTTTCAATAGCAACTCATTATATGATTGAAATGACAATAATGCCTATTGTCGGTGGAACCTCCTAAACTGGGATTTCAGAAAATTGAATAAACTCGGCGATGAACTTAAAAATATAGCAGCCATCTAAAACCTCGATGGCGGTAGCAGTTGGCCGACACTGAAATGTTCCGTTCGCATTACTGGCTTTCTACGTCGGTGATGGTGAAGAGCTTGATATGGAGCGTAGCGCTGACCCTCAGACAGGAGGGAAAGAATAGGCTGCAGGCATTTGAGATGATGGGTGTGGAGAAAGATGGAGAAAGTGAGGTGGATGGACAGGAAGACTAACGAGAAAGTGCTTGAGATGGTGGGCGAGGATAGGAAACTTCTGAATGAAATCCGGGATAACCAGGGTAGATGGCTAAAGGATGTAAAAAAGGCTGATGGGTTACTGAAGAGTGTGATAGAGGGAAAGATGTTGGGCAAGCGATCGTATGCTGAGACGAAAAAAGATATACTAGAGGTAGATAGGCCCCTGAAAGTGTAGAAAACCGGGAGGAGATTCTCTGGCATTCAGTAAAACCTACGTTAACTGGTACAATACTTTTTTTAAGTGCGTTACAAAGCTAAGAATGAGTAATGTGAACACCGGATTGGCGCGGACCCAGTGGTGTACCTACTACCAGTTAGGGTTTCTGGCGCCCCGCACTTATAACTTATTCTCTGTTTTCCTCATTTAGTTATAACAGTGCATTCCATTACACATTTTTCTACGGGATATGCAGATAATTGTCTGCTTCAGTTTACTTCATCATCATCCTATCTTTGAGATATAACTGAAAGGATTATACTTCGTACTGATGCACAATTAATTTTACTATCCCCGGTCGATTTAAATATGCACGAGTCATTTCCACGAGGGTTAAAAACAAATAATTGGCAATTTCTTCGGTACGCTTACTTTCCATTCACACGCTTCAGAAACGATGCACGTTTTAGGCCTCGGCATCAGCCTCGAGAATGAAACCCACTCATTTCCTGCCTACACTAACAATCAGAGACCTTTCCAAGTACTCTTATGAAATTCCATGCCATTTTCACGGCTTTTCATATTTTTAAATTTTGTTTGGAACTGCAGTATCTCCTGAACCGCTTCACACCGAAAACCTCGGACTGAAAAAGTTCCTAGATCTTCACTGAAATATTATGTTGAGTGAATTTCTACTGTAGGGATGACCACAATTTGTTATAATTGGAACATTATTTCGAGGAAAATGCACTCGGGAAGGCTGAAATACACCCGCAAGAGCAAAAATATATTCACATAAAAAAAGGAAAATAAAGAATGCTTCTATCTGATGTGCTCACATTTAGAATCGCTTCAGTTGTTTTTAAGATTTTACACTCGAACTTGAGGGACAGATTTTCGAAGCGAACAGTAAATGATTTATTTACTCATCAATACTCGCGCGGCAAAGCAAGGTTTAAATATGTGCCATTAAAGTTCTCCAATCTAGTTTTCTATATAAAGAAGGATAGTCTCAGATTGGTGAGTTTTTGTACTTTGATAAAGTAGAGGATTAAGCTTTTCTTTAGCGATACATGTGGAATTAACCCTTTTTTTCTTGCAGCTGACAAAGATAAGTTTGCGCTATAAGGGCCCCGCGCACTGGCAACTTTTTCAAAGCAACTACTGAGTTACTTTGAAGAAGTTGAAATGAAACACACGGTATTGACTGTGGCCCCGCGCACGGGCGACTTTTTAGTTGCCGCAACTAAATAATTGCGTCCGAACCTATTCCGAGGGTGAGTAAACTGTTGCCGGCAGGAATAGACCACGTAGGTTTTTGCCCAACCCCGCGCACTGTCAACTATTCAGTTGCTTGACGGCCCTTGTTCGGAGAGCTTTTCGGAGTACTTCAATAACTACTATTAGAAAGCAATAAAAACGTTGTATTTCCATTTCTTTTGCAATAAATAATTTAAACTATTGGTGGTATTAATATTTTCCTTACCTCAGAGTCACTGCCAATCTTTCATGAGGTGGTACAGCCTGTCGGAATGATGTATTTTGGTAAGTTGTTCGAGGTCCAAGGGTAACCAGTAGTTGATCAAAAGTTTCTATGCTCATTCTAAAATAATTAAAGAACTTATTTGGATGTTCTTTCAACCGATCAAACAGCTTATAAAATTGCCCATCAAGAAGTCTGGAACTAATTATTGGATGTACCCAAAACTTTTTGTTCCTTTGCTTATTTTTTCGCTGTCTCAGGATGAGCGCAACAACACAAGTAGCTTCCACGACATCCATTGTAAACTGAGCTGAGAGGCAACTATTTAATCGCCAGTGCGCGGTGGCGGGCAACTCACGGGTGAGTAAACTGTTTGGTTGCCGGTGATTAAAGTTGCCAGTGCGCGGGGGCCCTAAGTCAACTCCTACCACTACCGTTTTGATTGTTCCTCTAACTGGATTCCTCCGGTAACGATAAAAAATTGGTAAGCCAATTCGGTGCACAATCTTCAATTTTCCGTTACTTTACCATTACCATGAATCTCGTGCGAGCAGAGTCCCAAAAAATTAATGTTTCGTTTATATGCTGTTCTTCTGCCTATCTTTCTAGCCTGTAAGCCGCACGTTTCATAGCTCCGCCAACGAAAAAAATAAAATCCAAAAATAGCTGATTTACAGCGCTACGCTAGTTATCAACTACCATTTTTCTCTTAAGAGTTGAATCTCAATCTCTAACCTTTTACCCTTTGTAGTAGTTCAGCATGTATTCATATTCTCTAAGCCACATTTTAACAGCTCCATCAATGGAGAAAATAAAGTCTAAATACAGTTGCTTTTGAGCGCAGAGGTATTTTTGCTAGATTATAGAAAGAAAAAGGGTTAGTTCCACACATGTAGCGCTAACAAAGGTTATTATCCTACTTCATTACTTAAAGTTCAGAAACAATCAAATCTGAGGTATTCCCTCTTTGTATAGTTTTCTATGACCGAAAACTTTTTGAAGGAAAAAAATGTCGATTTCAAGTTCTATTTTAACAATGAAGAAATGTAAAAGGAAAAAAGAAAAATTATAGTAAGTTTTCCATTATCTTTAAAATAGTTAGTCGCCAGATTCTCTCATGTGTCATCATTATTAATTGAGATGTTACGATTAGAGGGGCTAGAGTAAACATCAGAAAAATTCACATGCGCCATTACGGAAAAATGACTTGTGAGAACACGAGAGGGGATAAAATTTTGAAAATCGTCGCATTTAACTGCCAATACATCTACATCATACCATGCGAGCCACCGCATGGGCATGTGGCAGGGGGTGTTAAGTCACCAGCCGTGTAAAGATGTAAGGTTTTAGGAGGGGAAATGGTGACATGTATTATGGCAGTGTATTTAGTGGAGTTCAGTTTTTATTGTGCGCGGAAAAAACGAGTTTTTGTATATATCTGTTCGACAACGTATCTCATTCCTATTATACATTTAACAAAACCTAGTTTTTTAAATGCTGTGCCACATATGTTTTGCATGTGTAATCCCCACGATATATCAGAAGTTAAAGTAATTCCAAGATATTTTACTGAACCTGAAGATTCTATGTTTACTCCCTCCACAGTATAGGTATGGCATTTGTGTGATGACTTTCGCAGGAAGTGAACTATGGTGAATTTGCCGATATTTAATTCTAACCCCCACCCCTAGCACCACGAATGAACGTTGTTAAGGTCCGATGACAGATCTTCAAAGTCCGCGTCTTCGCTTATTTCACGGTAGATAACTGAATCGTCGGCAAATAATCTTTATTTACTGCTAACTCGAAAAATTAGGTGTGTGAATGAGGGATTATATGTACAAAAAATTAATTTTTAGGAAATGGTCAGGCAACGAATTTCCCTCAAGGACCACTTGACATGGAATGACCCATCATCGATTCTGTCCATCTCGCAAAAATAATTTCCTAAGTGGGAATAAATCAAGTTACCGCGCACGTAGATGCATTAATTTTTTCCGCTCTTTCTGATTATTTGTTCACCAGGCCATTTATAATCTTTTTCTTCGCCCTCGGACATTCTCTGGTGACACGAAACGTGACTCCATTCATGAATACACGATCCATTAAAAAATAATGGGGTAACCATGGCAACTAGGGCGAATACGACAATGTACGCCCACGAAATAGCCAGTTGATTCAGGCTCGTACCTATTAGGGCTTAAGCATCGTATTACATGCCTTTATAGTCTGATTTTCAAACTATGACGTCAAACGTCCAAACCCGAAGCAGATAAAATCAACTTAATGGAGCTAGGGAAGATATTTCAAGTCATAATTTTCGACGCAAATGAAAAGAAATGTACCTGCTAATCTCCGAAGTTGAGTTACGTTTCGAATATCCATAAGGGCCCATATGAATTCCGAGAGGCATTCCACTGCCTCATTTTTAGTCACCGCATTCTCTCGAATCGCTCACCACAACTGTAGGTAGGATTGTGGCACCTCAATTCAGCAAGACCCTTCAATTGTGCTTTCCACTGCCATCTTGGAAAATTTCCTCCCTAGAGCAGAGTATTTCATTTCGTGAAATGAAGCCCCATGTCAAGTATCTAACAATGTAGTATCACAATTGAAGTGTTTGCATAATAAGCATGCATTTAAAACTTATTAATTTAAAAGTTTCACTACTTACACGTCTGAACTTTCAGAATTAACCATTACCTTTTCGGAGCCCCTCGAACACGTCACCGATGAAATGGGGCCCGCCAAACACTGATTGAATGAGTGTTTCTGTGTTTTTCTTAATTATGTCATAGCATCAGAGATCGTAAAGTGTAGTCCATTTTTTTTATTATTGGTTTAATTTTGATTAATTGTAATTTTTACTCCATGGATAAAAATTGAGAATTTGTTGAGTACCTTTTGACTCTCTTTGACGCACATCCGGCACATCAAGGCGATGGAATATCGTTCCGCTCATGGCTCCACTACGCTCCCTTCCGTTTCTTGCATCGATGCGCAAGCAAGTCTGTCGAAAACGATCCTAGCATCCAAACCCAGTCTTAGCAGCCTTAGTAGACTGTACCAAAAGTGCATCTCCGGTTGGCCATTGAAATTCATAGGAAATTGAAAAGTATGGAAAAATTTAGAAACCCTTCATGGTGGTTAAACTGCAGTCAATCGAGATCACGACTGTGTTGCTCCATGAGTACTGACGGACTTAAAATGCGCAAGCCTGAGATAAATATTTGAGTACTGAGTTCTATCTGAAAATATTCTTTGCGAGCCTTATCAATTTGAAATGCCACCATTGACTAATCAATAACTGGGTAATTGCTTCCTTATTTGTAATATTTCTATCAGAATAATGTTGGGTACGCACTTACCATCCCCGAATGAGCCTTCACTTAATATCATTATCAGGTTTGATGATAGTCCAATCACATTTGTGGAGTGTCTTTATTAGTGATGCTCTCTGTCATGGTTAGTTGATGCTCAAGAGTACCAGCTGCTTCGGGAAATTCTTTAATCTATCCTCCCAGGAGCATTATTCGCTTCCCACTCCGAAATTCTTATTAAATATAGGGAGTGTACTAATTGTGAGGTGATCGTCGAGTAACATCGTGAATAGGGTCATAAACGAGAAACTTTGATTTTCAAGACTAATCCTACCGTCTTATTTCACTCTTAGAATAACAGTGAATGTGATGCTACGCTAAGGGAGAAAAACGTTTCGTTAGTCCGACGTATAATTTGCCACTTTCTCGGTCTCATCCTACATTTATGCCATAGGATCATGCCTACCACTTGTATGTAATTGTGGCGAAGAATTGTAATACAATGCCATCTTAAACGTGACTTTAAAAATACTACTTCGTGCACCGACAAAGTGAATTACATACAGCAAAATTTTTAATTGCCCAATTCTGTCAACTTGGGATTTTAGTGGTACTTATTTATTTCAATATGAACTGAATGAAACAATGCTTTCTAGGAGAATGTGAGTCTATAAACCACCAGAGAAATCCTACAGATAAGTTATTCATTCATTTTCAATTGATACCCAGGTACATTATCACTTACAGAACTGAGGCTGTGAACTTCTATCGTCTCACTCTTATGCTTCACTAACTTTCTAGATTGGATTGGATATTAGGGGAGGTGACCGACAGCTAAGTTCATTTGCACCATAGGGGATAGGTGAGGGATGAAGGGTGGATAGAAACCTGGCATCGGCAATAGCCTGCTCTTAATGAAAGGCGCCAAGGGTACCACGGTTTAATGTCAATCCCCTCTTTCTATATTATCTTATGCCTTCTGAAATGCAATAGTTTCCACCAAGTCATACTTCACTAAATTGGGGCATTAAATATCAACTTAACATATATCTTATTCAGCACCTTTCCACTGGATGAGAATCCTCAAGTAATTCTCTCTTCCTATTCAAGCCAAAATCTTCTCCATTTTATCACAGTTCCGATTCATTTCATCACATCCATGTCCACACCTCTTAGAGATATCCTCACCTTCCAATAGACTGGGTCAGGAAGCTACATAATATGTCACCCATTATATTTCCTTTGTTATATACAAGTCACAGATCCCACAGACTCAATTACTTTAGAAATCTCAAGAGACCATCCATTGCCAAGAAGCACATTCTCATTTGCTCATATTTTTACCCATGGTTAATCTCATTGTGTCACTGAGCAGCCAATGTAGCTTATGACCATAGAGTAAGTGATGACTAAAAATAGACTCACTTTTTGGATAACCCATTGGGTTCACAGATTTAATGTAAGCCACTTACCCTCACATCAGGTTAAGAATCACTGACTTGAGGAAATCAACATCAATCACTTCAATTACCAATGAACTAAAACCAGGCCTCAGCTGGGACTCACTCAACGCTCAGGAGTTTATTATACCCTAATGATAACTTTGAGTATACCTAGCTGCAAGAGAAGATGAGATATTCCCTCGAGGCATCAATGGTTGGCAAACCATTATTTATGTCCTGTAGCCAATCTTTCTCAACATTACTGGCTCAACTGTTTGTTCCAACATTCTCCTAACTTCCTCCAAACATTGTTATCAACATCCTCCGAATGTTAATAATAATCATAATTTTTCAACCATGTCCAGACTGAGCATGGAAGGTAATACTCTGCATCTAGGATATTAATTGCCTGTGGTGACTATGTTGGTCCAACATAGCTAATAAAAAATGAGCACACCTTAAATATCACACCATTCTATAATGTTGACCCAACAGTTACAAAATTACCATACTAATTGCACTATTTGTCAATGGTCAAAAAACAACTGAACCACGACCCACAGTAGCACCGGTAGCACCATTCCGAAATGCTGGCCCAACAGTCTCTGCCACATAGGTCGAGGGCATTTTAATGATGGTCTTATCATTGAGTTTAAATAAGCAGCTAAATGACCTGATTGCCAACTCAATATACTACACATTCTTTAAGTCTCTATTCATACCTCATTCCATGGAACAATTCAATAGTAATAACTGGCACAAATTTTCTTGAGTAAAGATATGTGAGTTACTTTCTTCAGAGGTCAGATTTGATTACACACAGCCTGCTTTTCATCTCATACTAACATCTTCAAATGCTACATTCCACTAAAACATGTCCTTATTTAACAGACCCAAATTCATTACCATCTCATAACAATATGGATTTTAATCTCCTATAAAAAATGAGCTTCATCATTAATATAGAATCAGGTACTCAAAATGGCACTTTAAAAGAAAGACAAGGCAATAAAGTATAACATACACCCTCTTTAGACTTAGAAAAAAATTGGTGGGTTGGTTATCAGTTGAAGCAACCAACAAATGAGGTCTTTGATATCATATAGGATCGCAGGACAGGTTAGTGAAGTAAGGACCGCTAGGGGAATGGAATAAGACAGGAGAGGAACCTGGTCCAGACATACATTAGTTGGGCCTAAAGAATGCAAAGAGGTCAACAGTTAAATATCCCATCGGGAAATGAGAGTGCAGGACCATGTGGCATCAACCTTTCTTCTCTATTATGTCTAATTCTTATGAATTCATCTTACTTCTGGAACACTTCATTGCATCTGTTTTCACACATCTCAAGCCAAAGAACTACCCACTTGGAAATTGGGATTCCCCTGATTAATCCCTAGCACTAACGCAATTCAAACCTGGACCTGAGGGATGGGAAGTCAATTCATCATTCACCACAACATCTTGAATTCCTAGGGAAAATATTCGATTAAGAAAGAATCTGAGTTTTACTTCATTTTAACCACTTAAAAGTTAACCAAAACTAAGTAGAACAACCATGACAAAAGATGCAGGTAACCGAGTGGTCAGCAGTTCATCTATCGCCATATCCCTTAATGAATTCACATATCTACCACATCAACAATCATTTATCTTATAAAACATCTGTACAGTTCAAAAGAACAAAATCTTTATATTTTTCACTGCAGCTATTTCTGTTCCACGTCACACACAAAGCTGCTTCATTCACGATCCACTCAACACACAAGTAAGATTCAGTCATAAATTTGTCAACTATTTTGCACATTTCTCCATTTTTAAAATGTAATACTAGGGGAACCAAATTGATAAACCTCATCAGAATATAGTTCTTCAGGTTGAGGCTCCTCTAAGTTTTCCGGGTAAAAGGTGGGAAAAGGTGGAGCTTCCTTCAGACGCCTGAAAAGACACAAAGAGCACACAACTTTCAAAACCTTCATTGAGTGAAAAAGTGAACTCAAAGATGGAATGGTCTTAAACTTTTAAGCGACATGTATAAATGGATTATGATTTGATGCTAATTATCTAGGTTCTTCAAAAAAAGAAGTAGATTACTTTTCCAGATAATCCCAGAATTATGAGTATTAACAGAATTTTCGATCAACCATCTACACTGAGTTATAATTGTAGAATTAGGAAACTTATGTGATTCCCTTTTATTTGTAATCATTATTTTCCACTGAGAAATTTGATGCAGAACACTTCACCGATTCTACCACTAAAAGAGCATATTATGCTAAGAAAAAATTGGCCACTAATCAGAGGAGACTTTTTAAAGACTTGGACAGAGAACAGAAAAGATCACTCCAATTGATTCCAATAAAAGCAAGAGGATTCTGAAGCTAGCAACAACGGCTCATGTCTGCATCAATGCAGGTGCTTAAATGTCGAGACAGCCTTAATCCCACACATTGAGGTAGTTAGAAAGTAATGGGCCCTTCCATCAAAAAGGGTTTCCTGCCACAGCCACCATTTTTCATTAAACCTACTACAGGTCAGTAAATAATAGTTTTGTAAACTATCTCAAATTTTACCTAAAACAAGAAAACTACACAGATGAAACATACAAAACAGAGAGAAATCAGAATAAACTTCATCAATATATTCGACACTAAGAATTTAACGGTAACAATATCTATCAATCCAAAGGAAGTTTGTTTGAGAGAGAAGAAAAATTCATATGAAAGAACTATTTCCCACAAACTCAAGCTTGCTCTATTGGGAAACTGGCTTACAACATAGGCATTTTCTCAGGTAGTATCAATAATTTTAAGTAAATAAAAATTTCAATTTTAAACCACAATGGAGTGTAAGACCCTTCTTTGTGCTATAAATACTGCAAACCGTTAAAATTAATCTTTAAAAAAAATGCAAAAAAAAAGGGATACAGTAAATTGCCATAGCGTGCCCACTGGTGTTACAGAAGATGGATGGATGGAATACAGAAAATGCCCAGATGCAGGTTGAGTGAATTAAGAATAAAATTATTGGATATGACAAGCAAAACATACCAAAAATAAACAACTTAGTGTTCTAACCTGTCAAGACAAATTTCAATCACAGTATCTAACCAAACTACATATAAACAAACTAATGAGGCAATAAAATCCAAGCAAAAAACATACCTCAGAGGAAGAACTGTATCATAAATATGAACAATAGAGTTGGTTTCACCAGGAACCCCCAAGCCTTGAACCCAGATGACGTTATATTTAGTATTAATTCTCCAGACCTGAAAAGAGTTATTAATATTAAAATTTTAAACCTTACTATAAATGCTAGTAACACCTTAAATAAAGAAATATAAAATTAAAATGTAGATCCACACACAGTTTTAACTACAATTTTCTAAATTCAAAGCATTCCTTTGAACAGCTACCATCTTCACTCATCTAATACCTTTGACTACAAAAATAATAAAAACTAATCATCAAATAACTTCAGGCAATGATTTAACATTAGCAATAATGTGTGGTATTCTACTAGAAAATAATCATTCGGCTAAACTGGGTTTTGAGCCAGAAGCTTCCATCATCTTATAAGGTGTGTTTAAGTACAATGCTGTCAATTCAACCAGGCCTTTAAACTATCCTTGACTGAATTTCAGAAAATTAGCTGTGAAGAGTGACTACAGAAGAGTGTAATAGTTTTTGAGATATTGGTGCTCGAGTTCTTGATAATGTACCATAGCAGCTGCAATGTGCAACAGAGGTGGATTAACATTACTATTATGCTTTTCAAATATCTCTGCGATTGGCCCTTCGTGCATGCTCAGAAAAGTTCAAGCGGTTTTGAGACAGAAAGTGTTCGACACCAGGGAGAGGACGACGTTACCGTGTTTATGCACTAGACTTTGTATATGAATGAAAACAAAAGATTGCCTCTTTGTAACATTCCACAAGCCACCACATGGCCCATTGGGAGGGGCAGGAGACTGGCTGGTGCCGCGGTCAAAGGGATTGCACCCTTTCATCTCTTTCACTCCCCATTGAGACTTTTTATCTTGACCAGTCTCAAGGGTCATAGAAGGAATACATAATGTGAGACTTTTTGGTTAGTGACTAAGGAATGGACTTTTGATAATAAAATTCATAACACTTACTCATTAAATTACTATAAGAAGTAAATTTTTTAACTCATTTTATGTGAATCAAGCTGACTTAAAGGAGTGCATGACCGTATCATTACGTTGATTTCTGGCCATTGCCGAGATTGAGTGAAGATTTTTTTACAATTTTTTGCCAAGCTCTTTGCCTAAAATATGAAGGAATTCTTAGCTTTATAGTCTCAAATCAATCAGGAAATAATAAAATAATTATTGGGTCATTCCACGTCAGACCAGCAGTGAGTTGACCCTTGGTGTCTCCGATTCGAACCAAAATTTTTGTGTGGGTTTCAATTGGCGTTACTGTAGATTATGAATTTCCTTGGCTTAGTTACAAAGTTCATGGAGTAGACAAAACTGCTAAGTTAAGGTAGTGCAGTGTCGATTATTGCAGTAACATTTTTCCATTTTCCATTTTTTTTGTTTTATTATATAATAAAAAATATTGATGAAATAAAAAAAATATCTAAAAATTGGTGTATAAAGTATTGCACTAGCATTCACACGGACCAAGATATATCCTCTCAAAGTACAGCGGCACATCATTTTAACGCCGACCCTCGTGACGAACGAGGGCATAGTCCAATCTTTGAAGTTAAATATCTCTGTTGTATATGCACTGCCCATGACCAAACTTGTTTCTGAGGTAAGACAAAAGACTTAAGTGTCAAACTAGAAAAAAATTCAAAAATAAAAATGGCTGTATTTTTGTTAAAATTTAAACAATTTCAATCAAATTTAGTTTATTTACATAAATGATAACACACTGTTGCTGTACATTCTTCTGCAAACAAAATAATACATCAACCGTTTCTCTAGCTATTTTCGTTAAGGAGATATATCAAAAAGAAAAAAGGTCTAAATGCAAAATGGTCGAGACTTTGATCGTCTCTAGATCTGCCAAAAAATTATTTTTCTAAAAATGCTCCGACACATCTTCATTTAACGCCAGATGAAACCCACACAAAAATTTTGGTTCGAATCAGAGACACCAAGGGTCAACTCACTGCTGATCTGACGTGGAATGTCCCTATTTAATTTAGACAAGAAGCCTCCACAGCTCTCTCTTGCACTTTGTGAAGAAAAAGAATTGGTCTCCCAGATTATATTTCTCACTGGAAGTTCTCCAGCATATTTTGTACCATTATATTTGCCTTGCTTCGCAGCAATAATCTCACTTTCATTTGATCCATCCTCAACACACATACTCCAGATGATTATCAATGACATTATTCAAACTTTCCTCAGAACATCTACGATTCTGTGACAATTACCCTTGTTAAAACAGGGATAAAAGGAGAAATGATAGTGAGGATAATTGTAGAATAAGGAGGAGGAGGCAAGGAGATGAGAATACGAAGGAAAGATATTAGAGTGATGGAGAAAAGAAGAAGTATTAGGTTAATAGGAAAATGTAGATTAAAGGTTTCATAGAAAGATGATCACCACGGTATACCAAGCAAACTAAGGCAAGGAGGTTTGGCAAACAGCCAACTGACTCGCAAAGCGTATACAATGGAGGTCTGAGAGCAACTCAATTTCCAAAAGGCTAGGCTCCACCTACTCCATTCCGATAGGCTTTCAAAGTCACGTGCCAGTAGACTTTCTCTTTCCTCACCCCTGAAAAACTTAGGCCTGCCTCTCAGTCGCAAAGATATTTGAAGAGGATAATAAAACTGTTTTCCATGAAAAATTCTGAAATTACTCCAAGTGAAACATTAACGTGCACAAATAAAACTGAACAACTCCACATGAATTTTGATTACCTACATCCAGTGGAAAAGACAACAGGAGTATAGAATAAAAAATTGCTCACAATGATCTCCATAGTACCACTTAGTTCCCTCACAAAGCCATCTCAATCCACGGTGATTTTCTCAGGGGATTAATACTTAAAAAGACCTTCTTGCCAAAGTAAACACTTCTGCATAGGAGAGGCTCTTGTCGAGCCATTTTAACATAAGCACAGTTTAGCTGCTTAAGGATGACCAGATTTTCAAAAATATCTCATATAACATTACTATTTTGCAGAACCCCATAATGATTTAAAAGCTGAAGAATTGAGAGGATAGCCATTAGTCTTGATTGAAAAAGGCATGAAAACTTTAAACATATGCAGGGAGGTTAAATAACACAAGTATACATTGTCCATGATCAAAGCAAATCACCATTAACACAAAGTATATATTACCTTGAGACCTCGAATTGTTCGACTTCTATTTCCCATGTGACCCGGCATTTTCGTGCCAGGCCATACACGGCCTTTTTCACCACCACCTCCTATGTTACCTCCTCTGCGATGAGTTTTCGTTACACCATGAGAAGCAGGCATTCCTGAGAAGCCCCATCGCCTCATTACACCTTGAAAGCCCCTGTCTATCCTAAAGAAAAGAGTAAAACGAAAAATCATCACACGATAAGGAACAATTCTTAAGCCATCTACCTCTTTATCATGAGACTTGGAGCAACACCATTAAAACAAAGGTGTGTGTCAACGCTGATATGGTTAGTAATTATAATTGTGAGTATTAGGATTTCATTCAATATCAAACAGGCAATCAACATTTTCACTGACTTTGAAAACAAGTGTGCCAGGCAAGATATAAGAAAACAGCATAAAAGTAACTCAGAATAAAAAACCAGTCTACTGTTAACCTTTTCTTTAGAGTGCAATGCATTACAATACTTTCATCTTCTGGTACACGTTATGCATGTCAATTCACTCTATTTATCGCACATAAACTACCTAGAATAACACAAATTCTTGCTATGAAACATTTACTCACTAGGAAGAAATTTTGTAGCTCAGCAAGAACAAGAGAAGTCACTGAAATTCATTTTACTGATTACTGAGACAGTCATATATGTTGATATTAAAAGATACTCTTTTTTCTTAATACATATATAGGGATTTTCAAAACCTCAAATATCTACTTAAATGGTGTGTTGCCTTTCTTTTGCGCATGTTTAAACCCTTTAAACCAGGAAAAGCCACAGGCAGAATCTCATTAAGCAGGATCAAGTGAGAGAAAGAGGATAAAGGGCCGAAAGTCGCTGGCACTTCCAAAACCCCACAGACCCAAGAGAAGAGCTGAGAGGACCATCGTGCGGAAATTCAACGTAATTCCCTCCCCTGCCACTTCTCTCATTCCATGAACCTGAGAAAGACCATACGAGGAAGGAGTGCTGGGTTTTTTTCCTTGAAGTTCCCTTCCCCGCAGTACAATTTTTTTTCCCTTACAGTTGGCCATGGTGGTATGGACTTTCATGGTATATGATCTGAGAATTTACTAATAAATTCATAAAAAGCTGATATTGTGAGATATGTCAACAAAAAGTGCAAGGCTTTAAGACAGAGGTATGGCTCCTCATATTATCTCTCTCCTGAGATTTCCCATAAGATTTAGGAGACACTCCCATTTCTCAGATTTTCAGCAACAATGAATGATTTTATAAGAAAAGTATGAGAAACCCAGCTGATGCCTGGCCAAGAAGATGTGACCAAGAGGCTGTCGTCCATCAGCTCTCACCGAGAGCACATATTTTATCACACTACCTTGAACATATTCAGAATTAAATCTACCCCAAACTGATCTAGCAAGGATTGTCAAAATAATTCTGAGACAGTTTCATCAGATTAAGTTTAGTTCCAGCATATACCCTCCCGAGCCATTTCCTTCAACTATGAGATTTACAGACAGTTCACATAAGCGTTCCACATTTTCTATTTAAACTCTATCATTTAGAATTCATTACGAATAATAAACATACATTAAGAATTTTTGCATATTGAGATCACATGGTGCTACAAATGATGGCACCACAGACACTAGAGCCCGAATCACACAATCACCCTTCTCGCCTGTTTCTGGGGATAGTGCCAATGGTTGGGATCCTTACTCATTTCCTCCATTATTTGAGAATTTCTTTGGCTTTCCAGCATGAACTTCCATTATTTAGCCAGTGGCTAGCATGGCTTTCAACCAAACAGTACCTAATTAATGTTCCTTGTGAGTGGAGATGATGCAAGAAGGGAAAATGAAAATGGCCATGCGTTCAGTGAAATGATGACTTCAGCTGTCATTTTCATAATCCCTGAAAAGCTATACCTTAACTGACCCCTAAACACATGCGTTAGAAATGATCATGTGATTGAGGCTTAAGGGGGCTCAGACCTCAGGGTCACTTATTCCAGATTTTCTCAAAACTTGAATACAGCAACTCCTAAGTGCATTTAATACACTGAGATGAAAATAAAATATGGTTTCTGTAGTGTCCTAAAACAATTGACTGTCGAAAGTCGCGATGAGATCAACAGTCACGGCATGTATGTATATCACTGGCAGTCGCAGTGTAGCGTGCAAGCAATAAACATGTCTCCAAAAAAGTGAGTTTCATTATAAGAGCAAGAGGCACCACATTGGCGACGAGGATGAAAAAGGATCTTATCAAACTATACAGTTAAATCGGAAAGTTTGATATTGTATCCAGTAAAGTTAGTTAAATCGGAAGAGATAAGAAAACGACAAAAGAAGACCTCATGGTGGCATTTTCCAGTCGTGAGATAGACACCTTCAACGTATACCAAGAATCTGTGGGAACGAAATGGGCGAAATGGACTCGCTCATTAGATTATCATCTACAGTCTTGTGCAGTTGCCACACCAAACAGGAAATTTGCGACACTGATGCACCTAGGCGGGCCACAGATCCAGGACCTGTACGACAATTTGATAGAAGACACGCCACTCCTAACGGTAACTATGCGTAACCTAGCTCCAGATGAGTACCAACATGTGATAAACATTTTAAATACGCACTTTCAACTGCTAAGGAATATTACCTATGAACGCCAGTGTTTTAGAGAACTTCGTCCTACCAATGATGAAACAGCAGATGACTTTATATAACGCCTACGTGAACAGGCATCTCTTTGTGACTTTGGTGCAGCTAAAGACAAAAATATAAGAGATCATTATATTAGTGTGTGTCAGTGGCCTGAATTAAAAAAGGAAATCTACAAGGAGACACTAGTTACAGATGCACCTATATCTTTAAAGAAGACTGTAGAGATGGGGCTTCATGAAAAACTATTGCAACAAACGGCCATTGATGTTGTTACAGAATCTGTGAATAGATTGAATTTCCGTGGGTCCAATTATCAACAGGGTAACAGGCGAAAACTGTCACCTTCAAACTGCTCGCATTGCGGCAAGACGGGGAATTACAAAAGTAACGCAAAGTGCCCAGCTTGGGGTGCTACCTGTAATAAATGTGGTATGAGAAATCATTTTGCAGGTGCATGCCAGACACGTCAAACAGGCTGAGTAAATAAGCTACAAGGAGACCGAGTGCAACATCGCTCACCGTCATCATGGCGCAGACCTAAGAGTAAGCAGAGGGCTCATCAGCTGACTACTAAGGGACAGGAATCGGAACCCCCCACAGAGCACATTCCAAGTGATGGTAGTGAGTACGTCTTTCACATAAAGACGGTTAAAAGTAAGTTTCGAGATGAAGACTTGCTTCCTATTAATGTTGGTGGTATCACAATTAAAATGTTGGTCGATTCAGGGTGTGACTGTAATATAATACCCAAACCATTGTGGGAGGAGATGAAGAGAAGGAAAGTTAAATGTGTAACGACCAAACTTGAAAAAAAAATTGCACCCTTTTGGTCAAGACACAAAACCTCTTCTTTTTATTGGACAGTTTACAGCTCATGTTTCACTTAGTAATAACAGAGTTGCTAATAATGTAAAGTTTTTTGTCTATGAAGGAGACGAAGTACCAATTTTGGGAAAAAATACTGCTATTTTGCTAAAGGTATTACATATAGGATTGAATGTGTTTAATGCTTGTGTAAATGAATATGCTTTGGTTTCTGAATTTAAAGATGTTTTTGAAGGAATGGGTAAACTGAAAGATTTGAAGGTTAATATTCCTATTGATAAGAAAGTGAGACCTGTTGTCCAACCATTTAGGAGAATTCTTTGTAATTTAAGAGAAAATATGTGTAAAATCCTTCAACAGTTGGAAATGTCAGATATTATTGAAAAGGTTAAAGGTTATTCACCATGGCTATCCCCAGCACATTTGGTGCCCAAAAAAGATGGAACTTTGAGACTAGTGCTTGACTTGCGACAGGCAAACAAAGCAATTTTAAGGACCATGCTTGTGTAAATGAATATGCTTTGGTTTCTGAATTTAAAGATGTTTTTGAAGGAATGGGTAAACAGAAAGATTTGAAGGTTAATATTCCTATTGATAAGAAAGTGAGACCTGTTGTCCAACCATTTAGGAGAATTCTTTGTAATTTAAGAGAAAATATGTGTAAAATCCTTCAACAGTTGGAAATGTCAGATATTATTGGAAAGGTTAAAGGTTATTCACCATGGCTATCCCCAGCACATTTGGTGCCCAAAAAAGATGGAACTTTGAGACTAGTGCTTGACTTGCGACAGGCAAACAAAGCAATTTTAAGGACCAGATATCCAATACAGACAATAGAGGAAATGCTGCGTAAATTAGAAGGTAGTACAGTGTTTAGCAAAATAGATTTCAAAAATGCATATATGCATAAATTATAGATATAATCGCTTGGTATTTGGGGCCAGCTGTTCGGCTGAAATCTACCACGCTGCAATGACGCAGTTCTTTAGTGACTGTGAAGGAACTGTGATTTTTTTTTATGACTTCATCATACATGGGCATAACCAGGAGGAACATAATTGTCGACTAAGGAAAGTCCTTCAAAGAATTAGAGACTTAAATTTGACTTTAAACAAGCAGAAGTGTACATTTTATAACAGCGAAATTAATTTTGTTGGCTATAACTTATCCAATAAAGGCATAAACCCATCAGAAGACAATAAGTATGTGGTAAAGAATTTCAGAACTCCTTCAAATGTAGATGAAGTGAGAAGTTTTCTTGGAACTTGTAATTTTTCTGCTAGATTTGTTAATGATTATGCTACCATAACAGAACCTCTCAGAAAACTCACCAGGTCTGGAGTACCATTTAAGTGGGAAACAGCACAGGAACAAGCTTTTGTAAAACTGAAAAACTTGATAACATCCGCTCCAGCACTAGGTTATTATGACAAGAATGCTGAAACCATACTCATTACAGATGCTTCTCCTGTAGGCTTAGGTGCTGTTTTGGTTCAACGCCCAAATAGAAATCTGATCACGAAAGATGGTGGTTCCAAGGTTATACAGTATGCTGCGAAAGCATTAACTAAGGTTGAGAAAAAGTATAGACAAACAGAGAAGGAAGCCTTGGCTATAGTCTGGGGTTGTGAAAGGTTCTCGTTTTACTAGTATGGGAAATCCTTTACCCTAATAACAGACCATAAACCACTAGAGGTTATATTAGGGCCACGGTCTAAGCCCAGCTTAAGACTTGAGAGATGGGTTTTAAGAATACAAGCATTTGATTACAACATAACATACAAGCCAGGGAAAACAAATATAGCAGATTGTCTTTCACATCTGCTAAATGTAAAAATATCCAAGAATGATGACAAGTTTGATTGCGGAGAGCACATTATCAGGCACTTAGTGGCTGACGATGTTCCTATAGCTATGTCCACGAGAGAAGTAAAATCTCCTTCACTCAAGGACCCTCTGTTGACTTCTTTAAAAAAGTGCATACAAACTGGTAATTGGGACAAACAACTAAGGTTTTATAATCTCATTTCGACAGAGTTGTGTGTTGTGGATGACCTTATTTTAAGAGGCTCCAAAATTATATTACCCGAAGCTTTGCATCAGTGGGCATTGCAATTGGCACATGATGGACACATTGGTATGACAGGGATGAAGGCCAGACTAAGGTCAAAAGTTTGGTGGAAGGGTCTAGATAGAGACGTTGAAAACTAGGTAGATGTTTGCAGAGAATGTCAACTTGTATCAAAACCATCTACACCTGAGCCAATGAACAGAACTCTGTTGCCAGAAAAGGCATGGGATTACTTAGCGATAGATTTTCTTGGCCCACTCCCATCTGGTCATTACTTATTAGTCATCGTTGACTACTACAGTAGACTTATTGATGTTTTTATTACTCGTACAACAACCACCAAAACTGTTATTAATGTGCTTGATCAGTTGTTCACTAGATACTCTTTACCACTTGTACTCGTTTCAGATAATGGCAGTTGTTTTAAAGATACAATTTTACAGAATTATTTGGATGGTCTTAACATAGAACATCGATTTGTTACTGCTCTTTGGCCTCAAGCTAATGGTGAAATTGAGAGGCAAAACAGATCTCTTCTGAAAAGGTTGCGAATTGCTCAAATCAACAGGAGTAATTGGAAGGAGACACTGAAAACATACATTTTCAACTACCATTGTACACCATACTCTACTACAGGTGTGCCCCCAGGTGAACTAATGTTTGGTAGACCCTTTAGGTCCAAGTTACCTGTGTTTCAAACTGAGCTTGCAACTTGTCAGGATGAAGGCTTAAGGGATAGAGACGCCTTCCGCAAATATCAAGGCAAATTATATGCTGACAGGAAAAAGAGTGCCATTCCTAGCCCTATTAAGATTGGGGATGAGGTCATGCTTCAAAAGAAAAAGGAAAATAAATTGTCACCAACATTCCATGAACAAACTTTTAATGCTACTGATAGATGCCAATCAG
Organism: Ceriagrion tenellum; assembly: GCA_963169105.1. Lineage (NCBI taxonomy): Eukaryota > Metazoa > Arthropoda > Insecta > Odonata > Coenagrionidae > Ceriagrion > Ceriagrion tenellum. The sequence continues at coordinate 114,955,000 of OY720635.1, read as the reverse complement.
CTGTTCAAGCTCAAACAAATGATGGTACCACAGTTGACAGGAATGTTTCAATGTTCAAACCTTTTCACAAGCCAACTCCTGCTACACCCCTTGCATCAACTGATGATAGCAGTGTAAATGATTCAATCGATACTTTGCCAACACCGAGTACAGATGTGTCAACAACATTATCTGGAAGACCAAAACGAAATAAACATCCCCCAGAAAGTTTGAAGGATTATGTTCCATGAAATATTGTTATATGTAACTAATTTTGTAGTGTGGTTATTGAAGTCCAATTTGTTATTTTGTTATTATGTTCCATAAAGTTAATTATTGTTTTGTACAATGCACAATGAAGTTTAACTTCTTTTTTTTGTAATTGAATTCAGATTATACATGTATTTTAAATGATTTATTGTTTGTAAGCAATTTCTTTTCTTGGCATCATGAAGTATAATTGTTTTAGGATATTGTTTTATTACAGCCTTATTTGTAAAAAGGAAGGTGATGTAGTGTCCTAAAACAACTGACTGTCGAAAGTCGCAATGAGATCAACAGTCACGGCATGTATGTATATCACTGGCAGTCGCAGTGTAGCGTGCAAGCAATAAACATGTCTCCAAAAAAGTGAGTTTCATTATAAGAGCAAGAGGCACCAGTTTTCATTATTCATATTTTTATTGTAATTCCGCCTTGAAAGTGTAGATTTTAACATGGGCTCTTACTAAGATAGCTTAGATTACAGCAGAAAAACACTGATACTGTAACACATACAAGCTAAAATTAACAGAAGAGTAACACAGAAGGAAAACTTCAGCCAGCACTGTTCAACATGAACTTGGAGGAGGCAATAAGAGAAAGACAAGAAGTTGGACTGAGTGGAATAAAGAAAAATGGAGAAGAAATAAACATGCTCCACTCTGCAGATGATATTGCAGTCACAACTAGAAATGGCGATGATCTTCAAAGGTCACAAAATGTAATGGACCAAGTTCTCAAAGAATACAACATGAAAATAAATAAGACGAAGGGGTCATTCCACGTCAGTTCACCAAGCCCATGACACCCACAGACTCGGATTTTTATGAAATTTTGTCACTAGCTACTATGTATTACCAATTTAATGACCAGTGTAAAATATTTCTTCTCTCTCACTCACATAGTTTGCCAGATATGAGGGGTCCAAGTTCAGGAAGTTTGCTCAGAAGTGCCGGTAGTGGAATTCAACTTTCAGAGTAGAGGGCGCAAGGTAAAAATTCATAGCTCAGTAACCAATTAACATATCACCATGAAATTTTTACCTCTTATCTGTCCAAGTACATAAATTCCATAAAAATATTTTTTATCACCCTGCTTATCTATGTTAGCCACTATAATGTCATTAGTTGTTAATTAACTAAGTTTTTGAACTCAAAAACGTTACTTCATATTTTCACAATTATCACCCTAAGGCAGAGTAGTTAACTCATCAAATTTTTTTTTTTAATTGGACCAAAATATGTGATCTGATAGACTGTGAAATAAAAATGGTAGTGTTTTGACTGTCACTATGAATATTTCAAATTTTACTTTTCTTCCTGTCTTGGTGAGGGAGATTTTAGAGACATACTGTTAAGATACTAAGCATAACTGTATCCAAATGCATACCTTCTTGAGGAAATATTTCAAATAATGGTCAGTTAATGAAAGGCCTATCATCTAGATTTAGTGAATTTGCCTGTTGTTCATATGACTTTTTTTTAAGAATAATATTTGGCTCGTGGCAGCCGAGGGGAAAAGAGCCCAAATGTTTTGGAAATTGTGAAATGATGCACTATTTCTGGCATTTACCTCTTTTTACAAGTGTTTAGTTCATGGGAAATGTGGAATTAACATATAATAGACTCAAATTATGCATTATATGATAAATAAATTATTTAAATTAGTATGCACTTAAATTAGTATACACTTAAATTATAAAACTTTTAATTTGTGGTGAAACATGTCTAGCTGTTCTGGCATTGTTTAAAGTCAGCCTCATTGTCATCCTTCCAGAACCCTTGGTGATGGGAGGGCTAACAGATCATATGATACTACTTATATGTATGTAGCAGATGTCTTCTTTCCCCCATGAAGGCCAGTGAAATGATCTTGCTGGGCCATAAGGGTGCTTGAAATTTAGATTCACATCACCTTCCTCCTCGTGCTTAGATATTACAAATCCAAAAAAACAGTTAACATCACAGGCACATGCCCTGTATGAGTTTGTAAAGATTTGTGACATTGTTATTGCAGGTGGTGATTTATCATTGGCAAAATGGAATGTGATGCAGAAGTTTTCATATGAGCTGATCCTCTTTGCTCCAATGGAATTTTTAGATGAAGGGGTGAAATGGTGAAAGCCACGTGTTCCAGGAATTGTTTTTGCCATAAGGAATCTGTCTTCTAGATGTTGATGGGTTTCTGAAATAGTTTCCTTCTTTATCACCCAGAATTTAATGTTTTCAACTGTAGATCAGCAGAAGTTCATTATTTTTTCCACGGACTTTAAGTGTCAGCATAGAACAGTGTTGCTGCATACGGTCTCTGTTATGAGTTGAACACACTAACCAATCAAGTCCTGGCATATTTCCTCTATATTCTGGCATGAAGCTGTAGATTGAAGTTTTGATAAATTGTGCAAACACATACAGAATATTCCAGGAGATCCTGCTAATACACACCATTTTGGGCGTAGTATGCAGAATTTAGAAAAGCCAAGGTTGATCCTGGGAAAGTCAAATTTAAAAGCGGAATACAATCCCTTCAAGTTAGCCCGCAATAATCTCTTCTGAACATGTACATTTTTAGAGATACTAACTGCCTCTTTTTTTCCTGGCATCATTCTGGAGTATTCATCACTTTCATAAAAAGTCCTCTCTAATTCTACTGCTTTATCACTGATTGTATTTCCTTTTCTCAATTCAGGTACAGCTAATATTCCTTTGTCTCTGAAAAGTTCTCTTGCTTGGCTGGCAGTGTATTCATTGACATGGAACTCTTCCATTACTTTCTCCCTGCTACATGAAGTAGGTATCAATGTTAATAGTTGTACCTTTTCTTGATGTGTGTTTGCAGTAGTGATTTTTTTCTTTAATTAAGTCTATGAGCACATCCATATCATTGACTTCCCGAAGTAATACTTTTGGCAGTTTTGGGTCATCCTTTTCAGGAGATAACTTGTTATCAAGAACTCTTTTAACTTTACTTTTAAAATTAGAGCATGTAGACTCTACTTTTCTCTTAGCATAGGCTGATCTTCTGAGATGAAATGCCATGAAATTTCAAAGGTGACTCCCTCATCTCTTGCAGTGTCCTATTAAGTAGCTCAGTTGTTTTCTCTTTTGATATTGATGTTTCAAAAGTCGAAATACTCTCATTACTGTTACTATCTACTACTTCAACATCAGAGAGCTCAATCCCAAATTTGGGGTGTTTCTGTACTTTCTCTCTACGTGGCTGGCATATTTTCATTCCTGGAACTAATTTTTGGAGTGCAGGGATTTTACAGGCTGTTTCTGCAAATTAAAGGCTTACATTTCTCAGTGATTTTGCTATTTTCTTCTCGTGGTTCTTAAATGGATCAAGACAGTATATTTGTTAAGTTTCTTACTCTTTCAGAAAGTATGTCCAGTGATGTTCACAGACATTAAATAGGACTTCACAACTTACCCCACTTCTAAGGGATAAAAGCTGTTTTTCAAGTGTACTCATAGTCTCAATTTTGTTCAGTCTCACTACTGGTGTGCAGCTTTTTTCGTGGCACTCAGATCCTGCTTCTTTTCCAATACTGCACAGTTCAAAAATTTGCTCGGTTTGTAACATTCTGAAACCAATAATCTGTTTCCACAATGAAGTCCACAATGTGAAGTTTTGCCTAGCTCTCAGCAAACATAATAATTTTCTAATGATAATCCACTATTCATACACGTACAACACTTGGATACACAAGGAGCACTTTCTCCTGAGAATAATGGCAGAAGACTAAAAATGCTTCCTTAGAGCATTTTGTGATTTCTAATGTCCTCACTGTGATGCAATGTTATATTTTTTTGAATATAGAGGATGATAGATACAATACACGTAATTCCCTTATTCCTTGGGGAGATGATATAACACAGGAAAGTGAAGCAGAACAGGTGGGATTGTGTTACATTATCAAGTTTGTCATATATGTAACATATCCCAGGCAAGTGAAAACACAATGTAGCCCATAATGTCACCATTATCTCTCTCAGTCAAAGGGAACATTAATACTACAGCTATCATCAAGGTAAGGGTCTAATGTAGACATCAGCTACATACACATAAGTAGAATCATATGCTCTGTCAGCCCTCCCATTACCAAGGGTTCTGGAAGGATGACAATGAGGCTGACTTTAAACAATGCCAGAACAGCTAGACATGTTTCACCACAAATTAAAAGTTTTATAATTTAAGTGTATACTAATTTAAGTGCATACTAATTTAAATAATTTATTTATCATATAATGCATAATTTGAGTCTATTATATGTTAATTCCACATTTCCCATGAACTAAACACTTGTAAAAAGAGGTAAATGCCAGAAATAGTGCATCATTTCACAATTTCCAAAACATTTGGGCTCTTTTCCCCTCGGCTGCCACGAGCCAAATATTATTCTTAAAAAAAAGTCATATGAACAACAGGCAAATTCACTAAATCTAGATGATAGGCCTTTCATTAACTGACCATTATTTGAAATATTTCCTCAAGAAGGTATGCATTTGGATACAGTTATGCTTAGTATCTTAACAGTATGTCTCTAAAATCTCCCTCACCAAGACAGGAAGAAAAGTAAAATTTGAAATATTCATAGTGACAGTCAAAACACTACCATTTTTATTTCACAGTCTATCAGATCACATATTTTGGTCCAATTAAAAAAAAAAATTTGATGAGTTAACTACTCTGCCTTAGGGTGATAATTGTGAAAATATGAAGTAACGTTTTTGAGTTCAAAAACTTAGTTAATTAACAACTAATGACATTATAGTGGCTAACATAGATAAGCAGGGTGATAAAAAATATTTTTATGGAATTTATGTACTTGGACAGATAAGAGGTAAAAATTTCATGGTGATATGTTAATTGGTTACTGAGCTATGAATTTTTACCTTGCGCCCTCTACTCTGAAAGTTGAATTCCACTACCGGCACTTCTGAGCAAACTTCCTGAACTTGGACCCCTCATATCTGGCAAACTATGTGAGTGAGAGAGAAGAAATATTTTACACTGGTCATTAAATTGGTAATACATAGTAGCTAGTGACAAAATTTCATAAAAATCCGAGTCAGTGGGTGTCATTTTGAAAATTTTCTGGGGAAAATTTGATGTGGAATGACCCGAAAACTAAAATCCTAGTATGCCTAACAGACAAGCAGAAAGTAGAAGTCACTCTGAGAGGAGAGAAATTAGAGCAAGTGGATTCCTTCCCCTATGTCGGAAGTACCATCACGTGGGACGGAAGAAGTACAATGGACATCAAGCAGAGAAAAGCCCAAGCTAAGAAGGCATTCATGGGAAAAAGACAACTGCTGGGCTCAAAGATGATAGGACTACAAACCAGGAAACAGTATGTGAAAACATTTGTGTGGAGCATGGCATTCGGACGATTCGAAATTTGAACCATTGGAAAAATGACCAGAAAAGACTAGAAGCCCTGAAAACCTGGTGCTGGACGAGGATACTGTGTAGAAAAAATGGACAGACAAAATAAGGAATGATGAAGTGTACAGAAGAGTAGAAGAGGAAAGGACCATAAGGAACACCATATACAAAACAAGAGCCGGATGGATTAGACACATCCAGAGGCACAATGGGTTTGTGAAGGATGTAATGGAAAGAAAATATGTATTGGGAAAAGTCCCCAAAGGAAGATCCAGGAATAAGTTCAATAACTAAATAAAGACGATTGTACATAGGAAGCGCTACCAGGAAGTAAGAGAACTAACACTAGATAGTGAAGGGTGGAAGGCTGCAGCCAACCAATCTTAAGCCTGAATCACACGATCATTTTTTTCGTCCCTCTGAGGGATAGCTCCAATGAGAGATTTTCAGGAACCGTGATAATGATAGCTCAAGCAATCATTTGCTGAATCACACGGTCATTTTGGCCGTCCCTTTTTCCATCCCTTTTTGCATCATTTCTATATGTTTAATACTCTCATTCCATTGCAAGCCGAACGTGGCGTTAGAGTCGCTCTTTGCGGCCTAGCACGCTGATTGGCTAAATGGTGGAGTCAGCGATGCCTCAGGGACAGAAAAAGGGACGTACCCAGTGATGGAAAAAGCGATAGGGATCCCTATTGCTGGAGCCTTCCCTGACTTTGTTCGTGTCACACGATCATTTTCGAGCGATAATTTGAGCTATCATTGGAGCTATCCCTTAAAAGGGACGGAAAAAATGATCGTGTGATTCAGGCTTTATGAATAGAAATACCAATGAATGATGAATCCCATTAGCTGGTGAAGGTGTTTTACAACACATCTGTAGAAAAATTTTGACAAAGGATCTCTCATTTTTTGGCAACTACCTACCTAATGCAAGAGGCAAAATGTCATAGTCCTCAACAAAAGGAAGATTAAAAATTGAGAGCCCAGCTAAAAATAACATTACACAAATGTCAATAAAGACATATCTTATTGATTTTAGAACAACATATACCCAAATAACAAAATAATTTGCAAGGAACTAGAAATGACTTAATGAAATATTAGTCTCAGAAATGACATGCATTGGGTCCCGTCAACTTTTACTGTGGTCTCTTCAAATCATACAAATTCACTTTGAAGTATTCCTGAAAGTATTGGATACTTAGCTTTGAAACCTTAACGTCAAACATTTAATTTGCAGTTCCTAACACCAGGTCCATCGATTGCATCACGCATTTTGCATCAAAATTTGAGCATAAATCCTTATTTGAGCAAAAATTTGTCGAAGACATACTTAACTTACGTTTTCCCATTAACATCGACAAATTGACCTGGTTGGAAATGGCTGGCATATAAAGGAGTCCCAGGCTGAATGGCTGCTTGCGGTGAAACATAGAATCTCGTGACAAATTTCTTTGGCATCAGTCCACTTTCAGAGAACAATCCACAATACTCCTTAGTGAACTATGAGGAACAAGAAATCAACAATTAGGCAATATTTATTTCCAATTCAAACTAGGAAATTCAAGGAAACTGGATGAAACAAAAAAGGTAAGGCTTCCTAAGAGTTGGCAGAGGCTGAATAAATATGGAATGAGCTCTTGTTGTAATTGGAAAAAGAGCATTTAATAGAATAGTAACTTGAGAAAGTCTAGGTAAGGTAAAAAGGCAGAAGATAACCAACAACAATTGCAAACATCGAGTTGCCTGAGAACATGGGGAAACCATAATGTTATATAAAAATCATAGATTTCAACACTAAGAATAGGAAATAACACCATTTTTAAGCTACATGGCCACCAAGTTACCATCTGTCTAAAATAGAGTATACTCCTGACACAATCAAGGAGAAAATTATGAGCCATCTAACGTTAACAGGACCAATCCAATTTTTACCAGATGGTGGTATAACAGTCATGTAATAACTTAGTTATGTGAAAATAAATCGGCGGAAAACACAGAGAGTTCATACAATTAAAAATTTCATTACATGATATCAGATCTTCATTTTATCATCATAGCAATCTCAAATTCTATCAAATAATATGGGCATAATGAAAATTTGATGCATAAAATTTATGAGTGGGGCACCAACATAATTAGGAGTACCCCAGGTCAACATTAATAGCTTATTTTGCTAAAGAGTTTATCCCACTTACCTTTCGAGGATCAGTACTTTCTGCTCCCACCAAAAGGCAACCATATTTCAGTTTATCCTTCACTGGTCTTCGTTTCCGGTGAGGTCGATCAGTTATCACAAATTCCCCAGGAGCCTGATAGCTTACGACGTGATTATCTACAACCTGCGAATATTTGCGTAAAAACTTGTAATTGTGACTTAACTTAATGATTTTAAAACTTCATATTTCCTTCTAAGTAAATCTACGGGCAAACTATAATCACTAACCTGTAACAGAGTGGTATGAATTTTCGAACCATCCTTAAGCCACATTGGATAGCACCCGATTTTTCTAGCAATGACACCCGTCCTTTTGGCCCCCGGTACCCATTCTCCTCTCGTAAGAGGTGGTTCCCTCAATGGGCTAGTCACTGAATAGCGATCGCGGACGACTTCATCGATGAAAGACTTATTCTCGGGCGTAAGATTTTCGGGATAGTTCTGTGTTGAATAGCAGAAACAATAATGATCACAAGACAGGGAAGGACCAGTGCAACGAAGAAGACAATAACATAAAGTCTGAATCAGAACTCATACTATGACTTACAGCTCTTTCTTTCTTTAATAACCATGTAGGAAACCGTAATTTGGGTGTGTTCAAAATCCTCTTCCCACGAACTTGATTCACTGAGGCATCGAAACTGAGGAATAAATGACAGAAGTGCATTCATCTGACTTATACTTATAGATGGGTAACAAACATTAAGATTGTCAATGTATGCATACCTCTCGCTGAGCAAGATTCTCGTCGACCGACATGCACGAATCATTACTGCAGAAGCCATGCCTGATGTAAACAAGGCTGCCATATTACCCACCGTGCTGCCATCTAAGTAGAATGTTTTACGAACGATGGAGTAGGCGTAAAATGAATTTAATAGGGAATATTTCTGTTGCTGCTATCCCGTGGTGAAAAATGAGTATTCCATTATCTTCTTTTGGTTCCCAAGTGTTCGGTAAGGCATAATTAAGTATTTACGAAAGATTCATTTGTGATTATTCAGTATTTATAAGTTCATATTTTGCGTTGTGCTTGATTGAGGGCCCTCCATACTGAAGTCCCATTTTATGAAATGAAGATCAATGGTGCACAAATGTAAATTTACGTCATGGAAGCGGTGGACGACTAAATGTCAAAGTAGTTTAAATACGGGCTCCAACTGTGTCAGCGTTGAATGAAAAGGGAGTGCTCTTTGTAGTACTGGTAAAATAAATGAAATAATGGAGCCCACTCAATATGAAATAATGCATTAAAAGCTTTTTTCACGCTAAGCCGACAATCATCTTACTTCATTGAAATCGTAAATTCAAATGTTAGTGGCTATGATACGTTTGATGGTGTGAATAGGGATTTTTTTTCACCTTCTTTTCCATCATGTTACGTCCTATGAGTTTCGTGAATGCATCAACACTGTAAACAATCCGCTTACAAACACTAGTCAGGGTTGTAATAAATCTTAGCTCACCCCATAATCTCATTGTGGCCTTGTGCCACGTGAGAGTACTTAAGGTTTTCAAAAAGCGCGTTGACAATTCATACATAAATGCTACTCTCTTAATGCCGCTTCATACGATAAGTATTTTATCGTGAACGAGTTGAAGCATTCGTTTGTTCAAAGTATGCTGTTTTAAGCGGCGTTTAGAGGATTAATTATTCCACTTCCTCTAGTTTATTCTCTAAGTTAACCTTGATACCAATGATTTTCAAGAATATTGCTGCAGTAACCTTAGTATTCAGTAAGGAAACGTGCCGTTAGCCTAGAAAGTGGTGATGTTCGTGTTAGGTATCCTAATTTTTCTCTTCCACCGTTCATGGTCTTCAACCTAAATAGTTGGGTAATTTTACGTTGATGTTGCCTTTCACTGCATAAAATACGAGTAACATGTGGTCCCTGATAATGGGATGCCATGCACTTCATTGCTTCCCAAACAAGGTGAAATATTATAAACAGTCAATGGTGTAACAACCTCCATGTCTCCCTGATTGTCTGCCTTCTAATCCACGTATTTCATATCTAAGGGATGTTCTTGTGTAGTAATTGTCTGCATCCTCTTGAATCATTTAGCAATTATAATTAAGTGAATGAATCGGATTGAATCTTCTTACCAGAACACTGAATTAAGCCGCATGTTTTTTTGCAGTTCATCTTCCTGGGGTGTCTAGCCAACCCCACGAACCATGCCAAGACATTCATATATGTGGAGTTTGCAAGCTGTCTTTCACAAATGTTGACAACTTCCTCTCTCACAAGAAAATAGGATGTGGTAAAGATGTAGTTCAGCCACAGTCACCATCAGAACTAAACCTTTCGACACCATCAGTCTCCATCTCAACCCAGGAAACAGCACCAGCAGCAACATCAATTCAAACAATCTTGCAACATCCAACAACATTTATTACACCTGCCCTATCCAGTGCCAGTGGTGGTTTAATTCAATCTTCGGGGGAAGTACCTTTGGGAGGCCAGATATTAAGAGTTCTTCTGGGAAACAACGAAATACTTTTTGAGAGAACTGCTGAGAACACAAGCTCCAACATTAGTGATTTAATGCCTGATGAATCACTGCAGTTATTACCAGATTTATCTGTCAGAAAGGTAAGTTCTGGAAATGAATGATGTTCGTGGTGAGCAAAGTATGATGTTCTTTTACATGGGAGCATGTGGCCAATTCATAGAAACCATGGAATCAAATCCATAGAATTGCTCAAATTTTACTCTAAAAGCCATAATGGAAAGACATTGAAAATATTGGTGCAGAAACTCTGAGAAAGAAATAAAATCAAATGGAGAACATAGGTGACAGACTTTCTAGTCATGGGTGGACTGTGATTATTGAAGCTTGCATGGGGAAAGTACATATTAAAGCAAAAATGACTTTTGAAGTTCCACCTTAAATAAATTTAAGTATTTAAAATAGTGATTAAAATGTTTCAATGGCTTTGAATGCTAGCAAGTTAATTTTGTGATTAATTTTAAGTATATCATGAACTAGCCACGTTATTTCTTCTACAGCATCACTGGCATCCTGATGGAAAATGCCTGGGTTTTTTACATTTTTTATCATTGAAGTAGGTAATATACTGGTTAAATGTAGGTTTGATTGAAAGTCAGAGAAAATCCCCATACTTTCACACATAAAGGGTCTTATTTCCATCCATCATTTCTTTCATCATATCCGCTTACATCTTACCCTTCTTCCAGTCTGTAAATCCTACTCTCTTTCTTTCCTGCACTCCCAAATCCTTCGCTCCTTCATGGCCCGGAGCAACCCATCACCCTTTCCTGCCAACAACCATGCGTCTTCCTGATTTCATCACAAAGCTGCCTTTCCTCTCCCACCATTCCAAGTATGTTCCTCGTTTGTCTTCTTTCCATTCTCCACACCTTATCCATCCTCCACACCCACATCTCAAAAGTCTGAAGGTTCTCCTTGTCGTCTTCCCTTAGTGTCAACATTTCTGGCCCATACAATTCTACATTACAAATCAAGTTCTCTACCAGCCTCTTCTTTACATCCTTAACCTAAGTTCCTGTCATCAGTTCCCTTCTACTACTAAATCCTTCCTTAGCTAAGGTTATTCTCCTCCTAATGTTGCTAGTTTGCCCATTTTATTTTAGCATACTACCCAAGTAATTAAAATGCTCTACTTGCTCAAGCTTGTGTCTGGTTTTTATTACTCACTAACTTCTTTGTTCTAGAGAATCTCATCACCTATATTTTCATACAGTTTATTTTCATTCCATACCCCCGACTGCTTCTCTAATGCACACATGAATGATTGAAAACCCTTAGAAGATAAACTAATCTATGCCTGGTCATCCACAAATCTAACCAATTTTATACACTAGCCTTCTACTTTCATTCCCATGTCCAGCTCTTTTCATGTGTCTCTAACCATTGCCTCTGCTAAAAGGCATAAACGGGCACCTATGGTGTTCCCTGTGACCAGGGGCGATCACAGGGGGGGGATAATGGGGATACATTTCCCCCGAAAATTTTGGGTTTTACAAAACAATCTTAACAACTAGACGTAGTTATCAAATACAACATTAAACACTTCGATCACTGATCTGAAAAGTATAATAGTTATTATTATGCTCATTATTATGTATATATAATGATGTAACAGTTCTATAGTTTTTTAGGATGACTGAAAATTGACTTAATTTAATGGTAGTCTCTCCCCCCAAAATAAATTCCTGGGATCGCCTCTGCCTGTGACCTATAACTGCCCTTCCTGATTCATAGTCAGCCACCCTCACCAGTGCCATCTGGGGTATATATAAGTTTTGGATGAGCCTCCTATCTTACCAATCTATTCCAATTTTCCAGAGTATCTGCATTAGTTTGTCCCAATTCATTCTGTCAAACATCTTCTTGATCCATTAATGAAAAAAAATCCATCAGCAAAAACATCCTAATTATACTCTAGATTTCTTTCCATGAGTATTTCCATCGCCATAATCTTCTCCTGAGTTGCTCTCCCCTTCCTGAACCCAAACTGGTCATCTCCCAAGTTATAATAGGCTCTACACTCCAGCCGTGTTAATTATTCTCAGAGAGACTTCTGCTGTGGCACAAGTTAAAATTTTCTATACTCCTTTAATTCCGATGCTTTCTTCTTCTATGGAATAGGACTTAAGACCGGGTGATTCCACTTCTTTCAGGTTTTGCTGCGTTGCATTATCTTGGAGATGACGTTTCGTGACCAATGCTGGCCACATCTTCAGATCAGGTCCGAATACCGACTGTTGGAATTGGGCATGTGTATATACCATCCTCAGGGTGGCTTTCCAGTATCGTGCCCAATCAGCATCGAGGACCCTGATTTTGGCATGTTTTTCCTCAAGTCTTTTCCGTGTGTTGTGGAGCCTGTGGCCGTCGTCTCTATTTCCTTTACTTTCTCTATTTCAATAGCCTCCCGGATGAGTCAAGGGAAATAGTATATTTCTTTGGCCAAGACTCATGCGTCACTTATTATTACGTGATGACCCGGGTTGGAGAAGGCATGCTCGGCAACTGCTGACTGCGCACAATGCTTATTTTTGAGAGCCCTTTGGTGTTCGCTCAATGAACCAAAATCGCCCTCTTTGTTTGCCCCTCATACTTCCGGATGCAGCTGCAGGGAAACTCATGTACTCCTTCATACTGGAAATCTGGGATTTGTCCCTCGATCTTGGAAGAATTTTGCTATTGTTTGTACTGAAAATCTGGGATTTTGTCCTTCGATCTTGAAAGAATGTTGATATTGTCCATAGCGACATTCTTCCTATTCTTGCTATTGATATTGGCTTTCCTAATTACCTATTAATTGTAGGAAATTAAGATTGACTGAAAAATTACGATAATTTTCAAAAATTACCATAATTACCACAGTAATTTACCTCAAATGAAAATTGCATTAATTTACCCATATGTATCAATATCTAGGTTTATAGGTCTATTTTCATCATCATATAGCTCCTTGTATTCTTTCCATCGATCATGGATATCTGCCTGTTTAATCAATGTCTTCCCTGTTTTGTCTTCAACCTTTTGAATTGTTTTCCATCTGTTACTGCTGATAGCATTTTTGCTTTTGCATATAGTGCCACCACCTTGCCCTCTATCTGTAGCTTTTCCATTTCTTTGCCATCTACCTTCTATCAGTTTTCCTTCACCTGATTGGTCATTCGACCATAGTTTATTATTCAATTCTTTGTACTTTCTCTTGCCTAGGTTGGTGTTGACATTTTGCCACCAATGTCTCTCCTTTATTTACCTAATCATTTTTCTCATAACCACGTAATTTTCCCATAAGGTAACTCCTAGTTTGTACAGGACACAATTCGTACATGCCTTTCGTACACGCCACAAGAATGCATGTGTATAAAAGTCGAGGACTGATTTTTATGTTTTCTTGGCACCTTTACAACCTTGGATTACTTTGAATTTCAGACCTTGAATGAGAAAAATTCTTTGAGGGATCGCCTCAGGTGTAAAGCAGATATTGAAGACATCAAAGAGGGTTGTTTACCTGTAGAACCAGAAGCTGTAATTGAAGAGGGGTCTTCAAAAGAAGACTGCCAGTCAGTTGAGCCTGAGAGGGGACAAATATTTCAGCATGATGAAGAAAATGTGGTGTCATTGTTGGCAAATCAGCTGGTGAGCACTGCAAGTGCCATCGAGAAACAAGGTTTGTTGCTATTGGGCTGGCTGTGCATTGCTGGAAAAGGTGTTTTCTTCCAAGAAACATGGAAATGAAAGTGTAAGTGTTAATATTCTGCAAACTTCATCACATGTTTTCTCATTTATTTGATTAGATTGTTCATATCGGGGAGCTATCATTAATGTTCAATGCCTGAGTGAATCATCAACTTCACCTTCCAAGGAAATAACCATGACCACCTCAGCTACCACCACCTCTTCTTCTGCAGTCATTCAATGTAACTCCCCTGTAAAAGGCAAACAAGGAATTATTGGGAAGAGGGGAAAAAATAAAATCTCTGAGGAAACACAAATTCCACATTCAGACAATTGCGTAGGAAACAACTTGGAGAAATCAAAGAATTTGTTGAAAGACAGTGAAGATGCAATGGCAAAAGTTTGCATTTTGCCTGATATAACTGAAGGAGATGAAGAGGAAATGGCTTCAATGAGGAAGAGAATGCCTGGTTTGTTTAAGCAAAGGAAAGTTCATGTTTGTGCTGTGGAGGCTTGTGATTTCTCTACCACTTTTACCAAGGATCTTATCCGTCATATGAGAAAACACACAGGTAAAGTTTAGTTATCCCATAGTTGACATTTTTGTATTTTGCAGAATGTCTGTCAAAATCCTTGTGATTGATAGGAATGAATTTTGTTGTTATAGATTATTTTTTGCCTATTACCAAGATTGGGACTTATGTAAAGATATCCTATTGCTGGAACAGATTTTCATCTCTTTATTTCAAAAGCTTCACTGATTTCAAAGGCTAATTATGTATTTATTTAGTGATAATGCCAATGATTATAGTTCTGATTCTTAGAAATAATGCTGTTCATGAAAATTTATGCGAGAAATTGAGAGTTATATGTCATGCTTTTATTTTCCAATGACTTTTTTGTTGTCTGTACTCTTCTGTTAGGGCAGTTCACTGTTAGTATCCTCAAACATTGACTGATCTTCTCTGATTTTATTTTGTTCAGGTGAGAGACCATTTAAATGTGATAAGTGCTCTCGTTGGTTTAGTCGTGGTGACAAGTTGAGGACACACCTTAGGATCCATGCTGGAGTCAAGCCACATGCTTGCAAGATTTGTCCATACAAAGCTGTTGATTCAGGAAGCCTCAGAAAGCATATGAGAGTGCATACAAATGAGAGGCCATACAAGTAAGTTCCATGTGAAATTTGTCACATTTATTATTCAGTTGTCTTTGCATCCTTTTTCTTTTCTTATTTTTGTGTATGGTGGTAATTTTTAGCTGCCACAACTCCTCATTTTGCAATTATTAGTCCACTTTTTAGCCTGAATACCTGTCAGACTTAAGGCCATAAATTTCAGCTCCTGTCAGTGGTTGAATTATTAATGAGAAATGGTTAATTTTCTTGGATTGTGATCATTTTGTGGAAAAGATTGTCTCCTTAATATGCAATGTAGCAAAAGTTTTCCTTGCCTTATGATCCTTGTAAACTCTAAATTCTCTGCCTCATTTATCTTTGGCATATTTAAATTGTACTTAAAATGCAAATAATGTCTCTTCATTCATTGTCATGCCCAGCAGTCTCATATTTAATTATTCATACATCTACATAAATTTTGAATTGGATTGTCAACTCTTAAATTTTTAGTTGCACTTTCTTGTATATTTGTAAGTCACTTCAAATATGTCGTTATTGCATAAATTGAATTTACAGAGCTACGTTTAAAAAATTTCCAGTAATTTTCTAAAAGTTCCTATGAACATTTCCATTCACATTTTACAATGGTTCTAATCTTTCTTGTGAACAATGTAGTTTTGTATCTATTTTATTTTTCTATTGTCTTCTGGAGATTTCATGACATTTCCGGCGATAAGAGTTTCATCCAATATTTTACTACTTAGAACTAATAGAACATTTAACATTCCTTACGAATGAATCAGATACATGCTAGTTCTTTGATGTCAGCTATGTGTGGAGCCATGCAAAATGTCCCTCCAAACTTGAAAGTCGACCCTGAAGCCACGTTAGAGTCACTTTTACATGGGGCTTGTTGTGTGAAATGAGGAATGTGTGGAATAATAGAAGACCCTCCTGACAAAAAATATTGGTGCTTTTTCTATTCAACCCTTATGTAAATATTGCCTGCCGAAAAGACTGATTTGTGCTGTATTACTTCTTCATTTATATTAACTAAAAAAGAGAATGCGCATACAATGTATTAAACTCAGTTATCTCAGGGGTGACTTCATGGAATTTACCATTCATTTTCAATGAAGTAACTTAGTTATTCTCCATAAATTTTATTTAAGACTTCAACGAGGCTCATCATCAGGCCTTATGTATTTCCTATATTGAGCGTCCTATGTGTCATCGAATTTTCTAATCAACTCAAAGATGTGATCCATATTACAAAAAATATATTTTTAAACAAATTCTTGTGATCTATAATGGCGAGCAGTGGTTTGATGACTTTGCATGGTATCACTCCTCTGTTCTACATGTATGAGAGTGGATCATATATATAAACGTGACTTATGTTTCTGAGCACGTAAGTTTGAAGGGAGTGTGCTGGGAGGACTGCCTGGAGTGGGGAGAGCTAGTAGTTTATAGGTTCAGACCTGTTTGGCAGGAGTGCTTGTGATTTTGCAGTAACAGTTGTTAAAAGTTACTCAGGCATTCCACCGGGTCAAACTTTCCATATTGGTGGAAAGCCTGAGTAACCTTTTACAACATCATACGCCGGAAAAGCCATAGATCTTTCTTTGGAGCGACAGGTTCATCCCTCCACTGCGCAATGCATTTATTATTAAATTTCTCACCTATGAAGGCATTAAACCAGTTGAAATTCTGCTAAGATTGACTGCAAAGTTGGGGGATTAAACGTCATCAAGGACTTGTGTGTTTGCCGGGCATAAGGAATTCAAGAATGAACTTGAATAGAGTGGTGTAGGAAGAATGAGACAGCCCCTGTGAAAGCCAATACTCAACTGTCAGGTTCTTGCGACTGTTTTTTTTACCAATGTGGCATTTTGCGCATTGATTTTTTGTATGAGAATCACATAGTAAATGCTGCTTATTACTGTGAGTTTTTGAGTGAGGTAAAGGTTGCCTATTGTTCCAAAAGATATGACCAACTGATTTGAGACGTCATTCTCCTTCGCAACAACTCTTGCCCCCACACTGCTGCTCTAACTTGCACAAAATTAGAGGAAGTAAAATAGACCTTGCTTGACCATCCTGCCTACAGTCCCAGCTTATTGCCCTGTGATTACCATTTTTTTGGAACACTTAAAGAAGGACTTGGAGGACAATGATTCCAAGACGATGAGGTGGTGGAGGCATTTGTGGGCAATTGACTTCTCGCCCAACCCTCTTCATTTTATGATGCCATGATCGTAAAGCTTCGAATCCGCTGAGAAAATGCATTTCTAAAGCCGGAGATAATGCAGAAAAATGAGACGTATTTGAGTAGTTTATCACTCAGAAATAAATTAAATTAAATTCATAATTTTTAAATAAATTCCTGCTTATATTTGATTCATCCTTGTATTTCTACAGAAAGGATAAAATTGGTAGAAATCATTGTCTCCAGTTATGAAAAAAAATATTTTTCTCATATGACGATAAACCAGTGCAACTTCTCATGGAAAAATATTGCTTTGGTTACTGTAATTCCCTTTTGTTACCTTATCTGTATATTGTATTGTGTCAAGTGCATATAATTTTTAGAAAATAAATGTTTTCATGAAACAAATTTTTAAAAAATCTTTGCCATGTATATTTTATAATATTAATCTTTTGTAATAATGTAGGTAACACTTAAAAGTTTAACCAAATGTAATGTAATAATGTGTGACTTAGTTTGTTTAGTCTCCCAATAGTCAATCATAATTTTGGTTTTTATGATGGAGTTGGCCACGTTCTGAATGGTCTCAGGTGAAATGTTTAGTGACTTCTTCTGCTCCATATTTAGCCTTTTTGAAATGTTCTTGGTTTAATCTCATTGCCTAAAAACAAATGCTCTATTTGATCATTGGTGGAGCTTTCTAATTTTTTTTTTTGCTTGGAGTGGATGCTCTAAGTAACAGCATGAGGCAATAATTTTCATAATAATAATGTTGATATTCTTTCTTTTAGAATAATACCCTATTCTTTAATTATTCATTTTATTTTCTGTCGTGTTTCCTCTGCAATTGGATATATTTTTTTTGTAGATGCCAGATCTGCCCTTATAGTTCCAGGGACTCTTCACAGCTCACAGTTCACTTAAGGACGCATACTGGTAATGATTTTTTTACTGTATTTAATGAGTAAAATTGAAATACAGAAAACAAAGTCTCAGTGCTCATTGAAAATTACTTATTCATCTTTTATACATGCATGACCCCTTTTTGTCCCCATGCATGCTTGTCGTTGTAATTGGCTGAATTAATTTGTTCATTTTTTTCAGCTGTAGTGCTTTTCTAATGAAAATTATCATCTGGTGTATTTTTTTCCGAAATACCTATGTTCCAACCATTGGTTCATCGCTGAGATACATTATTTAATAATACCTATCATGTCTTACTATGAGGATAATTAAAGGAATACTTTGTAAAATACCATACTTAATTTTTCTGTCTAGAGAAAATGGTGGGACCTAACTTTGATGATGATGTGTAACCTTTGAATCTTGTCAGGTCAGAAAAATAGGGTGGCAAGTAGTAAAGTATTATACTGTGTCCTCATGATAATTAATGTGTTGATTTTGCAAAGTTACGTCACTAATAGTTGCTTGTTACTTTTTACGCCGTATACTGACTTCCAATGTTTGTTACATTAGAGAAGAATGCATGACACAAAGGAAGTAGTCAATGGTTGGAGTGCCTGAGAAAGTACGAGTAATGAAAGACCTGAAACTGTCTACTTTTTCTTTTAAGGGGACCATCCATTTGTATGCACTCATGACTCATGCAGTGCTTCTTTCAAGACAAGCTCTGACCTCAAACGCCATGTTCGCATCCATACAGGAGAAAGGCCATTTGAATGCAAGCTGTGTCCATACAAGTGCTCCATCAGCTGTGAGTACCTCTGACTGATGAATGATTTTGTTAGACGATTTCATGTTGATGCAACGTCACTAATTAAGGATTGCTGGCAGTTTTATTTTAAGCCCAATCTTTTAAGTAAATCTAAAAAGAGATTGTGAATAGCTTTCATGAAAGACAACTGAGCATGCACACATTCTGTAAACTGAAATTTCTGTCTATAATTGGCATGACACTTTTCCTGTGGCTTCTCATGACTTCACCTAACTTAGTTTGGTTTCCATCATAAGCATGATTGCTTCATGGTGATGGAAGCTTCCATAAGGGAGATCATCGAGGATGACCGCAGGAAGGAGGGTTCTTGAGTTCGAAAGGACCAATGCAAAGATACCAAGTCCAGGGACATGCTTCTGGGGATGATGAGATAGTCTTCTGCAGTGGTACAACGGGTGTAGTTTTTAAAATTTGTGTTAATGAACTGGAGAAAACCTGAACCTCTAACGCCTTCCCTTACAAAGGATGGAAGAGCTGGTAGATGAAGATTTACTGGGTTTCTGGTAAAGTAGGGAGATAAGAGACTTCTCTGGAAGAGGAAAAACAAACAAACCAGCCCACCTACATTGTGTTTTTGTATTGGAAAAAAGCATTACCTTTTGTTTATCAAAGCAGAGTGCTGATGTAATTGAAGAGCTCCTGAGTGTCATTTAAATACAGAAGGATAATATGTTGGTTGTACAAAAAACACCTGGTAGTGCTTCAGTGCCTGTAGAGTAAAGAAGCTGTCAGTGAAGAATTGTGACTAAAGTTCTTCATCTGCATACACACGTACTCATCTTGCTGTTCCCTCACAGGGTTGGCACAGTTAAAATAACTTCATTCTTAGCATCAGACATTTATACACAGATATCTGGGTTTTCATCATTAATCCATCTGAAAACAGAAAAAACCAGAAACGGTGAAAATTGAGGCAATAATTTCCATATGAATCAAGGTAAATGCAATTCATTCATTCTAGATACTCCAAAATTCTAGTGTTTATAACTAAAAACAATAAGAAATCAATGTAAAAGACTAATAATGGAAGATAGCTTATGACATATGTAGGGGAGGAGGAAGAGAGGTGCAGATACTATTGTTTGAAAGGGGAATCCCCCTCCATAAGCACTTGAGGTATCAAGGCACTATCTGGGGTCACTTCCCTTCTTGGTCTTTTGGCATTAGGACCAGCCTCAGAGTAGGTGGACCCATGTTACACAAGGAACTTGTCCAAAGAGGTCTGCTTGTACCGGAGTGATGCTCATACAAGTAGAAACAATGCCACACTGCACTGGAGAATGCTGGGGTTGCCTTTTAATTTCTCAAAATTAGCAGCAAGGTCACATGGGCATGCTGATGAAATCCAAGGCTGCCAACAAAAACGGAGGCAAATTTTTTGTGGCAAAAATTGATGAAAACCAAAACTGCTGTATTACTGTAAATGCCTTGAGTGTTAATGTTTGATTTATTCAGTATTGCCCCTACCTTGCATGCCATCTTTGCTTCTGCCACATGTATGTATTGCTTCATGCATGTTTTCTTGCTATGGAGGCTCAGAGTCCTCATCAGCATCCCTTCCATCACATTCGCCCATGAATTCTTAGGTCTTTGGCCTCATCTCTTACCATTCACTCCTCTATCATGAATCTGTTTAGTTTCTGGACTCCCAAACACCTTGGCCAAACCAACAAAGACTGCTCTTTTCATATACAAATGTCTACTATCAGTGCATCTAATCTTCATTCTTTCTTGACCTACTACTTATCCTGTCATGCATTTTACCACTAGCACTACTTATATAGGCACTTTATATCTATTATATTCACTATACACTTATCAAGTACTTTAATACCCATTATGTTTAACTTTTAGATTAAAAATCAGGTACCTAATAAAATGAAAAATCAAAGATAGTGAGTTCATCTGTATAGTGAAACAATCAACATCCTATGGTTTGCTGGAGATATGTATGTATGTATAGCAGCTCTGGAGAGAAGAAAAAAATATCTCACTGGATGAACCATCATCAAAGCATAATTTTGAGAGTACTATAAATAAAACCAAAATAAGTGCTTGTGGGTATAATTCAGAAGACAGAATTATTGTGCGATTAGCAGAGCAAAAACTAGGATGTATGTGTAGAAGAATTTTTCCATCTGGGGAGCATGAAGAACTGCGTTGGAAGAAGCTAAAAAGATATACATAGAGAGCAGAAAAACCTAAGTAAATGATATTTTATCTTGAGGATAGTGTATTTACAGCCAGGTACACCAGCTTAGCTGTCAAGAAACACCTCTTTGAAACATGTGAATGATGCATGGTATTTTATGGTAGTGAAGCTTGGACTACCTAGTAAGTTCTGTTGAACGAAGAAGATCAGAAGCAGTGAAATTTGGTGTTGCGGAAGAATGTTACAGTATAAATTACAATTGATGATAATTATAGACTGGTGTGGGATTAAAGTGGACGGCTGACTGGAGAGCTGCTGCCGACCAATCTTCAGATTGCTGACCATAATAAAGGCAATAGTCCATTACTTAGCTCACAATGTGAAATACATGTACAGTGAAACCCCTCGTAACGACCACTCCTATTAAGCAACCACCCCTCTCAGCGACCATTTTTCCAAGGAACCGTCAGTGGCCGCTTAATTCAGGTTTCACTGTATGCCCACATCAGATTAATATGCATTGAAATTTCCCAGGAGCAACTAAATAATGAAGAAATAAAAGCCATCTGTATAGGTTTTAACAAAACTATCACAAAGAGTTTTTCCATTTTTTTCAAGTCAGCCACCCATTCATTTGCATAATATGGACTCCAAGAAACGGAACCCCTGTCAAACGACTACCCCTCTTAGTGACCATTTTTCAGGAGAACTGTTGGTGGTTGCCTAAAACAGGTTTCTCTATATGAATTTTTGAGACCTAATTGACTATATATGGAACTTCTCTAGTATTTAAGTGATTCATTCCCAAATTGAATCAATGTCAATCTATTGTTTATTTCAATTTCATGCAGCTTTACTAGCGTGTCTTATATCATGATATTTCTTTACAGCAAATCTACGAGCTCATATACGCCAGAATCATTCCGAAAACAAGACTTTAAGCTGCAGTATTTGTTCCTTTAATGCTACATCAAAACATGCACTGAAAGAGCATGAAAAAACACATTTTCGAATCATAAATGAAGGTAATAATAATCATTTTTATTTGCCTAGCAACCTTGTTAAAAATTATGTGAAATACGATTGTACATGATATGAGGCATGTAAAGAATATGATACAAGTACAATCAAAGTATGTATTATTAAAAAAATAATTGAATCAGTCAGTAACATTACTGATGCTAAATTCCAGTTCTACATTTGATCAGTTTAAAAATAAAAGGTTATATCATGTATACACAATATAACAAGCAATTGAATTCAGTGATACAATATATACATAGTAAATACTCAATAATCTGCATTATCATTTAGGTATTCCTCAACTGAGTAGTACATATTTTTAGTAAATATTCTTTAAGCTTTATTTTAACAGTAGTTATTCCTTTTGCATTTCTTATTTTTGTTGGTAACATGTGGAATAATCGAATACCCATTTCTATGGGGCCAATTTTTGCAGCTTTTATTCTAACAGATTCATAGTGTACGTTGTGATTACTTCTTGCAAAATAGTAATGGTAGGTAATTACAATTTGATGAATAATACTTAATATTGTTTCTTATATATAAGATTAATAAAATTATGTATATAGATGGAAGGGGATTTGTAGATTGACAAATATTGGTCTTGGTGGTGAGTTATTAGGTTTGTCAGAAATTATTCTAATTGCTTTCTTTTGTACTTTAAAAACAGTGACAGAGATTTTAGAAGAGCCCCAGAAAGTAATACTGTAACCAATATGAGAATGCAACTCCCCATAGTATAAATTTAATAAGATTGTTTTACTCATGGTTGCTCGTAAATGCCTTAGTAGGTAACAGGTTGAACAAAGTTTTTGAAGAAAATGGTTTATTTGAGACTTCCATGAGAGGTTGGCACTCAAAGAGATACCCAAAAATTTAACAACTGAGTAACACTTAACTATTAAGTTGTTTTAGAAATCATTTAGGTATTCATCTATGTTTACCATAGTATATATTTGAATGCAGGTGAAGCTTAAATATGTTCTCAATTTATAAAGCAAAGTTAATATGTTTTTCAATAGATAATATATAAATAACTAGCTGACAGTCTGATGTTTTGTGCAAAATCTAAAGTCTCAGTTAACACCCAAGTTTATAAAAAGTACCCGTCATCTCGCAGTTAATGTTTACCAGACTGTAAAAACAGGCCTAACTCACACCACACAAGTTTCCATACTACAAAAAACACAAAACCATTTAACCTCAGTTTTTGAGTCAAAGATGATGCCTGTGAGACACCTCTAGAATAATGGTGTTTCATAATTCTTCAAGACCAAATACCCACAAAGAACTTTTTCAACTTCTTGTGTGCTCCCAACTTTATCATACATTTTTTTTGCTCAGGATATGTTCTTAGAGGAAAGTAGACACATATGGGTGGATGTACACAGGGTGGAATGTTTTAAAATGTTGAAATGCTATGAATGACAGTAACCATGGTACAACTGGCTTATTAATATGCATATTATTACAAAAACCATTGGCTTTGGAAACTATGTTTTATACATTTTAGGCATAAGCTTAATAAATATATCTTTTACTCATGTAGGTGTTCTGAAATGCAGTACCTGTGGATTAAGCTGTGTAGGTCTTGAAGGGATGGCAACCCACTTGAAGTGCAATCCACAGTGTGAAAAGGATAATGCTGATTTCATAGCCAAGGCAAAAGAAATTTCATCCAGTGTTAAGCCATTCCGCTGCAGTGACTGTGACTTCTCATGCATGCTAAGAGGTTAGATGGAAGTATTATTATGTACATAAATCAATTTTTTTTACATATCAGCAAAACTCATAGTTCTTTGAGGTAGGTATATTTTCCAATATTTTGATAGTGAACTGCTATTTTCATGAGTCTAAAAACCAACTAAACATGTGAACATATGTAATTGGTGAAATGACTATGGGATGAATGAGTCACTCTGTTGTATTAGGAGTGTGCTTATTTTTCTAATTCTTCTCTCTGTCCATCACTCTTGTATCCAATGCAGGGAATTTGAAAAACCACATCCAGCGAAAACATTGCATCTCTGAAGATTCATCTAGCGAAGCTGCCAAGAAGAAGGCACGAAGTGGGAACAAGGGAGGGAGTGGTGGATCCACCAGGAATCGCAGGAGCAAAGCAGGGAGGCGTTCCCTCGGAGAGGGACCTCCCTTCTGCCTCAGGAGCCATCACTGTCCTCTTTGCAACGTCTCATTTGTGCGTGAGGATTCATGGAGGAGTCACATTCGACAGCATCAAGCTAAAGGGGAAGGCTTGAACATTCCTTTGGGTCCAATGATGCCCTCTCTGGTGGATGCCTCTGCTGCCAGCTTGATTGCAGCTGAGCAAGAGACACCTTGTGACAGCCAAGTACCAAACTCTCTGATTTCATTGCCAGAAGGTGATGGGAATAAGATCATTGATGGTAGGCCATTTATCATTACATTTGAAGGAAATGGAAAAGTTCAACAAGGGCAAGGGAACAACCAAGGTAAGATTCTTCAAGGTTTTATGAGATCAATAGTTACTTTGGAAGTACACATGCAACTGTTTCATTAGGGAATGTGCCTAAGAAGTTTGTGAACTGGAAATGGAAGTCAGCGAGTAATTTTCCACTTGGCAAAGACGTACATTAACTGTTAGTTTCAACCTAAAGCATCAACTTCAGGCATGGAATGGACAAGTTTTTTGTGGTTTCCTTTATTTTAAGCCTAATGGAGAGGGAGGGTCAGGGTAGCTGGATATGTGTTGGTCAGGGTTGTTGGATTTAGGGGGAGGTGAGGGAGGCAGGCACCACCTCCTCCCTCACCTTGGTAATTCCTCGTAAAATAGGAATAATGTTGGTTATAAGGTATCCCTGGTAATGGGGGAAAGGTCACTTCTCAGGATAAGAAGGTATAAAGAATTCTTTGCTCTTGAACCTTTAAGGCCATTCTCAGTGAGAGAACATACTAAATTTGGCTTTTATCCTGAGAAAATATTTAACCAGAGATTTTAAAGCTAATGCTAAGAAGGGCAAAGGGATTAGGAAAAGAGCTGAACTGGTATTTTGATGAATTACCAGCTTACCTCTACTCCCTTTGGGGTGACATTGCCAGGTTGGGAAGTGTTGTACAGGAAGGAGTAGGCCTCAGAAGCTCATAGTCTTGACAAAAAATTGAAATCTTTTAAATTTTTCTGAGCCTAGTCGCATTCTCTTGGTGTGATCATTCCTTTCCTTCTCTATTCTATTTTTGTACTCATTTCCTCACTCAAAATTTGATGAGTGCATGCCAGAGTGAATCTTAATCTGGTAAGAGTATGTTCAAAATATAAACGGAAAAAGAAAATGGTTTAATACAGTGGAGCCCGTTAATAACGAAGTTTAGGGGGCTGGCAGTTTACTTCGTTATATCTGAACTTCGTTATATGTGGGCCCACTCTTGTGAACTTAGAATTGAACTTTGAACCAAACTGCTGTAATATCGCGGCTATTATTTTATAACCTCGCACAGGAAAGGAAAAGAAGTGTCTTGGTGAAAGCATTTAGGAAAAAGGCTACCATCCGAATCGACCAAAAAAACTGCTTTTTTCTCCATTTCAGAGTCTGTCGCCTTCGCCAACTTCTAAAGAACGTTTTACTAGACACTCAATGAACATACTAATTCAACTATCTTTCATGCAGTTAAGATAGTAAACAGAGGAGGGGTTATTTTGTCATCTTGTATTCATACATTCACGAAGTTCTCCTATTTACATGACGAAATTTTCACGAAAGGAAGGAGTATGTTTCCTAAAGGGTTTCAATTTCCATGAGAACTATCATTTATGATTGTAGAAACCACGCATCGTATTTAAATCATCAGCATCAAGACTAACCGCCGATGTGCAACATTGGTAAGCTCCATTTCAGAATTTCCTCAACTGGCGTCCCCCTGCTGAACCTGGGTGGAATGGGAAGGTCCTCGGCGTCGAAGGGGGCAGTTGGCGAGCGAATGGAGGGGAAGTGGAGGTGGGGGAACTCGGTATAAAACAAACCCGGTGTCAAATTTCATCTTTCTGGGCATCCGACTCTCGAATGAGTTTTGCCTGGGGGAGGTGAGTGGAGTCCCGTCGCTAGGATTGAAAACTGCCAGATTTTGCTTTACGTTTCACAGATATATGTGGAGCGTTTCAAGTCAAGGCTAAAAAATATCGCCACTTTTCTGATAGGTATTACAAAGCAATAAAATTGTCGGACCGGTGGCAGCAGAAGAAATACAGTTATCAGATAACTGATGTGATTGATTTAATGCATTCGTCACAGTTAATCTACCGGTTAATAAGTAGTTGAAAATTAATTAATGCAAGTGAATAAAATGTCGGTAAATGGATATGCCAGTTTAAGAAGATTACTGCTGGAAATTTCATTCTACCGTCTTTTTTAATGAATAATCTCCGGGAAAATATGTAAGCCACACAGTAGATGCATTTTTTTCTTTATGCGGTATATTTCAACCTAGTAATACAATGATCAGTCGTATTCATAGAATATAGTGATGGAGTGAAATCTTTAGTCATATTTTCTGAGGGTCGCACTCAAAGGAATGTATTTATTACTATGCAATATTACTTTTGTATTTCAGAAATAATCTTAAGTGTGCGATTCAATTCCGAGAGAAGAAGGAGGGGATTCCGAGGGAGGGGAAAGGATTCCGAGAGGTGCAGGAGGGGAAGATGGGAGGAGGTTTGACTGAAGGGGAGTGAAACATGGAATGGGAGGGGAGTGAGACACAAAACCGGAGGCCGTCCCAGACACTTCTGTAATCTACTCCCTAGAACTCTAGTCGGACTTCCAAGGGGCCAACCAAGTATTACGTTAGACATTTTTGGGGAAGGGGGTTGGGATCATCTTACATTCCCTTAAGAAGAGGGGGCTGGTTGAAACATTATACTAGAATTGAGAAAGAAGGGTGACTCAACGTTGCTTGAGAGGCAGTGGAAGGAGTTCCTCAGGGGAGAAACAAATTCGTCACGGCACGGTTCGCCTCCATAGTGTCAGAAAATAGTTAGATTTTTAGCGAGCCAGGAACCAACGTTATAACTATTGCAACCTTTAAGATGAGTAATGATGGATGTTCTGTAAGTATCGTAAAGAAGAAAGATGTCACCAGAGGGTGACCGTCTTCGATTTTCAAATTTCTGGCTAAGTCTGTTTTTGTTAGCCAAAGTTTAGGTAAGTTTCCTCACTAACCCAGAGGGATAAAAATTTTTCCTTCGCATCTTCTTTTGGAATGACATCTTTCAAACCGAATAAAGAAAACCTGAAGTCAGTATCTTTAATAGTTAACCCGTAGTTGAGTGATACGTAAACACGGGTAGAGTGAAAATGAGGCCTGAAATGCTCCCCTCGGCCGTCAGTACCATAACGCCTTCAACATAGCATCCTCGATATCCGCATGTTTAGAGCGGCAGATTTTTTTGTGATCAACTTCAAAAGTCACATGCTCACAATTTTTTTAATTTTCTCCTGATTTTTTTATATTGTTGACAAAGTACTAAGTGAAATATCGTACTTTTTTGCGACAATGGTCATTTTGTCTTTGTGTCATTTTGCCGTCTGTGTCCTTAAGAATTTCTAATTTAGTATTTAAACTTAACACTTTTCTTCTTATTTTATTGCTCTCCATAGTGATCAATGTCACAAGACCGTCTATACGATTGCACAAATAAGTGTAACGTGGCACTAAATGCAGCAGCCAACCACCAGAGGCAAACTGATGAGCACGGGAGGAGCCGACGGCAGAGAAGGGGAGGGGTGACTAGCGAGAGGGGGTGGGAGTTGCCCGGCGCATGACAGGGGTGGGTTTTGCTCAGTACACGACAGGGGTGGGAGTTGCTGTGGTCTTCTAGTATGAGAAGAGGAGTTCAGGTACTTAGGATAGATTTCTGGACGAGCATTCGTGTGCGTAAATAATCAGATATTGATAGAGCTCTCAAGGTTTTAACACAAAGGTGATATTGCCATAATGTTTTGCAACAGCCGAGAAGAGGTTTAATACATAAAATAAAGGATATCTTACCGTGTGAATTACTTCGTTATAAGCGGGACTCATTTCAGTATGCCTTCATTAAAAGCGGGATTTTTTACATGGCGAAAGGGCCTTTTTTGACGGGGAATGGCTTTCACTTCGTTCAAAGGGAGACTTCGTTATAAGCGGGTTCGTTATAAGTGGGCTCCACTGTATTAGAAAATGATAGATGCATGGCAGTTGTATTCACAAGTTTTATGCACTCTGACATAACGGCCTAATAAAGTTCATGCTAAAGAAAACAGATTTTGCAATTTGATCATTGATATATGTCTTTGCTCTTGCAGGGGAATCTATCAATGAATTTGAAGAACCCAGTGAAGAAAACCATTCAGTTTTACTCTATGTGCAAGCAGATCAAGAAGCAGGCCAGAACCAAGATGATGATGAAAATCTTCGCAATGGAGCAGAAATTCTTGCTTCTCTCAATCAAACTCTGCCATTACACACTACATTGGCAAACTCTACTAAACAAATAGCTATTGCTCCGGCAACAAGCAACTCTCATCAACATACAATTGTACTCACAACACCTCAAGCATCGAGTCAAGCATTGAAAGGACATCTCGCAAATGGAAATTCGAATACTTGCCAATACATAGCTCTGCCTCATGATCAGACTGCTGTTATGGACCAGTTGACAGCAACATTGCAACCAGGGCTCCAATACATGATATCAGGGCCTCTGGAAGCTATAATGGCTTTGCCCTCAGCTTTGGAAAATAGACAGGTAGCTTTAACTTCCGAAAATCAGAAGAGTTCGTATGAGAGTCCTGTCATATCCCTTCAACTGAATAACGAAAAAAGTGATGCAACTAGTAAGGGAAACTAACATTTATGATGCCAAATACTCTTGGTATTTAAGCCCACATATCACGGACATTCTAGTCAAATTGAGAACTTTGGTTGCCTGGTGGATTGTTTTCTAGTTTTTATAAGTTTGTATTTATAAAGAGTGCCAGGGGTGACCTGAGTTACAACATTTTCAACATTGTGATTTCCAAAACATTTTGATGTCAAAAGACGTGATAGATATGTATTATTACTTTACATAATCATTATTTTATTTATGGTTTGACCATAAGTTCTCAACATAATGCATGAAAAGCCTCTTTTGCTATACATGAATATGCATTGTAATAAGTCTTGTTTCATTCATCAAAAATATTCTGTAAGCAAAACTCAAGTTTAAATCAAATTATGGATGAAACACAGAGTATGTTTTAAAAGTAATTTATTAGGTACATGAGATTCAAAATCACCTTTTTTATGTATTCTTTTTTATGTTACCATTTTCTATATGAGCCAAAACTTCCAAACTGAGTATTAAAGTAAAATATGGAACATTCCCTGTTTACCTTGGCTGATGAATAAAAATGTGTTCTTTTTCATAAAAACTTTTCATTTTACTTCCAATAACCCTAGAAATACACATCCATACCAGTGTATCAATCCATTTCAGAAATCACATAAGAGATTAGTTATTTCTGTTTGGCCAAGGAAACTGGCTTCCCTTGAACAATTTCCTCAATCTCTACAGCATATGAACCCATTCAAGCCTTAGGTGTGTGCAACAGACCATCTGGGTCCAATATTTAATTTAGAATTTTTAGAGCTCATGCTCAGTTTTAGGTGCATTAGGGAAGTGTTTGTGTAAGCAATTGATGCCTGCTTTCTTTCTACGGGTAATTATTGTCTCTGCTGATGGTTTGTTCTTATTTTTTCCCTTCTTGTTCCCAGTCGAAGAATGCTAACTTCTTGGGCACCTCGGGGCACAAGGTACTGTCGCTTAGGCTCTCAGTTATGAGCTTTAGGAAACTATAAGATGCTGGTGCTGTTTGCATCCTTCTATCATTCATTGTTATCTGCAGTTTCTGGTCATTGTATTCATTTTTTTCTTATGTTATCATTGCTTTACTTCCTCAAGGGTGGCCATTAATGCCTAGTGAGGTAAGTATCCATTATGAGATTTATTTTCGTCTGAGACTTAATTGCTGATGCCATAAGCTGCTGAGGTATGAGGTTACATGACACCTACAGTAGCATTAGTATTTTTTTACTTTTACTGATACCATCTCAACTAGAAAACCCTCTTTAGTTTGCCATGGATTCTTTCTCTCGTGAGTTGTCTGAGTGCAGAGTGCTCAATTGTTTTATAAGAAAAGTGTTATTAGGTCAGATTCAAAATCTGAAGATTGTAATACAAGCATTCTCGATTCTAGTTATGAAGAGAAAATAGAAGAATCTCAGTTTATGGAGAATATCTGTGATTTTCTTGGGAACAGGTCAACAGTGCTAACCCCCCTCGGCCTTTTGTTGTGTCATTAGGAAACAACCTCTGCCAGTCATATCAGAGGACGTATGTTATGATGATGTTCTAATCATCTTAATAGTGAATGAGACAAATTACTATGAGGAATAATTCCTTGCCTGCGAGACAAACAAAATTTCTTCACTAAAAAAATTGCAATTCCTAAACTGAGTTCAAAAACTCTGGACGAAACTAGGATATTCTTAGCTTTGCTCATGATAATGGGATTCAATCAGAAGCTCTTACAATATTTCTAAATAGAAAATATAAGTTAGAAATGCCATTTTTTCTCAATGAAATGATTGAAGAATGATTTTACTTGCTCAATAAATATCTACATTTTGTACATAGCTCTAATGAGGACATCATAAACTAAGATCTAGTATTGAATAAAATTTTATCAGTTATGGAATATTTGAGAGCTAAGTTCCAGATAGTGCATAAACCTGGTCATTAAGTCAGTTTTGATGCATATTTACTCTTGTGGGTGGGCAAGCTTTCAGGCAAATAGTACATACATTCCTTTGTAAGCTGCTAGGTTTTATCGTCAAAACATTTGAACTGTGTGATTCCTCGAGATATTTTTGGAACTTTCTTATTTATTGTAGCTCTGGGACAAAGGTTGACCATGAAATTATTATGGATACAGACCTTATATCAATGAAAGTTGTTTTGAGTTTGTGCAAACATTGTTGGCCTCAGGAAGATGTGTTTAGAGATATTTATATTACCCCAATCTTTCCCAAAGATTACTTCATAATACGTACTATTAATTATGTTGGAATCATCAAAATCAGCCGAAAAAGATAAACCAAAAAAAGGATAAGTGGTTGGTGCAGAAAACTAGTGGAGTTGAAGAAGAAACGTGATGAATGTATGTTCATAACGACACATTCAGACGTAATGTAAACCATAAGCCAGAGGGGCGAGCTACAGTAAGTAGACAAGCCTGCATCCCTAATTGACTTTACAAAGTACATGGACGGTTAAGATACAAAAAATCAGCTTTTAGAGACCTTCTTACAGCAAAGAAAAAGAGCGTAAGAGTGGTACACAAAGCTGTTCAACCATCGTGTAAACATGGCAGTTTTGAATTCTTACATTCTGTATTGCAAGGTTAGTAACAAAAAAGATATATGTTATTCAGAATAAGCCTAATAGATAAGATCATGGGAAAAATATTGTACAGCATAAAGAACGATCCATGGGTAATGATGCTGAATGTATGCAGTTGATGAGATAGCATTTCATTCAAGAGAACCCCCAAACAGAAACTTTCAAGGTTGGAAGAAGAAAGTGCATAGTGTGTAACAAAAATGAAAAGAGAAAATAAACAAGATATAGGTGTAATAACTGCCTAGGAACACCGTATCTCTGCCTTGTTCCCTGTTTTTAGCAGTACCACTCCCACCTCATGCTTAATGTATAAGAGAAGAGACCTCTGAAAGCATAGAAATATTGCTCCACGTAAAGTAAGAGCAATTTTTCTTAATTGTAGCTTAAAACTTTTTTAATGCCATAAGTATATCTTTACTTTTCTGTATCAAAAAGAGAAGTTATTACTCTAAAAAAATTAGGTTTTGGTTCAGCAAACTCTTCAAAGCAGGCAAAAATGCACACTGAGGGATTTAACTTGGAAAAGGGCAAGCAGGGAGTAATTCTCAAGGCTCTTCTTGAATACATTGTAATAAGTCATTGGCTCTAAAATGTAGCATGCTGTCATACCTTTGAATCACTTACATTCCCATAAGTCTAAGCTAGAAGTCCAGAATTTCTATTGGCTTCAGGATATGAATGAGTCAAATATTCTGAAGTGTTGCATACACCCAATGTGGCCCCTTTCACTTTCCTCATTGGAATCCATACTCTGCCACTGTAGAGTTTTTCTCCTTCTATATCAAGGCCATAATGATCACTGTCAACTCTTCATAATGCATATAAAAATTATTTTGAGTAGAATTTCTTATGTTTAAAATATCTTGTATTCATTACAATAAATTATCTGAATTTTTATTTTCAATAGGGAAATTTTGCTATTTTAAAGATTGTAAAAAATAGAAATTGTTGTAATTATAACTACACAGTGAATTATCTCTCTTTAAATATGTAGAACATCATCTCTCAATACTAAAATTAAAAATAACACGTTTTAGTGAACAAAGGATGGAAAGTTTTTGCTTTCTATTTTTACTTATTCCAAAGAAAAGACTTCTGTTGAAATATCTCCCAATACCTACCATTAACCCTTTCGCACCGAAGCCTTTCGAAGAGAAATGCTTCCCCTGTTACGAGTAGCATGAGAATTTTCTGTATTTCTCTGTGTGGAGATCTCTCGTGGCGATGAATTGCTCAGGTATGCCTTTCACCCGATTTGGGACCCGACTCAGCGGGACACTGGTCCCTTCCCCCGGGTACCCACGTCGTTCACACCCTGCCGTCCTTTCCCTCGGAATCTATTCTCGACCCACCGTCTCTTTAGCTGACCCTTTCACAGCATCTGATTGCGGTTAACTTATTGCATTCAAGTGTTTTCTTTAAACAATAACTCGTTGCAAACTTGAAAGTATAGATATCTGAAATGAATTCTTCTTGTTTTTGCAATAATTTTAAAAATTTGAACGAATTTCTAGCAGTAATATTAACGATTTTAGGATATTAATCTAATTAAAAAATGTGATCAGGAAATTTTCTGAATTTCCTCTGGTCATCAAAATAAAAATTGTGAAAGAATACATTGGGTGTGCCAATTATTTTAGATGAATTTCCATTAAGTAGAAGCCAGCTCTAATCACATAAAGTTATAAAATTACACCAATTTATTACAAATCATTTAATCTTCAGGATAAAATTATGGAGAAAACATGATAGAAACTTGTGATCCAACGAAAAAAAAAAAAGACAACTCATGTTAAAAATTTTGGAATATTCATCATATATTTATGTAGAAAAACCACTACCCAGCAAAATTAACAACAATGGACATAAGCTGAGGGACTGGTCACTAATGGGCTTGTGGGTCGAGCGGAATTGCCCAGGAAAAGGTTTTGCCTCCTGCTGATTTGGGATGCGAAAGGGTGAGAGAATACCCTTCCCGAATACCTCGCGGGCGGTCACTTTTCCACCCCTTGTGACTGCTATGGTGGACATTCGTTCTTTTGCGTAGGAAAGTACCCGTCGACTATAGTGGTCGTCAGTTCGTTTGCATGTGAAAATCCCGGACCACCGTAGTCGACGCTCGGCGTGAAAGGGTTAAAAAGGTGTCAATGAATACTTCGAGGAAACATTTTTAAGAGAATAAGTCATTTAAAAAAAAGAGAATCAAGATAAAATATTCTCCATAGGAAAAATTAAGAATGTTTTTTTGGAGTCTCGCTGACATACATTGAGGCTCCTAGCTGTGGCCCCATGATAAGTGCCATAACAGAATAGTTTGCTCAATGGATGAACTTCAAAGATTTTCATGCTACTGATGGGAGGCTAAAGAGGTTAAAAGGAGAAAGAAGAATTTCTCTGCATCATATGAATGGTGACTGTGCTAACGAGAGTTCCCAGTCCATGGAAGATTGGTTGTCAATTCTGAATTTGAAACTGGAAAGATACGAGACTAAGGCAGTTTATTTATTGGGAATAATTTGGGTAGGAGCACTTGGGGTGAATTCCATAATTTTTTAGGAAACTTTTGAAAGCTATCCTCAAATTGTTTCAGCCTGTTTAGGATGCGTACAATGCTGGTGAGACAACTTATTTCAATACGTATATTGTGCCTAAATCAACCATTTTTGTCAGTGCAGCTCTTGGCCATGACTTGGACTATAAAGATCAAAATAATCTGTAACCTGGAATGATGTTTTCCCTTGGTTTTCATATCTTTCTCATCTGAATATTTTCAGTGTAATTGAAGCAATCATGTAAGGAGTGAACCAAGGCATATTTTGTTGTAGGTGTTCTGCTGCTGTAGAAGGAGTGCCAAGCCCACCTCCTCAGCCTCCAATTCAGCAGACTTCTCAGCCATCACATTGTAGCTCACTCCCCCCCTCCCCGCCCTTGCTGACATGTAATACTTTTTTTCATGTTAGCATCGCATGACTGATGGTGCTAAATCATTCTGTGATTTTGTGGCTGCGAGTTTCTTCCCTATCTCTAGCCTCGTATTTTTGTTTCAGGAGTTAATAGGCAGAAAAGTGAAAAGAAAAATCACAGTATATTCCTAAAATGGATGTAATTCCTGAATGAGTGAAACATTCAGCAAGAGCAATATGGTAGTTTGCTGAGAAGATTGCTCCATCCAATAATGTAAATGCTGAATGTAGCAAATACATATCAATCTCCAATGGTCCCTGTTTAAATTGTTTCTTTTCATAAATTTTGAAGAATAATTTGAGAGTAAGGTGAAGACAGAAGGATGCCCAGAAAGCGAATATTTATAAATGTTACCACAGGAGAGATTTTGATGGAAATTATCTTATTATATCTATACATATATCTAGGATACCTTCACACCAAATTGAGGCATGCAGTATTTATTATTGGTGACTAATAATAAATATTGATTCAGTTTCATAAGATTTAACTTTTCTTACCGTGGTGCATATAAAACATGCTCCCTGATGTTTCTGGAAAGTGATGAACTGCATGAAAAGGCAGTTTAACAACCTATAAGCTATAACTATCCCTTTCACGCAAACAATAGCCTGGAGCTATACTTCTGTCATATCTGTTAAGTTGACCGATAAAGTGGTCTGTCCCTCTATCATGTTCAAAACTGATTTTTGCCCTTAACACTTTCGCTGCTAATCCTGTCATTTGACGTGTTTTCTTAGCTGCTGAGAAACATATTCCAACCAACTTACAATTAAAAAAGGTAGAAGAATCAATCTTTAAAGCAATATAAACAGCATTTTTCTAAGTAATACAGTTATTTTTCTGTGATAGCATGAATGAAGCTTAAAATACGCAGCATTCTACTGCAGAAATATATTTAAATGCCCAGCAGCGAGAGTGTTAACACCCCTCAAACTCAAGATAAAATGTTCTCACTGCTTATTGCTGAACTCGAAGTAATTCATCTGCATGGGACTTATCCTGTGAGAGAGATAGGTTTAACCTGAGAAAATCACTTCTTTGTCTTATCTTTCTTTATCTTCTCTTGTTGAGGGGTTCCCTCTCAGGCTCAACTGACTGGCAGTCTTCTTTTACCCCTTCTCAATTTTTTTATTTTAGAGATATTTTTCTGGTTTCCTTCTACCAATACCAGTGCCATGCTGACATAAATTGGCATCATTAGGACTACATGTTACAGTTGTCTGGATGTGCATGGAAAGATCATCCATAAGATAGTCATGTTAATGAGGCAAAAAAGGCATCTAAAGTACAATGTATTGCATAAAAAAACTAAATTGACTGTCTCTCTCATGTAATCGGTGGTGGTTTTACTGATAAATAACTGCAAGAAGAGTTGTTATGGCCTAGTTCTGCAATACATTAGCAATCTCTGATTACCTGGCAATGATTGCTTACTTATTTTATATTTACAATTTTAACATGACTTAAGTATTCAGTTATATAGTATATATTTAGTATATAAGTTACTACTCAGCTCATAATTATGAGCTGAGTAGTAACATTTTTCTCATTCAATATTTCCCTCCCCTCCCTCCAGTATATCAGACCTTCCAACATTATATATGTGTGATACCATTTAGCAATGATATTTTGTATTTTTACGGCAGCAGTTCATTGGTATTTTCCCACCAAATGCCATCAGAAAGTTGCAGTACACGGAACATTCTGAATACAAATAATGAGGACACTAGTGACATTTCCTACCTGGCGAACTATATCATTCAGCAAGTTTTTTAAATGCATTTACAAAAAGTTCCAATTTCCATTATTTCAGCTTAATCCACACTTGGCACAAGAATTCAAGGCATTGGTGACTCAAAAATGACATGTTGATTATAACAAGGGCGGCTTATAACAAGCAATTTTTTGAACTTTGTATAAACTCATTACTGCCGCGGCCTTCTACTGTATATATACCAAATATGTTTCCAACTCATCACTAATACTAGAGTTTTCAGCATAGTATCATCACAATCACTTCTTTCAATAGCATGTCCAACAAGCTGCAATTCATTGCAAGTCCATCTCACAACAATATTAGCTGTCTCAATAGTTTCAACATTTATTAGAAGGGGTTTAATTTCAGAATGGACCAAATAATTACAAATATCAGTTATGACAGATTGTGTGGATTGCTTAAAGGCAGCGAAAAGTTAATTAGAGGTGTCAATTCAATGGATATCAGTCACACATTATGACGCATGTAGGTACAATCAGCCAGACTACTATTGACACCACTTGAAAATAGGCTTTGACTCATGAAATCTTACCTATTTCTTCAGCAGCCTTTGAATGGCTGAATCTAAGAAGGGCCTTGCTGGACCTGTACTAACAGAAGTAGGATAAGGAACTGCTGGATGGTTTTCATACCTGTAGCTTATGAAGAAAAAAACTTGTAATCAGAGAAGTGCATACAGTTAGAATTCTGAATATTAGGGTCTCCTTGCCTACCAGGTATTCTTACATGTTTTGTCGCAATATCGGTCCAAAAATCTCGTAAAATTGGTCGTATCAATTGCTGCTGAGGATCCTCCCACCCAAGAAGTTCTTGCTCCCACTTTTCATTAAAAAAAATAAAAAATCGCATTATCATATTCCATTTCACCAGCTTAACTTTTTACTTGCATTGCAAGATAAACGCTCTAAGGCGGTGTAAACAATCATCTGTAAGTCGAAGGATCATTTCTTTTGACTACTATCAATGTATTCTATTCCCAACGACCACGTCGCCATACTAGCTTGTTTAAAATTGGGAGGGGTGTAGTATTGCCGAAGTTCATTGGTAGCAATGGAGAAAATGAGAAATTGATTAAAACTATCAACCAGATATATTGGATAACGCATTTAAAAGCTAAGGAGTATTCTTTTCATTCATTCGAAATTAATAAGAAAATGACAAGTTCAGTCATAAGCCTTTCCAAAGACAAAGAAATACATAAACTATATTCTATTTTTTTCCTGGAAAATCATGTCGACAAATGTTTGTCATACTTCTACATGTAAAAACACAATACGCCGGAATTATTACGTTTCGTGATTGTTTTCATCTCGAAATTGGTACGATTGTGATACTTAACATTTATTGTTTATTCTTGCGTATATTTGATGATTTTGAAGTATCATAAACAATTAATGGATAATTTGAGGTTCGTTTAGTACCTTTATCGATAATTTGGTTGCCTTTAATCAAAGGAAAGTGACTGAATAACTATTTTAGTCCCTCGGCGTATCAGCTGAATATATGACATCTTTACTGCGGCAAGTTTTTCTACAAAATGGACTTAGAGGAAGTTTGGTTAGCCTCACGGGTAAGTAGATATTGTATGCTTGGAAGCGTTTAATTCTGGTTTTAAATTTGTCATAATTGCCGAAGTGCAGTTTGGAAAGTGAACTCGTGTAGTCAACTTAAGATTGTATTCCGGCGTTCGCTTCAATTGCGTGTACGCTATTGTATACGTAATACATGTTTATCAGTTAATTGGTCATGCTAATAAACATGGTAAATATTCCTCCTTATACTAGCTGATTTGAACTTAAACTTTAGTTCCCGTGGTGCCTGATAAAGATGTATAACAAATGACATCGTTTTAATATGACTCTTGTGAGGTACATTGATATCAATTCCACTGTCTCCCATAATTCATGTTTAAGTAATAATCACTTCGAGAATAAATATCGGAAATGGAGAGCAAGCTGTTGAAAAATAGAGTTATGTTACTTTTATGGACTTGAGGAATGGCACTTAGTATTAACAATCCCATCTCGTTTTATAGCGGATATCTACCAATTTAAGAACTGTTTCATTTTCAGCTCAAAGAGGTATCAAACGGTGGGTTGCTCCCACTCGCGTAGAAATGAGAAGACGTAAGCAGAAAATGGGACCTCAACCAATTCCTCGACGGTCTTCATTTATGGAGTGGTAAAAAGAACTCTTTGCCTTGCCGTATTGACGACGTCTTAGCCGTATTCCTGCAATATTTTCTAATAATAACTTGTTACTAATTGAGTTCAATCATTTCTGTATTAAGTAAGAGAGAGGTTCTTAGTATTATCTCAGCACATTTCATGCTTTCACCCAGTCCATGTTGGTGAGAGGTGCACCTAAATTCCATATTCATTATTGAAAATGATATAAGAACTGCAATTCATGTATATTTTTGAAGGGTAAAATATTTTATGCTGCTACCTTGCCATGTTTGGGTTGACTGTGATGGAGAATCTGAACATTTGTGATGCACCCCGGAAGCATGCTGTTTTATGCGAGTTACATACACGCATTTCTTCGTAAGATGCCCTGGCATAGCTCTCGTATATTACTCTTGGCATATTTGTACCCTGCATCATTCACCCTCTCTTATTTAATTCATTCCCTTATGGAGGGAAATATTGGAAAAACAAACATATTCACCCATGATTTTCCCAGTCAACTCTGAACCCATTCACTTCTGTCATGCAAGTTTCATTGTTGGACTTGCCTCTTTTCATTCTTTATTAGTTAGTAAAGCACATATCTATGGTTTGGGAACCTTCAAGTTATGTTCTTTAATAATCTACTTGTTCCTCACCCTATATGTTTCTCCAATTCTTACCTGACATGTCTCAAGCAGCTCATCGCTCCCATATAATCCAACAGTCATATTTAGCCTGGCATGCCAAGGTTTCAATCCTGTACATTGAAGTCGGACATTAACTCACATACTCTCCCAATGTGACTGACATTCATTGTTTGATTACCCTGTACATAAATTTTTGCAATACTTTTCTTAAAGGCCGTTTTACGTGGGGCATTTAATTCCAAACTTGGATGTGCAGAAATTGCAAGAGCACTGGCATGGAATTAAAGCTATTTTCCCATCCATCATTCATGCATTTTTACATGCATTCCTGCAATTCATTGCTTCACACAAAAAAATTATCTATGCCCATCCCAGCATACATCAGGCCCGTTTCTGAGAGCTGCAAGTCATAAGTCAGATTTCACAAGTGTGACTTACAAGTGTATCTTACACAAGTGTGTATTACAAGTAACAAAAATGGAAGACTTGTAAATAGTCCACAAATTACAAGTGAAAATGGCAGATGTAATCCAGTCGATATTTTGCTTTAATTTGATGCTTACGATATATTTCGAGTTTGTACTTGGCCATATTTATTATCCAAGAGTGAGTGCTTGGTTGCTGGGTAAATATAAATGATGGAAGATATGCTGAAACATATTTTAATTTCTCAATCCACCCCTCAAGATCCCAAGCAAAGACGAGTTCTCAGTGAAACTTAACATCATACGAGAAAATGATTTATTTCGCTGAATTTCTAGAAGGATGAGCTAGAAATGGTAGTCATTTATAAATCTTTAATGTTGGATTGGTCTTATCTTTCTTGAACTAGTATTAACGTCTTTATAATGTAATAATCTCATGAAATTCGAGTTGATGTATTGTATGTTGATTTTTACATACGTTATCAAAGCAATTTCTTTATATTTCCAGTTTTCAATGATTAAAGTAATTGTTAGAAATGAAATAAGTACATTGTAAATTATTAAGAAATTAAAGTGTGTGAAGCACGATTATTTAATCCTTCCTCTTGCTTATTATGGCATCATAACTTCAGCCCAAAAACCAAAATACTCGGTGCCGGAAACATACAAATCTCCTTTCATTTCGGATAACAAACATCACGTGACCTACGATTTCTAAGCGTCATGTCTAATAATTATCAATGTTGTGCAGTTTAAGTGTCTTGTGGTAAGCTTGAGTTAAGTTGGGAATTACCATGCCTGTTTATCACAAATGAAAAAGTAATGTTGTTTCCTTCCACAGATTTATTTTCCTGGAAAAGCATGTTTCCACACAGCTGTGTCAACATCAGGTACAAACTCAAAAAAAAAATTTCAGAAGTATATACACATATATCATAGGGGTTAAGTTACAAAAATAGATAAGAAATTTGATTTAGCAATTTTCCGCAAACTCACCACCACGGATCACATCATTCCCTCTGACTCCCACCATCACATATCACAAAAACTCTGTTTTTCATTTTATTTTAAACAGACTAATGGACATTCCTCTTTCTAAAGAAACATTTAACCAGGAATTAGAAATTATTAAATCAATAGCCATTTCTAATGGCTACAACGTGAGCATTATTGACAAAATGCTCCATCAGGAAAGAACAAATATTCTTCACTTCAACGAAAGTGGAGAGAGAATATTTGGTGGTGCAAATTACCATATTATGGGTTAATTTCAGAAAAAATTGGCAACCTCTTCCCAAAAGACCAATTGAGAATTGCATTTTACAACAATAAAACCTTAGAAGTTTCCTGAATAACTCAAAAGACAAAGTTCAACCATTGGAAAATAGTGGCATGAACAAATTAAAGTGCAACAACTGCAGTGTAGCATATGTGGGACAGACAGGACGCAATTTCAAGAAAAGAATAGCAGAGCACAAGAGGTGTTTCCAGAAATGCAATTTTTCCCAGTCCCACTTTGCCAAGCACCTGTGGGAATAAAACCACAGCAGCAATTTCATACCAGAGATATTACACATAGAGAAAAAAGGGAGGTAGATAGAAAAAAAGGAGGAGTTGGAAATTAGAAGGAACTTGAAGAAGGATCTTTTACTCAACGATATCCTTTTTGAAAAACTTTCCCCCTCCTGGAAGTGTCTCTATTCCTCATGGAAAAACTGAAACCACTGACCCTCCCACCCCACTCACCACATGCTGACAACCCACCGCTACCTTAATCCCTAAAACCTTGAAGTGCTACACCACATCAACCCACCCACCCACCACCCTCCCACCACTTTTCCCTCCTCACCTCCCCCTCCTTCCTTTCCTCAAACCCCTTATGATATATATACTTCTGAAAAAAATTTTTGAGTTAGTACCTGATGATGACACCGCTGTGTCGATACATGCTTTTCCAGGAATATTAATCTGTGGAAGGAAAAAAGTTACTTTTTAATTGGTGAAATTCAACTTCCACATAGTTGAGCCTCAAACTGTAGAATGCCTTTTTATCTTTACATCGGTACTGCCACCAAGTAATTAACTCTGCATTCTATAATTGAGTTATTCATGAAATAATGTTAAATGGTCTTTGTGCCATTTTATTTATCCCTTTGCCAAAATGTCAATCCTTTTCCATACCTTAGGAACTACACTGCTGAGTTGTATGCCTTTGGAAAAAGGTTGAATGAAGATTTTGAGGACGGCTTACTAAAACAAGCCTTAACCCACAAGTCTTATCTGGATGTGGAAATAGAGAGGCAGAAGGAAGTTGGCATTGAAGATGCTCAGTTGACACTGAAAGATAATTCAGGGCTTATAGAAGAGGGTGAAAAATTTATGACATCTTATATTAAAGGTTATCTCAGGATAATGCTGCCTCGTTTTCCAGAAGAAGGGATAAGGTAAGAGACTCCTTCATGTCACTAAGCACATCTTTCTTAATAATGTTGGTCTTGATAATTAATATATTTGTAAAAATTTTGATTTCCTTGTTTTATATTTTAGTGCGGTGCACGACTACTTAATGACAAATGAGGTTCTTGCACATGTTTCTTCACATATCGGAACCAAAGACCTTTTATTATGTGCTGTAAGTTGACTGCTGTGGGTTAGAAAATAAAATTATGCTCAAATGTCTTAAACTGAAACAACATGCAAAGCTGATTAAATTCTTGAATTTAGTCTTATTTATTTTTAAGCTGCATTGATAGCACTCAGGAATGATTTCCAGCTCATATTATTAACATTATTTTTCTCTATGAAGCATCATATACATCCTAGTCTGGTGGGGAAATTAGGCAAAATATATGTTGTGTTTCCAGTAATAGAATGAATTTCTTTGAATTAGTAACGATACTCAAAATTCATAAGATGAAGGAATGCAAAACTCATTTTCAAATGTAAATTTACTGATTGTCAGCTATCTACAGATTGCTTGAAAGTAAGTGCAAATGTTTGTCATATTTGCCAAGTAGTAACATACTTCTTCAGTTAACAGTGCTGTGGGCATTAATTTTTAGCTAAACTGTCAATTTTCAACTTCCATCGCTCTAAATTTCTCTTTCATTTATGCATTTACCATGCTCCTTGTTTGATGTTGTTGCAGTTGAATTGCCAGTAGTTTCACACGTCTGTTTATTGAAGCTTTTTCTTAGAAAAAAATATGCATGTATGTATGGCCTAAGGTAGCATAATCATTTGCAGGAGTACCCACCAGCAGAAAAAACATTGGCGAGTACACTAAAGGCTCTGGTGGGGGCATTGCTGAAGGGAGAGGATAATAAAGAAGATGCCCAGGCTAGGGCAGGTGGTTTGGTACATGATCTTGTGGTAACACAGCTTGCTGGAAGAGATTTAAATGAGCTGTGGGTTGGAATTGAAGGAACTGCAGTAGCCACTCTGGCAGCCATTCTCCATCGAGATGGAAGGGGGCCACCGGAACCAAGACTGCTCTGTGAAGTTGGGCCTACCACCATCCTGGCTTCCTATGCTGTGGGAATTTACTCAGATAAGGAAATGATTGGATGTGGTTAGTATTGAAGACCTGTCACTCTCATTTTCATGAACAAAGCTCTTATGGCAAAGTTAATGGTACACACCGTATGGTGTGGACTCTTAAACTAGAAGTATTTTCCATTAACCTTTATCATACAGATTTAAATCCCTGCTGCGGGCGCTCCCGGCCGGATTTAATTTTCAGTATTCTATGAATTTTTACAGTAGTATACTTTAATGGCCATAACTTGAGACTGACCCAATGGAATTTAATGAAATAAAAAGCATTTTATTAATAAAACACTCAGCTTTCCTAATTTGTTGGCCATTTTCTCAGTAATTCATGAAAAAGAGCCTAAAAATTCACAAAAATAGCTAGTTATCAAGAAAAATAACATTTTCATTGACAAGAAAGTTGTAAATAATTAATACATTATATTATAAATATCGTGTATGGATATCATCACTTGTAATATAATTATAATTTTAAAAGAACATTCTTGTGTGGTACTCTACTAAACACGATACGACAGAGCCTGACGTAACCCTTTCTGCTTCTAAATTTTGCACGCGAGTGCTTCCCTTCAGAAGAACTCACATAACATCACGAAGAGTTTCCTTTCGCCGGCCAATCTTTGTTCTCCTTAGATTCCAGCCTCTCAAGGCTAACACTAGGTGAATAAGGTTTATCTCTTTGGGAAGTGTGGGCCGGTAAAACATTGGAGCCTTCCTCCCTCGTGTGTCTGCCAGCCAAGTCCCAGTTGATTCTCTAAGAGAAATTTTACCACCGCAGGACTCCATGAGGATCCTAGGATTTTGGATTGTTAGATGCAGTAGATGAAAGAAAGTTATTTTGACCAATTCCAGGTGCGACGGCTGAAGGAATAATTATTCGTCATTTGATCGCTTTTGTTGACACATCCCATAAAAAACCCAGTTGATTCTCTAAGAGAAATTTTACCACCGCAGGACTCCATGAGGATCCTAGGATTTTGGATTGTTAGATGCGGTAGATGAAAGAAAGTTATTTTGACCAATTCCAGGTGCGACGGCTGAAGGAATAATTATTCGTCATTTGATCGCTTTTGTTGACACATCCCATAAAAAACTGCTAAAAACAAAATTTCCGGCAGATAGTAACGTCAGGCTGATGCGAAGGTCCTTCGACAATGGTGAGAAGATTTTGGTTGTTATACCTGTTTTTCTCCTCCACCAGGGTTTGGATCTCATCGACAAAAAAGAGTATGAATAATGCCAAAGGAGATGAATCTTAACTCATGCCAGGTGCTTCACTCTCTCTCATTCCACTAGGACCAGCAGTAAAAACACTCAGACATGCTGCACGTCTGTGAAACTGCCCTGAAACCCAATGGGTCGAATGTGGAACCTATTCTTCGTTATCTTCTTCCGAACGCTCTGC
Source organism: Ceriagrion tenellum (assembly GCA_963169105.1). Lineage (NCBI taxonomy): Eukaryota > Metazoa > Arthropoda > Insecta > Odonata > Coenagrionidae > Ceriagrion > Ceriagrion tenellum. The sequence goes on along the minus strand of OY720635.1, from coordinate 114,910,322 downwards.
TTCCTCCTCTCTTCAACTTTCATCACTGGCTTCATGTGCATCCAAATGACCATCAGCGCAAAATTATGCCTCAATTTCATCCTCATGCCACTTTATTTTTGAAGCCATCTAAAAAAGTGAAAAGATGATATATCTCCGATCGGCATATTTGTATATAGCAATAGAAAATTTGGTAAACAAAAGATAAGTTAGCTGCAAAAATAAGGAACATAATCCAGTTATATTTACAAAAAAAATACTTTCTGGGCAAAAGAATGAAATACCAGAATGTGAGCATTTCAAAGGAATTGTAAATACCTCACTCAAGACTTTCAGAACAGCAACTCTCTGAATAGGACTGCCCACAGTGACGACCGATGAGTTTCTGCTAGCCATTTTCTACTGGTATGATGAGCAGCGTGGGTGGCGAGGGTATTTACGAGCACAAAATGCCCATTACCGTTACTTTCCCTCACTGCACTACTAGGGAATGCTAGAATTTCCCTCTGATAGGTTTTTGGGTATCTCCTGTAATGAACTGGCCTGGCAGCTCCTTTTTTTCCTTTTTATTGCCGGTTGTCCGGCAGGCAGGTCGGATAGGGAAAATTTCATTCATGAAAAATCGGATAGCTACGATTTCACTTGGTATTAGTTTCCCTGCTGAAAACTTCTTGTTTCAAGTACCATATCTAAAATATATTCATATGCATTACTCAAATCTTCATCATTGTATTATTTTATTTTTTGTGCCGCTTTACCACACTTTTCAGCATATTTTCTTCCTTGCTGTAAGTGTAAGACATGTAAGTAGCTTGTGTTCACGTAATTTTGCCGAAATAATATAGAAAAATATAACAACATAAGCTTTGAGCAAGATATTGTGGACTTGTTCCCTGTAAAAAAGATTTATACATCACTGTGCGTTTCTCGCAATTTTACTTCGCATTTCAGTAGGCCGTGCTTCATTCAGGGCAAATTTACTATAGTTTTATCGACTTATAAAATACTGCAAAGGCTTTTCAAAATATTGTTTGGTTTACTAATAGCTTATGGTATAGATTCTATTGCGGTAAATGTTGCATTTTTGCAACTCTGGCCGTAAATGGGTTGTGTCCAAAAATTTAACATGGTAGTGCTTATGGTTTTATATCTTTTGTGTTAAAGTGTACATTAGCAGTGGAATGCTAACTTCAATTCAGTAAAAATAACAAATAGGAACGTATTTTGAGTTGAAGTTTCATTTTGTGAATAATGAAACTTTTTTGCACTTGGATCAAGATGAATCAGCATAATTATAAACGTCATTACAAATTATTTGAAATATTAGCCATGTATTACTAAACATATTTTATAGAAAATAAAATTCCCATGCAATAAATAAGGTTTTACTATACATTTTTAGCTCCCTAAGAACATAACCCTTAGTGTGTGTAGTACTTTTCTCTTCGACTTACATACATGTCACAAGAACACATTGTGAACGAAAGTCAAGGACTGCCTATATGATGTGAATTAGCTCGCCCTTTTTTCCTTTAACTCTGGTTCTTAGGAAAAGTTAAGCTTTCAGATGAATAATTTTCTTTCCTAATGTCTTGTATGTGGTGATGTATATATTACAATCAGTTTATGGCAAAATGTTGATCTAAAGTTCATCTGGTCTGTTGTCAGATGGTGGTTGATGTGATGATGGCAGAAAGGTGAATCTTTTACTGGTTTTTACAGTTATTGGAAGTAACTGAGTAGTCATATATTAAAAATCTAAATGGACTTGGTATGGTTGCCTAACTTCAGTTTATCGGATAAATTTAACGGTCTCCAAGAGGTGTACAGATGAGCTCAATTTAACTATCGATGCTCTTGGTTCTAATTATTTTCTACTGTCATTAAAGTTTTATACGTCTATACTTCAAGGTTTTGGTGAAAATGTTGAAATCGCACAGGATATGGCTGCAAGAGATGCTCTGAAAAGGTTGTTTCATACAAGAGACAATATGAAGCCACTTCCATTTAACCAGCAACCTAGTTCCATGCATGTCATGCAAATGAAGGAGAAGCCTAATATCAGTGTGGAAAATTGGGCATCAAGTGAGCTGAAGAACATTGTAAAATAATGTTGCCTAAAACTTATTGGTATTTTAAAATCTCCACTCAATGTTACCTTTATAGATGTTGATTGTTATCTGTGTTTTCTTGAACATAAAAATTTCTATACTAAATGCATATTTCATATTTTATTGCATCAGTTTTGCATGTATGCCATATTCCAATGGTATAAAAACTATAATACTATACATAAAAAAACTGAAAATCTGCACTTAGATGTGTCACCTTATGTGACAGGGAAGTATACACAGTGGCAATCACCACTTCTTTGGCTTACATCACATGTGAAAGACTGGACAGTTAACTGACTCCTGCATTTTTCAAGAGTCATCACCATCTGGATTCTGGTCCATCACTAAATTTCCATCAGCATCTCTAAGGCGTATGCGACCATTTGCATACCTTGTTTCTTGAACCCCATCAGAGTATACGATTTTTACAGTTCCATCAGGGTATACTCGTTTCTGAAAAGTAAAACCATGAAGTTAACGGTGACTACCAGAACACAGCTAAAAATGGCATCATGCACCTCAATCAGGACATTTTCACGAACATATATTCCCACAATTGATTCCAGCAAATCTGAGATCTCCTAACAGATAAAACTTAAGTTACGTCTTCAATCAAATAACATTTATAAGCTTAACAATAAATCATTTTTCATGACTCATTACACAAGAATCAAAGCAATAAGGGGATAAAATGACATAAGCTACAATTACATACAGGCCTAAAAAATAGTTGCACTAAAGGCTTTTGGTTACTTTAGACTTAAAAACTCAAACAAGCTATATAGAATGTCACGACATCTATTGATGGCTTAAATGTCTCCATAACTATGAAGTTCATTATCATAAAATGAATGCATCAATATCATTAACTCATGCCTTTTAAGAGAGAGCAGCTGAGCACATACATTGGATGAGAAAACGTTTCTGTCAATGACTGAAAGCTGAAAAATGCATCTACAAGGGGCAGACAAAGGTATGTTTATACATCAATTCATGAAAGTACATTCTGTGATACAGAGGTTATTTTTTTGTTACAACAGGATGACTTGGGTATTAGGTATTAAGACAAATTCATCCAGGAAGATGTGGGTATAGAAAATTATGGCCAACTACTGCCAGTGAAGGGTGAAAGTTCAACGAAAATAATAAATATCTAACTTTGAGCTTTGTAATTATACTAAAAATTATTAGGCCATTAAGAAAAACATTATAAAATGGCCTTTAATGCCACATTCACTCAAAACTTCAGATTTTTTTTAGGAATCCTCTCAATTTGGGGAAATTTGTATCTGTTCTCATGAGCTTGGGCATGACAGTGTTGAATCCAAATCAGGTCTTGTAGTGTCTTACTTGATTTTTTCAGGGTTTTCAGAGCATGCATTTGCTTCAACAGGCACAGTTTCTCCATTGCCACACTCCTATGCATGCTAATCTCCTAGGGTATCTTCCAGTAAAAGATCGATAAACTGAGGTGATGGCAAATGAACACAGTGAAAACCCAAAAGATAGAGAAATACACAACACAAACCTGAGAAGCATCAGGGAGTGTAAATTGAGTACCAATCAAGGGAAACTTATTCATTAGATCAATATTTGATGAGCATGAGTTGGATACGTGCCTCACCACAAGTTTCAAACATGGAACTTGACGAGTATGCAGACAAGTGGTCCACAGCAGTGCATGCAAGATGAAATGAAGTTAACTAGTTTCATAAATGGGAAGATAACATTAACATTTTACAACCAACACTGCAATTGTTGTCCTATTGCATTTTGGCATTTACATACCTTGTACTCCTTGGTCTGGTATTCCTTTTGACCATTTGGCAATTGGATAAGCTGATCACCATTTGGCTCTATTGTAGCCACTGTTCCATCAACAAGCATCACTTCTTCCTTCCCATTTGGATGGATGAGACGAACAGTACCATCCGGAAAGGAAACTTCTGTGGTACCATTGCAGTGACGTTCTACTTGCCCACTATAATAACAAATAAGATATTATGTATCACCAATAAAAATGAAACAACACACTATCGTTATCAGAAATCTACCAGAAGTCATCAGCATACTTTCCATCCCCCTTTAGCAATTTTTTAACATGCTTATTCTCTTCCTCACTCTCTGCATTCTACCACTATGAATACATACTGACAGATGCTAAACACTAGGAAGTTTTCTACTGATTAGCCAATCCGCTGCAGTTTTCTGGGGACAACTGCAAGTGTTTTGCTTCTTTCATTATGGAACAGTTCCACCACATCAC